>OX359291.1:52554457-53754457 GCA_947179395.2 Pulicaria dysenterica | reverse complement strand
AACAACCTATAAATAATTATATATATATATATATATATATATATATATATATATATATATATATATATATATATATATATATTTTTTTTTTTTTTTTTTTTTTTTTTTTTTTTGAAAAGCAATTGGAATATGTATTTATACCACTTTCAATTTACAGTGAAGTCCATCTCCTATCACGATCATGACTTGGAGGGATACATAGTTGTTAGCAGCCAAAATGACAACACAAATGACATTTAACCTTATAACAACTACTCAACAATTCTATGATGTTTAGCTACGATATTCAAATATTAACACACCGATGTCGGAAGAGTTAACCACGTTTCCCATCTGAAATCCGGCGAGTTCTTGAGTTTTGCTTTTAGCCATTGGAACACAACCAATTGGATTTTAAACAGGATGTCTCCCCCATTGTTGATGTTTTTGAACACTAGATCATTCCTCTCCTTCCAAATGCAATAAGCGGTTATCTTTGTTGTAGCTTCCCAAAAATCACGACACCGTCTTGGTAGCTTCTCCACTGCAGCCCCTTCGCAATCTTCAACCGAGTTTGAAGGGGAACCCTGAATGCCCCACCAGCTGTAGATCAGATCCCAAACTTTTAACGCAAAACTGCAGTTGAAGAACACATGGTTGACCGTCTCTGTGAATGCCATACATCTCGGGCACAAGATCGAAGGCACGTTTATTTCTTTGTCCGCTAGGTTGGGAAGGACCGGTAGTCTACCCAAGTTTAAACGCCAAAAGAATATACAAACCTTCTTAGGCACCAGGTTCGACCAATATGTTTTCCGGTAGTAAGTGCTTCGGAAGGTAATCTTCGACTCCAAGAGCTTTCGCATTCTGCTGATAGAAAATACCCCATCTTCATCTGCAATCGACACCCATCTGTCCCGTGTATTCTTGTGCAGCGCTATCGAACTCAGCTTTTCACATAGCCGGGTAAACTCTTCAGCAACTCGACCTACCATCTAACTTTGTTCAGCTATTTTCCACGTCCATCGATCTTGACACCAGATTCCTTGTTCGCTGATTAGTCTTGCGTCGCATCCAATTTTACTGTATAGTCTCGGGAATGAATCTGCCAAACATCACCAATCCACCGATCTTTCCAAAAAGTAGTTTTTTTACCATCACCAATAACAACTTTGAATAATGAATATGTGTCCACCCCTTTTCTTTGAAGTTCCACTACGATATTAATAATAGAACTGCAAACCCCCTTTGTTTTAGAACTTGTTTCATTTCGGTTGCCCAACCCACCCCTCCACCCATGTATACTTTTTATAATTTTGACCCACAAAGCATCCGGTTAATTTCTAAAACGCCACCACCACTTTAAAAGTAAACTAAGATTAAAAATATTAAGATTTCCCAATCCAAGACCCCCCCCCCCCCGGTCCCTATCAGTTGTGACCAAGTCCCAGTTTACCCAATGAATTTTTCTACTGTATCGCGCACCTTACAACCCATTTTCCGCGCCATTCTCTCCTGTGTTTGAATATCCACCCCAAATCCCGTTAATGAACTTTTTCTACTGTTGACTCTCAAACCCGACGCCTCTTCCCAGCACTTCAGTAGCGCCATAATTGACTTTACATTCTTGTTATTCCATTTTCCCACAATCAGTGTATCATCGACATACTGAAGGTGTGAGACGATAATATTATCCGACCCCACTTCTAACCCGTCAAACACATTTGCCTCTACCGCCTCTTGTAACATTATGTTCAACCCTTCAGCGACTATTAGGAACAGATATGGAGCAATTGGGTCGCCTTGTTTTACTCCCCTTTCTGGACTAAATTCCGACATAGGGGATCCATTTATTAATACCGACATACGGGAAGATTCTAAACACACCTTGATCCAGTCAATCCAGCGAGAACCAAATCCCATTTGTCTCATAGTATCGAATAAGAAGCCCCATTCAATGCTATCATAAGCCTTCTCAATGTCTATTTTCAAGACGAAGCCTTTTTTCTTTTTGGCTTTTATTTCGTTCAACACTTCCCCAATGATCAGTATTCCATCCATGATAGATCTCTTCTTCAGAAACGCCGATTATTAATATAATTATAATTAATTATATTAATATACAATTTTTATAAAACCCCCTCATATTTTCATAAAACCCCCTAACATATTTTATAAAACCCCCTCAGAAATTTTACAATGCCCCCCTTCCAATTCGTTTAAATTTTGAATTCAAATCGAAAAACCCTAAGGATTTTTGGCAATTTTGACGTAATCATCATGCATTTTTCGATTTTTTTTAATTTTTTTTCAAATCAAGGGTTTTGATTGGTGGAGCATTTTTAGGAAGAGGGAGAAACCCTTTTCTTTTAATTAGAATATAAGATAATTGAAATAATCAAAAACTGACTTTCTGGTCTTCGATTACATGCATAAGAAGTAGGAAAAGAAACTAACAACCACTCTCACCCCACGTCTCCTAATCTCATGGACGATATTTTTAACAAGGGATAATTTCTTATATACCGTTATTAAACATCAAAATATCTTATTTACCCACCTTAAATTTAAAATATCCTATATACCCTTATTAAACTTCATAATATCTTATTTGCCCAAAACATCATTTTTATCAATTATTAATCATTTTAAATGAATTTAAATTATAAAAGATGATTAAATGACTATTATACCCCTCTTTTAAATCTCTTTATAAAATATCTCCTATACCCTTACTAAACATCATAAATATCATATTTATCCTAGTTTATATTTTAATTTTTAATCTATTTTAAAAACTCACTCACACAATTTTTTACTACAACTCTATACACACAATTATGAACAAGCCCTTAGTTTAATTTGATTATGGACACACAAGAGAATCTTGAAAGGACTTTTATTCAATGTAAGGAGATCCCAAGTGCTGTTACGGTTCATGTAGGAGGTGTTTTGCTTTCATTACACAAGGTATGACATCTGTATGACTAAGATAAGGTCCAAAACACCTATTTATCTTCAAAAGGATAGACCCACGCTATAAAGATTCAAACTCAGCATGCTTAATTACAATTACTGTGAAATAGTTTTGCAGTATATTTTTGCATAAATTCATAGATAAATGCAAAATCCACGACTTAATAACGTAAAGCAGTATCCAAGATTGAAGAACATAAACTTCTGGGCTTCAAGAACTGATGTCGTAGTTGAAGAACAAGAACACAAGGTCTTAATTTACTAAGCATTGAGATGTATATACTTTAATAGGAAATGGAAGCTCAAATAATGAGCAGAAACATGACCCTTCAGCTTGAAATTAAATGCACAAACAATCTTGTTCAAACAAGATAATTTGCAGAGAGATTATCATTTTATTTTTATATGCTTAACAGATCTAGAACAGACATTAAGCTATTGAGCTTCCTAGTGCATCATCCACCTACGAAGAAACGATTTTTAAGGGTAATACATTATTATGATCCAACGTTAATTGCATCCCTGTTCTATTGACAACATATTACACAAGGTATGATATCTGTATGCTCTTGTTATTACTTGCAGCAAAATTTTGTTATGGAGTAACTTTCCAATTATCAACCGAAAACATTGCGATGGTGAGATGTGTGGCAGAGTATCTTGAAACGACAGAGGACTATGCAATTGGAAACCTAGTAACAAGATCTGAAGCTTATCTCAATGAAACGGGACTTAAAATTTTGGCTGGTGTAGTTTCCATTTGGCAATCATCTGCAAGCCTATTACCGCTTGCTGAAAAGGTAAAATTAATCTGTCGATTTATAGAAAACCAACAGAAAGCAAAAACAATAATCAAAACCTGGACCCGTCGAAGAGGAATCGGGAAGAAGAGAGTGTACAGCGGTGACTACAGTCGCCGGCGGCGGTGAAGGAGGCAGTGCGGCGGAGGCGAATGGAGGAGCGTCTCGCTGGTTTGATCGATGGGTGAGGAGAAACATACGTGTATAACGATCGGGAAGAATAGGGTTACAGTATCAACTTGATTTTGAAGCTAGAGGGTAATATGGTCTTTTTCATTTTCTAAATAATTATAAATGATTTAAATTGATTATAAAATAATTAAAAATTGATAATAATGATGATTTGGGTAAATAAGATATTATGAAGTTTAATAAGGGTATATAAGATATTTTAAATTTAAGATGGGTAAATAAGATATTTAAGTGTTTAATAAGGGCATATTAGAAATTATCCCTTTTAACAAAATGAATAAAATAACTAATGGAAATAAGAAAATGATGCAACAATAAAATAAATAAAACACGTGGGGCTCTGCTAGTACATGATTGCGAATCAATAAGTTGGACAACAGAAATCCATTTCTGAATTGGGCCAGTAGGAGTGGGCTCGTGGATCTGGATTGGTGTGGGCCTATCACTTCTATTGGGCTAATGTGCCATTTACTTCTTCATTTAAGACTTTAATGCCTTAACAAAAGTTAGAAAGTTTTTTTAAGTGATGCATGTTTATACACGAGATCCGAAAATAAATATATACTACTTGGAGTTACGAATAAGTCTGGTAAGTTTTGACAAACACAAAACATGACATGAAAAACATGATAGAGACCCGAAATAGGTCAAACGTGTAGCACCCAATCTTGCTATCAATCACACCGATTAAAAAAATTACAATTCATTAACATAAACGAAGTTAGCGAAAGCTTATGCCCAGAATAATATCCAACTATTGGACTATTTGGTTTTATAACTACCTGCATTAAAACATGTACATGCTATTAGAAAATTTATCATATTTGACATAAAATATTCAAGTTGTGAACCCATGTTCTGTTACGAATTTAATTATAAAACACATATAGACGGATCATAAATTCAGTGTTACTTCTTTGTCCCCATACAACCATTGATTATAAGTGTAAAAATACCAAGATTACATTCAAACAAGCATAAAAAAGGGTAATTAAGCCAAAGCATCATCTATCCTCAGCAAATCCAGCTAAAGGTCACATGCGAAAACACATGAAGTTACAAAAGAACATTTTTTAGCTATAAAGCTAGTGAGCCAACATTTTGATTGAAAGAAAACCAACAAATCACAGTCATCATACTATTGGCATTGTTGAAACATCGATCCGCCGGGTCAGTTTAGATGATAGTGTCGGGCCGTTCTCCATCTTCCCGAACTTGGATCCATGCTGCAAACATCAAGTAACCCGTTAGAAGGTGACCCGAGGCCGAAGCCCCAGATCAACCCTCCGAAGGTTAAGTCAGAAACATAATTAGCCGTTGGGGGGTCACATATAAGATGGCGTGGGGATAGTTCACTGGGTCCTCGCATCCCATATGTTAGCTAGCCATATCAACTCTAACCAAATAGGGAATAGCTCACACCGTATGAGTTTGTGATCGAGCCCAAAGTAGTCCACGTCAACTCATTATAGTTACACTTATTTTACTACCTTGAGCCGAATGTGAGAGCCGTCAAATCTATTTGCCGGTCAGAGTAACTAGTATTTAAATCGTCAGAATATAATGCCCTTTAGCTAGGTCATTCACCTCTGGGTGAGAGTATAACGCATTTCAGATCACATTCCTATTAAAAGCATTTATGCCAAAAAGATAATAATATTCTTCATCCAAACAGGAGGTGTCACACACATTGTCCGAACTATATCTATGTTCATCCTTATTGTCCAATTTTATCAAACAATGAACGCTCAAAGGCATTTCAACAACATAAAAAAGATCATAATCAAACAATGTGCATAACAATTACATAAGCATGTTAGTGTAGTTTGCACCACACAATGAACACGTGTCACCATAAGACACTAAAGGGTTACACTACCACACACCCAATTAGAACCAATAGTACATGTCACCAAATATTGTGTCGAATGATTAATTAGATAAATTAATTTGTGGTAAATAAATAATAAATAATTATCTATTATTTACATGTAAAACTCATTAAATATTAGTTTAGTATTTAAAGGTTAATTTACTAAATATTTAAGTTTTAGGGGGTAATTTGTAATTACTCAAATTTATTGCGTTTAATTTAAGTTCGTTGAAAGATGAGTTTAAAATGAGATAGGGTTTATCTTGATTAAGAATTTAACTTTTATGTAGATTTGTTAAGGTTATATAAAGAAACTAGTTTAGTTGCCCGTGTAAATACACGGGGATACCATATTCGTTTAGCTAAATATATAACTGTTTTGGATGAAAAAAATAGCTCAATTTGAGATTTTCTTAAAAAAATAAAAGAATTTTGTATTAATTTGAATCTATATAGAAAAACAAATAAGGTTTATAAAAGTTTTAAAATTTAATTACGATAAGATTTGTAGTATATATATAATAAACATAAACAAGGACAAAAAATTTCAGTATGTATAATATTTTATTATTGATGAAGCCTAAGTAATAGATTCAATCTAAATTAATGTAGTGGATAAGAAATTTAAATTAAAAAATAAATATTTAACGTAAATCAAGTTGATTTAAATCTATAATTGAGTTTCAGTTTTAAACAGAATGAATAGTTAGGATTTTAAACTTGAGAAAATGAATGGTTTTGATTTTCTAATTAAGTGGACGAGTTAATATAAGGATATATCATTTTTATTTATATTAATAAGAATTTATTAAAACTACATTTTTTATTTAAATTAACAATTTATTTATAATAGGAGAAAACTTTACAAAATTCAAAAATTAAAAGCCTTTAACAAAGTGATTAATACATTAAACGATATTTGGCTTGGAAAAATTTGAGTATTTTGAACTTTTAAATTATAGTAATTAACGTAATTTTATATTTATATATAGTTTGGTGTAGTTTGAATTATAGATGAAATTTCCTTAAATACAATCTTTTATCTCTTATTTTATTTGATCATTTAAAGTCAAAATTGATTATCTTTATCTAATTCACATTAGTTTGACTCTAAAAAGTCAAAATCAAAATTTTAGAATTAAATAAATAGACGTCTAAGATTAAATCTTTTATTAAAATAAAGGTCTAGATCATCTAATAATTTTGCTCAAATTAGTCTTTTATATATATTATTAGAAGATTAAACTAAATTCCTGTGTGATATACGGGTTGGTTTTAAAGATAATAAATATTAAACATTAAGAAAATATATTAAATAATAATAAAACGCGAATTAAATGAGAATTTAAAAAATGATGACGTACGACATCAACACTTTAACCAATGGTGAAAACATTGACGCGAGTGGAAGGGCTAACTTGACGGCAGAAGCGTAGTTCATGATATGAAGAGACGTGATTAAATTTCTTATATAAGCCATTAATCATTATTATTACAATTAAGGGTAATAAAGTTAAACGTTATTGGTTATAATTAAAAAGTAATTTAAAAGGATTATGAAATATGTTAGAATTATAACACTAATAATTTGATTAAATATGATATTATAAGATATTATAAAAGGGTTAAATATGATATTTTAAGATTAAGATGAACAAATACGATTTTATATGATTTAATAATGGTATATATGAAATTATCTCTAATAATTTGACTCTAAAAAGTCAAAATTGATTTTTTGATTTTAAGTGAATAATGGTTAAGATTAAAAAAAATTTTAACAGCATTTTAAATATTTTTTTAATGAATAATTTACATCGTTCAATAAATTTTTTTAAATTAGTCTTTTATTTATATTAGAAGATAAAAATAAGCGTTAATTAAAATTGAACCAAGAAACCTAAAGCTCTTTCCCTCTTTCTCTTCTTTCTTCGGCCAAAGCAAAAGTCGAAGAAACCCTTTCGGGTATCGAGTTCGACGAACACACACATACAATCTTTCCAAGTTCACGAATTGCATTGTTTGATGATCCTTTGTGCGATCTAGCAGCACGGTCCATGGATGTGCAATGACGATGTAAATAACCTTAGCAATCCAAGTTTTAAGAACCGCAAAAAGGTACGATTTTTAATCCTACTTATATATTGTTTTCATATTAAAAAGACTGGATCGCTGGTGAGGTTTTTACCTTAAGTTAATCATTTTTATTCTACTATGCATCATTAGTTAAGTTTTTAAACCCTAAATTCTCAATAGGGAACAATTTAGGTTTCATGTATCTTGACGAGGTGAGTTCTAAAAGATCAAAGTTTTGTTTTGATTCTAGTTTTTTAAGTTATTAAACTTCATAATCTTAGAAATTCAAAAAGACGATCTTTATAAGATTTAAATTTATTTAGATTTAATATTGTTATTTTTTTCTTTTTTTCAATTGGAACTAAAGGAAGCCGGAGTGGCCGGGCTTCAGCCCACTGTGATACGAAATTAAAACCAGTAAGATAGGAAGTGGTCAAATTTTGATTAGGCGCATCTTGGTTGTTGTGTTGTGGGTAGAGGTGTACATCTTCGGATTTTAATCTGATCCGGATCGGAAAAAATCCGGACCGGATTTTTTCGGTTTTTTTTTACCGGATTTTCGGATTGTAACCGGATTTTCTCGGATAAAAGTGTAACCGGTTTCGTACGGATTAAAACCGGATTTTCTCGGACAAAAGTGTAACCGGTTTCGGATCGGATTAAAACCGGATCGGATCGGATAAAAACCGGTTAAATCCGCTCCGGTTTGAAAACAATCCGGTTTTATAAAAAATCGGTTCGGATCGTTTTTACACAAAATCGGATATTTGGATTTTTTGTGAACCTCTAGTTGTGGGAGCGAGAAGCTCGCATTCAGCCCACTTGATTTTTCATACAAGATGGGCATCATCCCATATGATTTTCGATGAAGAGGGCCTTGGACTAGTAAATGTTTCGGGAATATGGGCGAAGGTTTCTTGTTCGACAATGAGGACCTCGGCCTGAGTTGAATACCGGAGTATGAAGTTTGCAATGACGTGTCTCCATCCTAGTGAATTCACGAGTTTTGGTTTCATTATTAAAATTATTATTTTTAAGTTGTGATTTCATAGTTAAGTTTGGACTTAGAGAAATAGTTTGAACATATTGATAAATCTAGTGGTTTTAAACTAGTTAGTAGAAAACAAGTCATCCATCGAAGTTTTCGCTAAAAAAGTTAGTTATTGTTTGTATTTGTTGCCCTTGTTTGGGATGCTTAGCGAAACCTTAGATCGTATGGATTTTATATATCTATTATTTTTAATTGGTGTAGGGAGGTCTAAATGCCATTTGCAAGTTCTATTTTGTATTTGTAAAAGTATAAAATTAGGCGGGCTTGCGTACCTTTTGATTACTTTCTAAATTTCTTTTATTTTAGATATAGAATAGTATTAGAATTTTAGAAATAAATTAGGCGGGCCTACAAACCTAAATTCATTCGAAGAAGACTTCGGAACTTAAAAGAAAAGTTGAAGAATCGCCTTCCCGAAGACTATGTGCTTGATTAACCTAAACATCAACTGGACCCCGTAAATACATCACTATCAACATGCTATATTATCTACGCTAGCATTTAAATCATTTAACTCTCTCTCTCTTTTCTTACTCTTAAAACTTCTTAAAATTCAATCAACAATAAATCTCCATCATTCTTTTTGTCTAAATTAATCTCATCTACTCAATCTTTAACCATTTCACTTTCCTAATTTATTATAAGTTTTTATTTATTTAAAATATACTCTCTCACTAACACACTCTCTCACACAGACATAATTATCCACCTACATCAACATAATTTCCAAGATCTTATTAACTTCTCTCTCTTCATTTCATAAATATAAATTTTTTTCTTATTTTAATGTTTTTAGAGTTTTTTTTAAAACTAATGAAATAGTAGATACAAATATAAGAAAAATTGAAAAAAACTGACATGTTGCTGAAAATTTTTCGTGGCATTAAATCGTGCGAATAACATATTATTGCATTATTGAAAACAACATATTGCAAAAAAGAAACTATTTGTTGCCGCAACATTACGCGGGTACGATGCTAGTATGATATAAATGGTGTAAATCTTAGTCCCATCCCCTATTGGTCGAATAATTCATCTCATCGGATCGCAACACATGGATCCAATTGGATGGATAGGATTGTTCTCTTTGAATATAAATAGCGCTCCAATCTATGTGTTAGTCCTTGGTTGCTTATTGTAGTTAAATCATATATATTAAATCTATTCTTAAGATATTTTGACGTGTGTATTTCGTGAGCCTGTTCTCAAACAATTTGTTAAGAAACAATTAAATTATATGTCTTTATGTTCCGCAATAAAATAAGCATTGTTTTTATTTCATATCACTAGGAAAACAATTGTTATCAGATCTTTTATTAATTTTACATAATAGATCTTTCGAGATCTCAGAATCAGAGTATGAAGAAAATGATTATGCTAGAAAACCTTGAAAATATTCTTCTGACAACTTCTTTAGTTGTAAGGGAGGTATGTTTCTATACTTAGAAAATCTTAATTGTAACATCTCAATTATTCTCGAAGATGGTCCCATATTCGTTATACCATCCCTATTGTAGAACTTGGCGGTGGTCCTGCACTACAGATTGTGGTTATACAAAAACCAAAAGTAGTAAAGCACAAGGGATTAAAGAAGATAAGAAGTTTGTTGCATTGGATGCCAAAATTAGAACTCACATTGTTATTGATCTTCCAAAGGATATATATCACATTGTGAGCAACATCAAAACTGCAATGGAAATGTAGGAAACTTTCTATATAGCATATGAAGGAACCGAAGAAGTTCGAGAGAATAATAAGAGCAATGTGGTAAGAAGATATGAAAACTTCTGTGTCAAAGATGGTGAAAGCCTAAGTAAAGTTTACACATAATTCACTTGTCAGCTACATGAAATGATTGATTATGTCCATCAGTCCATGGAGAACAAATACAAATTCTAAACAAATTTTAAATAAATTTGTTGATGCACTTCCAAATGAGTGGGACACCATGTGCATGATTCTACGAACAAACAATATGCTATAAGATAAGACAATGAGAAAATTTTATGTCATACTTCTGAATGATAGAACAAACAAGCTTTTATAAAAACAAAATCTATAGAATTTTTTTAAGAAAATTATGACACTATTAACTAAGCAAGCCATAAAAATGTTGAAACTAGTCAAAGCAAGATGGTTGATAAAGAATCTTAAAGTGCAGAAGAAACAAAAAGAAAACCAAAACTAAAAAGGAGGATGCTAAATCCGATATTGAAAAAGCCTTTATAATGAAGAATTGAAAAAAACTAAATATCAAAAAGAATGATAAATGACGATTTGGTGGGAAAAAAATTCAATAGAAAAAAAGCAGGTTGATAAGGTAAAAGCTAAGAGAGAACGTAGTGGGTGGTGAAATTGGCGTAGATGAAGCTCCACCGTGCCCTGGTCAGAGTTGCTGCCACACCATGGCGGCGTGGTGAAGGGTTGGCATGGCCAGCACCGCTGGCGCGATTCTGGCGTGGACGGAGGACAAGTATTTTTTTTTTTATCTTTTTACTTTTCTTCCGTGGACAAGGTGCGACGAAAACTGTAGCATTTCTTTTTGGTTTTCTGCCATGGATGAAGCTTGAAAGGTTTTCTGCCATTAATTAAGCTTGAATGGTTTTTAGGTATGGTTTTCTTACAAATGGTTTTCTATCATGATTTTTGTAATTTCTCTCTCCACTTTTCTTCTTTTTATTGTTCTCGATTTGTATGTTGACACCTCATTCAAAGTTGAACAAATGTCTAATCTGCATGTACTGACTTCTTTATGTTTTAAAAAGCATATTAAATTTAAACATGAAGACATACGGATCATTCATGTATTTATTAAAAAAAATTATTTTATAATTTTACAAGTCTTATTTTATTTTATTGAGTGTTATAGAATTATATTTAAAATTAATAAATAAGATGGGTCCTAGAATTTAATGTTGTAAGTGGTGACCACTATGGGTGTGTGATAGGCTGAGTGGTGGGAGTAAAAAGCTGACGTGACGGTATGGTGGGTGTGATAGGAGGTAGCCACTCCCACGACTGATCTAATTGCTTCAAATATTGCTTCCGAATGTTATGCCAAAATTGACACTCCACACAAAGAAAACGGGTATGCCTCGAAAGCTGATAAATATAAATATAAATCAAAATATAAACCTCTAAGCCTAAAAAGAAGAAGAAGAAAGCTATTGTAACAAAAGCATTGAGCTGGACTAAATCACATACATCTTCAAATGACGAAGAAAGTTGTCTCGAGCATAAACACACTCTAGAATACCCCATCCTGATATATGTCTAATGGCTACGTAAAGAAATGTCAAAAGAGATCTAGCTGAAGCTAAAAAGTTTAGCTTAGCTTAGCTGAAGGCCGGAATACCTCAAGATGTAAAAGGTATGAAACTTTAATCATTATGAAAGTAATGAAAAAAATAATATGTTTGCCTACTTGTATCTAGATCTATGCACAACTCATCAAAATTAAAAAAACATCAGCTAAGTATTTTTTACATACTTTAGTTCTATGCAATAAGCTAATCACTCTATATGATTAGTTGAACTTATTGTGCAACTGATCAAAGAGGTCGATAGGTTTGTTTTTGTTTAGCCGAGCATAGGTTGATAAGCTGAACAACTTTTGATCAGCTGAGCATATCTGTTATTAGCTTAGCAGTCATCTGATTAGCTTAATAGTTACGAGTTAGACTAAGCATTTCATTTTTGTTATCCTCGTAAACTAATTAGCTGACTCCCGATTCTGACATATATTGTTTGTCAGTTTACTTTCTTTATTTTGTAACAGTTCCTTACATGTGTTGTTCACTACCACATTAGATATTCTATTTGTAAATTTTTCTTCACTTTTTGTTCTGCCAAGTAAGACAAAATGTTTAGAACTTTAATCTGTGGAAAAGCCGAAAAGGTTAAAGTTACTTTCGAAAGTATATCTTGAAGATCTTGTCAAGTACAAATTCATTACCGACAACATAGGAAAGTCAAGATATAAAGTCTCACTTTACAAGGCAAAAATGTTTGAAGGATATCATTTAAATAGTTAGTGTGGTATGCTACTTAAAAAGTAATATTGTTTTATTGAGACACGATTAAAATAATAATAATTTTTCTACCACTAACTTCATAAATAAACTATAATTTTTCTTATATCACCTTACTTCTAACAAAGCTATCCTCAACTTCTATATATACATATGCAATTCCAAATTAAAAGATACGAACTCTTCACTGGAAAATACTCGAAGAACAATCATAAGCTTTTAGGCGAAGCAAGTTTCAAAGTTTAGCATAGTGTTGATAACTCGTTAACACCTTAGACATTAGTTGTGTTAGGGAAACTAGTTTATATATTAAACAAATTGTTGTCACGTTTTATTCTATTTGAAATTTCCGCTTCTATATACATGTAATTATTAATTCATATCAATTTTTATATATATGTAGTTATTAATTCATATCAATATAACTAATATTAAAATTAATTGTGTGCGCATAAAATTTAAAATAAATAGAATTTGTGTTCAACTTTCCTTTTATAAATATTTGTTATTGCATACTTAATCTAAAACTAATAACATTCCCAATAAAAACTTCATTAAAGTTGAGTAAACTATTGAATAGATATATATTAAGATCTATGAACGTACTTGATTTGTGAAAACTAAATAATGAATCTCTTTCCTAAATATATCTTGAAAAGTGATATTTAAATATTTGTTTTTATAATAAATTGTTATGAGTTAATAATTTATGTATGGTAATACTTATTAATAAGTTTATATTGATAAAAAGAGAAATATAAAATTAGTATTTTCATTTTTTTTGTTTAGCGTCTGTTTTTGAACTCATGAATTGTAACCAAATCAGAAAACCAGTATTTATTTCTGTTTAGTTAACCAAACCTCAAAATTTTAATTATTAGGTATTGCTAACTTGAATTTCGACATGGTTTTTCGGTTTGGTTTTAGATTTTTAGATACTTTAAATTGAAGAAGACGTGTAGTATTTCCTTCTATCTAGTAGATTAACATAAAGTATCAAAATTAGTTAAGATTATGCGGGAGGAAATAATTAGTGAATTTAAGTATGATTTATACGATGACTATAACGATGAGGTAAAAAGAATAATCAGGGCCGACCCAATGGAGGTTCATCATGTGTAGGGATGGCAAAAAACCCCGTACCTGATGGGGAACCCGTTCTCCGACCCCGATTTGACCGGGGAATCCCCAAGTTGACCGGGGATGGGGATGGGGATGGGGACGGGGATTCCCCGAACTTAGAAACGGGGATGGGGATACCTTAGTTCTCCGACCCCGACCCCGACCCCAAACCCGATCATATTATATATATATATAGGAAAAAATTCATGCGAAAACAATTCTTAGTATGAGAACCGCGAGAACCAATCTGAGCCGTCCAATTCCCCCTCCTTCAATGTCATTGCCCACCCATATATTCCTCACATGCACCCTGCCACACTCTATCCCTCCACACTCATCATCCATGAAACTTCCCAAATCCAAGGAACGGTTGAGATTGGTTCTCGCACTAACAACGGTTCTCGCATGAACCCTCCCCTATATATATATATATATATATATATATATATATATATATATATATATATATATATATATATATATATATATATATATATATATATATATAGGGGAGGGTTCATGCGAGAACCGTTGTTAGTGCGAGAACCGCGAGAACCAATCTCAGCCGTTCCTTGGATATGGGAAGTATCATGGATGGAGAGCGTGAAGGGATAGAGTGTGGCAGGGCGCATGTGAGGAATTCATGGGTGGGCAATGACATTGAAGGAGGGGGAATTGGACGGCTTAGATTGGTTCTCGCGGTTCTCGCGCTAACAACGGTTCTCGCATGAACTTTTGTCTATATATATATATATATATATATACTAGGTTAGAGACCCGTGTATTACACGGGTTGGTTAAAAAAACTATACAGTAAGAATTTATAAAAAAACTATACAATAAATATTTTAAATATGTGAAGATTAGTGTTACAGGAGTAGCTCCGGATAACAACCAACAAATCCGTCTTTTTTCCTACACGATCCCAAAACACGGATTCACAAACAGAATAAGCATGAACAACATTTTTTAAAGAACCCGAATGCTAGATGTTAGAATGGAGTATTTACTAAAAAAAGTAACTCATTTGGGCTAGGAAAAAGGGGTAAACCATTTAGTTTCAAAAAACATGAAACCATTACAACAATCAAAAGACTTGTGACTCATTCAAAGGCCATAAACTCTTTGTAGTACACCCAAGACATGTTCACATTAGATTTATGACCAGCTTGCATAAAATAACTAAGTAAGCCTGAACAAACTTCTAAAAACATACGAGGCTTGGTGTCGAAGAAGAAGGACTCAAATGAGTTGGTAAAGTATGAGAGTGAGCAACTGAGCCGAACTCAAAGTATGTGCAAAAGTAAGATTGAAAATGTGTTTATGGCAGAAAAAATCTCTGATAAAAAATGCCTTGGCTAACTAATACGTGATTTTAATCTATGACAACAACAAAAATCTATTAAACACACGCGCATGAGATTAGATACAGAAGAAGAGTGATATAAAGAACCTGTATTTGGGCACTACGAACAACAAATAATTTGAAACATATCGAAACTTTTGATTGAATGGAGAATTTCTTGTGGTATCGCCTTAGAAACTTCTGTGAGATGGAGGATAGGATTTGACAAATTAAACTGCAACAAAAAATAGATGTTGATTTTGAGGTTGATTTTAGTGCTGCAGGACATGAGAAATCAGCAATCTATGTGAGGTTTAGGGTGGAGGGACGCAGGGGCAAGTAATAATCACAAGTGTGACTTCATATATTATAATTGGTGGAAACAAAAATCACAACTGTGACTTCATATATTAGAATGTAGGTTTCCAGTAAGTCAATCTATACAATCTTCAGTTACAGAATAAGAAAGTAGGTTTGGTAAAACTAGTAACTTATTTATCTTTATTTACATGTGCAAGGACTTCACCTTCAGCAAATGAAGAAGATTTCTCATATAACATTTTGATTCTGCACAGTCTCATTGTTAGAAATTGCTTTAGGTCCAACAAAATATAAATTTAAATAGCAATCAAATACTCAAATAATTCAATTAGTCTGACCAGATTATTCAATATGTACCAATATATCAAAAATACTCAATTGAGATATTGTCTTCAAACATTTTATAAATCAAATTCCCCACCATATTCTTCATCAATTCAGAAAAAAACTGATTACACCTAACATTGTAATTACCCAATAAACAAATCAAGGTCAAACAAATAAAGTAGGTTCTTCCATACCAAGTATTTAGGCAAACTAATCGATACCTTGTGGAAAGAATCCAATCTGTAGACTAATTATAGTATATATTTTGCAGAAGATATCAAAAGTACGAACAGTATCAAAACATGTATTATTCACTACAAAAACTCCCTAAAAGCTCACCTGTTGATATTTGTCTGCAGTAAACGTGTTGGTTTCTTTGATTTTGTACTCTGCCCATTCATCCTCGGGATCATTTCGAGAAGTTGAATAGCTTGATGAAGACTGCTTTATGTACATCCTATAAGTGACATCAAAATCATAGTAACCAAGCTCAGGAGAGTAAAAAGTAGCACACCCAATTCTGGCAAACAAAAGTAGCCAATATGAACTGTGACTTTAGAACTCAAGATGATTAAGTTGTGTGGAATCAGATGTTTAAAATATTAACTTATAGTCAAACATGTTACTGATGTTATTAATAAAATGTGAAACATGTGCAGTTCAAATAATTGACAACTATATAATCTGCAGTTCATATATTAACTTTTAATTTTTAAAAGTATTGTAGAAAACATATAACATGGTAGTATGTGTTTTAATGCGTGGTAATGTTTTTATAAAAACTGCAATTTGACTTAAGTATGTCAAATTGAGAAACATTCATATGTACCTGCTTCTATATAATTGACCAAGGGCATAGCTACTCGTGATGATGGAACATACAATTGAGCAAGGTGAATATGGATTGTTTTGAAACTAAACCAACTTCAGATAGTAACTATCATCAACTTCTATATAATGCTTCTATATAATTTTATCTACTCAAATTCATTCTTCTATAATTCGTATTCAGACATTTTATCATACACTTGATAGGTATACGACATTCACATATCCATTAACAATGCTTATATATAATTTTATCTACTCAGATTCATTCTTTTATAATTTTTATATTGTTCATCTAATACATCTAATTATATCTGTTTCTGTATGTTTTTAAACTGTTCTTCATACCTATCGTATTCTATAAAAGAATAGAAAGTAGTTTGTAGTATGTCAAAGTAGTTTGTGATTCTGATTTTTACATTCATGTTTATGAGTTTAGTAGAATTCAAAATTTGGTTGGATGTTCAGGCATGACTAAAAGTTATAGGATTTATAAGTTTTTTGAAGTATATTAGACTAGAAGTATATTACTGATTGTCTACATTTCTAATAAATAATCGAAATTTATTTTTAATATTTTTAGAATTTATAAGTTTTAGGCATAGTTTAACTAAATTGCACAGGGTCTCCGAAATCTCGGGACCGGCCCTAAGAATAATAATACAAGGATATAATATTTTTTCAAGAATAATTTTTAAAATTGTAAAAAGATGCCGAGTTTATTCATTTTCATGTCATTTTTCTTTTTCTTTCATGGTCATTGATTACGTGTTTAAGCGTGCAGCGATGAAGATCCAGTCTCCTGTTAACTTTCCTCATTTTCTTTTTCCTTTGAATCGCATCAATGGCGATCATAACAGAAGAACCAGACTCATCAAACTGTGATCAAATCAAACCCAAGATCCATCTATCTTCCCCATCACCCATATCATCAAATCCAAGCCCTTTCACTTTCTGGTTCTACTTCACTATCTCAGTCTCTTTTCTAACCCTAATATTCGTCACAATTTCTTCGCTCTCCACCCATCAAGACCCCAAAACATGGTTCCTTACACTACCCACAAATCTCAGACACCATTACTCTAATGGCAGAACCATAAAAGTTCAACCCACTTCTCATGGCGAATCAGTTGAAGTCTTCACTATTCAAAATGGCCCAACAGATTCATCGCAAACTGTGCTTTTTGTACACGGGTTAGGCTGTAGCTCATACGTTTTCAGTAAAGTTGTCAATATTCTAGGGGAAAATGGCGTCCGCGCTGTTGCAATAGACTTGCCTGGTTCTGGGTTTTCTGATAGATTCGAAACGGTGACGGAAGAGAAGGTGATTCAGGGTTTTGGGAGGCTGGTTGAAATGTATAATGAAATCAAAGAAAAGGGTATCTTTTGGGGGTTTGATCAGCTCGTTGAGCAAGGTTATGTTAACTATGATTATCAAGAAAATGAGATTCGAGTCTCGAAAGTTAAGAGCTTGAAAGCAATCCAGTTAGGTCCTGAAGAGATGGGTAGGGTTTTGAGGCAAGTGATTGACACAATGGGTTTAGCTCATGTTGATCTGGTTCTTCATGATTCAGCATTCAATTTGGGGGCAAATTGGGTGTCTAAAGATTTAGGGTTTATAAGAAGTGTAACTCTTCTTGATACTACATCAAATGAGACTGCTTTTCCTTCATGGGTTTTAAGATTTCCTGTGATTAGAGACATTGTTTCTGGTTTTGGATTCGTGTTCACGAAAGTTTTTCAAACTTGCTGTTCGAAATCAGGCCGTGTATCGGATTCTGAGAGTCATAGACTTCTTTTGAAGGGTAAAGATGGATTCAAATGGGTTGGTGGAACGGGGATTAAAATGAATTCTAGTTTTGATATTGCAGAATGGGTTAAACTTGATGGTGTGAAGAGGTTGCCAATGCAAGTCATTTGGTCTACTGGTTCATCTGAAGAGTGGATCAAACAGGGGCGGCAAGTTGCCGATGTGCTCCCTCAGGCGGCTTTTGTCTCACATTCTGGCGGCCGCTGGCCACAGGTGAGGATAACAATATTTGACCTCTAAATCATATTTCACTTTAACTAACTCACATGTTAAGCTGCATTTTATGTTTGTGATCATGAAATTATTAAAGATGCATATATCATTGTTTGAAACGGGTAAATGGAGAAGTTTTCCCTGTTCAGATTGTCCCGGAAAGGCGAGTCTTTGACTCAGATGTAAGCGGCCTAACCGGGGTATCCCGTGACCGTTTCCTTACCCTTCCTTGGCCACCCTCAAGATGTTTACATAGTGAGGTTTGAATCTGTGATCTCTTTAAGAACGGAACGCCTTACCATTAGGCCATACCTGTTCTCCATTCAACATATTTGACCCGTAACCCTTTTAGCAAATCCTCTTGTTCTACCCATTTGACCCGTCGGTGATCTAACATAATCAGAAACGGCCATTATACAAGCAAACGGGTTGAAAATGGCCATCTCTAAACATAGGTAAAACTTGATTCGATGAATATTATAAAGAGAGCATAAATTGCCATCTGTCGGTTTGTATCATACATATCTAAGCCTGTTAAAGTCTTCTTGTAGAACCTGTGTGGGTGTTAATGTGTCTTTGTACTTCCATTAACAAAGTGAGCGGTCTCTCGACTAATTTTAACTATTGTATCTTTAATTGGTACAGGAAGATACAGCAGATGAACTGGCTGAAATTATTCACACGTTTGTGTCCAAATTACCGAAACCTGTGAAATTGAGCAAGAAAAAAGACCCTGCACCGGATCAGGTTCGTCAAAGACTTGATGAGGCAACCGCCAGTGTTCATCAACATGGTTTTGGTGGTCATGAAGTTGGATATCCAAGCGGTTATGGGCTCGGGCGTGAATTTAGTTGAGAGTTTGAATTGTGTGTTGTGTGTTTGATTAGCGAATTCATATTTGTAACTTATAATGTGAGTTTTCGTTACAAGAATTTTGTTCATTGTGCTGTTTAGGGTGTGTTTCAGGCGTATGTTTCTTAATTCTTATGTGTTTTTTGATGATTTACAAAAGGTACTCAAAGTTTATCCTTATCACGAGGTCCTAAGCTTGTCACATCCTTTGCCAAAGGTTTGTGTATCGCTTGTTATTTCGCTGTTCGTGAAGGTGGTAGCAAGAAACCTTGCTCGTGAACACATTTTTTTGGTACATTCTTGAAACGTAAAATGGTAAGTAATTGGTACCGACGTGGTGATTACTGATTAGTGCCAATGGTAATGCATGTTATCACTACGGGGTGTTAGGAATGAGTTAGTAATGCTGATCGTAATGACATTGCTCGTGAACACATATTTTTGGTACATTCTTGAAACGTAAAATGGTAAGTAATTGGTACCGACGTGGTGATTACTGATTAGTGCCAATGGTAATGCATGTTATCACTACGGGGTGTTAGGAATGAGTTAGTAATGCTGATCGTAATGACATTGGTACTAGTTAACACTGTAGATACTCGAAACCACCTACTAATATTCATGAACAGCATTTTGCAACGTTCTCGATCTTCACTTTTTTTTTATATAATCAAAGCTGGAAATGAACTTGAAACAACCATTGAAGGTTATCTTTATATTCACTATCACTCCTCCATCTTTCATACACTCGTAAATTTTTAACGGAAAATGTTAAGTAAATTACACGGATGGTCGTAATCCCTATGTTTGGACTTTATAACATTGATAGACCCCAACGCTATTCGAGAGAGTAAAGAAATGTATCAGTGACCTCCCAACGCTATTCGCGCCCAGGGCCGGGGAAACCCTCGTCCTCTATCTAGCAGCCTCTGGAGGAGCTGTAAGTGCTGTTGTAACACCGGGTTTCACGAGCTTAAAATCAGTAATAATTTAAAACTTTTTAAGTATACTTATCAAGACGTGCAGCAGAAACTAAACACTAATTATAAAATATAAAGTGTTATTATCTAACTTGGCGATTATAAACATGAAAAGCCAAGTTACAAAACAAACCGGTGTTACCATACTATAAACCGACCATCGGATCACAGGTACATACAACAGCAGAGTGTTCCAGAAGAGTTAAATACAATTACCCACAAGCACCCGTCTCACCAGGCTGCCTAAATCTTTACCTGTAAAAGGGTAAAACATAAACCGGTTAGCTACACTAGCTAGTGAGTACAGGTTGCACATAAGTATCAATAAGCATGCTATCACAACACAGGAAAAGCACACAAGGCTATCCTATCACATCGTGGAGTGCCAACATATCAGAGGGAGTCATATCTTGCGGGGTTGCAAATCCCGCTCAACAAATCCAACTGAGAAATCAGCAACACCAATCCGTGCTGGTGGGGAAACAAAAAGCAACCCCCTGAGCACGTTGCGGAGCCACCTGGGCTCAATTAGGCCTTAGTTACAAACCAAGACCCCACTGTTTGTCAAGGAACGGCGGTCCTGCAGAACCTACGACCCAGCGTGCACCACCGAGTCACCGTTGATCCCGAATAACCAGCCATCTAGGCCCTCAAGGGATCCAGCCGCAATATAGCCAGCTGACCTCAACCGAGTTGGAAACTATAAGCAGTTTCCCGAGTGTCCGGACATAAATACACAAACAATAAGTGATCCAATCAGGATCCAATATCATGCGCGCATATAGTCACATCAAATACTGTTCATACTAGTGAACAGAACATGCGAGTATAACTTAATCATAACATACACTTACCACATGATTCACGTTACATACTTTTAGTCACTGTCAATATAACACTGTAGCATGGCATATCATGTTATAACATACCTTACTCACACACATGTGGGAGCACCAATTACACATTAAAAACACACAGGGGTTAGCACTACTTACTGAGCCTCATGGAAAACCGGTACTCACCTCGATATCACCGAAGGTAGATATGGATCCAGGAATCCCAAGAACACATAGAGTCGTCCAAAATCACTTAACACACTAGATTCGGACTTAGTTATCACCTACACATAGCACACATAGGTTAGAACACAAGCTACATAAGCTGTCAACATAAAACAGCTTACTACGGCCGCAGTGCACATGTCCTACGGCCGTAGGACACCTAACAAAACCCTACTACGGCCGTAGGGTCCAACCACTACGCCCGCAGAGTTTCTCTTCAAGAAAACATGCACTTTGGCCGTAGGAATCTATTCCTACACCCGTAGTAGCTATTCTTTGGTGAACTACGACCGTAGGTTACGTACCTACACCCGTAGTCCTTATTTCATCGTCCGTAGACGGTAACCCACACAAAAACACATCCTACGGCCGCAGTGACCTTGCCTACGGCCGTAGTGTATACACAAGGCCTCCTACGGCCGTAGGGAATACCCACTACGCCCGTAGGTAGTCCACGAACAGCAGACCTTCGTCCCTGTTTTTGCACAGCTGCTAGAAATCGTCTATTTTGACACTTAATCGATCGAACACCGAGTTTTAGTCACTTGCATACTACGCTTGACATCCAAGGACACTTAGAAACACATTAGACACAATTAAACAACACAAGAACACATCAAACACCATCCAAATGGTGTTTCTTGTTCATGAACTCAAAACTAGGGTTCTAGATCAAATTCACTTACAAAGAAGACGAAGAACAGCAATTTGGACTTGTATTTACTTCTGAAATCACTTGAAAACACCTGTTCCTTGATTGAATCTTCAAAATCTCCAAGATAGCTATGTGTGTGTGTATTTCGTATGCAAGTAGGTGTGTTGGTGTGTGTATTGCTTCAACAGGGGATAAGAAGAAACAAAGGACCGACTTTGGGGTTATTAAACAAAACCCCGGGTATTTTGTTCCCCTTTTCTAACTTACAACACATACCTCATTCACCTGTTTCAACTAACGAGGATATCTATGGATTCATTACACGAAACCATTTAATATTCTATCACTTTTGTACATTAACTCTAACTTTTATATAACACCTCATATATCCCCCCCTTTAACTAACTAAAACATAAAACAATCATTAAAATACTTATTTAAAGTCAAGGTACAATCCCCTGAGCAAGAAGTACAACTAGGTACTACTAGGCCCATTTTGAGGATGTTACAGCTGTCCTCCTGGCGGAAAGAAGAGGCAAGCAAGAACCAATATATTTCACGAGCAGGGCGCTCAAAGGGCCAGAAACTAACTATCCTCAAATAAAAAAACTGGTGTTGGCTCTAGTTTTCACAGCAAGAAGGTTAAGGAGATACTTTCAAGCTCACCCCATAGTGGTATACACTGACATACCCATGCGGCAGGTGTTGCATAAGCCAGAAGTGTCAGGCAGGCTGGCCAAGTGGGCCATAGAACTTGGGGTGCAAGAAATATCATTCAAACCAAGGACCGCAATCAAAGGACAGGTATTGGCGGATTTCTTAGTTGAAATTGATGAAGTTGAGGCGAGAGAGAGCAGGAAAGAACATCCGGCAAAAGACATAGAGATACACCAATGGTCACTATATAAGGACGGAGCGTCAAGTGAGGAAGGTGCCGGGGCAGGGTTAGTCCTGATTAGCCCAGACCCAGAAGAAAAGGAGTATACGTATGCCCTGAAGTTTAATTTCGCCGCATCTAATAATGAGGCAGAGTATGAGGCCCTTCTTGCCGGTCTGAGATTGGCCGCCTCCTTAGGGGTAAAGAACCTGAACGCTCATGTTGACTCATAGTTGGTGGCGAGTCAAGTCAAGGGAACATTTGAAGCCAAAAACGCAAGTATGAAATCATACCTCGAACAGGTAAAGGTTTACCTAAAACGCTTTGATCATTGCTGCATAGTGCAAGTGCCCTAAGCACTTAACAAAGGAGGTGCTGTGAAAGTCCTGGCAGAAAAATCCACCTCCAGAACAGAGGAGACCCTGGAAACAGAGGAAGAAGATGAGAGCTGGATGACACCTATAGTAGCCTTCCTCAAGAAAGGAGCTCTCCCTGAAGACGAGGTTCAAGCGCATCGGTTGCGCATGAAGGAATTTATGTATGCACTGCAAGGAGGTGTCCTCTACAGAAACTCCTACGGGGGACCGTGGTTCAGATGCCTGTCACCTACCTAAGCCAAGGAGATATTGCAAGATTTGCATGCAGGAACATGTGGAATACATGCCGGCCCCCGGTCTGTAGTGTCAAGGGCATTGCGTATAGGCTACTTCTGGCCGACAATGCTCAAAGACGCAGAAAGTGAGCTCCTGAAATGTGAATCATATCAAAAGCATGCATCTCTGTCTAAGACACCAAAACAAGATTTCATACCTGTCCGGGGGCATAGCCCTTCCACAAGTGGGGGATAGATTTGGTAGGCCCATTCCCAACGGCCCCCGGAGCGGTCAAATTTCTGGTTGTAGCTATAGATTATTTCACAAAGTGGGTTGAAGCCAAAGCATTAAACATAATCATGGGTAACAAGATTAAATTGTTCATTTGGGACAACATTGTCTGCAGATTTGGTTTCCCTCATGAGATAGTAAGCGACAACGGAAAGCAGTTTGCTGATGACCCATTCAAATCCTGGTGCACGGCTCTGAACATAAAGCAATGTTTTACATCCGTCTCCCACCCACAAGCCAATGGGCAAGTGGAAGTGACAAACAGAGATATAGTGCATGCCATCAAAGCACGACTGGGAAAGGCCAAAGCAGGGTGGACAGAGGAGCTACCTAACGTCCCGTGGGGACTTTGAACGACCCTAAAGAGAAGCACGGGGGAGACACCTTTCAGTCTCGTTTACGGGACGGAGGCAGTACTGCCTCCAGAGTTAACCACTCGAACCTACAGGACCACCCACTTTGACGAAGAAACTAATGAAGAGGAGCTTTAGACCAACCTGCTTTTATTAGAGGAAAGAAGAGAACTGGCCGCCATAAGGGAAGCGGAAAGGAAGTCCAGGATGGCACAGCTGTACAATAGGAGAGTGAGGTCGGGGACGTTTAGGCCTGGAGACCTGGTGCTAAGAAAAAACGAAGCCAGTCGGCAAGAAGATCAAGGAAAACTGGGTCCTAAATGGGAAGGGCCCTACCTGGTCACAGAGGCTCACAGAACAAGGTCTTACCTGTTACAAAACATGGAAGGAGTGAAAATACCTCGCATTTGGCATTCATCTAATTTGCGTAAATTCTATGTATGAATACTCATTGTAACAAGAAATGACAAGCAAGTTATCTAGTGTATACTTTGCTAACATAAGCAAAGAAATTTTGACTTCTTAGACACAGTTCTAAAAATTTCTTTTCACCAAAGCACGACATCTTACTGGACGCAGTCTGATACGCTTAAAACAGAAGGACACCAGTTCTTCCGCATGCGTCCCAATGGGTCGTACTGCGTAGACAGGGGACACAATGCTCTTGCCAGCCTAAAGTTAACCTCCACAGAGAGAACTTAGGCAACTCTCAAGAATTAACTTGAAGAGTATAAATCACAAAGTCATGACAAAAACATAAATGCAATAGCATAGCATACAAGAAAACATAATGGCATAGAATATGTTCAAAACAAACTGTCCACGGGCAGACCAACCACATAAATCATTGTTTCAACAAAAGAGAAAAAGTTATTACAGACATAAGTAGTAGCATAAGTTCAGAATTCATAAACATCCATTAAAAGTCATTGAGGCTCAATGCCCCGAAGCTCCTCCACCGAGAGGTCATGACCATTGCCTGTCTGATCAAGATAGGGGAAGGGGGAGTCTTTCACTATGTCATCAGCTGCCTTCAGCTAGGCCTCCACACTTTCATCAATATTGGCTAACAGGAAAGGGTCTACGTCAGGGAGCTTAAATTGTAGTTCCTTACTTGCAAGGTGCCTACCCAAACGGACACAACATCCCATAACCTAACCCATGGGGCGAGCAAACTGGTTGGAACCTAAAAAAGACCTCACAAACTCAGGGAAAGAGGTTTGAAGCTCCCTTCGCTCAAGAACCAGGACATCCTTCTCCTTCGATAGCAGACCCACCTACTCCACTACCTTCAAGTTGTCAACCTTCAGGTCACCAACCTCCCTCTGAACGTCAGCCAGGGCTCGTTCTGTCTGGCTCAAATTCCGGTCCTTGGACAACAGGTCATCAGCCACATTTCGTGCTCAGAGGAAGCCTGCAGAAGGGACTTAATTTCTTTCAGCTCCTTTGACTGTTTAAGGGCATTCTCCTCCAGAAGGCGGATCTGCTCCCTCAGGCCCTGCACATTATCCTCACTGACGCCCAGCCGGTATCGAAGTTCAGGAACCATGGTGATGCTAGTGAAAAGAGACTGATCAACATGGGCAAGAAAGCAGTCACGTTCCATAGATCGGAGATTGGCAGCCATAGCAGGAGGACAGAGATGTTCAAGAAAATCTCGCTGGTGAGCGGCGTTGTCCCCTGGAGCATCTCGAGGATATGACCAACCGGGGTACCAGGTATCCGTAATCCCCTCAAAGATACCACCTCCGGTGCTAGAGCCAGTAGGTGGAACGCGAGTAGGAGAAGATCTCTCCAAAGCAAACAAGCCACCCTTTCATGAAGCAGGGGGGACTATCCCGCCTTTTGATAAGAAGGCATTTCTTTGAAGCAGCACCTGAAGGGAGATCCCCGGAAGGCAGGTCCACACCAGCAGCAACGACGGAGGATCTTGTCCTTCTTTTTCCAACATCGTTGGTTGTAAGACGACGACGGTCAATTAGCGACTGATTATCCAGGGTATCCTCTGCAAATAGTTAAAAATAAATACAACATGAACAATAAAAGCAAACATGAAAGAACATCAGAGCATACCAGTAGAGTTCTCAACAACATGAATCACGGGAGCAGGATCAGAAGGAGCAGAGGCAGAATGTGCCGCTTCAGGAGTCTCTCCTTCCTGACCTTGCTCGTTCAGAAGAGACAAGTCCATCTGATCACCACCCTCCTGTACAGCAGGAGCAGGGGAGGGGGGACGATCACGGGACCCCAAGTGAATTCCTGAAGCGGAGCCCAAAATAAGGTACCTTGTCAAAGATATCTATGCAAAAAACAAGGAAAGTATAAATGTCAAAATAAAAGGACAGTACAAGACAAGATACGAAATATTACCCTCCTGTCCATGATAAATGGCAGGGACCCTGTGAGGGTCATCCCAATGCTGACTTAGACCAGTGATCACCATTATAGACTCCGGAAACTCCTGGATCCTTATCCGAAGCCCATCCAATTGGGCATAAAGCTCCATATCCATGAATTGATCACGGGGAACCTTAAAAATGCTCGGGAGTAGGTGTTCACAAAAGCCAGCCAAGGCGGCATGTTGCTGGGGGATTATACGATCAGAGACAAAGATAAAACGCTCCCGCCAATATTTCAAGGAGGTACGGGGCTCATAGAAAAGAGTCCCACCCTGCCCCTTTTGACGGGGATCGAAGGTTAACCAACTTCCACTCTTCAGAGGCCTATAGTAATACAAAAAACATGCGATATTAGGGCGCCGCCCAAAAGAGGCACAAAGAGCGATGTAATTGGTGATCTTACGCATTGTAGAAGGATGAAGTTGGCATAGGACGACATGTAAATAAGACAAAAATCGGATAATAAAAGGGTGTAAAGGAAACCGAACGTTGCAAATCTCTAAGTAATGACAATAAATCCCCACTTTACCCGGAGGGGGCCTAACCAACACGTCGTTGGCAGTAGGCTTCACCGGTTTATAGTCGGAGAAGTTGGGGACAACTCGACAGATGGTCTCAAACTGTGCATCGGACATACTACAGTAGGTATTCTTAACACCGGGTACCACCATGTTTGCTCACGAAGAAGAAAAACCGATAACACGTGAAAAGCAAAAGATCAAAAGAACGATTCGAAAAAGCAAACAAAAGAAGGGAACTACAAACCTTTAGGCATGATCGGATGATTTCGGTAGGTGAAAAGAAGAAACAACAACCACGGATCGAAACGGCAAAGGGAAAAGACGGAGACCCCAAAAGACGACCGGCTTAGGGTTTCTTCTTTGAAAACAGATAGAAAAGGAAAAGGAGAGCGGGATAAGGAAAAGGCGCAATATAAAGGGAATTTCTTCAAAAATAGACTGAATATGGGCTGTCCACATGTACAGCAGTTGGAACTAATCATGAGGCTAGGGAACTACCACCTAACAGTGGCAGTTAGCCAGACGGCGCACTCAAACGGGACATTAATTAACGGCACGACAAAATAGAGCATATTACAAGCTCGAATACATGAGAGAAAAACCTCCAAAGGACCATTAACAAAAATGCAACCTCGGCGAGTTAGGAAAAGGAGACATAAGAGCAAGAGTCTGACAGCACACCATGAAATGCTATACTATCAGACTGGGGGGACTTAATGGGGTAAGGCCCTAAACCTGACGCTTCGGAACCTACTACCATCCAGAAGAGCCGAAGGCTCTAGTCTCCTGGAGCTATACGCAGTCCTTCAGAAAGAGCCGGAGGCATCAGTCTCCTGGAGCTATACGCAGTCCCTCAGGAAGGCCAAAGGACCCGACCTCCTGGAGCTGTATGCTGCTAGGAGGAGCATCAGCCTTCCCACTTTAGATAGGCGGATCCCATATTCCCAAAAAGCAGACTTGCCTATCTAGTCACATTTAAGGATAAGTACGGAAGAACTGACATCCAAGTACGCTCGGCAGGCTTTTTAAGGATCCTTGTCTGGAAGATCCGCAACAGATGCAATCATCACAGACAACCGATCCTCGACACCTGGATGGTCATCCAAGGGCTCATGTATGAATTTCCTCCATTATAAATAACAAAACACGTTCACACCAAACAACACATGCAAAAATACATTCAAACACATACAATCCTCCACCTTACTAACTTGAGCGTCAGAGAGGAATACGGGGATCCATCCCCGTCTTCCCTTAACGTTAGGTGTTAGATGTTTTTGCAGAATCCATCCCAGGGCAAGATTCAGTAAGCAAGGCACTCACGCATTTGGCGATCTCAGAGAGAGTCAAATGCGCGATCAGTGATATTGATGATTCTGAGGTGAACTTACATCCTCAGTCTCAATTGCAACATTGTCATCAAACTGTTGGTCACTAAGATCTTTAGTCTGAGTAACATCAGCTGCAAAAGGATTGACGAACTCATCATCTTTCTCAACTTGTGAGTCCTTTGGAGTTTGTGATGATTTCTTTGATGGACACACATCATCATCACTGTCATCATCCATGACTTACATTGGATTTGACATTTTGCTTTCCTCAAGCTTTTCAAGCTTTCTCAGACTGACCAAGGCAGCTTGTCTTTTATCAGCTTGATCAAAACTGTCTTCATCAAATGAGACATGAACTGATTCTTCTATAGCCCTTCTCCTGGTGTTATACACTCTGTAAGACTTGGAGATTGAGGAATAACCAACAAAAAATCCAAAATCAGGTTTAGGTTCCAACTTATGGAGCTGATCTCTTTGATTCAGCATATAGCATCTTGAACCAAAGACATGGAAGTAACCTATATTGGGCTTTCTAGATTTATACATCTCATATGCTATTTTGCCATGTCTTTTGACAATGATTGATCTATTATGGGTATAGCATGCTGTACTTACAGCTTCATCCTAGAAATAGAGTTTCAATCCTGCTTCACATAGCATTGTTCTAGCAGCCTCAATTAAGGTTCTATTTCTCCTTTCAGCAACTCCATTTTGTTGAGGAGTTCTGGCTGAGGAGAAATTTTGTTATATTCCTTTTTGTTCACAAAAGTTTTTAGGGTTGAGTTTCTGAACTCAGTCCCATGATCACTTCTGAGTTGCTTTACAGACTTACCTTTTTGCAACTCTTCCTGTTTGATAAAACTTATTATCTCTAGGGCAACATCACTTTTGGCTTTAAGGAATATTACCCAGGTGAATCATGAGAACTCATCTACTATCACCAGAGTGTACTTCTTGCCACTTAGGCTTGGAGTACTTATGGGTCCAAACAGATCCATATACAACATATGCAGTGGGTCTGTTATTGAAAATTTTTTCTCTGATTGGAAGGACCCTTTATGATGTTTCCCTTGTTCACAAGCTGAACACAATTTGTCCTTGACAAATGTAATCTTTTGTAATCCAGAGACTAACTCTTTATTGGATAGCATATTTATATTCTTGAAATTTAAATGTGATAATCTTTTATGCCACAACCAACTCAACTTTGGAACAGATTGGGAATACAAGCAGGTTTCAGTATAGAGATCAGCAGAATTAAGATCAAGTAGATACACATCTCTTTCTCTTTTTGCTATTAATACAGGCTTACCCTTAGCATTATATATAGTTCCTGCTTTCTTCCTAAAAGTAACAATATTGTTTTCATCACAGTCAGATTGTGTTTAAGACCCTTGACATATGCAACCTTCTGGAAAGTCACCTTTCCAGCATGCATCTTCCCATAACCTTTAGTTCTTCCATGGGAGTTGTTACCAAATGTTACTTTAAGACCTTCATCTTCCTGGAAATCAATAAGAAGTCCTTTCCACCCAGTCATGTGCCTTGAACATCCACTATCCAAGTACCATTTAGTTGAACCCTGCACATGATAAGAAAACTAAACACATTAGTTTTGTTTGGGAACCCACTTCATAGTGGGTTCAGATGATGAGAACTTAGCAGCTTCATCTTGTGGAACTGACTGGTCAGCTTGAGCAGGCGCTGAGTCCTGTGTAGGCTGATCAGCTTCTTACTTTTGAATAGAAGCTTCACCAACAAACTTCTTTTCCATGACTTTGGACTTACCATTGTCATGGTTTCTGGACTTACCAGTTTCAACAGTCTTGGACTTACCACTGTTGAGCTCTTTGGACTTACCAAGTTCAACAACTTTGGACTTACCATTGTTGTGGTGTGACCTCTGACTTACAATGGTCTTCCTATTCTTGTAACTTCTCTCTGAGCCAGATAGAGAGTGTTGTATTTTGAAAGGATTTGGATTAAGCCTTTCTATGACCGAAGTTCTTTGAATAGGCTGAGTGCATAATATTCCAGCACAGACTTACGATGCTGTTTAGACGTTGAGCACTTATTTCCATGATCTTTTGCCGTTACATACATATTGTATTTAAGGTTTTGACTCAATCAGTTGTCTATCTTCCTCAGAGTCTGTACTTGCTATCTCATCATCATCAGCTGCATAAGCTGCGGATTGATAGTCACCTTCAAGTACAGCTTGTACCTATTTAGGAATTTGTTGGTTGATGCACTTTTCAGCAAGCCTTGATGACTTACACCATGATTCAGTGACCTTTTGAAGTTGGTCAGCTTTATCTTTAGCTTCCTGAACTTCTTCACTTAGAAGTTTATTTATGTGTCTTTGACATTCAAGATCACATTGTGCCTTCTTACCAGCATCAATGAGAGATTGATTTTACTTAATCTCATCTTTCAGTTTAGCTATCTCAGCTTTGAGGTCATTTTGAGACTTAAGGCTGGTCTTGAAATCATTTAACAGATAATCGAAAGCAAGGCCTTTTTCTTCATCGGTGTAAGAGTTGAAATTACTAACCTTGTACATGGAGGAAGGATCCCAGTCACCAAGTTTGATGTTTTCCTCAGCTTCCTTCATGTCAGCTTCAAAAGTTGATTTAGACAAACCGTAATCAACTTCATCTATTTCAAACTCTTCGCCTTCTTGAGCCATCAGACACTTGTCATCATCATCTGAGGTAGATGATTCTGTATCCCAAGTTTCAACATAGAATCCTTTTGCATTGGACCTGTCTTCAGGGTTTCCTTTCTTGAGCTGAGTATATTTCTTCTTGTACTTATCAGCTCTGTAAGCATTTTTATCAGCTACTGAAGCTGATTCATCCTTCTTTGATCTGCACTCAGCAGCAATGTGTCCCTTCCTCTGACAATTGAAGCACACAGCTTTCTTGGGATCAAAAGAACTCTTTCCTTTGCCCCTGTCAGATCTTCCTCTTCCCCTTTGAGCTCTTCTCAAACGTCTGGCTAGCATGGCCATTTGCTCAGTGATAGTCTGAACATCATCATCATCACTTGAGTCTGAGTCTGAGTTGTCAGCTTGAGAGTCTGACTCAGTCTCAGATTCAACAACCAAGGCTTTTGAACTTTTCTTCGTTTTCTATGCAACTAATGCAACATCAGTTTTATCAAAAGAATCCTTCAGTTGTTGTTGAGAAGTTCTCTTGTGCTCTGTGATCTGTTCATGATTGAGCAAGATCCCATAACTGGACTGTAGGTTATACATGTGTAATGTTCCTCCAGCCCTTAGTGCTGTAGTTACTTCATTGAACTTTTCTGGTAACACATCCAAAAATTTTAGCGCTAGGTCAGCTTCATTCTTTTTAATGTCTACAACTAGCACGTCATTAATCAAGCAGTGAAACCTGGTAAACACATCAGCCAAGGTCTCATTCTTCTTAGAGAAGAAGTTTTCATAGGATCAGTTAAGATGATTCTTCTTCTACTGCTTGACCAGATCTGTGGCCTCATATGTGATACTCACAGTATCCCAGATCTCTTTTGCAGATTGACACCCAGTCACAGTGTGCAAGATCTCATTGGTCAGGGCATTAGCCAGAACACTCTTTGCCTTGTCATCCATAGAATACAGTTTCATATCCTCATCAGTCTAGGATGCAACATGCTTCTTTACTTCCTTTTCAGTTTTGTTAGTAGACGTATCACTGACAAGAACAAGTATTTTGGGGATTATTGGTCCTTTAGTGATGACATCGTACATAAGATTGTCAATGGACTTGAGGAAAAACATGGCTCTGAATTTCCACATAGGATAGTCAGATCCATCGAATATGGGATAACCCTTAGCAGACATCTGAGGAAAGTTTGATGAATTGTTGCTTGTCGACATTGTATACTATCTCAGAATCTTGAACTTTTATCTTATGAAATCGTTCAGCCTGCTCTAATACCAGTTGTTGGTCCCTTGGTGAGAGTATCAACAAGCAAGTAATGTGTAGAAGGGGGGTTGAATACACTTTCTACGGAAAATTGAACAAAGCAATAAAAAGTGTTAACACACATCAAACCACAAACAATCGAATGCTTTGCTTTCATTTATAAGAAGATGATTACAGAAACAATCAAGTAAGCAACACTTGATATGTAAACACCTAATGTAAATCAAATCTCTCAATCTCTCAAACTTTGCTATCTATAATCAACTTATGATTATAGATACAGGACGTCTCTCTAAACAGGATTTAATCACAGATTGAATACTTACCAACTTCACAACAGATGTGAATATTCAAACACACGAACAAATTGGCAATCTATGAGTTTCTTGATCACATTGAACTGACAAACAATAAATCAAGATTCGTAACACATACGATCAATATTGAGGTGAGACTTGAGTTTGGTTGTGTAAATCATTGAATAGTCGTCGTAGTCGTACCTCTAAACTTATTAGGAGATAAGTATTTAAAATTCTGTTCCTACGGATCCTAACAAACTAGAACTTATCCTAATCTGCTAACAAACTAATGGATAACCCGGAATCTTGAATCTTGAATCTTCTATCTTGAGTCTTCAATCTTCAATCTTGATTCTGGAATCTTCTTATCCTTGGCGTAGATATAGAGAGATAAAAGGAATTTAAAACATATTTAAATTCTCTTAAACTGACTTCTTTAGTCGGACCGAGTTACTCAGCTTGAAACTCATCAAGCTGAGTTCTTCGAGAATAAACCCAAAAACAATCACGTATAATGATTAACTCATCCTTAGAAGTCCTAAGAGTTAGCTAGAACATACTTAGCTTCTCTGTTGAGCTGACTCAATCTATACGCTGAGTCACTCAGCTCGAAACACATCAAGGTGAATACTCAACCTATATCTTAGGTGACATACACAGCTTATCAAACACATTGATAATCTTACTAAGATATAGTCTAAGCTGATCAAACATACGCTCAACTTATATTCAGCTTATGCTTAGTCTGAAACACTATAAGTGCTCAGTCTGATAAAGCCTCATAATTCTGTTTAAGTTATATTTCGAACACATCTTACAAACTTAACTTTGTCTCATCAAATTTCAACTAATGAGATCATTTGACCAACAATCCTGGATTGAAGAAGATTGGGAATTACATTCTCTGGATGACAAAGCAAAGAGTGTTCTGGCAAATTCCCTGACCAATGAAATCTTGCAGACTGTGAGTGGGTGTCAATCTGCAAAAGAGATCTGGGATACTCTAAGTATTACGTATGAGGGTACAGATCTGGTGAAGCAGCAAAAGAAAAATCATATGAACAGATCTTATGAAAACTTCTTTTCTAAGAAGAATGAAACCTTGTCTGATGTGTTTAGAAGGTTTCATTGCTTGATTAAGGACCTGCTAAGTATAGGCATTAGAAAGGATGAAGCTGACCTAGTGTTGCAATTTCTGAATGTGTTACCAGAGAAATTTAATGAGGTGACCATAGCACTAAGGGCTGGAGGTACATTACATATGTATAACCTACAGTCCATATATGGGTTCTTGCTAAATCATGAACAGATCACATAACACAATAAATCTTCTCAACTATAAATGAAGGACTCCTTTGAGATAAATGAAACTGCATTAGTTGCAGAGAAGAAGAAAAAGAATTCAAAGGACTTCATAGCTGAATCTGAGACTGAGTCAGATCCTCAAGCTGACCACTCAGACGCAGACTCAAGTGATACTGATGATATTCAGACTATCACTGAGCAAATGGCTATGCTTACTAGAAGATTGAGAATAGGACAAAGAGGAATAGGAAGATCTGACAGAGGCAAAGGAAAGAGCTCTTTTGACCCAAAGAAAGTTGTGTGCTTCAACTGTCTGAAGAAGGGACACATTGCTGCTTAGTGCAGAGTGAAGAAGGGTGAAACAATTTCAGTAGCTGACTAGAATGCTTACAGAGCTGATAAGTATAAAAATAAAATATACTCAGCTTAAGAAAGGAAAGCCTGAAGACAAGTCCAATACTAAAGGACTTTATGCTGAAACTTGGGATACATAATCATCAACCTCAGATGATGATGACAAGTGTCTGATGGCTCAAGAAGATGAAGAATTTGAAATAGATGAAGTTGATTATTGTCTGTCTGAATCAAATTTTGAAGCTGACATGAAGGAAGCTGAGGAAAACAACAAACTAAGTGACTGGTATCCTTCCTCCATGTACAAGGTTAGTAATTTCAACTCTTACACCGATGAAGAAAAAGGTATTACTTTTGGTTATCTGTTAAACGATTTTAAGACAAGCCTTAAGACTCAAACTGACCTTAAAGCTGAAATAACTAAGCTTAAGAATGATATTAAGGAAAATCAAACTCTCATTACTGCTGGAAAGAAATCACAATGTGACCTTGAATGTCAAGGACAAACAAACTTCTAAGTGAAGAAATTCAGGAAGCTAAGGATAAGGCTGACCAACTTCAAAAGGTCACTGAATCCTGGTGTAAGTTATCTAAGCTTGCTGAAAAGTGCATCAACCAGCAGATTCCTAAACAGGTAAAAGTTGTACTTGGAGTTGACTATCAATCCGCAGCTTATGCAGCTAATGAAGATGAGATAGCAAGTACAAATTCTGAGGAAGATAGACAACTGATTGAGTCTCAAAAGTTAGCCTCAGAAAAGAGACATGATCAAAGCCTTAAATACAATAAGTTTGTTAGGGAAAAGGATCATGGGAATGAGTGTTCAACTTCTAGATAGTATAGTAAGTCTGTGCATGATAGATTAGGCACTCAGCCTATTCAAAGAACATCTGTCATTGAAAGGTTGAATCCAAACCCTTTCAAAAGACAGCACACTCTGTCCAGTTCAGAGAGAAGTTTCAAGAATAGGAAGACAACTGTAAGTCAGAGGTCATATCACAACAATGGTAAGTCCAAAGTTGTTGAAACTGGTAAGTCCAAAGAACTCAACAGTGGTAAGTCCAAAGCTGTTGAAACTGGTTAGTCCAGAAAACATGACAAAGGTAAGTCCAAAGTCAATGAGCATCAGGTGAATCAGCTTGCAAAGAAAGTTGAGAAATTATGCACAACCTATAATCCTAAAACATAGAGCAACTTCTCAAAATGATTATTGGATAACCTACCTCCTGTAGTCATTGGTAGAAGGAAGTGCTACAAGTGTGGAGGTAAAGGACATGAGGCCAAGGACTGTCATAGTGAAATTTACCTGGCCTGAAAAGGAACAAGCTGATCAGCCTACGCAGGATTCTACACCTACTCAAGCTGACCAGTCAGCTCCACAAGATGAAACGGCTAAGTGCTCATCCTCTGAACCTACTACAAAGTGAGTTCCTAAAAAAAACTAACATGTTTAGTTTTTCATGTGCAGGGTTCAAGTAAATGGTACTTAGACAGTGGATACTCAAGGCACGTGACAGGGTGGAAAGGACTTCTAAGTGAATTCCAGGAAGATGAAGGTCCTAAAGTAACATTTGGTGATAATTCCCATGGAAAAACTAAAGGATATGGGAAAATGCATGCTGGCAAGGTTACTTTCCAGAAGGTTGCATATGTTAAAGGTCTTAAACACAATCTGACAAGTATCAATCAATTGTGTGATGAAGACAATATTGTTACTTTTAGGAAGAAAGCAGGAACAATATACAATGCAAAGGGTAAGCCAGTACTAATAGCAAAGAGAGAAAGAGATGTGTATCTACTTGATCTAAATTCTGCTGATCCCAATACAGAAACCTGCTTATATTCCCAATCTGTTCCTAAGCTGAGTTGGCTGTGGCATAAAAGGCTGTCACATTTAAATTTCAAGAATATAAATATGATTTCCAACAAATAGTTAGTCTTTGGATTGCCAAAGATCACATTTGTCAAAGACAAGTTGTGCTCAGCTTGTGAACAAGGGAAACATCACAAAGGATCATTTAAATCAAAACAAAACTTTTCAATAACTGACCTATTGCATATGTTGCACATGGATCTGTTTGGACCCATAAGAACTCCAAGCCTGAGTGGCAAGAAGTACACCCTGGTGATAGTTGATGAGTTCTCTAGATAACAAGTTTTATCAAGTAGGAAGAGTTGAAAAAAGGTAAGTCTGTTAAGCAACTCAGAAGTGATCATGGGACTGAGTTTAGAAACTCAACCCTATAAGTCTTTTCTGAACAAAATGGAATATTACAGAATTTCTCATCAGTTAGAACTCTTCAACAAAATGGAGTTGCTGAAAGGAGAAATAGAACCTTAACTGAGGCTGTTAGAACAATGCTGTGTGAGGCAGGATTGAAACTCTATTTCTGGGATGAAGCTGTTAGTACAGCATGTTATACCCCAAATAGGTCAATCATAGTCAAAAGACATGGCAAAACTGCATATGGAATGTATAAATCAAGAAAGCCCAATATAGGTTACTTCCATGTCTTTGGTTCAAAATGCAATGTGCTGAATCAAAGAGATTAGCTCCATTAGTTGGAACCTAAAGCTGATCCTGGAATTTTTGTTGGTTATTCCTCAATTTCCAAGTCTTACAGAGTGTATAACTTAAGGAGAAAGGCTATAGAAGAATCAATTCATGTCTCCTTGGATGAAGACAGTATTGATCAAGCTGACGAAGGTCAAGCTGACTCAGTCAGTCTGAGTGAGCTTGAAAATCCTGAGGAAACCAAGATGTCAAATCATATGTATGTCATAGATGATGACAGTGATGATGATGTATGTACATCTAAGAGATCTTCACAAGCTCCAAAGGACTCTCAAGCTGAGAAAGATGATGAGTTTATTAATCCCTTTGGAGAGGATATTACTCAGACTAAAGATCATAGTGATCAACAGTTTGATGCTGCAATTGAGACTGAGGATGTAAGTTCACCTCAGAGTCCTCAATATCACTCAAGTCCAGAACCACAATCTGTTGGGAAAATGATCTCATCAGTTGAGATTTGATGAGACAAAGTTAAGTTTGTAAGATAAGTTCTAAATACAACTTAAACAGAATTATGAAGCTTAGTCAGACTGAACACTTATAGAGATTCAGACTGAGCATAAGCTGAGCATATGTTCGACCAACTTAGACAATATCTTAGTAAGATTGTCAATGTGTTTGATAAGCTTTGTATGTCACCTAAGATATATTGAGCTTTCAGCTTGATGTGTTTCAAGCTGAGTGACTCATCGTATATACTGAGTCAGCTTAACAGAGTTGCTAAATAAGTTCTAGCTAACTCTTAGGAGTTCTAAGGATGAGTTTATTAATATACGTGTTAGTTCATGTTGGTTTTCGAGTTTGTTCTCGAAGAACTCAGCTTGATGAGTTTCAAGCTGAGTAACTCAGTCCGAGCAAGAAGTCAGCATAAAGAAAATTTAAATATGTTTTAAATTTATCTTTTTAACTCTCTATATCTACGGGAAGGATAAGAAGACTCCAGAATCAAGATTGAAGATTGAAACTCAAGATAAGAAGATTCAAGATTCAAGATTCCGAGTTATCCGATAGTTAGTTAGCAAATTAGGATTAGTCCAGTTTGTTAGGAACCATAGGAACATGATTATAAATACTTATCTCCTGATAAGTTTTGAGGTACGATTCTGAAACGACGACTAAGTGTTGCAGAGCCAAATACCTTACCTCAACCGTATGTGTTACGATTCTTGAATCACTGTTTGTCAGTTCAATGTGATCAAGAAACTCACAGATTGCCAAGCTATTCGTGTATTCGAATACTCACATTAGTTGTGAGATTGGTAAGTTTTCAATCTGTGATTAAATCTTGTTTAGAGAGCCGTAAGTATCTATAATCATAAGTTGTTTATAGATAGCTAAGTTTGAAAGATTGAGAGATTTATATTAGGTGTTTACATATCAAGAGTTGCTTACTTGATAGAGTCTGTAATCATCTTTTTATTAATGAAAAGCAAAGCATTCGATTGTGGTTTGATTTACTTTGTGTAACACTTTTCTTTGATTTGTTCAATTTCCGCAGAAAGTGTATTCAACCCCCCCTTCTACACATCTGTTGCTTGTTGTTATTCTCATCAAGAGACCAACAACTGGTATCAGAGCAGGCTGAACGATTTCATAAGTTGAAAGTTCAAGATTCTGAGAAAGTTTACAATGTTTACAAGCAACAATTCTTCAAACTTTCCACAGATGGCTGCCAAAGGCTGTCCCGTATTTGATGGATCTGACTATCCTATGTGGAAATTCAGAGCCATGTTGTTCCTCAAGTCCATTGACAATCGTATGTCTGATGTCATTACCAAAGGACCAATAATCCCTAAGATCTCTGATGTTGTCAGTGATACGTCCGCTGATAAAACAGACAAGAGTGAAAAAGAGGTAAATAAGCCTGTTGCATCCTGGACAGATGAAGATTGGAAACTGTTCAATCTGGATGACAAGGCTAAAAGTGTTTTGGAAAATGCCCTGACTAACGAGATCTTGCACAATGTGACTGGGTGTCTATCTACAAAAGAGATCTGGGATACTCTAAGTGTTACATATGAGGGCACAGATCTGGTCAAACAGCAGAAGAAGAACCATCTGAACAGATCATATGAAAACTTCTTCTCAAAGAAGAATGAAACCTTGGCTGATGTGTTTACCAAGTTTCATTGCTTGATTAATGACCTGCTAAGTGTAGGCATTAAGAAGGATGAAGCTGAACTCGTGTTGAAGTTTCTTGATGTGTTACCAGAAAGGTTTAATGAAGTGACCACAGCACTGAGGGCTGGAGGAACATTGCATTTGTATAACCTACAGTCCATCTATGGGTTCTTGCTAAATCATGAACAGATCACTGAACACAAAAGAACTTCTCAACAACAACTCAAGGAGTCTTTGGATAAAGCTGATGTTGCATTGGTTGCACAGAAAAAGAAGAAAAGTTCCAAGGTACTGGTTGTTGAATCTGAGACTGAGTCAGAATCTCAAGCTGACCACTCAGACTCAGACTCATGTGATACTGATGATGTTCAGACTATCACTGAGCAGAAGGCCATGCTAGCCAGACGTTTGAGAAGAGCTCAACGGGGAAGAGGAAAGATCTGACAGGGGCAAAGGGAAGAGTTCCTTTGATCCCAAGAAGGCTGTGTGCTTCAACTGTCAGAAGAAGGGACACATTGCTGCTGAGTGCAGATTAAAGAGGGAAGAATCAGCATCAGTTGTTGATAAGAATGCTTACAGAGCTGACAAATACAAGAATAAATATACTCAGCTCAAGAAAGGAAAGCCAGTGCAAAAGGATTATATGCTAAAACTTGGGATACTGAATCATTAACCTCAGATGATGATATATGTCTAATGGCTCAAGAAGATGAAGAGTTTGAAATTGATTAAGTTGATTATGGTTTGTCCGAGTCAACTTTTGAAGCTGTCATGAAAGAAGCTGAGGAAAACAGCAAGCTCAGTGATTGGGATACTGCTTCCATGTATAAGGTTAGTAATTTCAACTCTAACACCGTTGAAGAAAAGGGTCTTGGCTTTGACTATTTGCTAAATGATTTAAAGACCATCCTTAAGTCTCAAAAGGACCTTAAAGCTGAGATAGCTAAACTGAAGAATGAGATTAAGGAAAATAAATCTCTCATTGATGTTGGTAAGAAAGCACAGTGTGATCTTGAATGTCAAAGACACATTAATAAACTTCAAAGTGAAGAACTTTAGGAAGCTAAAGTTAAAGCTGGCCAACTTCAAAAGGTCACTGGGTCTTGGTGTAAGTCATCAAAGCTTGCTGAAAAGTGCATAAACCAACAAATTCCTAAACAGGTACAAGCTGTACTTGGAGGTGACTATCAAACAGCAGCTTATGTAGCTGATGATGAGATAGCAAGTACAGATTCTGAGGAGGATAGACAACTGATTGAGTCTCAGAAGTCAGCCTCAGAGTAAAGACATGATCCAAACTTGAAATACAATATGTTTGTGAAAGCTAAAGATCATGGAAATGAGTGCTCAACATCTAAACAGCATAGTAAGTCTGTGCTGGACAGATTAGGCACTCAGCCTATTCAAAGAACTTCAGTCATAGAAAGGCTTAACCCAAATCCTTTCAAAAGACAACATTCTCTATCTGGCTAGGAGAGAAGTTACAAGAATAGGAAGACCAATGTAAGTCAGAGGTCAAATCACAACAATGGTAAGTCCAAAGTTGTAGATCTTGGTAAGTCCAAGAAGACCAACAGTGGTAAGTCCAAACCTGTTGAAACTGGTGGGTCCAGTAAGCATGACAAAAGTAAGTCCAAAGTCATGGAAAAGAAGTTTGTTGGTCAAGCTTCTAATCAAAAGGATAACAAACAAAGATCTGACAAAGGTAAGTCCAAAGTCAGTGAGCACCAAGTGAATCAACTTGCAAAGAAAGTTGAAAAAATATCCACTACATATAATCCCAAGACTGAGAGCAAGTTCTCACAAGGATTATTAGACACTCTACCTCCTATAATCATTGGAAGAAGGAGATTCTACAAGTGCAGAAGTAGAGGTCATGAGGCTAAGGATTGTGATGTTGAAATCTCAAGGCCTAAACAAGAACAGGCTGCTCAGCCTACACAGGACTCAGCTCCTGCTCAAGCTGAATAGTCAGTTCAACAAGATGGAGATGCTAAGTGCTCCTCATCTAAACCCACCAAGAAGTGGGTTCCCAAACAAAACTAATGTGTTTAGATTTCCTATCATGTGCAGGGTTCAAGTAAATGGTACTTGGATAGTGGATGCTTAAGGCACATGACCGGGTGGAAAGGACTTCTTAGTGATTTCCAGGAAGACGAAGGTCCTAAAGTAACTTTTGGAGACAACTCCCATGGAAGAACTAAAGGCTATGGGAAGATGCATGCTGGCAAGGTGACTTTCCAGAAGGTTGCATATGTTAAAGGTCTTAAACACAATCTGATCAGTATCAGCCAGTTGTGTGATGAAGACAATATAGTTACTTTTAGGAAGAAAGAAGGAACAATATATAATGCTAATGGAAAGCCTGTATTAATAGCTAAAAGTGAAAGAGATGTGTATCTACTTGATCTTAATTCTGTTGAACCTGCTTGTATTCCCAATCTGTTCCTAAGCTGAGTTGGTTGTGGCATAAACGATTATCACATTTGAATTTTAAAAATATAAATAGGCTATCTATAAAAGAGTTAGTCTCTAGATTACCAAAGATCACATTTGTCAAGGACAAATTGTGTTCAGCTTGTGAACAAGGGAAACACCATAAAGTGTCCTTTAAATGAAAGCAAAATTTTTCAATAACAGACCCATTGCATATGTTGCATATGGATCTGTTTGGACCCATAAGTACTCCAAGCCTAAGTGGCAAGAAGTACACACTAGTGATAGTAGATGAGTTCTCAATATTCACCTGGGTAATATTCCTTAAAGCCAAAAGTGTGGCTGCCCTGGAGATAATAAGTTTTATCAAACAGGAAGAGTTGCAAAGAGGTATGTCTGTAAAGCAACTCATAAGTGATCATGGGACTGAGTTCAGAAGTTCTACCCTTGAAAGCTTCTGTGAACAAAAGGGAATATTACAAAATTTCTCATCTGTCAGAACTCCTCAACAAAATGGAGTTGTTGAGAGGAGAAATAGAACCCTAATTGAGGCTGCTAGAACATTGTTTTGTGAGGCAGGATTGAAACTCTATTTTTGGGATGAAGCTGTCAGTTCAGCCTGTTATACTCAAAATAGATCAATCATTGTCAAAAGACATGGTAAAACATCATATGAGATGTATAAATCTAGAAAGCCCAATATAGGTTATTTCCATGTCTTTGGTTCAAAAGGCTATGTGCTGAATCAAAGAGATCAGCTCCATAAGTTGGAACCCAAAGCTGATCCTGGAATATTCGTTGGTTATTCCTCAATCTCCAAATCATACAGTGTATAATACTAGGAGAAAGGCCATAAAAGAAACAATTCATCTCTCATTTGATGAAGACAGTCTTGATCAAGCTGAGAAAAGACAAGCTGACTCGGTCCGTCCGAGTGAGCTTGAAAGGCACGAGGAAACCAATATGTTAAATCCCATGTATGTCATGGGAGATGATAGTGATGATGATGTTTGTTCATCAAATAAATCATCACAAGCTCCAAGAAATTCTCAAGCTGAGAAGGATGATGGGTTCGTCAACCCCTTTGGAGCTGAAGTCACTCAGACTGAGGATCTCAGTGATCATCAGTTTGTTGACAATGCTGCTATTGAGACTGAGGATGTGTGTTCACATTAGAGCTCTCAAAATCACTCAGATCCAGAACCAGACTCTCCTACTACAACATTCGAATTCCTCAAAGATCATCCTCAAGATCAAATCATTGGAAATGTCCAAGAAAGGGTCATGACCAGATTCAAGGCTACAGCTAATTACGCTACACACTTTGGTTTCCTATCCCAAATGGAACCAAAGAAGACTGAAGAAGCCTTCTAGGATGAGGATTGGATTGAAGCTATGCAAGAGGAATTGAATGAATTTGAAAGAAATAAGGTCTGGAGCTTTGTCCCTGCCCCTAAAGATCATTCAATTATAGGCACTAAGTGGGTCTATATAAATAAAATAGACAAGGATGGAGTGATAGTTAGGAACAAAGCCAGGCTGGTAGCACAGAGGTATAAACAAGAAGAAGGAATTGATTATGATGAGACCTTTGCCCCTGTTGCTAGATTTGAAGCCATAAGGCTGTTACTGGCTTATGCAGCATATAAAGACTTCAAAGTCTATCAAATGGATGTGAAGAGTGCTTTCCTAAATGGAAAACTTCAGTAGGAAGTCTATGTGAAACAACCTCCTAGCTTTGTCAGTTCAAAGTTTCCAAATCATGTCTATAAGTTGGACAAGGCATTGTATCGTCTTAAACAAGCTCCAAGAGCTTGGTATGATACACTGTCCACTTATCTCCTATCAATAGAATTCACCAGAGGAAGTATAGATAAGACACTCTTTATTAAAAAAAGTAAAGGACTGGTGATTCTTGTACAAATCTATGTAGATGACATTATTTTTGGTTCTACTATCGAATCTCTATGTGAATGGTTCTCCAAAATAATGTCACAAAAGTACAAGATAAGCATGATGGGTGACATGACTTATTTCCTAGGCTTACATATTCAACAAAAGCCTGATGGAATTTTCATCAATCAAAGCAACTATGTTCTTGATTTGATAAAGAAATATGGTTTTGATTCTAGTTCAACCATGAGAACACCCATGTCACCAGCTGTCAAGCTGAGTAAAGACTCAGATGGTAAGTCTGTGTGTCAGTCTACCTATAGAGGAATGATAGGTTCATAACTTTATTTGACAACTAGTAGACCTGATATCATGTTTTCTATATGTGTTTGTGCAAGATATCAGGCATATCCTAAAGAATCACATCTTCAAGCTGTTAAGAGGATCTTTAGGTACCTTAAAGGTACTCCAAATCTAGGTCTTTGGTATCCAAAGGATTCTGGGGTTGAGTTAGTTGGTTTTTTCAGATGCTGACTATGCTGGGTGCAAGTTAGATAGAAAATCAACAACTGGAGGATGTCAACTGCTTGGAGGGAAGTTAGTAAGCTGGACCAGTAAGAAACATAACTCAGTGGCTACTTCAACTGCTGAAGCTGAATATGTTGCAGCAGGAAGCTGTTGTGCTCAAATCCTATGGATGCAGCATCAGCTCCAAGACTTTGGTATGAGTTTCAAGAAAACTCCAATCTTCTGTGATAACCAAAGTGCTATAGCCATAACTTACAATCCAGTCTTCCACTCAAGAACCACGCACATTGAAATTAGACATCACTTCATCAGGGACATCGTGGAAAAAGGTAAATTTGACATTAAATTTATCTCCACTGATGACCAATTAGCAGATATCTTTACTAAACCACTTGATGAAAAGAGGTTTATGTATCTGCTAAGTGAATTGGGTATGCTCAACCCCTAGCTACGTGTCTAGAATCTGAGTTTTCAGTTTGACAGAGACTAAGTGTCTTAAGCTGAGTGCACAGTTTATAAATAAGTTTTCATAAACTGTATAACCTGTCAAGCTGAATGATGAGTTCACACGTTTGGTGAGTTCCAAACATATTTTAACTGCTTAGTGTAGTTATGATATAGTTTGAGTGAGTCTCAAACATAAATGACTAAGTGTCATTGAGTCTGAGCTATGTGCTTAACTCAAGCTGTGTGATAAGTTCACATGTTTGGTTGGTTCCAAAAAAGTTTTAAAATACTCAGTGTAGTTAAAAATAAGCTTGAGTCAGTCTCAAACATATATGACTACGTGGCATTGATTCTGAGCTGAGTGCTCAAAATCAAGCTGAGTGCTCAAACTCAAGCTGAGTATCAATCTCAAGCTGAGTGATGATATCACACTGAGTGCTTGATTCATGCTGAGTGATATGTTTCCTCAGCTTGGTATGTCCAAATTTTGATTTAATTACTATGTGTGATTAGGTCATTATGCATTATGTTTGAGTCTGTGTCACATTTTGCAGTTACGCTGATTATGTATCGTGTAACATAACAAGTGAAAATTATATTATTGTAAGTCAGTAATATAATTCTATAAAGTTATCCGTTGGAAGATGATATGTTTCATCTCAATCACTGTTCCATTGCGCGGTAAATTTGGTACGTGTAACGGACAAAAAGGGTTTTCAAACGGTAACTTTTCTCTCTCCTCGGAAAGGTATATATAACGAACCAAATCGATTTTCGGAGGTTTACGCTTACAATTCGCAATTCTAAACCTCTCCTACACTTACATACCTTTCACAAACACCTCCAATTGCTCAGTGCAATCTCTCGTTCATATCTTTAATCGCTCAGTGCGACTTTTGAAGTTACTCAGTGTTACTCAAGTTTTATTCGACGATGGACGGAATCATTCTAAATCTCGGTGCTAGGATGGTTAGAGGTTCTACGTTAAAAAAGAACGGGATGCCAGTTCTTAAAGTAAACAATCAAGGTGCATGTTTGGCAATCCCTGAACGTAAGAGGAACAAAGGCTATGAAGCCTGGGTGGATTATATCCGAAAATGCCCCCTGGCATTTGCTTTCACTGGAGCACCACTACATATTGTTCCACAACATCTATTGGAGTTCTGGTACACTTGCATTTATGACCAGAATAGGGGAGAGATCGCTGGCACTGTTCTAAATGGGTATAGAACAGTTGTCATAATAGTACAACGGCTAAGGGATGTTCTTCAACTTTCTGCAAGTGATGAGTTCGAAGCTGTTGTTACTAGGAAAGTGGCGAGGTCAGTCCTACCCAACATGGGTCACCCGCAGACTGAGGGTGTTATAAAGAAGGCCACTTTTCCAACCAGCTGGGGTTTTCTGGTGTCAACGGTGATTCATTCACTAGGTACCAAGGTTGGAGGACTGGACCAAGTTAACAAGTTCGAGATGCAGCTGCTGTACAACATGTACCATGCCAGAAACTTAGACTATGCACAACTCATCTTTAACGAGATCAGGGTCCAAGTGATGAAGACCACAAGGGATCTTCATGTACCTTTCATAAGGTACCTGTCCTTAGCATTTGAAGCCGAGCTGGGGACAACACTCTACGAAGCTGATCAGGATGTGTTCCTGTTTCCTACACTCTGCTCCAAGATGTTCAATAATGACATCTTCCCCGAGCAAGAGGGTCTGAGTGATCCTATGCTGCTGGTAGCTGAGGCAGCTTCCTCAGAAAGTGACGAAGAGGGATCCAATCAAGGGGCAGCTTCTCAAGCTGACACAGAGGTTCAAGCAGAGTACTCTGCTCAGGCTGAACAAGCAAATATTGAAGCTGCTTCTGGTAAGACCTCTCTATTTTCTCTTTCTTCTCATTATTCTCCATCCATTTTTGGAGATAAGGCTGTAGTAAACCCAACCCAGTCTAACACATCTCCTCCACCTTCATTCCATTTATAATCCTACTCTAAAGCCACCCCCAGTATGCCCACTGCTGCTAGGGAGAATATCCGAACCTATACACGAAAACCTGCCATAGGTGGTACCACTCCTAAAGGCATCACTGGAGCTGAGATCACTTTGATCCCTCCACAGACAGGAGTTGAGGGGGAGACGCCTACTCTTAAGGTGTCAACCTCGAGGCTCATTTCAACCCAACAGCCTAAGCCGGGTGTGGTGTCTACTCAACACACACTCTCCAGTGCCATGGGAGAGCCCGTTACTGTGCCTAAGCAGACACACTTAGGCAACATTGAATATATGACCAATCCCCAGGGTTAATCACCCCCCTCCAAACCAATTATCCAACCACCTACCCATACACTTCGCGTCTCGAGCCGCATTACTTCTCTTCATTTCTCATATCCACACGCACGACCTGTCAATGTTTCATCTTCAAACCAAGGTGATTCACAGGGTCTAAACTCTGGTGCAAATGAATTTGAAGGTAAACACCAACCTTTGGATGATGCACCCAAATTCCAGCCTTCTCAGGCTGACTTGGATGATTTAATGAATTTCTTTAAAAGTCAGTTTGAGAAGCTGCACCTCAAGAGAAAGCAGACTAAGAAGGATATGCTGATGTTTCTAGATTCTCTGGATGAGGAATTGCTGCATTTGAAATCTGCTGTCGCTGCCCTTCAACAACAAAATCCTTCAACCCCTGTTGATGATGACAAAAAGGGGGATAATTTTCAAAAGGCTAAAGCCGAGTCAGTCCAAGCTGAAGCCTTACTACTATTGGCAAAGGGAGCATATCAGATTGAGGGGGAGAAAGAAACAGAGAAAGAACCTGAGCTGACTGAGAAAGAAAAAGGCAAAAGACCAGTAGTGGTCAGCTCAGATGAATCAGAAACCCCTTAGCAGAAAAGACGAAAGATGATTCTAAGTGAATCAGCCTCAGATGAAGACTCTGTGGATAAAATGACACTACAAGAAAGAGCTTCTCTGCTGGCAGTAAGAAGATTGGAACAAGAAGATGCTGACCAGCTTGGGATATCTATCGAAGAATTAAGAAGAAGACAATTGGATGCTCAAGATGTGTTAGTTGATGAGAAAGTAGCAAGAGAACAGGCCTGGGCTGAGCAAATCAGAAAGCAGAATGAGGAATTAGCTAAACTCAAGCCGCCTATTGTGCCAAAGGAGGAAGAGGTAGAAGAACCTCCTGTTCAAGATCAACAAGAGGAGGAGAACGTAATTCAATGTTATACAAGAACTTAAATCTCTTCTCAGATTGATTCACTTAAGTTGAGTTCAGCTCAAGGGATTATCATCATGGAGTTCGTCTTAAAGAATGGTGAAACACTTTCTCTGGAACTGAATCAACTTCATAAACTGGGATATGAAGAGTGGAAGCAAGTGGCCATCCTCATCAAGCAGATGGAGAAGTCCTCGGCCAGGAATCAAGTGAAAGACGAGATCTCTAGGCTACTTGCAAGAGCTGATGCGATGCAAATCATACCCATATCTGATATAGCTACCATACTGACTTCTTTTCATAAGGTTGGAAAGAAGAAGCAAACAAAGCCAGCTGGATTAGCAAATACAGATAAGTACAGACTTAATCTTCCTGAAGGAATGAAATTCAAAGAGAATACATATGTGGAAGAGCCTCACAAAGGTTTTATGTACTTGGACAGAAATGGTAAACAATGCTTCCAGTATGATGCAAGTATCTATACATGTGGGGTATCTTAGGTGTTTGCTCTGAGACAAATTGTGGAAAAGACTGTACAAACTGCAAGGTTCAGATATAGAATAAACAGAGCTATTAGATCACAAAAGGATCAGCTTCAACACTTACCTAATCTGTAAGAAATCCTTGAAGAAATCAACAAGGAGATCAAAGAGTTTGAAGAGCTGCATCCTGAATAGATTAGTTCTATTATATATTAGATTTGTTCTAATATTTTTGTAAGCACTTAGTGTGCATGATCTAAGTGATCAATAGTTTTGTATTATGATTAGTTCAATTAATACAAGTATAAGTTTGATATGTTCAACTGTGTTATGATATGTTTATAATTACTAGTCTAATAAGTTCAGCTTAAATGAATAACTGATTAGTTCTTATTCAATGATATAATTAGTTGGTTTGTTCAACTTAAAGTTGGTATGTTCCACTTATAATTGATAAGTTCAATTAAAATTGATAAGTTCAATTAATATTTGATTAGTTCAAAAATAAAATCTTAATAAGTTTGAGATTTAAAACATAATTCTGTTAAACAAACTTAAGAACAGTTTGATGGTTTTTTCATCATCAAATAGGGGGAGTTTGTTGGGAAAATGATCTCATCAGTTGAGATTTGATGAGACAAAGTTAATTTTGTAAGATAAGTTCTAAATACAACTTAAACAGAATTATGAAGCTTAGTCAGACTGAACACTTATAGTGATTCAGACTGAGCATAAGGTGAGTATAAGCTGAGCATATGTTCGACTAGCTTAGACTATATCTTAGTAAGATTATCAATGTGTTTGATAAGCTGTGTATGTCACCTAAGATATATTGAGCTTTCACCTTGATGTGTTTCAAGCTGAGTAAATCAGCGTATATACTTAGTCAGCTCAACAGAGTTGCTAAAGAAGTTCTAGCTAACTCTTAGGACTTCTAAGGATGAGTTTATTACTATACGTGTTAGTTCATGTTGGTTTTCGAGTTTGTTCTCGAAGAACTCAGCTTGATGAGTTTCAAGCTGAGTAGCTCAGTCCGAGCAAGAAGTCAGTTTAAAGAAAATTTAAATATGTTTTATATTTATCTTTTTAACTCTCTATATCTACGGGAAGGATAAGAAGACTCCAGAATCAAGATTGAAGATTGAAGACTCAAGATAAGAAGATTCAAGATTCAAGATTCCGAGTTATCCGATAGTTAGTTAGCAAATTAGGATTAGTCCAGTTTGTTAGGAACCATAGGAACAGGATTATAAATACTTATCTCCTGATAAGTTTTGAGGTACGATTCTGAAACGACGACTAAGTGTTGCAGAGCCAAATACCTCACCTCAACCGTATGTGTTACGATTCTTGAATCACTGTTTGTCAGTTCAACGTGATCAAGAAACTCACAGATTGCCAAGCTATTCGTGTGTTCGAATACTCACATTAGTTGTGAGATTGGTAAGTTTTCAATCTGTGATTAAATCTTGTTTAGAGAGCCGTCAGTATCTATAATCATAAGTTGATTATAGATAGCTAAGTTTGAAAGATTGAGAGATTTATATTAGGTGTTTACATATCAAGAGTTGCTTACTTGATAGAGTCTGTAATCATCTTGTTATTAATGAAAAGCAAAGCATTCGATTGTGGTTTGATTTACTTTGTGTAACACTTTTCTCTGATTTGTTCAATTTCCGCAGAAAGTGTATTCAACCCCCCTTCTACACATCTATTGCTTGTTGTTATTCTTACCAAGGGACCAACACAATCTCCTAATACAACATTTAAGTTCCTCAAAGATCATCCTCATGATCAAGTAATTGGTAACATTCAAGGAGAAGTGACCACCAGATCAAAGGCAACTACAAATTTTGCTTCTTACTTTGGTTTCCTATCTCAAATGGAACCAAAGAAGACTGTAGAAGCCTTAGAGGATGAGGAATGGATTGAAGCTATGCAAGAGTAATTAACTGAGTTTGAAAGAAACAAGGTACGGAGTCTTGTCCCAGCCCCCAAAGATCATACAATTATAGACACTAAGTGGGTCTATAGAAACAAGATGGACAAGGATGGAGTGATTGTTAGGAACAAAGCCACGCTGGTAGCACAAGGGTATAGACAAGAAGAAGGAATAGATTATGATGAGACATTTTCCCCTGCTGCTAGAATTGAAGCCATTAGGCTGTTCTTAGCTTATGCAGCATATAAAGACTTCAAAGTCTATCAAATGGATGTGAAGAGTGCTTTCCTAAATGGAAAACTTCAGGAGGAAGTCTATGTGAAACAACCTCCTGGTTTTGTTAGTTCAAAGTTTCCACAGCATGTCTATAAGTTAGACAAGGCTTTGTATGGTCTTAAACAAGCTCCAAGAGCTTGGTATGAAACACTGTCCAAATATCAACTATCAATGGACTTTACCAGAGGTAGTATTGATAAAACACTCTTCATAAAAAAGAGTAGATGACATGTGATTCTTGTACAGGTCTATGTGGATGACCTTTTCTTTGGTTCTACAAATGAATCTCTATGTGAATGGTTCTCCAAAGCTATGTCAAAAAGGTACAAGATGAGCATGATGGGTGAAATGACATATTTCCTAGGCTTACAGATTCAACAAAAGCCTGATGGGATATTCATAAATCAAAGCAAGTATGTTCTTGATTTGATAAAGAAATATGATTTTGATTCTAGTTCAACCATGAAAACACCCATGTCACCAGCTGTCAAGCTGAGCAAGGACTCAGATGGAAAGTCTGTATGTCAGTCTATCTATAGGAGAATGATAAGTTCATTACTTAATTTGACAACTAGTAGACGTGATATAATGTTTGCTACATGTGTTTGTGCAAGATATCAGGTAGATCCTAAGGAATCACATCTTCAAGCTGTGAAAAGGATCTTTAGGTACACCAAATCTAGGTGTTTGGTATCCAAAGGACTCTGGATTTTAGTTAGTTGGTTTTTCAGATGCTGATTATGTTGGGTGTAAATTAGACAGAAAATCTACAACTGGAGGATGCAAATGCTTGGAGGGAATTTAGTAAGCTGGACAAGTAAGAAACATAATTCAGTGGCTACTTCAACTACTGAAGTTGAGTATGTTGCTGCAGGAAGCTGTTGTGCTCAAATCGTGTGTATGCAACATTAGCTTCAAGAATTTGGTATGAATTTCAAGAAGACTCCTATTTTCTGTGATAACCAAAGTGCAATAGCCATCACATATAATCCAGTCTTCCACTCATGAACAAAGCATATAGAAATTAGACACCACTTCATAAGACACATCGTGGAAAAAGGTAAAGTTGACATAAAATTTATCTCCACAGATGATCAATTAGCAGATATCTTTACAAAACCTCTTGATGAGAAAAGTTTTTCTTATCTGCTAAGTAAATTGGGTATGCTCAACCCTTAGATAAGTTTCTAAAACTGAGTTTCAGCTTGACAAAGACTAAGTGTCTTAAGATGAGCGTACAGTTTATAGGTATGTCTTCATAAACTGTTCACTTGGTTAAGCTGAGTGATAAGTTCACACGTTTGGTTTGTTCCAAACATGTTTTAACTACTAAGTGTGGTTAAAATATTAGTTTCAGTCAGTCTCAAATAAAAATGACTAAGTGTCATTGATTCTGAGCTGTGTGCTCCACTCAAGCTGAGTGTTAATCTCAAGCTGAGTGCTAAAGTCAAGCTGAGTGCTTGACTCACGCTGAGTGATAAGTTTACTCAGCTTGATATGTCTAAACCATGTTTTACTTACTACGTGTTATTAATTCATGAAAAATAATGTTTGAGTCAGTCTCAAATTAAGTTTTATACCGATTATGTATTGGTGTAATACAACAGTGTAAATAATATTTTTGTAAGTCAAGAATGTTATTTTACAAACATATCCGTTGGGATATGATGTGTTTCATCTCGATTACTGTTATATCTATCTATAAGTTAGTTAGTGTAACAGATATAAATGGATTTCCAACGGTAACTTTTCTCTCTCCTCACTAAGGTATATACATCGATTGTAACCGAAATTCAGAAGTTTACGCTTACTTTCTCTCATCTCTAAACTTCTGCTATACTCAATATACCTTCTACAAACACCTCTTTGCTAAGTGTAATCCACCGTTCAATCGAACTTGAAACCTTAATCACTCAGTGCGAATTGTGTATTTACTCAGTGTGAATCGAAATCATTCTACGATGGACGGGATCATTCTAAATCTCAGTGATAGAATGGTAAGAGGTGTCGTATTCAAGAACAACGGAGTGCCATTGATTAGAATGAACAATCAACGTGACTGCCTCGCTATTCCTGAGCGAAAACGTGGCATAGGTTATGAAGCATGGGTGGACTACATCCGAAGATGCCCATTGGCATTTACCTTCACCGGGGCACCAATTCACGTTGTTCCTCAGCACCTACTGGAGTTCTGGTATACATTTGTCTGTGACCAGGACAGAGGAGAAATCAGAGGCACTGTGCTGAATGGGGAGAGAACTGTGGTACTCACGGTTCAGAGGCTAAGGGAGATTTTACACCTCCCTGCAAATGATGTGTTCGAGCCCACTGTGACAAGGCAGGTGGCAAGGTCAGTTCTACCCAGGATGGGTCACCCACAAACTGATGGTGTAATTAAGAAGGCCACCTTCCAAACGGGTTGGGGATTTAGGGTTTCCACAGTGATTCGTTCACTCGGGAAAAAGGTTTGAGGTTTGGACCAGGTCAATGTGTTCGAGATGCAGATGCTATACAACATTTACTTTGCAAGAAATTTAGACTTTGCACTGCTTATCTTCAACGAACTCAAGTTCCAAGTGATGAAGACACCAAGGGACTTTCATGTACCATTCATAAGGTACTTGTCCTTGGTGATTGAAGCTGAGATGGGGAGTGATGTGTATGAAGCTGGACAGGATTTGTTCCTCACACCATCACTCAGCTCAAAGATGTTCAACAACGACATCTTTCTAGAGAAAGAGGGCCTCAGTGAGCCTATGCAATGGATTGCTAAAAAAGCTTCATCAGAAAGTGAAGCTGAGGGGTCTGATCAATGTGAGAGCAGCTCAAGCTGACCAAGAAGTTCAAGCTGAGCACTCTGCTCAAGCTGATCCAACCAATATTGAAGTTGCGCCAGGTATGACTTCTCCACTTTCTTCTTTTTCTTACTTTTCTCCATCTTCATTTGGAAGTAAGACTGTGGTAAGCCCAACCTAGTCTAAACCATCTCCTCCACCTTCTATCCATCACATACTCCAATCTGAAGTCAACCTTGGTATGCCCACTGCTACCAAGGAAAATATCCAAACCTATATTCGCAAGACTGCCAAAGGTGGTGCCACACCTAAAGGTACCACTGGAGCTGAAATCACACTGATTCCTCCAAAGGTAGGAGTTGAGGGGGAGACACCTACTCTTAAGGTGTCAACCACAAGGCTCACTCAAACCTTTAAGCCTAACCAGGGTGTGGTGTCTACTCAGCCCACACTTGCTAGAGCCATGGGAGAGCCTGTTACTGTGCCTGAGCAGACACACTCAGGTAACATTGAAGATCTGACCAACCCATTCTCATCACATTTTGAGCTCAACTCCTTCTCTTCATTTCTCACACTCTTCTGCATGACCTGTCAATGATTCACCTACATACCAAGGTGAGTTACCGGGTCTAACTCCTGGTGCAAATAAATTTGAGGGTATACACCAACCCTTCGATGATGCACCCAAATCCCAACCTTATCAAGCTGCTTTGGATGATCTATTACTTTTCATCAAAGGTCAGTTTGAAACATTGCACCTCAAGAGGAAAAAGACCATGCAACATCTGTTGTTGAAATTGGATTCGTTGGATGAAGAGGTACTTAGACTAAAATGTGCAATGGCTGCTCTACATCAAAAACAGGCTTCAAACCCTATTGATGATGACAAAAAGAGGGAGAAGGTTCAAGAGGCTGAAGCTGAGTCAGTTCAAGCTGAGGCTCTGTTACTTCTTGCTAAAGGAGCAGAGAAACCATATCAGATTGAGGGGGAGAAAGAGAAAGAAATAGAACCTGAAGCTGAGCTTACTGAAAAAGCTAAAGGAAAACGACCTCAAGTAGTCAGCTCAAGAGATTCAGAAGCCCCAAGGCAGAAAAGAAGAAAAATGATTCTTGGTGAATCAGATTCAGATGAAGACTCTGCAGATGGCATGATCTTGACAGAAAGAGCTTCTCTGATGGCAGTTAAAAGATTAGAGCAACAAGATGCTGATCAGCTTGGGATGTCAGTTGATGAACTAAGGAGAAGACAAATAAGTGTACAAGTTGAGTTAGCAAATATTCAAAGTGAGAAAGTTACAAGAGAACAGGCTTGGGCTGAACAGATAAGAAAGCAGAATGAGGAGTTAGCCAAACTCAGACTGCCTATAGAGCCAAAGGAAGAAGAAGTAGAGCTTCCTGTTGAAACTCAACCAGAGGAAGAAGACATTACTCAGTGTTATGTGAGGACACATTTTTCCTCTCGGATTAATTCACTCAAGCTGAGCACAGTCCAAGGGATTGTAATTCTAGAGTGAGTCTTAGAAAATGGTGAAAAACCTTCCCTGGATCTGAATCAACTACATAGACTGGAATATGCTGAATGGAAACAAGTAGCCATACTCATCAAGCAGATGGAAAAGTCCTCTGTTAGAAATTAAGTAATGGATGAGATCTTGAGGCTGCTAGCAAAAGCTGATACAATGGAAATCATACCCAGATCTAAGATCAGAACCCTACATACTTCCTTTCACAAGGTTGGAAAGAAAAAGTTATCAAAGCATAACGAAGCAAGTACGATCTTGATCTTCCTGAAGGCATGGAGTTTAAAGAAAATAACTATGTTGAAAAACCTCAGAAAGGATTTATGTACTTGGATAGTAATGGTGATCAATGCTTCCAGGCTGATGCAGCACTTTATATATGTGGGGTAGCGCAAGTGTTAGCTCTGAGATTACTAGTGGAGAAAACTGAACAAAATGCCAGGTTCAGATATAGATTAAACAGAGCGATCAGATCACAAAAGGATGAACCTCAACACTTGCCAAATCTGAAAGAACTTCTTGAAGATATTAACAAGGAAATCAATGAGTTTGAAGAGTTGCATCCTGATCTTATGTAATAGATTAGTTCTATTTTTTATTATTAGATTAGTTCTAATAATTTGTAAGCACTAAGTGTGCATGATCTAAGTGATCAAAATTTTGTATTCTGATATGTTCAACTAAATGAATACAAGTATTATTTTGATATGTTCAAATGTTTATGATATGTTCATATATTAGTCTGATGAGTTCAACTTGAATGAACAATTTGATTAGTTCATGCTCATTAATATGATTGGTTGGTATGTTCAACTTATAATTGATAAGTTCAATTAATATTTGATTAGTTCAAAAATAAAATCTTAGTAAGTTTAAGATTTGTAACATAATTATGTTCAACAAACTTAAAAACTGTTTGATGGTTTTGTCATCATCAAATAGGGGGAGTTTGTTGGCCAAATGACCTTATCAGTTAAGATTTGATGAGACAAAGTTAGGTTTGTAAGATATGTTCTAAATACAACTTAAACATAATTATGAAGTTTGATTAGACTGAGTACTTACAGTGTTTTAGACTGAGCATAAGCTAAGTATAAGCTGAGCATACAGTTGATCAGCTTAGACTATATCTTAGTTAGTTTATCAGTATGTTTAATAATCTGTGTGGGTCACCTAAGGTATAGATTGAGTATTCAGCTTGATGCGTTTTAAGCTGAGTGACTCAGTCTGTAGACTGAGTCAGCTCAATAGAGTTGCTAAGTAAGTTCTAGCTAACTCTTATGACTTCTAAGGATGAGTTAGTCATTATACATGTTAGTACATGTTTGATTTCGAGTTTGTTCTCGAAGCACTTAGCTTGATGAGTTTCAAGCTGAGTAACTCAGCCCGACTAAAGAAGTCAGTTTAAGAGAATCTAAATATGTTTTAAATTCTGTAGGAACAAGATTCAAGATTGAAGACTCAAGATAGAAGATTCAAGATTTAAGATTCAGGGTTATCCGTTAGTTTGTTAGCAGATTAGGATAAGTTCTAGTTTGTTAGGATCCGTAGGAATAGGATTATAGATACTTATATCTTGATAAGTTTAGAGGTAACACGTCAACCTAACCTCACCATCGTATGTGTTACGTATCTTGATACATTGTTTGTGTGTTCAACGTGATCAAGAAATTCACAGATTTCCAACATAGTTTGTGTGTTCGATCTTCACGTCTGTTGTGAAGTTGGTAAGTATTCAATGTGTGAATAAATCCTATTTAGAGAGTTAGTTTGTATCTATAATCTTTAGTTGATTATAGATAGCAAGTTTGATCAATTAGTTTGAGAGATTGAGAGATTTGATTTATATTAGGTGTTTACATATCAAGTGTTGCTTACTTGATAGTCATTGTAATCATCTTCTTGTTAATGAAAGCATTCGATTTCATGTGGTTTGATTTGTGTAACACTTTTTATTGATTTGTTCAATTTTTCGCAAAAAGTGTATTTCATCCCCCTTCTACACATTACTTGCTTGTTGTTTATCTCACCAAGGGACCAACAGATGGGCTCTTTGTAGGCGGGCCGACGTGAGTGGAAAGGTCCGATATTTTTGAGGCCCAGTCTTAGGTTAGTGATCCGGCTTAGAGTCGGTGAGAGTTAGAGATAGTACATGTGAAGTTGAGAATTTATCTCTGATATTAATTATTGGGATATATGTATATTGTAGTTCCTTGTGATTGGACTCGTTGACTATCCGATCTTGTGAAATCTGCTACCATCATTACGTTGCGGATCAGGTGAGTTACACTAACTTACACATGATATTAGTGTGAAATGTATATGTTATATATATATATATATATATATATATATATATATATATGTGTATGTGTGTGTGTGTGTATGTGAACATTTAACTGATATGTTATTATTTCATGTGAAGGGTTATGTTATATTGTGGTCAAAACGTAACTCGGGCAAAGTCAGACAAGTGTGAAATCCTTAGTACGGCTTGCACAGTCGGCTGTTACTTAAAGTGTAAAAGCGTCGTTAGTGCACTGAGTCGGTAGTATGTGAAATGATTTATGATCATGGATTGGTATGTGAAGTATGGGATATGTATATCTAGTGTGGTGTGTAAATTAGTGTGCTCGCTAAGTTTTATGCTTACTGTTGTTGATGTTCTATTTTCAGGACCTGTTTGTGGAGAGCCTCCAGCGGCGTGCAGACGGCTCATCTCTTTTTAATGTATTCTGCTACTTACTTATTCAAATACTTTATTAAACTATATCTATAATTAATTATTCGAAAGTACATTACGACGTGTAGTTCCGGGTGTGGGACCTCGTTAGGTTTTTGTTGATACTTTGTTTGTTTTGAATGTGTTTCGTATTTTCCTTCTTTCAATTTTTTTGGGGCATTACAACTTGGTATTATAGCCTTGGTTTTAAGGATTCAAACATAGAAGTGGTGTGTTTGGACTTAAAACTTTGGTTCTAAATTTTTAAAACTATTGGCTTTAGGACTGTGACTAGGGTTCCTTGCATTTTCTTGTTTTATTGTTCCTGAGGACCCGACTCATGGGTCAAAGCCAGGCTGAATTTTCAATCGAATGATGATCTTTTAGCCGGGGCTTGGTCCTGGTGAGCACAAGGTGAATCATAGTATATATAATGTTTAGTGAAATATTCTGTGTTAAATCCATGCTAATTGTTAAAGTGTTATTGATTGTATCCATGTTTAGCATAATTGTGTATACTATAAGCTATGCATAGTGGTAACCATATAAGTTTAGAATGAATGATTTGGCCTTATTGCATGTTCTTGTTTGATTTTTGTGATAGGGTAGAATCAAACACTCGACTGCTTATATGACTTAACATTATGCATAGTTATATACGTGATATGCTTAAACTAGGGTATGATGGCGTCAATACGAAACCTTGTGTGATTATATGACACTACTTTAGCGTAAACCAATATATGTGAACTTTTATGAGAACCTGTGAATCGGGATTTCAGGTGGTAGTGGAAAGACTCGATATGTGCGATGTGTTTAGAATAATATAAGGACCCGTATTATTACAAGCACATGATACAAGGCTTACCGGTATCGTGAGGAACATCGTGAATCAGGTGAGGAGTACTTGTAGACTGTAGTATGCCTGTAGAGTAGGAGTGTCTTAGTACGAATAGGGCTACTTCAGATGATGTGAAAGGTATGCTAGATATATGTACAGCGTGTTAATATAGATTACGGTATGAATGGGATAGTATGGAAAATCCACCTACTAAAAGTGTGTTATTTATACTTCCAGAATGACAAATACAAGGAGAAACCGTAATGTAATTACTACTAGAGCTGGAACCAGCCATGCGCCCGAGGGGCTAGAGACCAGTGTCACTAGCGAGACTGATCCTCGCCAGACCGATACTGAACAAGCCAGTGTATAGGGATGTTAAAACCCGTATTATGACACCGGAGAACGCAGTTACCGGTATTGATGAAGAAGAAGAACCCTACAAGGAAGCTCTTATTGTAACCAAAGTGACGGCGTATGTTATGAAGGAAATGAGGGAAATGTTGCTTAAGATCGTGACTGAAATCAAGAAAGATATGGGTAAGATGTTGGATCAGAAACTCAGCGCTCTATGAGCTAACAGAGAAGCTACTGCTGCACCGATTGTTACCCCATTAGCAAACAAAACACAGAAGGGTGGCAATTATATAGACTTTTTGGCGTGTTATCTACCGATCTTTGAGGTAATTATGGACCCCATCAAAAGTGCTCAGTGGATCTTTGAAGTGGAAGGAGATTTCCACACGAGCCACTGTGCAGATGAGAACAAAGTAAGGTTTGTGTCAAACCTTGTGAGAGGAGTAGCAAAGACCCGCTGGAACTTGCTGAGGCAGATAAAGGGGGAACGGATTACTAACATGCCATGGGAGGAATTTAAGTAGTTGTTTAATGACCTGCTTGCTCCGAAAGTGGAGAGAGAGAGAGTGGTTGATGAACGAGTTCTTGAAGATCGAAATACTACAGAGTCTAAATCACCGCGGTCATCAATGAAAAAGTTCTTTTCTTCTCTGCCTACGTGGCAGAAGAGAGACTAAAGATGCACCATTATTGCCAAATGCTGAGGGAATATAGTTGGGAGTTTTTGACGACGGGTAGATGCACGATGCTAGATCAGATGATTGAGGTCGCGAGAAAGAGAAAGATGGACCTGGATTTGAGGGACAAGAAAAGAGCTGCAGGGCAGGCTGGTTTGGGTTCCACTTAAAGTGGAAGGCACAAAAGAAAAAGTTTAGGATTGGGGGTTCCAAACCCGTGGGCACGAATGTGAATGTTAAGTGCCTAAAATGTGGTAGGGGTCATGTGGGTGTGTCGTCTGGGGTAGATGAATTGTTACAAGTGTGGAAAATCGGATCACGTGAGCAAAGACTGTCGGGTTAATATGAGTAATTGCTTCAGATGCAACCAACCACGAAAACTTAATGGCTGAGTGCCCACAAGCTGTTATAGGAGGTGGAGACATTCTCAACAATGAACGCTGATGATGACAAATTGAGAGTGAGGGCAAGCATCGAGGGCTCGAGGCCTAGCCTTTTAATTGACTGTGGAAGAGGCCAGAGTAGAAACGGATGTGATCACATGTACTTTCATTGTTAATTCCATGCCTAGATTAGTGTTATTTGACTCGGGTGTGAGTAAATCCTTCGTTTCTGCTTCATTTTGTAAAAGTTATAGTATTACACCAGTAAACTTAGAAACACCCTTAGACGTGGAGATAGCATATGAGAAAGATTTAAAAGTATTTGATGTGTATAAAGACAATGTGATAGAGATAGGTGAGATAGGTGAGATCGGTGGTAGGCATGGACTGGCCGGGTCGTCAGCAAGCCAATATTTTGTGCAAACAAGGAATCGTACGGGTTCAAACTCCAAGTGGAGGATAAATCCTGATCTGTGGTGAACACCAGAAAGGGAAAACAGCACTGTGTATGGCTGTTAAAGTGTCCAAGTATCTTCCTATGAGATGTAAGACGTTTCTGGCACACATAGTCGACAACAAGTTGGAGAAGAATAAGAAGAGTGTTGCTGATGTACCAGTGGTTTGCGAGTTTCTAGAAGTATTCCCAGAGGATATGCCAAGGATTCCTCCTATCCGACAGGTAGAATTTAGAATCGACTTGGTCTGGCACTTGTGCCGATAGCAAAGGCTTCTTATAGTTTAGCACCGCCAGATATGCAGGATTGATGTCTCAGTTGCAAGAACTGTTAGAAAGGGTTTATTAGACCGAGTAGTAAACTGTCGGGAGCACCGATTTTGTTTGTTAAAAAGAAGTAAAGGACATTTCGTGTATGCATTGACTAGCGAGAATTAAACAAAGTGAGATCAACTGCAAGATGCCGCGTGGTTTTCAAATATCGACTTGCGATCAGGTTACCATCAATTAAAACTAAAGGATGAAGACATCGAGAAAACTACCTTTAGAACACGCTATGGTCATTTCAAGTTTGTGGTTATGCCTTTCGGATCAACGAATGCACCAGCTGCATTCATGGATTTGAGGAACAGATTTTGCGGACCAATATTAGATAAGTCGGTAGTTGTATTCATAGACAATATCTTGATCTACTCCAAGACGGAAGAAGAGCACGAGGGTCACCTACGAGAGGTATTGCGGAAGCTGAAATGGGAAAAGTTATACGTTAAGTTCTCCTAGTGCGAGTTCTGGCTACAAGAAGTACAATTATTAGGGCACGTAGTAAACCAAGAAGGTATAAACGTGATAAGAACGAACTAGTTATAAAGTGGGAAGTACCAAGGATTCCTACGGAGATTCGAAGCTTCATGGGTTTGGCCGGGTATAATCGGAGATTTATTCAGGATTTTTATAAGATCGCGGTTCCTTTGACCAAAATGACTAAAAAACCGTACGTTTTGACTAGGATAAGAAACAAAAGCAGGTGTTTGAAATTCTGTGAGGGAAATTATGTGAAGCACCGATAGTAACCCAACCCGAGGGAATGGATGACATTGTACTCTACTGCGACGCGTCACACTTGAGGATTGGGTGTGTTAATGCAACGGGGTAAGGTAATCGCCTACGCATCTCTATTTATTCCTTCTACCCATATCACTCATTGACATGCCATCTAATTGTTCACCCGGAAAATCTTTTAATTTAAGAAAAATCGCTTCCCTCACTCAGCAGGAGGCCTAGATGAAACCACACGGGTGTAACTATCTGACCCATGATCTGTAGTTAGTAGTGGTAGTATTCGCGTTAAAAATATGGAGACACTACCTTTACGGCATCAAGTGTACGATCTACACGGATCATAAGAGTCTGAAATAGTTCGCCGACCAGAAGAACTTAAACACGAGACAGAGGAGGTGGATGAAAGACTATGATTGCGAGATCCTTTATCATCCAGGAAAGGTCAAGTAGTGGCGGATGCCCTGAGTAGGAAGACCAGTATTTTGTGTTTAAAGGTTTGGTGTGTGAGATTAACAGTAACCACGACTCTACTGGACTCAATTCCAGTGGCTCAGCAGGAAGCCTTAAAAGACGAGAACTAGAATCAAGAGCGATTCTACGGTTAGAAAACATTTATGATTGAGGACAGCCTGTTGGGGTTCGTGGTTTAGCACAACAGAAGCATACATGAATATCAAAATCAAGAAAGAGCCAAAAAAAGAACCCCAAAGGTGTTACCAAGCTCTACACTATTATTTGCAACTTAAAAAACAGAAAAGAGAGAAGAGTAATACCTTTGATGTCTTTGGATTTTTTGTTGTTGTTCACGTGTGCAAGCAAGAACACCACTTTCGGCTATCCAAGTCCACACCGAGCTATGCGTGATCTTGATGTACTAGCACCCCTCAATTACTCTTCAACACTTGAAGAATAATTCTGGAACAACAACCTCTTAGCCACCAGAAAACACTCTACAACTCTCTCTCTTGAACTTAGATAACCTTACAATGTTTCTAAGTGTGTTTGAACTCAAGTATGTCAAGAGTATTAACTAGAGAGAGTTGCATGACTTTTATACAGCCTAACATGACCCCAGGACTCCCCAAGGTCGGCCAAGGCCGAATGATGAGGATGCCATGCATCGGTGGAGAGAGGAGGTGAAAAGAATAAAGGTGCATGCTGTCAAACGGGATCGCGCCGCTAACTTTAAGGAGTTAGCGCCGCTAACCCTTAAAGTATAGCGCCACGATCGGGGCCTGTGATAGCGACCTTATGGTTAGCGCCGCTAACCCCGTCCAGCCTGCCAACCATCATTTAATTATTCTTTCTCACCCTCCATTTTAGGTTGTTGTCAAGATCAACCCCGGGCGTGTGACCCGATAGGCCCATACGTCATCGGCAGTGATCAATAGGCGTACGTGTGTCAGTGGGCATACTCCAACACATCCATGGGTTAATGACATAGGTTCGTACAGTGTTACTCGATGAGGCACACATATCTAAGTTTTCTATTCATCCGGGCTCGATGAAGATGTACCGAAACCTAAAAACAGATGATTAGTGGCCGGGAATGAAGCGAGATTTGATAAGATATGTGGAGAAATGCCTGACTTGTCTACGATTCTAGGGTGAGCACCAAAGACCTCATGGAAAGTTACATCCATTAGAGATCCCAGTATGGAAAATGGAGCACATCACAATGGAGTTTATCACAAGACCACCGAAAACTCTGTGGAATTGTGATGCGATTTGGGTGATTGCTGATCGATTGATGAAAAGCGCTCACTTTATTCCAATAAAGGAGGCCTTTTCAGCATAGAAGATTGCAAATGTATACGTTAAGGAGGTGATATCATGACACGGGGTGCCGGTTTCCGTCGTATCAGATAGAGACGTACGGTTTACTTCAAGGTTTTAACAGAAGTTTCATGAGGATGTGGGTACACTTGTGAACCTTAGTATGACTTATCATCCTCAGACCGACATTCAAAGTGAAAGGACGATACAAACCATAGAAGATATGCTACGAGCGTGTGTAATCTACTTAGGGGGAAGTTGGGAACCATTAGAAGAATTCTTTTATAACAATAGCTACCACGCGAGCATATGGATGCTTCTGTATGTAATGTTATACGGGAGTAAATGCAGAACCCTTGTCTGTTAGGAGGAAGTGGGTCAGAGAGAACTCGGAAACACCGAGATTGTACAGTAAATATCAGAGTATGTTCAACAAGTTCGAGAAAGGTTGAAAGCCGCTCAAAGACGACAGAAGAGTTACACGGATAAGAGGCGATCACCACTTGAGTTTCAGGTTGGAGACTTTGTGTTATTAAAAGTGTCGCCTTGGAAATGTGTAATCCGATTCCAAAAGCGAGGGAAGCTGAATCCGAGATATATAGACCTTTCAAGATTATCGCCAGAGTTTGGAAGGTTGCTTACCAGTTAGAACTGCCATATGAGTTATCAAGGACTCATAACACGTTCCATGTATCGTATCTTTGGAAGTGTTAAGCCGATGAATCGGCGTTCGTACCTCTAGAGGATATCACAGTGAATTAGAAGTTAAGTTATATTGGAAGGTCGGTAGCCATAGTGGAATGGAAAGTTAAACAGCTACGTAATAAACATATAGCGACGGTCAAGGTTCAGTGGGAGCACAAAGGTTCTCAATGGACCTGGGTGCCAGAAGACAAAATGAAGAAGAACTACCTTGCTTTATTCGAGTGAAGATTTCGATGACGAAGTTATGTTTAAGTGGGGGAGAGTTGTAATATCTAGTTTAAAAAAAATCAAAGAAATTTATTATTGATGTTATTATTATCATCGTGGTATCTTATGCAAGTTATGAATTATAATGTTTGAGTTTGGATTTGAGGTTAATAAATAAGGTGTTGGGCTTGTTTGATTGTTAAGATAAAAGAAAGATATTAAAGATTTAATATTTGGATGGGCTTAGGTTGTGTGGACTTAAAATTCTAGTAAGAGTATATATATATATATAATTGATTAGGGCTTAGCCCTTGGTTCATTTTACAGTTTTCATTGATCATAGAAAGAAAAGAGTTTGCGTGTGTGTTCTTGAAGCAGTGAAGAGAAGAAAGTAAAGAAAGCTAGAAATATCCCTCTTCATCTTTAGTTCTTAAAGGAATTTGAAAGATAATCATAAGGTATTGTTCTTCATAACTTTATGATCATGGAAATATCGTTTTAAGTGATTTTGAGCTAAGCTTTTGAGGTTAGAAGTACAGGTTTTTGTGTTCTTTGTGGGTGTTCATAAACCGAGAAAGGGAAGGGGTTTTTGAAGGATCAAAACTTGTTCAAATTTAAAGATATTGATAAAGATTTGGTTTAAATGGTTGGAGATGTGTTGTGTAGTATTTATATACCGAAATTGTTATTTTTTTAAAGATTATGATTTTGAAAATGGTGCTCAAAACTGTATTGTTCTATCCGACCAAGATGAGTAAGTCGAACCTTAGTGTTTGCGTATGGTGTGACCTAGGTGGTTAGGGTGTCTCGTCCGACTTTAGGCCTAAGTTAGATAGGTACAGTCCAACTTAAGTGATCAATGTGAGATTTGGACTTTATCCGTCTTCCATGTGTAATTTGTGACACTTGGAGTCGGTCCGACTTGAAGTAATTAAGCTTGGTCCGACTTAAGCATGTTGCTCGTCCGATCTATGTGATTGTGAAATGTGGTCCGACTTACTTGGTTGCACTTGTAAGTGCGTCTTGGTATGTGATGTATTAGTCCGAGTTAGACCTTGAGAAACCCATGCGACTTGTGTGTATGATGTGAATATATGACTTAAGTTTGTCATAAAACTTAATAAATCCCACTATATCATAGACCAATAGTGCTACTCATCTAATGGTACACCCATCCTACTACATGTCCCTTTGGTGTGTTGTCATGCCCAAACCATGCACACTACCGATGTAGGGAGGGGGTGAAAAAATTTGCGATACCCTGATATGACGGGCCAGAATTCACCCTGTCTTAGGTGGTGCGGTATATTTTGGTGATTCCCAAATTTGACGGGCCTAAAATGCACTTAGAGTATAGATAAACATGTTTTGATAATTATCATCTAAAACTCTACAAAGTCTAGGAGTCGTGTCAGTTAGATATATATTAGCATAGTCTATGTTGTGTTACCAATTGAACAATAATATAATTGTAGATGGCAAACGTATCCAACACTAACAACTTCTCACTCCGTTCCATCCTTGAGAAGGATAAGCTCACTGGACCTAACTTCCTCAACTGGGAGCGCAATATTTGGATTATGCTCAGGCATGAGAAGAAGTGGCACATCCTAGAAGAACCAGTGAGAAATGCCCCTGTAATTAATGCAAGAGGTGAAGTAAGGGAAGCTTACCAGAAGCATGTCAATGACGCGTTAGATGTAAGCTGCCTGATGCATGCAACAATGAGTCCAGAGTTGCAATCAAGCATGATGGATACTTATGCATAAGACATGATCCGCCATTTGAGGGACATGTTCCAGGAGCAGGCTCGAACTGAATGTTACGATGCCACGAGAGCTCTCAATACCTGCAAGATGGCTAAGGGGACTTCGGTTAGTGCCCACGTCATGAAGATGAAAGGGCACATGTACCACCTGAAAAGGTTAGGACACCCTGCCCCGTTGCAGCTAGGAACATATATGATACTCAACTCGTCGTCAGATAACTATAAGCCTTTCCTAGTCAACTACAACATAAACAATATGGATAAATCCATAGCTGAGCTTTATTCGATGCTCAAGACCGCTGAGTTGGATATGAAGACTAAGTACAAGGATGTCCACATGATGGATAACGGAAGTGGAAAGAAGAGGAAAGGGCAAAGCGGAAGGAGCAAGGGTAAAACCGAGCCAAGAAAATCTGCACCCAGGGCCAAGGGAAATGGCAAGGGTCAGAAATTTAAACAGAACAAAGCAAGAGCCGAGAACCAGTGCTTTAAGTGCAGTGAGGTTGGCCATTACAAGGTCAACTGCCCGAAGCGTCACGAAGGTGGTGATAAGTCCAACACCCCAGGTAGATTTTGTGACTATGTTTGGCATTTACTTTCAACTTATATTTACTATAAGTATTTTTTGACATTTGCAATCGTTTATTGCAATAGGTCAAGGAAAGTGAAAGTGCCAAGTATGCAAGGATCCCGCGTGAAGCTCAAGGATGAAGAATAATTCAAAGTTTTTAATTTTAAAGTATTTTTATACATGTCAAGATTGTAAAAAAACTCTTTGAAATTATGGTTTTAAAAGTTAATGAATTATTTAGTGATATATCGTTACACATGTGTTGTGAATCTATCTTGTTAAGGTTAACTAGAAGGACTAACAAGTCAAAGTCTTGACTTATTAGTAAATGTTTTAGATCTTACGCATTAATGATTGCCATTAAGTTATATTAATATATAAATTGCTTCACTAAACTTATGAAATTACTTGAAACAACAAAGTTCTTGTTGTAAATTGCAAAGTTTGTCTAATTAAGTAATTTAATAAGTAATTATGAATAAGTTCAAGTTCTAAACTAGGATTAAACACTTGAAATAATAGATATTATTTCTATAGGACGTGTTTAAGGGTAAAACATTTATGAGTATAATTATTATAGATATTGTAATCAAGGATGCTCACATGTTTTAATAAGAATCCTTACAAGTGTCTTATACTTGTAATAATATAAAGTTTCGAGAAACCAATTTCTGTAATAAGAAACAGTGGATATAAGAAAAATCCAAGTTTGAGGTTTCGTCAACTTTAAGATTTGTATCCGAAATCTAAGTCTTTGATTTAATTCTTAAAATCGGTAAATTGACTCGAAGGTCAACTTTGACTAAGTCAATAGTGTATTTTAAGTAATGCTATGTTTTTTTAATAGTCAGTGGGAGCAATCGACATACGCCAACTTATCAAGTATTGATTAACTAGAATAAATAGATCGCGTAGAAGCTAATAAGTGTTCGGACAACACTGTGATTATTAACTTGTTAAATTTTAAGAATATATATATATATATATTTTAAGACGGGATTTTGAAGGATTCAAAATGGTTTGAGTGGTAGGACCAATCCTAGAATGTCAAATTATATATTAAAGTTCAATGTCACCAATATTAATATACAAAGGAGTTGAGTGTTGAAAATAATAAACAAAGTATTTAAAGAGTAGGTATCTGATGTTTATGGGTTTGTATAAACAAGGGTTTATAATTTCGTCTATTTCTTGGGATAGAAAGTAATTATACATCTACAATGTAAGTGAGTTAAGTTACGGGAGTATTTTATATATTCAAAAACTAGGAGTTGTTGTAGTTCTGCATGTTTAAGGAATATGATAAAGTTAGAAAGACTATAATTGTTTTCAAAGTTTTCGGAAAACGATTTATCTAGCAAAACAAGTGGGAGAACAGATGCTAAACTTGCTTTTGATTCATTGCAATATTGTAGTTACAAGTTGTAATCATGATAAGTTACACTCGAAACCAATATAGTGACACAAATAGACACCGTGAATTGAGATGATGGATAAGCATTAATTACGTACTTTATTCCAGGGTGGAATGTGGGTAGTAGATTATTAAAATCCCATTACACTTCACAATTTTGCCTGTTTTGGTAATATCCATGGATAAAAGATTTTTTATTCAAAATTGTATCCATGACTACTTATCTTGTTGGGAACCTCGATAAGGTTGTAACGTCATCGTAATCCTTGGTGGAGATTCATAGTTATTGAAGATAGCTACAAGTTTGTAGGCCAAGGATTGACGGATATTCACCAGGGGAATAAGTTTTGGATAGACCCACCGTGAAGAATACCTCCTGGTCTTAGTTAAAGGTATTCATCACATAAGTTATCCTCATGCCTATGATATTTGATTTCGCATGCAGGGACTTCTGGTTACTTAAAACGTCTTACTGTACGTCGTAGGATGGTAACCATACGGGGGCGTGTTTGGAGCCAGCATAAACCATGTTGCCAAATGCAAATATGCGAGAGACATTTTGCAACTCCTTTTTAGGAGAGATATTTCTTGGCCCCTTGACTGATTAAGACTGATGAAGTGCATGGTCAAGCCCAAACGAACTGATTTGTTCTTTGTCGTTTATCACAACCAAGAACCAAGTTTCCGCCGAAAGTCGCAATGAAGAACCAAGTTTCGGTTCTTGGTCAATCTCAACCACATGGACGTGTTCGTGTGGTAGTGGTTACTAACCTTTCTAGAGGGTCTCGATTGTTCTCACCATGGGTGGACTATAGCTTGAGCAATCTAAGGTAATAAAAAATATATATCTTACTTTAATCTTGTTTTTGATCATGTTTACGTATTTTTGAATTAATGATAAAATATGAATGTTCTTGTTAGTCTTGCTCTAATTATATGTTGTTATACATACAAGTATCGATGAGTATATATATATATATATATATATATATATATATATATATATATATATATATATATATATATATGTTATTGAACTAGATCCTAACCCTTTCGGGTTTAGGGGTGTTAATCCTCAAGTTACGCCTTTACGAGGATTAACCGGATTATCTCCATGTTGGTTCAAACCAGTCGAGTTTGAATCAGGATGACACGCGGAGGTGATTAAAACCCCTACAAAGGGTTACGTTATATTGTGGTGAAAACGTAACTCGGGCACAGTCAGACAAGTGTTAAATCCTTGGTACGGCTTGGATAGTCGGTTGAACTAAAAGTGTGAAATCGTCGTTAGTGCAATGAGTCTATAGTATGTTAAATGATTTATGATCATGGATTGCTATGTGAAGTATGACATATGCATAACTAGTGTGGTGTGTAAATTAGAGTGCTCGCTAAGCTTTATGCTTACTGTTGTTGATTTCTATTTTCAGGACCTATTCATGGAGAGGCTCTAGCGGCGTGAAAATGGCTTATCGCTTTTCAACGTTTTCTACTGTTGACTTATTCCAACCCTTTGTTAAACTATATGTGTAATTAATTATTAGAAAGTACGACGTGTAGTTCCGGGTGTGGGACCTCGTCAGGTTTTTGTGACTGTCTATTATAGTGTTTGTCAATTTTGAATGTGTTTCATATTTACCTTACTTCTTTTAAAAAAATTGTGGGGCGTTACAACTGTAATCTCCTCCCTTTGATTTTCGGTGTGTGATTCTTGAATTTTATTTTTATCTTTGGTTCAATTTTGGGTGTATGATTCTTGATTTTGATCTTGGTCCATCGGAGGTTGGGAGAGTGGTGAACTGTATGGAGACAGTGAACACGTTAATGGGTTTTTTTGTTGGTGGTTGGGTGGTAGGTGGTGATTTGTAAGTACTTGATCGGGGATGATGGTGAATGGTGGTAGTTGGTGGCTGGTGATCGATGGTGATTAGGGGTTGGTGGGTGGTAGTACATGGTGGTCGTAGGTGGTTAGGGGTGGGTGGTGGTAGACGGTGGTCAAGGGTGGGTGGGTTGTACTGGGCGGTGGTCAGGGGTAGAAGGTGGTGGTGCTGGTGAAAGTTATATTTATTTAGTGAATCATGTTTAGTTATTAATTTTTTATAGAATAAAACCAATTAAAGTAAACAAATTAAATATTACTTCATTTTTATAGAATAAAATATAAATAATTTAAATATAAAAGGGCATTATTATCTTTTAAGTGTATATGGGGTAACCACAGACTATCAATGAAACAAAGTTCAACCAATAGGGATTACCAAAGTAATAAATGAAGGTTTAAGGACCGTAGGTGTAATAAGTGGTAAACCACATGATCATCTATGTAATTTACGCGAAAATGTTGAAAATGTTTCTATTAAGTATTCCTATTCACTAAATAATGACACATATAATTCATTAATTCTCTATTTATATCTTCTTTATGACACTTATCTTCGCTGACAGATCTTGGATATTTTTACAGGGGACACCTTTTATTAAAGTGACACGACGACAAACTGGTTTTTTAATCCAAACTTTAGATTTAAGTTTAAAACTCATTTTATTAACTTCTTTTTGTTAACAGGAAAAAATGGGAAAGATCTACGAGAAATCTTATTCAATTAAATAGCATAGATTCAAAGGGGATACAAAAAGAGTTGGATGCCGAGTCGTATGAGGTAGGAAACTCTCAAGTACGGTTTTAAGGCATAGAATTAACCTACCTATTCCGACCGGGGGGAACAGCTATTTGGCAGGGGGATTCTAAAATTGTGGAGGTTTGGTTTGACCAAGCTTGCTGAGTATTGTAAACATGCTATAACTCTTACTCCTGGTAATTATATTGAAGCTCGTAATTGCTTGAAGATCAGTAGACTTTTCATATAAAACATGAGACATTTCCTTTTTTAGTCATTATTTAAAATGTTTTAGATATATATTTCTTTGTTATAATTAATTGGTTGTTCACCCCATCATTCGAATAAAATAGATTGTTTCTTTATGAAGAACCAATCAAAGAATTTCTTTATATCCTTTCTTATTTCATATGGTATTTTGTAGGACTAAACATGTGTTGTCCCCTTGGTTTAAATTTGCAAGAACAAAAAAGAATAGAATAATTTTTTATACCCAATAAGTGATGACTGACACTAATTTCATAATTATGAGCAAGAAGATAATCATACAAAAAAGAAAATACTAAAAAATAAGAAAATAAAATGAAAGAAATATTAATTAGGAATAATGGCTAGCAATTTTGAGAAGCCCATACGTACAAGTCGATAAAGTCAAAAAAGACGGGAGAAAGAAACCTTTTAGCCTTCATGACCACTTGAGTAGTAAGTCGTGAGAAACAAACTCCTCACTTTGTGTGAGGAAAAGCGTAGCCGAGAAAAAAAATGTGTAAGGAGGAGAAGACAGTAGAGGAGAAATTGTGCAAAAAACAATCTTAGGACAAAAACATAGCATAGGAGAAATGGGTGAATAGAAGGAAGAGAAGCAGAACTAATGTCATCATTAAAATGAAATGATAATTAAATTGGTGTCTATGTAGATGGAACAATGGTCACAAAAAAAGACAAAAAAACTTAGCTTTTATTGTATGAAAAACAAATATATTACCACCACACCATACCAACATATTCTTACAATTGTTGATAAATTAATATTACAACATTTTTATAAAATAAATCCTTTTTGAAAAAGTAAGATACCAATAACCTTAGCGTAATATGGACGGCGGCGGCGAAAGAAAAAACTTCACCAAGGAGACCTCCAGCGAACACACCGGTGAATGGACCTGGGTAAGCAGGAAAGGAAGAATCATTGCTAAGGGAAGGATAGGGCTGCAAGGGACCGGAAAACCAAAGGAATGCTTTGGTGCGGGGAAGGAGCAGTTAGAGAATCTTGGTGAGAACGGAACTGGAAGGCGCAACGTAATGGAACAGTCTGCCACAGGCAGGAAACAATGGAACAGTAACTCGATCAGATGGAACTCATCAAGGTGGTTTACAGTCTACGTGACAAACTTTCCAAACAACTGGGAGGTGAAAGATATGTGGGGAGCAGTGAGGAATTTAGGTAAGGTTGGCGACGTGTTTCTCTCGAAAAAGATAAACCTGCATGGTAGAAGATATGGCTTTGTACGATTCTTTAGGGATGGGAAGAAAGAAGAAAGATGGTGCAGATTGGCAAGTATTTGTTTTGGTGGTCTGAAGGGAGTGGTTAGGAAGGCTTCAAAGAGAAAGAACATCTATCATTCGAGACCGCTGGCAACGAGGACTATGGAAGCTGTGAACGGCGGGTACAGTAAGGAACAAAGGAATCCAGCTATCCGGACTGCAGGGATAACCTTTAAAGATGGATAATTGGCCACACACTAACCCTGGTCACGCTGGAAGAAAAGGTCCAGATGTTGTACCTGGCGTCAATAGAAGAAATTACAGGAACGTAGGGTCAGGGGCTGGTTCTCATAAACTTAGTCTTATATATGACACTAAAGAGAATGACCGTCAATGGTTAGATACAGCCCTTGTAGGAGAGGTTAGATTGAACAGTTCGACCGATGATTCCTTGATACTAATAAGTGTGGAGGACCTTGCAGAAAAGTTCAATTTCAATGCTAGACTATGGGAGGTAAGTTGTTTCTGCTTAGCTTCAAGAAGAAGGATGACATGGAATTATTTATGAGAAAAATGGTGGATGAGGAAGAACGAATAGGCGACATGTTTGATTGAATTAAACAATGGTCAGAGTCTGACGATAGTAGCATCTTAAAGTGGATACGGATCGAATGCACTCCTCTTCATGCCTTCAATGAGAGATTTTTCGCAACTATTGCTAAACTTCTGGGTGACTTTGTATCGGTGGATAACAATACTCGTTTTAAAAGACGTCTAGATGTGGCCAAGGTCCTGATTCGTACTCACAGGACAGAGCTTCCCAAATTTGTTAATGTCAAGATAGATAATGTAACCTAAGATTTATATCTTTGATGATGGGGCTGCTACGTTTCTACCGTCAGTGTTTGATTCAGATGACGAAAGTGATATGGAGGAGCCTAAGGTTTCTTCGAAGTCAGAGAAGGATGAAGGATTCATTGTCGACGGAAAGGGGGCGGTTGCAAAAGTTCGCCGGAAAACTTAGATTCGGAGACTAGGGCGGCTTGTTGGGATTATTAGAACACGCAACGGAAGCAGAAAACAAGCACAAGAAGCAAGTATGTGTTCAAAACATGAAATCCCAAAAGTGAATCAACTCTATGTAATAAAATAGCAACATGCAAAGAGGTTAGAAGGTTATACCTTTCTCCTAAGCTCCAGAAAAGTACTTGATGGTCGTGGATGGTGGTGTAGAAGCAAGATAATCCTCCTTCTTCTTGTCCTTGAAATCGCACCCCGGGAACACGTCCAACAACTTGTGCTAGCAACCTTGTGTGAAGTCTTCTACCAGAATTATCACACAAGAACAACAAAAGACCTCTGGAACTCGTGTATCTCACTAGATCACAAACTATTTTAGGTATATAGTGAGTGAGTGTTTTGTTGCAAAGTGATGGCCAAGAGTTGTAAAATGTCCAGGAAATGAAGCCTTATAAAGACCTCTAAAAGTCCCTGGATCTCCCCTGTAGCCGGTCAAATATAATCATCAACATGCTATGCATTGGCCAAGTCAAGAGGTGATCTTGACACAAAGCGGCGCTATCCACTAACAGTTAGCGGCGCTAACTCGTTAAGGTTAGCTTCGCTATCGCGGCCTGCATTGCCAACTTTCATTTTTGCCATCTTTGGTCCCTCAACCTTATTTGCTGTCATGTTAGACCCCGGTGTGTGACCCATATAGGCCCATACATCATCGGCAATTCTCTAAGGCGTACATATATTATCGGGCATATTCTAACAAACTCCCACTTGCACATAATATACTTTACCCTAGTAAGCACAGACAAAGAGCGGCCTCTAGCAAAGCATCAATGCCCCCAAGTCTGTATGGGTTCTGATTACCTACAGAAAACCATCATACTAAAAGTAGTGGTCCTAGATAAGTAATCTTAGACATCCTTTTGTTCGCGATATCCTTGTGAAAACGAGACATGGATTAGAAAATTTCAATCTCCAGATCATTCACGATTATGTTTCTCGATCTTGATTGGTGGTGACCAAAAGGTTAAGGATATATCTGATTCTCAATCAATATTCCTTGTGCATGGCCATGCAAAATTTTGATGTCAGCTCCTAATCGTCGAGGGGCCCAGGGATATCTCTCATACTAGAGGAACAAATCCCTTTAACTGCATAACCCCATACCATACCTCTTGACTTACCTAGTCATTTCCTTTATCACAGCCAGTCACGAACTGCTTTTGAAAATGGCTAAAGCAAGTAAGAACTATGATATAGCAGTTCATACATCTCAGGTCTAAGGATGTAAGATTTTATCATCCCAAGTTACTTGTGACTATAATCCATGAAGTATACTTGGGTGTGGGTCTTCTAGTCACTTGAAACTCTTTTCAAGCACAGATAAGCATTGCACCTTAATTCAACCACTTTGAATTCAAGATCACATGCTTGTCTCAGTCTTAATTCGATCTTTCTTCCATAAGATTGACTGACTGTGGAAAGTTTGAAATATAGAATAATATTTCTGGAAGTAATTAAACATGCTAAGATGGAACACAGTAAAGTCTTATGAATGTAACCGTAACACACGCATATATAATCTCCATTATATATCGAAACAAGCATAAGTTACAATACTGTCTGTATCGTTCCCAAAATAAAATATACATATTAAATGAACTAAAATATATACAACTCAAGCCAAATCGCTAGCAAATCTTACACCTATTGCTCTAGTGTGACATTCATGAGCTGCCTGCGGTAACGGCTTAGTGAATGGATCTGCCAGGTTTCCATTCGATGCTACTCTCCTAATGATGACTTCACCACTTTCAGTTACATATCGTATAAAGTGGTACTTGCGTGAAATGTGTCTTGTCCTCTTGTGAGCTCTTGGTTGCTTTGCCAAGGTCACCGCACCCTCATTGTCACAAAATATCTCAATAGGGTCAGCGATGCTTGGAACCACTTGTAGATCTTGGATGAATTTCTTCATCCACATGGCCTCCTTTGCGGCTTCACTTGCCGCAATGTACTCCGATTCGGTAGTCGAATCAGCCACCGTGTCTTGCTTCGAGCTCCTCCAGCTGACAGCACAACCATTTAACATGAACACAAACCCCGATTGTGATTGGCAGTCATCCCTGTCAGTTTGGAAGCTAGCATCCGAGTAACCCTTTACTCTCAGCTCTTTTTCCCCACCATATACCAAGAACATCTCTTTCGTACGTCTCAGATATTTGAGAATGTTCTTTACGGCCCTCCAATGAGGCTCTCCCGGGTTTGCCTGATATCTACTAGTCATGCTCAAAGCGCATGATACATCAGGACGAGTGCATAGCATGGCGTACATGATCGAGCCTACAGCCAAAGCATATGGTACTCGCTTCATTACTTCTATCTCCTCTCTGGAGGTAGGACATTGAGTCTTGCTCAATGTCAAGCCATGCATCATAGGGAGGTTTCCTTTCTTGGATTCCTCCATCTTAAAGTGTCTCACGACCTTTTCTATGTATGCACTTTGAGAAAGCCCTAGCAGCCTTCTAGATCTATCTCTATAGATCTTTATTCCCAGAATACAGCTCGCATCTCCTAGGTCCTTCATTGAAAAGCAACTCTCTAGCCAAGCTTTGACACTCCTTAGGATTGGGATATGATTTCCAATGAGTAGAATATCATCTACATATAGAACCAAGAAGACTATAGTGCTCCCACTAGCCTGACATATACGCAAGGTTCATCTTTACTCTTTGAAAATCGAAACCCTTTGATTTTCTCATCAAAGCAAAGATTCCAGCTCCGAGATGCTTGTTTAAGTCCATAAATGGACTTCATAAGTTTACAAACCTTGTTTGGATACTTTGGATGTTCAAAACCGTCAGGCTGTCTCATATACACCTCTTCATGAAGCTTCTCGTTAAGGAAGACGGTTTTTACATCCATTTGCCAAATTTCATAATCATGAAATGCAGCTATGGCAAGTAGTATCCGGATTGACTTCAACATGGCCACTGGGGAGAAGGTTTCATCATAGTCAATTCCTTGAGTCTGAGTGAAACCCTTTGCCACCAGTCAAGCTTTGAAGGTATCCAAGGTTTCATCTATGCTGGGTTTCTTCATAAAAACCCATTTACACCCAACGGGTTTCATCCCGGGTGTAGGATCAACCAGTTCCCAAACCTGGTTATCCAACTTAGATTGCATCTCGCTCTCCATCGCCTTCCTCCATTGAGCATACTCAGGGCCTGCCATGGCTTCCTTGTAGTTGGTGGGTTCATCATGATCCACCAATAACTCGTTGCCCTCAGATATGAGAAAACCATATCTCTCTAGTTCAGAACGTCAGGTACCGCAGCATCATGTTGCTCGGTATTTTGGCTAGTGCCAACCTCAAGTTCTTTATCGGCCGACCCTTGATCTTCCTCAAGGTTAACTTCCTTACTGCCCTGTTTGGATAGCAACTCCCTTTCAAGAAAGAATGCCCTACGAGCAACCAATACCTTGTTCTCTGAAGGTTTATAAAATAAATATTCAACACCATTAGGAGGATATCCGATAAAATAACACCTTTCGGAACGAGGTTCAAGTTTGTCTTCGGCCTCACGTCTCACGTAGGCTTGACAACCCCAAACTCGTAGGTATGAAAGTGTCGGCTTCTTATCATGCCACATTTCATAAGGTGTTTTGGCAACTTTCTTGGTTGATACGAGGTTAAGGATTCTTACCGCCGTTTCTAAGGCATATCCCCATAAACTAATAGGTACCTCTGTCTGACTCATCATAGACCTTATCATATCTAGCAAAGTCCGGTTCCTCCTCTTAGCGACCCCATTTAATTGTGGAGTCCTTGGAGGTGTTAGTTGTGAAATGATTCCACAATTTTTAAGATGATCGATAAATTCGGTACTTAGATACTCTCCACCTCTATCAGACCGGAGTATCTTTATTGTTTTGCCCAGTTGATTCTGAACTTCATTTTGGAATGTTTTGAACACCTCAAAGGTTTCATTCTTGTGTTTAACAAGATAGACATACCCGTACCTACTATAATCATCTATAAAGGTTACGAAGTATCTTGAGTTATTCCTTGTTACATGCTTGAAAGGTCCACATACATCCGTATGGATTATGTCTAAAAGGTCCTTTCCCCTCTCACTTGTTCCCGTGAAGGGTGCTTTTGTCATTTTACCCAATAAGCAAGATTCGCATACATCATTTGATTCTTGATCAAATGATTCCAAGATTCCATCCGCTTGGAGCTTGGCGATGCGAGTCTTGTTTATGTGGCCAAGACGACGATGCCATATGGAATATTTATCCAAACCATTTTTGGAATCATAATCAATATTCATGATAGATTTTCTCGATTCAATGTATACATTTGCCTCATATATGACATGACATGGTAAAGCTTTAAAATAAACAATTTCATTTTTAAAGCAGATAATTGTACCATTTACAAATCTAAAATCGTAACCATCGTCATACAATTTGTGAAAAGAAATAATGTTTCTAGCCACATAGGACGAATAGCATACATCTTTTAATAATATGGAATAGCTGGTCTTGAACGAAAGCTCCAAGTCTTCCTTTGCTTCCACTGGGACAACCTCCGAGTTTCCCATGACAAGATCCAGCTCTCCCCGCTCCAAGCTCCTACTTGCTTTTAGCACCTGCACCATATTACATATGTGAGTGCCACAACCAGTATCCAATACCCTGCCTTTAGAAGTAGAAGTGTGGTGGAGTTCTATCATGAACGTACCTGATGTGTCCGCACCCGAAATGCTCATAGCCTTGAGCTTGTTGAGTCCCTCCAGGTACTTAGGGCAGCTATGGCGGTAATGGCCCTTGCCCCCACAAAAGAAGCACTCCGTATCCTCCGGAGTCTTGGCTTGGGGAAGTTTCCCCTTTCCCTTACCCTCGGAGGCCGGGATAGGCTTGGTCATGCCAACCTTTCCTTTGCCCTTCCTTTTATGGGAAGGGGCGGCCTTCCTCTTTGTAATGCGGCCTTCCCGGATGGCGAAAACGTGATTGGAGGAGGATGGCTTGTTCTTGGTCATGCTAGACTCAGCGGTCTTCAACATACCATGAAGTTCCATCAAGGTCTTATCCATGTTGTGCATATGATAACTCATTACGAATTGATCATATGTAGTGGGTAGGGGTTGGAGGATTAAATCAACCGCCATCTAATGGTGAAACATAACTTCTCCATGCGCTCGATGTTTGCTTTCATTCGCAACACATGCGCGCTCACGTTCCCTCCTTCTTGCATCTTGCAAGCAAGGGTAGTCTTGAAGCACTCATACCTTTCCTAACTCGCCTGCTGCTGGAACATGTCCTTTAGCTGCACGATCAGGTCATAAGCACTTAAATGATCCATTTGCTTTTGCAAATCTTGGTTCATTGTGCTCAACATAAGGCACGTGACTTCCTCAGTTTCCTTGAGGCGTTTATCATACGCCTCTCGGACAGCCCTTGTTGCACCAGCAGGAGGTGCCTCGGGTAGGGGTTCCTCTATGGTATGCGACTTGCCTTCATACCGCAAGACCAACCTCAGTTGTCTTAGCCAGTCCATGAAGTTGCTACCATCAAGTTTCTCCTTTTCAAGTAAAACTCGAAGAGAAACGTTGGTGGTGGTGTTTGTTGCGCTTGTTGATGCCATCTAAAATTTGCAAAGTAGATATTTAGTTAGTTTGATATTTTATCTTGTTAATTATTTTACCCATAAAGAATTGTCTTAACAAGGCTAAGAACCGTATTTCATCCTACCATGTGACGGGGTTACCGCGGATCAGATGATAAAACTATTTAAGTCGGCAACCATTTTGCCAATTGCAATCTCCATTGCAATCCTTAGCACATGCGGGATCCTACCACATCCAATGGTCGTTTGGCATGTTTGATCCCTTCTTGTACCAATTTTAAGTCTTGTAATTTTGGTTAACTCGTGCTAAGCTCGACAATTAACCAAGATTTCAAACCTAAAATTGCAAATCGTCCGTCAAGACATACGATAAAAAATTTACCAAAGTTGGCTCGTGCTAAGCTCGACAACCAAAATTGTGAATTTGCCACACTCACCTTCCACACAGTTTTATGAGAATTGGCTCGTGCTAAGCTCGACAACCAAAACCCATAAGACTAGATTCGGGTGGTATCGACTTACGGATGGTGCATGATTTACGTTTTTGGAAAAACGGGCTTTTGTTTCCGGTTTGGTTATAGATTAACTTATTAGTAACAAAAACCTATTTTCACTAGGTGGGTTAATCTTGTATGTGATCGCGTGCGAGAAAAAACCATTTTTATCAAAACTGTTGTGATTTTATCAATTTAATGAAAAATTGTCTAGCATGCGAAACCTACATATCCATGCATAGAATAACAAAATCACATCACACGCAATATACAAAATAATCGGTAACCCTTGCCAATAAACCTATGCGTTCCTCCCGTGAGCCATAACGGGAAGAACTTGGTCAAACTATGGGACAAAACTCCTTGATGCAAGCTCCCACTAGAACCACCATCTCCATTGGACTTCATTGGCTTCTAAGGGCATCAAAACTCCATCTTGTTTTGCCTCCATTTGTGTCTTCATTCCTCCATCATACAAATTACATACAATAGAAAATAAATGGCATACAAGCCACAAATCTTCCTATTTATCTAATACTAGTACATGGATGAATGAAATGGCATGCAAGCCACAAAATTATTACAATCATACTGAAATTAAATAAATTTACAGCCATCAAATGTGGATTAAAACCACCAAATGCATGCACAACACAAATCAACCATAAGTCCAAGGCAAGGTTACCAACTCATATTAACACATACAACCAAACATAGCATATCACTACTGCAACAACATGCAAAGAACCTTTGGAACAAATTTCCAGAAGGTTAAAATGCCAAAAATCCCGAGACCAAAACTGTTTTAATCAAATTTTCGAAAAACAAATTTCCAGTAGCGTTAGCGCCGCTAACTCAAAAGACTTAGCGTCGCTAACCAACTTTTAGCGGCGCAAACCCAAACGACAGAATACAAACATTTTGATTTCGGGTTTTTCAGGCCACCATGTGCTATTCTAACATAGAGGTGGCTGTGATATCACTGCTTGGATTATCAGAACACGCAACGGAAGCAGAAAACAAGCACAAGAAGTAAGTATGTGTTCAAAACATGAAATCCCAAAAGTGAATCAACTCTATGTAATAAAATAGCAACATGCAAGGAGGTTAGAAGGTTATACCTTTCTCCTAAGCTCCAGAAAAGTACTTGATGGTCGTGGATGGTGGTGTAGAAGCAAGATAATCCTCCTTCTTCTTGTCCTTCAAATCGCACCCCGGGAACACGTCCAACAACTTCTGCTAGCAATCTTGTGTGAAGTCTTCTACCAGAATTATCACACAAGAACAACAAAAGACCTCTGGAACTCGTGTTTCTCACTAGAGTACCAACTATTTTAGGTGTATAGTAAGTGAGTGTTTTGTTGCAAAGTAAGAGAAAGAGTTGTTGGCCAAGAGTTGTAAAATGTCCAGGAAATGAAGCCTTATAAAGACCTCTAAAAGTCCCTGGATCTCCCCTCTAGCCAGTCAAATACAATCATCAACTTGCCATGCATTGGCGAAGTCAAGAGGTGATATTGACACAAAGTTCATGCAGCCTTATGGTTAGCGGCGCTAAACCTTAGCCCTTAGCGGCGCTAACGCGGCCTAACTTTGAAACGACATAAAGCACATACAGCCTTAGCGGCACTATCCACTAATAGTTAGCGGAGCTAACTCGTTAAGGTTAGCGTCACTATCGCGGCCTGCATTGCCAACTTTCACTTTTGCCATCTTTGGTCCCTCAACCTTATTTGTTGTCATGTTAGACCCCGGTGTGTGACCCATATAGGCCCATACTTCATCGGCAATGCTCTAAGGCGTACATATATTATCGGGCAGATTCTAACACGGCTGGGGGTCCGATAACTGTAGAAGTCGAAGAGACTAATGAGGGTCTCGAGGAGCCACGCTGGGAAGAGGAGGAGGCTTTGGAATCTACTCCACCGAATCTGTCTCCTAAAAGGAATGAGGCGGTGACTAATTCTGACACAGAGCCTTCTAAAATGGATGTGGGCCCGTAGGATATTGATAACACCTCACTAAATGGGCTTGGCAAACTGAATGAGGAAAATATCAGTAACGGGCCTAAAGTCAACTTGGTGGGCCCAAATGATACTCCACGTTTTATACTGGGCCATGTATCGGACTACAGGATGGGAACAAATTATAATTCTCCAAATAAATCAGAGAATCTAAATAAGGGCCAAGGGAAAAAAGAGACAGCAGACGTGTCGGGGTGTCTCAACTCTACTTCATCTCAAGATCAGGAGTTGGTCAGTATTAGCATACAGGAAGAAGGTAAAGATTCTGATTATGTTGGCTCTGAGGTTTCGTGCCCTGCCACAGTTAATTTTAAAGGGAAATGCATTCCGGTCGAGGTTATGGTAGAGGACGGTGAAAATCTTAGCGAAAGGAAAAACCGAAAGAAAGGAAAAAAGGTATTAAGTGTTAGGTCTGTTGCTAAAAAGGGTGTAAAGGGTAGCAAAAAGAACAGGAGGTCGACTTCTAAGGAGGTAATCCTAGAACCCACGGTGGACAATTTCAAGCCTGCTCATCTGATAAAGCGGATAGGTCGGAAAAAGAAGCTAAATAGATAATCGAGTTAATCAAGGATATGGGCCTCAAGATTGAAGGTAGCTATGCGGAGATTATGGAGTAGCTGAAGCAGATGGATAAAGATGTTGGTATGTGAGACCCGTTGACAGGTAAGTCCTCTGTGTCGTGTGTTTTTATTTTTTGTTATGAAGATAATTTCAATAAATATTAATGGGTTGGGTAAGGGCTGCAAAAAGAAAGTGTTGTCTGATTTTCTCAAGAGGGAGGACCCTGATGTTGTGTTTATCCAAGAAACAAAGCTATCTTCCTTTAATATAATGTGTTTACGTTTTGTCTGGAAAAATCCGGATATTGATGCAGCTTGGGTAGATTTGGTTGGGGCTTCAGGTGGGCTCTTGTCCCTCTCGAAAAAACCTTTTTTTAAGTTAAAGAAATAGTTTTACGTCAATGGGGTTTTGGGTTTTCTTGGAACTTTCTGCTCTAATGACTGTGAAGTTCTTGTGGGGAATGTGTACGCACCTAATGATTTTAAGGAAAGGGTAAAATTATATGATTCATTATTGGACCTGAAAGCGATATTTTCTTGTATGTGGGTGTTGGGGGGTGATTGGAACGAGGTTCGCTCGGCTGACGAGTGATCTTCATCTGGGTGGAATAGGATAGGCATGCACAATTTTAATGATTTTATTGCCAAGGCACAACTCTTAGATTTGCCAATGATTAGGGGGGCCTTCACACTTTCTAACAATCAACAGAACCTCGTTCTTAGTCGCCTTGATAGGTTCTTAATCGATCCTGGGGTGGTAGAATGTTTTCCTAAGGTACAACAATGGTTGCTAAAAGATTGTATATCAGATCTCAAAGCTATTTCCTTAGGTTGGGACAATGCTGATTGGGGTCCAATTCCTTTCAAGTATTTTAACTGATGGAATGACGATCCATTCGTTAACGAACTCATTTGTAAAGAATGGAAAAGGTCTTGCGGTAGTAGCGTGGCTTTGAAATTGCATATACTGAAGTGCTCAATCAAAAAGAGTCTAAAGCTCTCAAAGGAAACGCTGAAAGGATGGTTGAAGGCTACATGTAAAGAAGTTTCCGACTTAGAGCTCAAAAGGCAGGCGGATCCAGAAAATAGAAGCATGTGGGTGAGTCTGAGAGAGAAACAGGAGGATCTATGGTGGCTGCGACAAAGGTCTTTCGATCAAGAAAGACAAAAATCAAGGCTCTGTTGGCTGAGAAAAGGGGATTGCAATTCCAAAATATTTCATCAAGCAATATCTGCTAGGAATAGATCAAACAAGATTTCGGAACTGTTGTTTGATGGTGTTCTTATTAAATCTCCTAAAGAAGTGAAAGATAGAGTGGCGGACCATTTTTAGAAACATTATAAGGAAAGGGGATGTTGAGTAAAGCCTCCACAAGGTGGTTTTAGAAAGTTATCTGAGACCAATAAGGCATTTTTAGAATCCCATTTTTCAGCAGACGAAATAAAAAGAGCTGTTTGGAGCTGTGATAGCGACAAGGCGCCTGGGCCAGACGGTTTCAACATGGGGTTCTTTAAGAGCAATTGGGAGGTGGTGGCTGAGGATGTCCTCAAATTTGTGAGAAATTTTGAGGTAGGTGCTCCTATGCCCAAGTTAGTGAGTGCTTCCTTCCTGGCCCTTATACCTAAGAAATTGTGCCCGGCAATGTGGCCAATTTCTTTGGTTGGGAGCCTGTATAAAATTATTTCTAAGCTGCTCGCCAAGAAATTAAGTGGTGTCATACGCGAGGTTATTGGGGATACGCAGTTTACCTTCATTAAAGGTAAGCAGATTCTTGACTGTGTCCTCATGACCAATGAAGTTGTGCATTTTCTAAAATCGAAAGGCAAAGAAGGCTTAATATTTAAAATCGATTTTGAAAACGCATATGATACCGTGAAATGGAAATATATTTTGGAAATTCTCAAGGAGATGAATTTTGGTCTAAAGTGGACCAAATGGATATCGAACTGTATATGCTCCTCTCATGTGTCTGTGTTGGTTAATGGGTCTCCTTCTAGGTCTTTTACCATGGAGAGAGGACTGAAGCAGGGTGATCCATTAGCTCCCTCGCTCTTTAACATCGCCTGTGAAGGTCTTAAAGTTTTGATGATATAGGGCAAGGAGCTGAACTTGTTTAAGGGCATTACAATTGAGAAAGAAGCCACTTTCCATCTGTCGCATATCCAGTTCGCGGATGACACAATTCTGTTTAGTAAGGCGGATGTTGCTGAACTGGTCTACATGAGGAGAGTTCTTCGTATATTCCAACTAATGTCCGGGTTAAAAATTAATCTCTCCAAGAGCACGCTATCCAGGGTAAACATCCCTCAAGAGTCTTTGAGGGTTTATGGAGAAGCATTGGGTTGCGAGTGTGGATCCATCCCCTTTTTGTATCATGGGAGTTGGGATGCCTGTTGGGGGTAACCCCAGGGCATTATCGTTTTGGTAACTGGTGGTGTCTATAGTCAGGAGTAGGCTGGAATCATGGAAGTCTAGATTCCTATCTAAGGCTGGGAGAACGGTGCTCATTAAATCCATTCTCAATAGCTTACCCACCAACTACATGTCCATCTTTAAGGTCCCTGCTAGCGTTATCAAAGAATTGGACTCGCTTCGAAGGCGTTTTATCTGGAAAGGGTGTGAGGGAGGGAATGAGGTGGCTATGGTTGCGTGGGATCATCTCGTCAAACCCAAAAAACATGGCAGGGTGGGCCTAGGCGATCTTAACCTCAAGAATGCAGCACTACTATCTAAATGGCGGTGGAGATACGGTCAGGAAAAAGAGAATGCGTGGAAGAAGCTTATACAAGCTAAGTATGGGTACTGTAGCCGTTCAATCATGTTGAAGGATGAGGTCAAAAATAGTATGTCGCAAGTTTGGAAAAGTATCATACAACCTTGTGTCGCAAACTTAGTATGGCAAAGGTGTAACACTGTACTTTTTAAACATAAATCAAATTGCACGCGGAAGCTAATTACATATAATTACTTTTGAAATACATAATAAATACAAACATTTATCTTGTTATATATACAAAATTTCTACAGTGTTATTTTCAACAGAGGCTCTACACAAAATTTGGACATCAGAGTTCTTTGGTCCGACCATAATCCCAGAAGTTTAATCCACCAAACCTCACGAAAGGGGATCTGCAAAACAAACTAGTAGGGAATTAGCACAAAGCTAAGTGAGGGAACAAATATCTCAACAAGTACAAGGCTAACAGCCCAACAAGTAATCAAGCTCAAATCCAAGAGTACCGGCGGTGTTGCAACCACCTACAACCAAATGCTGGCAAAAGCATATGTTTACCGATAGCCCTGCTAACATGGACAACAGTATCAGCACCCTCGAGTATAACAACTGCATCTCTAGATCAGATACTGTAAATCCCCAAGCAACAAGCCCAGCCTACAAAACTGTCACGGCTGACCTCCAAAAAATAACATGTATACATATCCAAATGAGCATATAGTCAATCAAGATGTTACATCCTGTACAATCAGGATATAAATCCACTCACCAAAGTTTTCAAAACTCCGGTACACTCAGATTACTAAATCACTGAGTCTTCTCAGATTCTGAGAATATATACACAAGTCAGTATCATAACATAATACTGCTTCAACAATAAGTAATCATACTTATAAAAACACATAACACATTATTATACAATATAAACACAAATGTATAACAATGTTCATTAGTGAACATTCATAGTTCATTTACTCCTTCCTCCTTAGCATAGGGTATTCAATGTCTTCATCATCCCAAAAGTCAAGGAGTCCCAAGTCTTTCATAAAAACCGTATAAGGTTCCATGCGGGTTCTTTGATATGCGGTTTTTATCATCTCAAGCTCTCAAAACCGGATAATCTCAAAAACCGTATAAGTGTTAGGGAAAGTTGTTCAAGTCTTCAATTCCCGGATAGGGCATGCGGTTTGTTCTCAAAACCAGATATGTTCAAGATCCCATACAGTGAAGGTTATTTCATACGGTTTCTCATAAACCGGATAATCATGCGGTATTCCAGAGTTAAGGTCCATAATCATATCATACGGTTTTAGTCAATTCCCGAATGTCATACAACTCCATTAGCTAAGGCACAATTATGAAGTTATCAGTCTATGTGGTTTTATTAATTCCGGGATCACTTCATGCGGTTTTCACCAAAACCGCATCATTCATACTTAGAAACCGTATGTATCAAAGTTCTTGAAGTTATGATCTATTTCTTCATTTCTGATCTAACTCAGATACATGCAATACGATCTATGTTTCCAGAAATCATTATAAACATATAATAAACATGATTCCACATGAATAACTAACATGCATACATCCTAAGCAAGAATTTTCAAAAGTCAAGAAGCATGTGGTTTTCCTCTTATTTCTACAATCCATTCGAATTAACAATTAATCAAGAATTTAACATGCATTCTAACCTTTAGAGTTCAGATTCTGAAATGCATAAACTGTTGGGGTTTCATGAACACCGCAGCGGAAGCAATAGACATGAATATGAAGCATAAAAGCTAGAAACCCCATGAATGGACCAAGAACTCTATAACTACAAAATGCAACATGTAAAAGAGAAGGATAAGAAATGTACCCTCTTCAATCTTCTGGAACTTATGACAAGAAAACAAGCAAGCTTTCTCTCTACCGAAGTCCACCCCAAGTTAGTTTGATCCGCAAATGCTAGTACGCCAAATTGTGATCTTCAAGACTTGAAATCACTCTTTGGAACAACCCACAAATACCAAGAAATCACTAAGGACCCTTATGATTTTTGGAGAATATCAAGAACCTCCAAGAACAATAATGGAAGTCTTCTTGAGTGAGAGAGAGAAAAAACAACTTAATTACTTTTTCACTTACTTGACAAGTTAAAGACCCACATGACTTTTATCACCAATCCAGCAGATATGTCTGGCCAAAAAGTCGTGCTTACCATACCTTCATGTAACATAAGTCAATAACTTGTATCAAGCAATAACCATAAAGTCAAGTTTCTGTCAGAGGTTTTACGCGTCGCGTAAACCAAAAGGTTACGCGGCGCGGAAACACCGTTTCCAGAATCTTTATTTCTCTTTTCCAATTACGAGTCGTCGGGATCAATCCTTGACGTGTGACCCAATAGGCTCGTGTATTATCGGTAGTATTACTAATATACGTGTGTCAGTGTGCATACTCCAACAAACTCCCTCTTGCACATGACACAGCATATCGATAAGCAACACAGACAGAAAGCGGCCTCTAGCAAAGCATCTCTGCCACCCAAGTCAACGTGAGTTATGTCATCCCAAGACAGTTACCAAATCACAACCCTATAGGTTTGATATGGCCCTATTGATAAGTGATCAATCATCCTTTCGTTCAATCATATCCTCGTGAACACGAGACATGGTTAAATGTCAATCTCCAGATCATTCACCATGATGTTTCTCGATCTTGATTGATGGTGACCCCAAAAATAGTTGCAATCAATCAAATATCATTGCAACTTGAGCATGGCCATGCATTTTACGTCAGCTCTCAATCATCTAGGGACCCATGGATATTTCTCTAAAATTAGAGGAACGAATCCCTTTGACTACATTTTTCCGCTACATACACCATACTTTACCTAAAGGCTCCCTTTATAACAGCCAGTTACGAACTGTGTTTGAAAGCAATCAAAGCAAAGCAGGTCCATGCTTTGGAACACATGTATCTTCAGTCTAAGGACGAAATGATTTTATCATCCTGAGTTACTTATGACAGAAACCATGAAGTAACCTCAGGTTTGGGTCATCCAGTCACTTGACCAAGTCAAGCACAGGCGAAGTGTTGCGTCTCTTTTATCTAATCCATTATTAGATAGCGACCAACCACTTCCCTCAGTCTTATCTCAAACTTCCTCCCCATGAAGAATGACCAACTGTGGATATTTAGAATGTAAAAACATTCTGGGAAGTGTTAAACATGCTAAGATGGAACACAGTAAGGATTCATAAAATATTCGCTCTAGGCGCATCATTAAATCACATTTAATAATCAATATAATATGAAATACAATACCGCTTAATGTTCCCAAAAGTCTATTACAAATCAAACATTAAACCAAATCACACACTCAAGCCAAGTCACTAGCTAATCTAACACCTATTGACCTAGTGTGAGAATCATGTACAGCTTGTGACAACGGCTTAGTAAACGGATCAGCTAAATTGCCTTCCGATGTTACCCTGCTTATGGCAATTTCACTACTCTCTATCACATCTCTGATGAAATGGTATTTCCGAGGAATGTGCCTCGTACGTTTGTGAGCTCTTGGTTCCTTAGCCAATGCAACCTCACCCTCATTGTCACAAAAAATCTCAATAGGGTCCGTAATGCTAGGAACCACTCCAAGATCTTGAATGAATTTCCTCATCCATACCGCTTCCTTTGCTGCTTCACTAGCCGCAATGTACTCGGACTCGGTAGTTGAATCAGCAACGGTGTCTTGCTTGGAGCTCCTCCAACTAATAGCACCACCATTGAGAAGGAACACGAACCCCGATTGAGATCGGCAGTCGTCCTTATCAGTTTGGAAGCTTGCGTCAGAGTAACCATGCACTCTAAGCTCTTCCTTACCACCATAGACTAAGAACATCTCCTTTGTCCTCCGAAGATACTTGAGAATGTTCTTTACAGCCGTCCAGTGAGCTTGCCCTGGATTAGCCTGATATCTGCTCGTCATGCTCAAGGCACACGATACATCAGGACGAGTGCATAGCATGGCGTACATGATCGATCCTACTGCCGGGGCATAAGGAACCCTTTTCATTACGTCAAGTTCCTCTTTGGAACTAGGACTTTGAGCCTTGCTCAATGTCACTCCATGCATCATAGGGGTGTTACCCCTTTTTGAGTCCTCCATCTTGAATCGATTCAAGACTTTGTCCACATATGCACTTTGGCTAAGCCCTATAAGCCTTTTAGATCTATTTCTATAGATCTTGATGCCCAAGATATACACCGCCTCTCCCAAGTCTTTCATTGAGAAACAACTCCCAAGAAAAGATTTTACCTCTTTCAAAGTTGGGATGTTGTTACCGATGAGTAGAATATCATCTACATATAAGACAAGAAATACTACAGCGCTCCCACTAGCCCTGACATATAAGCATGGCTCATCTTTGCTTTTCGAAAATCCAAATGTTTTGATTTTCTCATCAAAGCACAAGTTCCAGCTTCGAGATGCTTGCTTAAGCCCATAAATGGACTTCATCAGTCTACAGACTCTATTAGGATACTCAGGATGTACAAAACCCTCGGGTTGTGTCATAAACACCTCTTCATTTAGCTTCCCATTAAGGAAAGCGGTTTTTACATCCATTTGCCATATCTCATAGTCATAAAACGCAGCTATGGCCATGAGTATTCTAATAGACTTCAACATTGCTACTGGTGAGAAGGTTTCATCATAGTCAATACCATGAGTTTGAGTGAAACCCTTTGCTACCAGTCGAGCTTTGAAGGTATCTATAGATCCATCCACGCCGGTCTTCTTTTTGAAGACCCATTTACACCCTACTGTCTTAAACGCGGGTGTAGGATCAACCAATTCCCAAACTTGGTTATCCGACATGGATTGCATCTCACTCTCCATTGCTTCCTTCCACCTAGCAGACTCACAGGCCGCTATGGCTTCCCGGTAGTTGGTGGGTTCATCATGATCCACCAATAACTCACTACCCTCAGATATGAGAAACCCATATCTTTCTGGCTCATGACGTGGTCTACCAGACCTACGAGGAATTAATATAGTGTTGTCAGGTACCGACGCTACATCTTGTTCGGTTTCAACCACTTCGGGTTGAGTGCTAGTGCCGACTTTAGTCCCTTCTTCCATGGGTTCTTGAATTTCTTCAAGATCAATCCTCTTACCTCCGGATTGTATGGATATCAGTTCCCTTTCAAGAAAAACTGCCCTTCTTGCAATAAACACTTTGTTTTCAGAAGGTTTATAAAATAAATATCCCATAGCTCCGGATGGATACCCAATGAAATAACACCTTTCTGATATTGGTTCAAGTTTGTCCTCTACCTCTCGTCTTACGAAGGCAGTACATCCCCAAACCTTAAGATATGCAACTTTTGGAGCTACTCCATGCCATATCTCATAAGGTGTCTTTTTGACTTTCTTAGTCGGTACGAGGTTAAGGATCCTGGCCGCCGACTCAAGAGCATACCCCCAAAAACTAATGGGTACTTCCGTGCGACTCATCATCGATCGGACCATGTCTAATAGTGTCCGATTCCACCGCTCAGCGACACCATTCAATTGTGGCGTCCTAGGAGGAGTTAGTTGTGAAATGATCCCACAACTAGCTAGATGATCACGGAACTCCGAGCTCAAGTACTCACCTCCCCTATCGGAGCGAAGTATCTTGATAGTTTTGCCCAATTGATTCTGGACTTCGTTTTGGAATGTCTTAAAAACCTCAAAGGTTTCAGACTTATACCTAATCAAGTAGACATATCCAAATCTACTGAAGTCATCAGTAAATGTAACGAAGTATCTTGAGTTATTCCTTGTAACATACTTGAATGGACCACATACATCCGTATGGATTATATCCAACAAGTCTTTACCCCTTTCACCCATACCGGTAAAGGGTGACTTAGTCATCTTGCCTAATAAACAAGATTCACATACTTCATTTGACCCGAGGTCAAATGATTCCAAGATCCCATCCTCTTGGAGCTTGGTGATGCGTTTCTTGTTAATATGGCCAAGACGACTATGCCATAAGGAAAACTTATCCAAACCATTTTTGGATCCAGAATCAATGTTCATGATTGTTTTATTATTTTCTATGTATGCTTCAGCTTCATATATACCACGACATGGATAAGTTTAAAATAACAAACACCATTTTTTAAACATGAAATATTACCATTTTCAAAAGAAAATACATATCCATCGTCATACAAAGCATAAAAAGAAATAATATTCCTCGCCACAACTGGCGAATAGCATACATTCTTCAAAATAATAGAGTAGCCGGATTTGAAATTAAGTTCCAGACTTCCTTGTTCTAATACCGGGACAACCTGCTTGTTTCCCATAATTAGTTCCAGCTCTCTATCTCTCAACCTTCTACTATTTTTTAGCACCTGCACAATGTTACAAACGTGAGTGCCATAGCCGGTATCTAAAACCCAGCCGTTTGATATAGAAGTATGATGGAGTTCAATCATAAATGTACCTGAAGTAGAAGCGCCTGATCCCAAAGCTCGCAGCTTCTTTAGGCCTTCCAGGTACTTTGGGTAGCTACGGCGCATGTGCCCCTTGACCCCACAGTAGAAGCAAATCGCCTCCTCTGGAGTCTTAGCTTGAGGGATTAAACCCTTTTGCTTTGGCTCCAGGGCAGGGTTCGGCTTGGGAGCCCCAACCTTACCCTTACCTTTACCCTTCGGGGTAGAGGCCGGTTTCTTCCTCTTTTTGGACACACCATCCTTGATGGCCAAGACAGGAACAGGAGTGGAGGATTTTTGCTTGGTCATGTTGGACTCAACTGTCCTCAACATACCATGCAATTCCATTATGGTTTTCTCCATTCCATGCATATGATAACTCACTACGAATTGATCATATGATGTTGGAAGAGACCGGAGGATTAAATCCACCGACATCTCCTTCCCAATGGAAAATCCAAGCCGCTCCATGCGCTCAACAAGTGCTTTCATCTTGAGCACGTGGAGACTAATGTTCCCGCCCTCCTGCAGCCTGCAACCAAGTAGATCATTCAGACAACCATACCGTTCTTGCTTTGCTTGTTGTTGGAACATGTCCTTCAACTCAAGCATCATGTCATAGGCACTCAGACGTTCCATTTGCCTTTGAAGCTCAGGACTCATTGTGCTTAACATTAGGCAAGTGATCTCGATGATGTCTTTTAGACGCTTTTCATAAGCGTCCTTAACGGACCTACTTGCGTTGGCAGCAGGAACCTCAGGGATGGTTTCCTCAATGGTGGCCAACTTATCTTCATGTCGAAGAACAATACGCAATTGCCTTGACCAATCCATAAAGTTGGTCCCATCGAGTTTTTCTTTTTCAAGAAAAACCCTTAGCGAAATGTTGGTGGTGTTGGTGTTGCTAATTGATGCCATCTATTAAAGCAAAGTAGATTTTGGTTAGTTAGATTGAAATCCTCGTTAAAATAATTACCCTCAGTTTTTAATAAAACAATAATTTTAACAAGGACTAAGAACCTTATTTCACCTTGCACCGTGACGGGTTTTCCGCGGATCACGTAGCAAAGCTATTTAGGCCGGCATATATAGACCGATTGCAATCCATTATTACAACTCTTAGTTTCTTGCGGGATCCTACTAGACAACCATTGTTTCTAGTTTGGCATGTTTGATCCCTCCATACCGATCTCAAAATTAAAACTTTGAATAACTTCGGCTAGAGCTCGACCATCACTCAAAATATTATTTTCAAATCATAAATCAACCATCAAGATACACGGTGGTACTCTAGCCCAATGGTCAACACGGCTAGAGCTCGAAAATCGACCTTGCGAGTTGCCACATGCACCTTCCACACAGTCCATACAAAAGTCAACTCGGCTAGAGCTCGACAATCAACTTTGCACGGCTAGATTCGGGTAGTGTCATCTTATGGGTGGTATGCAATTTACATTTAGAAAACGGGATTTAGTTTTCCGGTTAAAAAACCATTTTAAATTTGATTAACAAAAGTGACAATAACCAAAGTTTTCACTGATTGGATACTTAACCAATTTTATATCCTATTTGTTAATCAAGTGTGCGCGCGAGAGTTTGTTAAACCATTGTTAAAAAACTCTTGAGTTTTTATTATTGTCAAAAAATTGTCTAGCATGCAATCCTATAATCCATGCTTTAACAATAAATAATAAAACAACCACACGCATAAAATAAGATTGGTAACCATGCCCCTTAAACCTATGCGTTTTCCCGTGAGCCACTACGGAAAAACAAAGTCATCTAAGGACATTTCCTTGACTTGGATATGCTCCCACTAAACCCGCTACCTCCATTGGGCCTCTCGGTTTCGTGTTTGCCAAGACGTCACTCCTTGACTCCCGATGGTTGCCTTCATATTAATTTTACATAGAAAATGAAATAAATGGTATACAAGCCACAAATCATATTTTCTAGTATAAAATACATAATATGGAATTTAAATGGCATGCAAGCCTCAAAATAATTTACATACCAAATAAATTAAATAAATAAATTATTACACACCATGTAACATATAGTCACCAAATGAATGAATAACTAATTTAAAACAACCAAACATCCACAAGGTCTAGGGCATTATTTGGTTACCAACATCACATGAGCAACATGAACAACATGGTGTGCCACACAAAACCATGTTTACTTATGTATCTTGATTAAGATTATTTCTCAAAACTCAAGGCACTAAATAATCCCATGTATATATGCATTAATAACAACAAATCATATTTGATGAAACATATTCATATATACATAATGTAAGTATATGCAATTATTATTTTTATGCCAAAAATAATAATATACATATAAATACACCAACCAAGATACAAGGCATCTTAATATACCAAAAAATAATTTCTGGAACATGAAAAATTCCATAAACCATTTTTTTGGATGCCAAAAACCCGACTGCAAAACTGTTTTTTTATAAACACAAATGTATAACAATGTTCATTAGTGAACATTCATAGTTCATTTACTCCTTCCTCCTTAGCATAGGGTATTCAATGTCTTCATCATCCCAAAAGTCAAGGAGTCCCAAGTCTTTCATAAAAACCGTATAAGGTTCAATGCGGGTTCTTTGATATACGGTTTTTATCATCTCAAGCTCTCAAAACCGGATAATCTCAAAAACCGTATAAGTGTTAGGGAAAGTTGTTCAAGTCTTCAATTCCCGGATAGGGCATGCGGTTTGTTCTCAAAACCAGATATGTTCAAGATCCCATACAGTGAAGGTTATTTCATACGGTTTCTCATAAACCGGATAATCATGCGGTATTCCAGAGTTAAGGTCCATAATCATATCATACGGTTTTAGTCAATTCCCGAATGTCATACAACTACATTAGCTAAGGCACAATTATGAAGTTATCAGTCTATGTGGTTTTATTAATTCCGGGATCACTTCATGTGGTTTTCACCAAAACCGCATCATTCATACTTAGAAACCGTATGTATCAAAGTTCTTGAAGTTATGATCTATTTCTTCATTTCTGATCTAACTCAGATACATGCAATACGATCTATGTTTCCAGAAATCATTATAAACATATAATAAACATGATTCCATATGAATAACTAACATGCATACATCCTAAGCAAGAATTTTCAAAAGTCAAGAAGCATGTGGTTTTCCTCTTATTTCTACAATCCATTCGAATTAACAATTAATCAAGAATTTAACATGCATTCTAACCTTTAGAGTTCAGATTCTGAAATGCATAAACTGTTGGGGTTTCATGAACACCGCAGCTGAAGCAATAGACATGAATATGAAGCATAAAAGCTAGAAACCCCATGAATGGACCAAGAACTCTATAACTACAAAATGCAACATGTAAAAGAGAAGGATAAGAAATGTACCCTCTTCAATCTTCTGGAACTTATGACAAGAAAACAAGCAAGCTTTCTCTCTACCGAAGTCCACCCCAAGTTAGTTTGATCCGCAAATGCTAGTACGCCAAATTGTGATCTTCAAGACTTGAAATCACTCTTTGGAACAACCCACAAATACCAAGAAATCACTAAGGACCCTTATGATTTTTGGAGAATATCAAGAACCTCCAAGAACAATAATGGAAGTCTTCTTGAGTGAGAGAGAGAAAAAACAACTTAATTACTTTTTCACTTACTTGACAAGTTAAAGACCCACATGACTTTTATCACCAATCCAGCAGATATGTCTGGCCAAAAAGTCGTGCTTACCATACCTTCATGTAACATAAGTCAATAACTTGTATCAAGCAATAACCATAAAGTCAAGTTTCTGTCAGAGGTTTTACGCGTCGCGTAAACCAAAAGGTTACGCGGCGCGGAAACACCGTTTCCAGAATCTTTATTTCTCTTTTCCAATTACGAGTCGTCGGGATCAATCCTTGACGTGTGACCCAATAGGCTCGTGTATTATCGGTAGTATTACTAATATACGTGTGTCAGTGTGCATACTCCAACAAACTCCCACTTGCACATGACACAGCATATCGATAAGCAACACAGACAGAAAGCGGCCTCTAGCAAAGCATCTCTGCCACCCAAGTCAACGTGAGTTATGTCATCCCAAGACAGTTACCAAATCACAACCCTATAGGTTTGATATGGCCCTATTGATAAGTGATCAATCATCCTTTCGTTCAATCATATCCTCGTGAACACGAGACATGGTTAAATGTCAATCTCCAGATCATTCACCATGATGTTTCTCGATCTTGATTGATGGTGACCCCAAAAATAGTTGCAATCAATCAAATATCATTGCAACTTGAGCATGGCCATGCATTTTACGTCAGCTCTCAATCATCGAGGGACCCATGGATATTTCTCTAAAATTAGAGGAACGAATCCCTTTGACTACATTTTTCCGCTACATACACCATACTTTACCTAAAGGCTCCCTTTATAACAGCCAGTTACGAACTGTGTTTGAAAGCAATCAAAGCAAAGCAGGTCCATGCTTTGGAACACATGTATCTTCAGTCTAAGGACGAAATGATTTTATCATCCTGAGTTACTTATGACAGAAACCATGAAGTAACCTCAGGTTTGGGTCATCCAGTCACTTGACCAAGTCAAGCACAGGCGAAGTGTTGCGTCTCTTTTATCTAATCCATTATTAGATAGCGACCAACCACTTCCCTCAGTCTTATCTCAAACTTCCTCCCCATGAAGAATGACCAACTGTGGATATTTAGAATGTAAAAACATTCTGGGAAGTGTTAAACATGCTAAGGTGGAACACAGTAAGGATTCATAAAATATTCGCCCTAGACGCATCATTAAATCACATTTAATAATCAATATAATATGAAATACAATACCGCTTAATGTTCCCAAAAGTCTATTACAAATCAAACATTAAACCAAATCACACACTCAAGCCAAGTCACTAGCTAATCTAACACCTATTGACCTAGTGTGAGAATCATGTACAGCTTGTGACAACGGCTTAGTAAACGGATCAGCTAAATTGCCTTCCGATGTTACCCTGCTTATGGCAATTTCACCACTCTCTATCACATCTCTGATGAAATGGTATTTCCGAGGAATGTGCCTCGTACGTTTGTGAGCTCTTGGTTCCTGAGCTCTTGGTATTTCTGCATGTCGTTTTAACATCAATTCATCCTTTAAATTCTCTTCCTTCATAGCTTCAAGCTGAGCATCCAAAAGTTGATCCACTAAATCAGACTTGATTTCTAGTCGCATAAATTTCACAGTATCCGAAGATCCCTTTCGACTAAGTGCATCTGCAACAACATTTGCTTTTCCCGGATGATACTGAATTTCATAATCGTAATCTTTGATCAATTCCAACCAACGACGTTGTCTCATATTCAGCTCTTTCTGAGTAAACACATACTGAAGACTCTTGTGATCAGTGCAGATTGTACACTTGGTTCCATACAGATAATGTCTCCATAACTTCAAAGCAAATACCACTGCTGCTAACTCTAAATCATGAGTTGGGTAATTTCGTTCGTTAGGTTTTAACTGTCTCGAAGCATACGCAATCACTTTACCCCTCCGCATCAAAACACAACCCAGCCTAGCGTGAGAAGTATCGCAGTAAACAACAAAATCCTCTGAACCCTCTGGTAAGGAAAGAACATGAGCTTGACACAACAACTGTTTCAAAGTTTGGAAAGCATCTTCCTGAGCTGAACCCCACTGGAATGGAACATCTTTTCGAGTCAACTTGGTCAATGGACCGGCAAGCTTAGAAAAATCTTTAATAAACCTACCGTAATAACCCGCCAATCCAAGAAAACTCTTTATCTCAGTTGGTGATTTCGGAGCACTCCAATTCATCACTGCTTCAATCTTGGACGGATCCACTTTGATACCCTCTTGACAAATTACATGCCCCAGAAATTGAACTTCGCGTAACCAGAATTCACATTTCGAAAACTTGGCATATAACTTGTGTTACTTCAAAATTTCTAGAACTTGTCTTAAATGTTGATCATGTTCATCCTCTGTTTTAGAATACACCAAGATGTCATCGATAAACACAATGACAGACTTGTCCAAGAACGGTCGGCAGACACAGTTCATCAAATCCATAAATACTGCAGGTGCATTCGTTAAACCAAATGGCATCATTAGGAATTCGTAATGACCATACCGCGTATGAAAAGCAGTTTTAGGTATATCTTCCTCTGCTACTCTGACTTGTTGATATCCTGATCTCAAATCAATCTTTGAAAAGTAAGAAGCCCCTTGCAACTGATCAAACAGATCATCGATTCTGGGCAAAGGATACTTATTCTTGATAGTCCTCTTGTTCAAATCCCGATAATCAATGCACATACGGAGAGTCCCATCTTTCTTTTTCACAAACAGCACAGGTGAACCCCAAGGCGAAGAACTCGGACGTATAAACCCCTTGTCTAACAGTTCCTGGATCTGAGTCATCATTTCCCGGATCTCTGAAGGAGCTAAACGGTACGGAGCTTTCGCAATCGGTGTAGTTCTAGGTATCAGATCTATCTTATATTCAACATCTCGAACAGGAGGCAATCCTGGTAGATCATCTCGGAATACTTCTGGATAATCGGAGACAACACGAACATTGGCGACTGGCCTCTTCTCTTTCTTCACATCAATGGCATAAGCCAGAAAAGACGCACACCCTTTGGCTAGAGATTTTCTAGCCTTCATATACGAGATGATTGGAAAAGAAGAAGAAGATCTATCCCTACGAGCCACGACATGCGACCCGTCAGCCGAAGGAATAGTAATCAGTTTCTTGTGACACTGGATACTAGCTCTATGGTGACTTAACCAATCCATACCTAGTACTAAATCAAACCCTGGTATAGGCATTAGCAAACAGTGTACAGGCAAACTAGTACCATCAATGTCTATTAACACCCCAGTCATAGAAGAAGTTATAGGTACTAACTTACCTTACCATCTGCTACTTCTACTTCTAAAGGAGAAGCAATCACAGAAACAGGCAATTTCAGTTTATCACACAGAGATACAGACATGAATGATCTATTTGCACCAGAGTCAAATAATATACGACCAGACACATAGTTTACAATAAACATACCCGTGATTACATCACTATTCTCGGCAGCTTCAGTAACAATCATCTTCAAGGCTCTCCCTTCTGCAGATGGTGCAACCTTTCGCTTCTGACCTGCAGAAGACGATCCCCCGACATTGGCTACCCCCTGCCCCGTCCCTGTTGATCTCTGCTTTGTGCAAGCCCCAGATCGGTGACCCTCCTCGTGACAGTCCCATCAAACATTGGTCTTGAACCAACATGCAGAAGGCTCGTGACCAAACTCCCCACATCTTATACACTTTTTAGTTTGAGGAGTGCATGGACCTGTGTGTCGAGACTTGCAAGGTCCACACCAAGGTTTATTCTGATAAGATCCCAAACCCTCAGGTTTTTGATCCCCATGGTTCTGATTTCCCTGCCACTTGCCTTTACTACCACTCTGATTTCCTCCAGACTTGTGAGATAACCCCTTCTCACGATTCTTTCTTTCTCAAGCCCTCACGTCACCCTCAACAGCTCGATCAATAGTAAACGCCTGTACCAAAGATGTTGCCATCCGGGTGTTACCCCGATATTCAGGCAGCAGTGCTTGAACAAAATGATCAATCTGAGATGGCTCATCCGGTACCCACTGTTTTGCGAACCTCAATTTTTCATTAAACTTTGAAATTAATTCATCAACCGACATTTTGTCATCCTGCACTAGATCCAAAAACTCCCGCTTCACTTTGGATAGATCATGCGTATTACAGAATTTCTCACAAAACTTGATCTGGAATTGATCCCAAGTAACAGAGTTCACAACTTCCCTGGACAAATGAGTAGTTAAAGAATCCAACCATGCTGCAACTTGACCTTTCAGTCTCCGAGTTGCGAATTTCACCCTATCAGACACCTCACAATTTCATGAATCTAAAGCCTTCACCATCTCCCTTAACCAATTCAAAGTACCAATAGGGTTAGAGCTTCCAGAATACTCCAGAGGTTGACAATCCATAAAATCTTTATATTGCCCTTTCAGCTTGAAACCTCCTTGAGTTGGGTACCAAGGAATGTAAAAATTCTGATGTTGGGGTTGATGAGGTTGATAAGGCTATGTCACTTGTGGCATTGACATGTATGGTAAGGTTCCTAAAGGTGTTGACACTGTGTTAAACTGTGTGGCAGTGTATACAGGAGGTGGTATAGATTGGGTAAACACAGCTGACTCTCGGGGCATGTGAATAGTCTGGGTTTGCTGAGATGACTGAGTCTGCTGTTGCTGCTGTTCCAACTCTTGAACCCGGTGTCTCAGAATTTGCAGAGTATCTTCCAATTGCAGCACATAATCTTGCTGTTCAGATTCACCATTATGTGAAGTATCCACTCTGTTGTGCTGTTCATTAGTTGCGGTGGAGGATTGATTGTTTCTTCTGGGGGACGCAGGGGTAGTTGTCTGGTTCACGTTATCAGCCATATCTATTCTATACACAATATCTCACCAGTTGTTAGATATAATCCGTTAGTATAAGCACACTAACCATCCTCAAAGCTACACTACTAATTACCAATCCTGGGATTACTGGACTGACCAGAGCCTCGGTTCGAGTATTGCACAAATTATTCATGCAATTCCTCAAACCAGGGCTCTGATACCAATTTGTAACACTGTACTTTTTAAACATATATCAAATTGCATGTGGAAGCTAATTACATATAATTACTTTTGAAATACATAATAAATACAAACATTTATCTTGTTATATATACAAAATTTCTACAGTGTTATTTTCAACAGAGGCTCTACACAAAATTTGGACATCAGAGTTCTTTGGTCCGTCCATAATCCCAGAAGTTTAATCCACCAAAACTCACGAAAGGGGATCTGCAAAACAAACTAGTGGGGAATTAGCACAAAGCTAAGTGATGGAACAAATATCTCAACAAGTACAAGGCTAACAGCCCAACAAGTAATCAAGCTCAAATCCAAGAGTACCGGCGGTGTTGCAACCACCTACAACCAAATGCTGGCAAAAGCATATGTTTATCGATAGCCCTGCTAACATGGACAACAGTATCAGCACCCTCGAGTATAACAACTGCATCTCTAGATCAGATACTATAAATCCCCAAGCAACAAGCCCAACCTACAAAACGGTCATGGCTGACCCCCAAAAAATAACATGTATACATATCAGTATCACCAAAGTCTTCAAAACTCCGGTACAGTCAGATTACAAAATCACTGAGTCTTCTCAGATTCTGAGAATATATACACAAGTCAGTATCATAATATAATACTGCTTCAACAATAAGTAATCATACTTATAAAAACACATAACACATTATTATACAATATAAACACAAATGTATAACAATGTTCATTAGTGAACATTCATAGTTCATTTACTCCTTCCTCCTTAGCATAGGGTATTCAATGTGTTCATCATCCCAAAAGTCAAGGAATCCCAAGTCTTTCATAAAAACCGTATAAGGTTCCATGCGGGTTCTCTAATATGCGGTTTTTATCATCTCAAGCTCTCAAAACCGGATATTCTCAAAAACCGTATAAGTGTTACGGAAAGTTGTTCAAGTCTTCAATTCCCGGATAGGGCATGCGGTTTGTTCTCAAAACCGGATATGTTCAAGATCCAATACAGTCAAGGTTATTTCATACGGTTTCTCATAAACCGGATAATCATGCGGTATTCCAGAGTTAAGGTCATAATCATATCATACGGTTTTAGTCAATTCCTGAATGTCATACAACTCCATTAGCTAAGGCACAATTATGAAGTTATCAGTCTATTCGGTTTTATTAATTCCCGAATCACTTCATGCGGTTTTCACCAAAACCGCATCATTCATACTTAGAAACCGTATGTATCAATGTTCTTGAAGTTATGATCTATTTCTTCATTTATGATCTAACTCAGATATGATCTATTTCTATGTTTCCAGAAATCATTATAAACATATAATAAACATGGTTCCACATGAATAACTAACATGCATACATCCTAAGCAAGAATTTTCAAAAGTCAAGAAGCAAGCGGTTTTCCTCTTATTTCTACAATCCATTCGAATTAACAATTAATCAAGAATTTAACATGCATTCTAACCTTTAGAGTTCAGATTCTGAAATGTATAAACCAACACTCAATTGAAGAAAATGAAGATGAAGGTTCTTGTTCTTTTCTTCCTAGTGAGAGCATACACAAGGCACACACACTACACCTTTCTCAAATTGCATGTAATGAGGAAAGTGGGGTGGCATACGGTTTTGGTGGGGTGTTTAGGTGGTCATTCAAAGATACCTCACCATTCCACTAATAACTTAATTAATTTAACTATTTATTTACTATTAATCACTCATTAACATAAATAACAAATAAACGACAATAAATAAGCACATTAACAATTAACAATTAGTAATCCAAATTAATTGCACTAATTACCTCAATTAATCTAGGCCGGTAAGGAGGGTGTTACAAAAGGACCATGAAGGAAGGCTTAAGGATTAAAATTGGAAATGGCAATATCACTAAGTTTTGGGACGATCCATGGGTGGATGGTATCGTTCTCAAAACTGCTTTTCCTAGAATATTTGCCCTTGCAGTCAATAAGATGGGTTTTGTGTCGGATTTTGGGAAATGGCAGGAAGGGGCCTGGAGGTGGGATATTCGATTAAGGCGCAAGATCTTTGACTGGGAGGTCAACGTGTGGATTGAGTTCTCTTCTCTAGTGGGTAGGCAACAATTAATCTTATCTAAGGATGACACTATTGTGTGGTCCCTTGACAAGAATGGTGTTTACTCCACTCGGAGCTTTATGGAGTCGGTATGGGGCAAGGGGGCCTCTTCAGCCCAATCTTTGGTCTGGAAGTTTTGGGCTCCAGCTAAAGTGTAGCTCACCTGTTGGCAAATTGCTATGCATAAGTTACCTACGAGAGAGCACCTCGGTCGAATTGGGATTTTGCCGTCAGAAGATGCTTTTTGCCCATTCTGCTTAGTGGCTACCGAGTCTATTGAACATTTACTCTAAACATGTAGTAGAGCCTGAAAGGTATGTTCCTCCATACTGGCTTCATTTGAGGTTTCATGGTGCACGCCATCTCATCCGGATGCCTTCTTGTCTGCGTGGTGTGGGTGTAAGGCTCGCGAATGGGACATGAATATCTGGATGCTAATATGGTTTGGCACCCTCTGGACGTTGTGGTCTGAAAGAAAAAATAAAGTCTTTTCCAGCAAAGATCGGAGTGTGGCAGATTTAGTTGATTTGGTCTGGATTAGGATAGGGAGATGGGCCAATGTTAAATGGCCTGGTAAGTTTGTGCCTCATCTTGACCTTTCACTAAACCCACGGAAACATCTTATGCAAAATCAAGGGGGGCTGGGCCTAGCAGCAGGGTCTCATATGGAGCATGAAGATACCTTTTTGTGCAAGGTAGATGGGGCCTTCTGCAGGTCTTTGGGTAGAGGGGCTATGGGAGGAATCTGGCGAGATCATAGAGGTAATATTGTAGGAGCATTTTCAAAGCCGATTGCGGCTTCTAGGGCGATTGACTACGAGATGGAAGCTATTTATTTCGCTATTTTAGCCATAATTGGGTGCGGAAAGAAATATGTAAGGAGCATCATTATTGAGTATGATTCATCTCAGGCGGTAAGTATGATTAGGAATGAGTGTGACAGGCCGGTAGAGTGCAAGGATGTTTTGGTAAGGATTGATCTCTTAATGAACCGTTTCAATAACGTAACTGTTTGACAGTTGGGTCGTGAAGAAAACGAGAAGGTGGACTTTCTTGCCAAGAAAGCAATCTCTAGATCCTCCTTATGGATTGCGTGGGTATAGGTTTGATTATGTTTTTAGCCTACTTGTGTTGTTACATTTGTGTTGTGTTGCAGGTATAGTCCTTGAAGGGGTGGCTTGAGGAGCAGCGGGTGCGCACTGTGAGGGTCGCGCATTTTGTTCCATTTTGTAATGATGGTACATGGTCTAAGTGCACTGGGTGGGCTATGTGCGGGTCACGATTATACGTATAACAATAAGCACTAACTAGTGCTTATCCCGGGTTTCGGCTTGGGGTGGGGGCTGGATATTTCTTCTTTTACTTTGTCTTGCAGGTACCCGCGTATTATTTAGTTGGTGTACTTTAGGTTAGTGGAGACATTTTGCTTGTTGTTCCTTCCCGGTGGTATAAGGAGCCTAGGTGGTATTGTGTATGGGTCACGATGCCCTTGGTCGGTTCTTAACTTACTTGGGTGGGAGTGATTGGGATGGTGTTTAGGGGTCTTGGTAGTGGCCAGGCGTAGGAGGGAAAATGGTAGGGCCAGGAGTTATAAGGAGAGTGATTCGGTGTGCTCTTGGTGTATGGAGGTTTGGAGGTTCGGTGGGTGGTAGGTGGTGCTCTTGGTTATGGAAGTGTCATTTTTGGTGCCTTTGTGAGTGGGTGGAGGTCAATCTTTCCAGTTCGGTTCTTTCTTAGGGTACCCTTTTGAGCCTAAGAGTTTTTCGATCAGCTATTGCATATACCCCTTTTAATGAGTGTTACGAATATGCAACTCTGATCTCTGTTCGTTGTGTTCTATTAATACTATGTTTATATTGCTAGGTTTGGGTGTCAATACTGTTACATGTTACACGATTTGGTCATGTTTCCAAAATGATCGCAGGCTAGCCTGTTGCTACCATGGTGATGCGGTATCTATGCTCGTCGTGGAGTCTGTTGACATGCGTTGGTGCATACTGCTAGTGGTGTTCTTGAAGTCTGGGTGGTTCGAGGAGTTGTTGGTAGTGTCCGGTTGTTTTGTAGGGTGGTGGACATCCTAGGGTGGGTGTTATAAGGGGTGTGGTCGGGTTTATCTGGTGATGGAGGATAGGAGGTATGGTGGGACTGTACGGAGTTTTCCCTACCCTTTATTACCTTTAGAGCTCCAGATTTCTTGATGATTATGCTTTAGTTTAAAGGGATTCTGTTGCTGTTTGCTTTTGCCTAGTTTGAGACTGGGAAAGGACCTATCTAACGTGCTTGCTTAGGAAGCCCTTTGAGCCGCAGAGTTTCTTGGCCAGTTAGTGCTTATCACCTGCATTTTTTGAGTGACTATATAAGCACTGCTGGTGTTTTGCATTGGGTAGGTGGATCATATTATTATGTTCTTTGCTGGGGGTTGTCTTTGGGTTTAATATGGCGGGCGTAGGGTCTGCTTGGTCATATTGTGTCATCGGAGTCTTTTGTATTTGGTCTTCATGAGTAAGGTGTGCGTCAGTCAAGGTTTCTTCTCCAGGGTTGGTTGCGTGTGTGGTCACTGTATGGCGGGGTGTGTGTGGTTGTTGGAATTTTGTGAATGCACAAGACTTGAATGTTGTCAAGTTTTGTGCCCCACATAGGAAGGGAAAACAGGTTTTGTTAGGTTTATAAGGGATTTCCCTCCCTTAGTATTCAAACAAAAATGGTGGGGGTCTAGTAGGGGTATCCCCACACTCGCGCCGAGCCGTGAGCCGCGTGCCCGCGAGTAGCGCGTGTAGGCGCACTTTGCACTTCGCACGTACGCATCGTCGCTAGGAGCTAAGAATCTTTTCTTTTTCTGTAAAGTGGGTCGGAGCCCGGGTATCTGTTTCGTGGTCTCGGGTATTTGATCGAAGCAGCAGATGGGTCGGGTTAGGACCCGGTCTGCGTCAGTTGCAAGAAAGGGGGGGTCAGCCTACGTTTGGGGGAGTTGCCCCGGATTTTCGAAACTGATCAGGTCTATGCTCGGCTTTAAAACCGAGTCCAGCCTCCCCACTTTTGCACATTACGAAAACTACTACTTCTCTCTCCCCTTCTCTACGTTTTTCCTCATATAGTTTTCTGCCATCCTTCTTCCAGATTAACACCATTATAGTGCTGTGTTTTGGTGTTCTTGAGGCGGCGTTAAATCCTGGGTTTATTACGTTTTTTAGGCTGCAGCAATATATCAACGTAATCACCTTTATAGACAGGAGATAATCCGTGCGGTTCTTCGGTGTTTGTTACATTTGATCAACGAGTTTCAGGTTGGTTTTACTTTTGTGTACTGTATTTAAATAGGCCGATAACGGAACACTCTCCTTCTACCTTTCTTTCTGATTGATAGAGTAGGATCATCAGGGTTGGCAACAACTTGGTAATAATTAATAAAAATCGGATTTTTATTGCTTGTTAATGTGATAATAACAATCAAGTTTCATACTTGATATATACATTGATTGTTCATATCATTTGGGAACATATTATTAATCAATTAATCTCTCTAAGTTAATCTGAAACCTATTTTCGACAATCTTAAAGGTGATTAACTTTTGATAGTCTCTTGTGAAACTATTTTGTTTTCAGATTAACAACAACAATCAATGGACTCTGAATTTCCTACAGCCAACTTTCGCATCATGAACCAAGAGTTTGTGAAGCTTGACCGCTTTGATGGGTAGAACTACACCCGTTGGGTGGAGAAGGTCAAGTTCATACTGATGGTCCTGAAATTGTATTACATTTTGGACCCTAGCTTGCCTCTCATTCCTACTAACCCCGTTCCCAAGGAGGGGAGTGAGCCAGATCAGAAAGTGATTTCTGATTTGAAAAAGCAGAGGATGAAGAGGAAGGAGGATGAGGATCTGTGCCTGGGGCACATTAAGAACTCACTCTCCGACCGCTTGTTTGATCTGTACGCGCAGGTTACGGATCCGAGGGACTTGTGGAAAGCGTTGGAGGCTAAGTACAAGGCACATGAAGAAGGTACCTATAAGTACCTTGTGTTGAAATACTTAGATTTCCGTATGGCTGACGACAAACCGATCATGGAGCAGGTTCATGAGCTCCAGGTTTTAGTTAACAAATTAAGAGCGCTTTTAGTTGTCCTCCCAGAGCTCTTTCAGTTTGGGGCAATCATTGCAAAATTTCCGCCTTCTTGGAAAGATTCTTCCAAGCGAATGATGCACAAGTCTGAAGATTACAGCTTGGATGACCTATTGAAGCACCTCCGCATTGAGGAGGAAACGCGCAATAGGGACATGCATAATAAGGCTGGTCCGAGTGTGCACCATGTTGCTAGGGGCTCTAGGTCTAAGAACAAGCAGCCATGGGTCCATAATAAGGGAAAGAATCTTGGCCCTAACAAGCCTAGTTTCAAGAAACCGGGCAATCAGCAGAACAAGGCCAACTCTTCCAACCAGCCGAAGAAATTTTCTGGACCGTGTCACGTCTGCGGAGAGACAGGGCACTATGCGCGACACTGCAAGGATCGTAAGTCCAGACCTGTGGCTAATGCAGTTGAAGGTGGGGAACATTTTGTTGCTAATGTGGATTTTGGAGGGGTCTATATGATCTCTTCTATGACCAGGGTGACTGCGGCTCGTAGTTGGTTTGTGGACACTGGGGCCCCTATCCATGTTAGCGGACAGAGGACTGATTTCCATACCTACCGTCATGCGCCTCCGGGGACGGTAGTGGTATGTGCGGATGGTCATCATGCTGAGGTGTTGGGGATTAGCGACGTGACATTGAGGTTCAAGAAAGGTCGTTCGGTCACCCTTAGTGATACACTTCATGTTCCCACTATCTCCATGGGGCTTGTTTCTGCTCACAAGTTTGATCAGGGTGGTTTCAAGATGGTGCTTGAAAATGGCCGGATCGAGATCAGCAAGAGCGGTTTCCATGTTGGGAAGGCTGTGAATTTGGGGGGGCATGTATCGTTTATGTTTAGCTAGTGATGATGGGGTGAATAGTGTAACCGTTTCTAATGTAGCTAGTAATGATGTACCTTCCAGTGTTGGAAGCAATGATGTACCTTTCCCTTTTGCTAATGAAATTGATTATTCTGGTTATTTTGTTTGTTCTATTTCTTTATGGCATAAACGTTTAGCACATATAAATGTTAAAAATATTAAGAAAATGCAAAGTAAAGATATGTTAAAATTTGACAAAGAGGATTTGGTAAATGTGAAACTTGTGTTAAATCTAAATTTACAAAGAAACCATTTCCCCTTACCAAAAGAAATACATCATTACTTGAGTTGATTCATTGTGATATATGTGAACTAAATGGAATACTTACACGAGGAGGTAGGAGGTATTTCATCACATTTTGCGATGACTCTAGCCGTTATTTATATGTTTATTTGCTGAGATCAAAAGATGAGGCTTTTGATGCATTTAAAATTTATAAGGCAGAGGTCGAGAATCAACTAGAGAAACGGATTAAAATTCTTCGTTCTGATAGAGGTGGAGAATACTTCACGAGAGAGTTTGATGCGTTCTGCGAAGAGAATGGCATTAAACATGAATGAACTTCACCCTTCACTCCCCAACAGAATGGTTTGGCAGAGAGAAAGAATAGAACCCTAGTTGAGATGGTCAACTGTATGTTAAACCAATCGGGTTTGCCAACCAATCTTTGGGGTGAGGCTCTACTAACTGCATGCCATGTGCACAATAGGATCACTAGTCGTGTGATTCCTACGAGTCCATATGAGTTGTGGAAAGGGAGAAAACCAAACATCGACTATATGAGAATCTGGGGGTGTTTGGCTTACTACCGCACGCCTGATCCTAAGAGATCCAAACTGGGAGACCGAGCTATTAAGAGCATATTCGTTGGTTATGCGATGAATAGCAAAGCCTACAGACTTTTGGATAAAGAATCAGGTGTTATCGTAGAATCCAGATATGTGGAATTCTTCGACGATAAGTTTTCAATTGATGTTGAAAACTCAAACCCTACTTTAACTCCTAGTACTTCTCGAGATGTTCCCGAGCCTTCTCGAGTTATAGAAGAGCCAAAGAGAAATACTAGAGCTAGAAAAGAAAGAAATCTTGGAGATGATTTCTTGTCTTATTTGGTTGAAGGGACACAAAAGAAAGTGACGAGACAGGTTATTTTCGCCATTAACTTGGATGATGACCCTAAGACCTTTACTGAGGCTATGTCATCTAGAGATGCTCCTTTGTGGAAGGAAGCTGTGAATGATGAGATGGACTTAATCTTGGGTAACGGAACTTGGGAGTTAGCAGATCTTCCCAGGGAAAAGAAACCCATTGGATCTAAGTGGATATTAAAGAAGAAATACCACCCAAATGGATCCATATCTGCCTATAGAGCAAGATTAGTTGCTAAGGGGTATAGACAGAGAGAAGGCATTGATTATTTCGACACCTATGCTCCAGTTGCTAGGATTAGTTCTATTAGAACTCTTATAGCAATATCCGCTTTGAAAGGACTGTACATTCATCAAATGGATGTGAAGAAAGCCTTTCTTAACGAATACTTAAATGAGGAGATTTATTTGGAGCAACCCGAAGGGTTTGTGATACCCGGACAGGAAAACAATGTGTGTAGACTTATTAAATCCTTGTACGGGTTTAAGCAAGCGCCTAAACAGTGGCATGAGAGATTTGATACCACTGTGACTGCCTTCGGTTTTCAGCACAACGGTGCTGATAGGTGTATTTATACTAAATGCACTTCTGATTACAATGTAATCATTTGCCTATATGTTGACGATATGTTGATCGTTAGCAATCACCTAGAAGGTATTTCTGAGACGAAGAAATATCTCTCCTCGAACTTTAAGATGAAAGATCTTGGAGAAGTAGATACCATTCTTGGTATTAAGGTGAAGCAAGTAGGCACCCAGATTTCTCTAAGTCAGTCTCACTACATAGAGAAAATTTTGTTAAAGTTTCAACATTTGAATTTAAAGGAATTTAATACTCCTTTAGAGCAGTGGCTCAACTAAAGTATGCAAGTGCAATTGGTAGCATGATGTATGCTATGCATTGTACTCGACCTGACATTGCTTTCGCTGTAAGCAAATTAAGTCGGTATACTGTTAATCCTGGTGTAGAGCACTGGAAAGCAGTAAGCAGAGTATTAGGGTACCTGAAAAGGACCATTACTCTTGGATTGACATACGCGTCATCTTCCGGTATACTAGAAGGGTATTCCGATGCTAGCTGGATTGATAAAACCAGTGATTCAAAATCCACAAGTGGTTGGATTTTAACTTTAGCTGGAGGAGCTATTTCTTGGGCGAGCAAGAAACAGACGTGTATAGCTCACTCGACTATGGAAGCCGAGTTGATTGCCCTAGCTGCGGCGGGCAAAGAGGCAGAGTGGATTAGAGATCTACTCTTGGACATCCGTCTGTGGGATGTTCCTATGCCTTCTATTCCCATGTATTGTGACAGTGAGGCCACACTGTCTAGAGTATACAATGCAGTGTATAATGGGAAGTCGAGACATGTTGGTCTTTGACACGATTTTGTGAGACAACTTATTGAGAACGGTACCATCAAAGTTGTCTTTGTCAAGTCAAGTAAGAACTTTGCAGATCCACTTACTAGAACCTCTGACGAGAGTTTTGGTTGGAACTACCACAAGAGACATGGGTCTAAAACCACAGTAGAATCGGTTAGTGATGGAAACCCAACTTGAATTTAGTGCTCCTATCTCTCAAGTTTAAAGGGTAAAAACGAGTCACTTAATCGATAGAAGGCACTATCAAAAGTGATAGATCCATGTGTGGTAATGATAGTGCATCGTTGCCGAGAATTACGTTGAGATTATTCTCTTAACAAAGTTTTGGAGGCATCTAAGCAACGAAGATGATGTAAAACTTTGCCTATATGACCTAGAGGTGGTGCCGCCTTGAATGAAGATTTGTGGTTTATCTTCTAGAGGGTCATGAATAGGATTTATAGCGCATGGCCATATACGCGCTCAGTGAAAACTGGAAGATATTATGTGATATGTGTAGGTGAACCAGAGGGGTCACTAGGTTCTTGGTTTAAATCCAAAGGATACCATTGAATCGATTCCTCTTTGTTCATTTGCATCAAACTAGGTTTAATATTCGTGACACCTATGTGATATCTCATATCTAAATGACAGAAAACTTGCCAACATGATGGGGGATTGTTGGAATTTTGTGAAGGCACAAGACTTGAATCTTGTCAAGTTTTGTGTTCCACATAGGAGGGGAAAACAAGTTTTGGTGGGTTTATAAGGGATTTCCCTCCCTTAGTATTCAAACCAAAATGGTGTGGGTCCAGTAGGGGTATCCCGACACGCGTGCCGAGCCGTGAGCCGCGTGCCCGCGAGTGGCTCGTGTAGGCGCACTTTGCACTTCGCACGTACGCATCGTCGCTAGGAGCTAAGGAGCTTTTCTTTTTCTGTAAAGTGGGTTGGAGCCCGGGTATCTGTTTCGTGGTCTCGGGTATTTGATCCATGCAGCAGATGGGTCGGGTTAGGACCCGGTCTGCGTCAGTTGCGAGAAAGGGGGGGTCAGCCCATGTTTGGGGGAGTTGCCCCGGATTTTCGGAGCTGATCAGGTCCAGGCTCGGCTTTAAAACCGAGTCCAGCCTCCCCACTTCTGCACATTATGAAAACTGCTACTGCTCTCTCCCCTTCTCTGCGTTTTTCTGCATACAGCTTTCTGCCATCCTTCTTCCAGATTAACACCATTATAGTGCTGTGTTTTGGTGTTCTTGAGGCTGCATTAAATCCTGGGTTTATTACGTTTTTGACGCTGCAGCAATACAGCAACGTAATCACCTTTAAGGACAGGAGATAATCCGTGCGGTTCTTCGGTGTTTGTTACATTTGATCAACGAGTTTCAGGTTGGTTTTACTTTTGTGTACTGTATTTAAATAGGCCGATAACGGAACACTCTCCTTCTACCTTTCTTTCTGATTGATCGAGTAGGATCATCAGGGTTGGCAACAACTTGGTAATAATTAATAAAAATCGGATTTTTATTGCTTGTTAATGTGATAAGAACAATCAAGTTTCATACTTGATATATACATTGATTGTTCATATTATTTGGGAACATATATATTATTAATCAGTTAATCTCTCTTAGTTAATCTGAAACCTATTTTCAACAGTGGTCACTGTTGAAATTTGAATGAGTATGGTATAGTCAGCTGGAGTGGTCTGTGGCAGGGTGTGTTAGAGGTCTCGGTGTACACTGCTTGGTTGGGATTGTATTATATTTTAGTATCAGCTGTAGTGTGTCTGTCAGAATGGGTTTGGTTATCTTTCTGCTAAGCCGGTATGGTTAGGGTCTCGTGTGTGTTTTTCAAAATTTCGTCTAGTGTAAGTCAGTAGTGTATCTATGATTCCGAAGCTGCTATGCTGGTTTGGGTTGGGTATTGTATGATGTTTTCAGTGTTTGTTTAGCATTAGAGAAGTATGTGTGGCCCTGCCGGTTCGTGCGTGGCTGTTTCGTGACATGTAATCGTGCCAAAAAATTCTGATCTACTGTTTTTTGTTATCTGTCTCGGGTTGCCGCATGGGTTCTGATACCATTATGTTGTTCGTGTTGCCGTCTCGATGGTGTGGAAGAGGATGTGTCGCAGAATATTGATACGATGTTGATGTCGGTCTCGCCGTCTGCTATTGCTGCTTGCTGCTGCTGTCTTGATGTGATCTGAGGCTGTTTTCCAGTTGCTTCGATGTTGTATTGTTCACAGATATGGTTCTGTGCTTATGATGTTATTTCGATTCAGTTTTGTGATGTTGGGGCTGTTCAGTTGATGATCAGCTTTGGGTATAATCTGATCTTCATGAAAATGGCGCCGCTGGAGTCCCTTACAATCGTGTGGAAGGGCTTTCGAATGTTAGATTTAATGCTTTGCTTTAGATCAGTACATGGGTAAATGCCCTCAGTATTGTGCACTCTAAGAACTAATGTGGGTTGGTTTTCTGATATTCTTGCTGTTCAAAAAAAAATATATTACAACAAACACATGTTAGGTTAGTGTTCATTTCATCTTAGTAATTGTTAGTAAGTATAATTCAAATTTTTTTTTTAAAGATTTCACTTTATTTAAAAAATTTTGTTTCAATATTAATTTTTATAATTAGTTTATTATTACTTTTTTTTTTCTACAACTCTGCGTATACAATTTCAACTCATTCGATGTAACTTTTTTCCTTATTTTTTTAATGAATATATTCTTTCTTATATTTAGAGAGTTTAAAAACATTGCATAAATAGTGGAATATTGGGGTGACGATACATTGAACTCTAGTATAGTTGTATGAATTGGAGATTCTCGACAAAAAAATTATATTTTATTCATTATTATTATTTATCAAAGTTCATGTATTGTGCAATACTGCAATAACTTGGCTACATTATCCTTTTCACCACATGTAATTAGAGACGACTCCAATCTTGTGAAAAGGGTTGCAAAATATAAAGCTTAATGAAGTCTAAGATGCTTATTTAGGTTACATGTATGTGGCTAGTTCTTTAGAATTTCTATTGTCGGGAAGAGAGTACTTTGTAGATATAAGTTACAGTTTCTTTGTTTCTGGGCAATGCTTTGAGTGTTTCTTCACATTTGAAGTGAATTCTCATGCCAATGTTTGAACCAGGGTGTTAAATAACTGTTATAGAAATTGGTAGGCTACGAAGAACCACCGTCTCCACAGTCAAGCCAGGGCCAAATCCAAATAAAACACCCCAGTCCAAACCTTCACCAAAGGTGTTCTTCCCTTCTTTCATGGAGTTCTTCCTCATTTCTTCAATGATAAATAACACACATGCACTAGTCAAGTTTCCATATTCTCTTAGGACATGTCTACTAGCCCTTAATTTCTCCTTATTTAGGTTTAGAGTTAGCTCGATTTCGTCCAATATGGCTCGACCACCGGGGTGGACTACCCAAAAGAGAGAGTTCCAATCGCTTAGACCAAGCGGAGAAACTGCGTTCATTAGTACATTGTGTATATTCTCAGAGATCAACTTAGGAACATCCCTATGCAAATTCATTGTTAGCCCTTCCTCCCTCAAATGTAAGTTCATTGCCATTTCAGTGTTTGGTATGATTGTTTGATTTGTAGACACAATCTCAAACAAAGACTGTTCAATCAAAGGGTTTGGATCTGAACCCACAATGATCGCGGCAGCTCCATCGCCAAAAAGAGCTTGGCCAACCAAAGAATCAATGTGGTTCTCATTTGGTCCGCGAAAAATAATAGTCGTGATCTCTGCGCAAACAACAAGAACACGGGAACCCTTGTTGTTTTCAGCAAGGTCTTTAGCTAGACGAAGGACCATGCCTCCAGCTGAGCATCCCTGTTGGTACATCATGAGACGCTTGACCGAAGGGGAGAGACCAAGTAGCTTGGTTAGTTGAAAGTCAGCACCAGGCATGTCGATTCCCGAGGTGGTGCAAAAGATTAGATGGGTGATCTTTGATATCGGGAGCCCCCACTCAGTGATGGCTTTTGTAGCAGCTTCAGCACCAAGCTTTGGGACAGCAGTTATCAACAAGTCTTGGCGAGCATTCAAAGATGGAGTCATGTAGTCACACATCATTGGGTTTTGTTTAAGTAAGTCTTCTGTGAGAAGCATATATCGTTTCTTTATCATTGTCTTCTCACCTACAATATATCACATCAACACTTTTAAATGAATGTTTGTCTTTTACTAAATAAATCATGTAGATTAACTCTCTCACACCACATTAAAACAATAATTAATTAATAGATGTTCTATATCCTTTTATAAAGTGTTTTTACTTATTTTCTTACTCATAAGATCAAGACACATATCCAATGCAATAGAGAAGGTGAGAAAAAAGACTTAGGGGATTTCACATCTCATCTTCTTATGAGTAGAAGAATATAGTAGGAAAAAATAGAATTTTCCATTATTTAAGTGTGATTATATTTAAAACATAAATCTTAATTGACCTCAAACAATGTAATGATGAAACTGTATAACATGCATTAAAAGCTGTAATTGATTAATATAACGTGGTATGTGGAAGAGGTAGAATCGAAATAGTATTACGCTAATTTAATTTATTAATTCGTATCTTATTACAAAGGATACATAAAATTTTGGAAGTTGTTTCGACTTATAAATACGTATAACATATTTCTATAAGTAAATGTATGAGATAAATTAAAAACTGTAGGAAAAAAATGTTCGTATCAACATGAATTAAAAGTACGGTAGAAATGTGAATTCTTTGTACCAAACTTCGTCGTGTTTCATCACTTGAAGGAAGTGCAGAAAAATTTGGTGCTAAATAATTAATCGTTACATTTTTACGTGTAAAAAAATTTAATTTTTTGTGTACTTAAAAACGAGTAAACTATTTTTACAGTCATGAATATAAACATTATTATTTAGTTTCTATATATAATCATATTTCAAGATTATAAATAGGAATTTTATAAAAATACATAAAAAAGTAAAAAGAAATATAATATTAATTGTAGTATCATTTTCTCGCTTTAATAATCTCATCAGCCATAAATTCCGAATAAAACACGTTACTTGACACAGATATAAAATATAGATTTAATTAAATGTTTTTTATTTGCTTTTTATGGTTTTTCCTAACATTTTATTTGTTTAGTTTTGATCCCCCGATTAAATTAAAATAATCAAATTATTCTTGTACTCTTATTTTATTTATTCTCTTCATTTTTACTTCATTTTGAAAACTTTTTTAAAAAATAAATAAAATAAAATGAAAAAAGTTCTAATTATCTCTCCTCTCTCACACACTTTAACACACACATACACTCTCTCCTCTTTCTCTATCTTCTCTCTCTCATTACTACATCCATGAATCACACCACCACTACATTGTGAACCATCCCCCTACTATCTTCCACCATCCACTCCATCGTCAACAACTTGCATTTTTAACGCAACCGGCCACAAAGAATCAAACACCTAAATTCCCTCCGGTAACTAAGAATCAAACACCCAAATCAAAAACATGGACAATGATAAATAAGGGACGACGAAGAACCTCCGGCCACGAAGAATCGTAGACCTATTATCACCTCTAGCCACAAAGATTCAAACACCTAAAGTCGACCTCCAATAATCCACTTCATCTTTATATGATTCTATATAGATGAATGAAAAGGGGGCTGAATCAATGCATCCCTACCCTATGATGTAAGTGAGAGGATTAACCTATTTATGTGACTATTCATGTGACATATGTATGTGAAGGGAGAGGATAAACCTATGACCAAACAACACTCGAAAAAACCCAGTGATTTAGTCTCTTTATATGAAAAAGGAAGAATATATATTTATTTCTACTTTTTCTTCGTGGTTCATCTTTATTAAATAATGACATATAAATCCAATATTTATCTTTTTTTCATTAATAACAACACCAACAAGAATCAGGGTTCTAAAAAACGCGCTATGGCGGCGCCGTTGCGGCGCCAAGGCGTGAGGCGCGACTCCGCCGTTAAGGAACAGCCCTTGGCGGCGAGGTTAGGCGTGGCGTAAGACAAGGCGGCATAAGGCGCGCCTTTACGCGCCATATGGCGACTTTTTTAAGGCGTAGCGCCCCAAAAACATTTTTTTTAAAACAATTGACTTTTTTATATACATTTTGCGGTCGCGTGTTTTAAACTTCTATAAATTTGTATTTTGTAATTTATATATGTTACTTTGCCCCTAATTTGAGCAACTTTGTGTAATTTGTATATTAATAATGATAAATTGGATATAAATATTTATGAAATATATACAAAATTGTCGCCTTAAAAAATGCCATGACTCGCCATGGCTCCTAAAACTTGAGGCTTGACCTCGCCCCCACGTCACGCCTCACGTTATTTAGAACCTTGACAAGAATAATCATAATTATAATAATAATAATGATGATAACAATAATAATAATAATAATAATAATAATAATAATAATAATAATAATAATAATAATAATAATAATAATAATAATAATAACAACAACTACAACAACAACAACAATAACAAAAACAACACACTACTAGAAAAAAGCTAATTTTCGCCGTCGGAAATCCGTCAGTATGTAATTAGTTACCACACCCTCGGAATTTCGTCGGAAATCCGTCAGAATTTTCCGATGAATTTATGATAGATCACTATTTGTCAGAAATCTGTCGTAAATTTGTTGGAAATCCGTCGATATGTAATTAGTTACCACACCCTCGGAATTTCATCGGAAATCCGTCGGAATTTTCCGACGAATTTCCGATGGATCACTATTTATCGGAAATCCGTCGGAAATTTGTCGGAAATCCATCGATATGTAGTTAGTTACCACACCCTAGGAATTTCGTCGGAAATCCGTCTGAATTTTCCGACAAATTCAATCCGTCGGAACTTTTTCGTCAGAAAAAGCCTTTTTTTCTAGTAGTGACAACAACTATAATAACAACAATAATAACCATGATGATGATGATGGAAGTTTACTTACAAATTCGTTTAAATTTATCTTTAAGACCAACCATGTTTTCACTGTTTGTAACACGAAAATAGTATTCAGGGTAATCAGCTTGATAAAAACAATTGGGAGGAATTGTTGTGCCAATTGCAAGAATGGTGGCAAGACCATCTGCACGTTGTGTCTCTCGAATGCTTTCAATGTTAAAAGTTGATTGTGACGATGACATTTTAGTATAGAATGATCACTTTGATAGCCCTTTATTTTGAAATAATGGAACAAATAATGAGATTTATTGATGAAAGGGATACCAAGAAAAGGTTGTGTTGTTTACATGTTTGTATTACTATTTATAGCAAGTTCAACTTAAAAAATTAATAGCTAGACATTAAAGTAGTCTACACGATTTACGTAAATGGGTATAAGGATAAAATAGAGAAAAAGCTAATAAAAAAATAGAATTTTCGAATAGTTAGATTATAATTTTGGTCCGGGTTAAAATTCTAGATTTGATTTCTATGGTTTATTTTTTTATGAATTTGGTCTTTTCAGATACGATAACTCTTAGACTATCCATAGCACCAAGCGGGTGGGGGTGAAGGTTGCTAGCGGTTCCCGGTGAACACCGCTACGCCCCCCGCGGTTTGAACCCCGTGGTTTCCTTCACGGTTTCTTGAAACCATTACACCCGCTCAATAAATCCCATTTTTCTTTTTTTTCCTTTTTCCAAAGACCAAATAAAAAAAATTGTTTTTTAATTTAAAAGCCAGTCTACTTATTTATTTTTTATAAACTTTTATTTTTTTTCCAATTCATCCACTGTAAATACTATAACTAGGTTTTAGATGTTTTATTATTTAATATTTAATAGTAAATGTTATGTTATTTTTCATTTTTAATGTTTAGTAATGTTAGGAATTTTTTTTTATTTGTATTGTTTTAATTTTTAATCAATTTAAGAATATTTTATTTTATTATATTATATAATGTATTTAAAAAAAGAATTAAAAAAAAAGTGGAAAAGGTTGGGGGTATAGGGGGTGTGGTACTCCACTTGAGGGTATGAAGAGGGTATGAAAGAGAAAAGCTGATGTGGCGCAGATGTGGCAGCAGAGTTCAGTGGATTATGTCGGTGCACTACGGATGGTCTTATATTTTTAGTTCCTAGACTGTTCAACGAATGTTAATTTTTTCTAAATGTTCATTTTACCCTTTTATCAATTTCAGTATTGGTTCTTTAGGTTTATTATTAATTTTAATATGATACTTTAATGATTGTTTCAAATGAATCATATTTAATAACCTATTTATTACTAATATCTTAGAAAATATTATTATTATTATTGTTATATTATTATTATTATTATTATTATTATTATTATTATTTATTTATTTATTTATTTATTTATTGGTGTTGTTATTATTACAACAAGTAAATTAAGCCAAATTTAAAATAGTTTACCAATTTAATCAATATATATTCTCATCAATAAAAATGTGTAACTTGCATTTGAGATAAAGTGGCAACCAAAATGGCTAAATCGATGATTTGTTTTTATACATTTCCATATGAATTTTTATTCTTCGTTATTTATGTTATGTACTTTTCAAAAGCATATTTAACTTATTATTTTTTATATTAATTAAATGTTTTAAGTAAAGGTTAAGATCCTAAAATGTTGTCGTCAACATCACCCATCATATTATCTTATAAACATATCAAAGGGCTTATAGCTCAGCAGTATCTTATGTTGTAAGGTCGTGCCTCCTCTCAAGAGGTTGTGGATTCAAGTCCCGACGTGAACAGTGGTGTAGATTTAGGAGTAGGTTTAAAGAGTGTGTGTGTGTTTGCTTTTAAAAAAAATCTCATAAACATGACAGTAGGATCTATAATGGTACCCCTTTTTGACTTAAAAATAAGGGACTCATTATAATATTTGTGAGATAACATAATCGATTATGTTTAACCATAACATAATAGAATATTAAGCCTCGATATAATCATGATATGGTTATATATATTTGACCATTTTACTTTTATTTATATTTTGGTTCCCATTTATCTAAAATGTAGTTATATAATTTGTAAATAAACTGAAGTTGCATAATATTCGTTTTTGGGATTTGGGAGGAGAGGCTGCTGAGGAGTAGGGAAGCTAGGTGAGCTTGAGTAACTTGAAAATCTTCTAATAAATGTTGCTCTAGCTAGATAAAGCTAGCAGGTGTAGTTAGGGACCCTCAAATGCGTGGTTGTTATTTGGTAAAAGAACGAGTAGGAAAATAATAGATGGGGTGTGATTAAATGGGAGAGGCCCATCGGTGGAGACTTGGTGGATAAATTAACTCCCAGGAAAGTAAATATCTTTATGTGGAGAGTTTGATGACTGACTCGAGATAGATTTACATTTCTGTTTATGCCCGCTATATGAGGAAGAGGTGTGTAATCAATTGGTCATGCGTTGTGGGAATGGAGGAAGGTGCAAGTATACGGACTTCAACATTCAAATGGTGGTCAAAAGATGTTTCTGTATTAATCACAAAAGATCAAGATTATTGGCAAGCAAATTAATATATGAAACTTTTTTGGTCTTATCGAAATCAAGTAGTATTCAAGCAAACTAAGAAGTCTTGGTGAAAAGTTTCTTTGAGTTTCAGAAGCTTTAACTGAATTCTTAAACGTGCAACCGACGAAGATTATAGATCGATACTGCTGGTTGATTTTTATTAGGAGAATTGTTTCCATTCATGACTTTAAAATCATGAAGATCCATACAGAACATGTGATTTTTAAAACGTTATTATTGTTTTAATTGTCGTTTAAACCTAATTCCTAGCTTATTTAATTCTCTGTTTATAATTAAAATTAATACACAATTAATATTATTATTACATTAATTTAATACAAATTAAAACTACTGCTACATGTATACGTTTTTTTAAGGCACTACATCTATACGTTTTTTGTGATAGTTTTTTTTATTATCACTACACGGACAAAGGCATTCAGCAACGACCGAAGTCGTCACTAAAAGTCCCAATGTCATCGAAGAAGGTATTTCACGAGGACATGTCGTCGCCAAAGTGTCGTTGGCGGAAAGCCCGTATGGAAAATTTTATTGCGAGACATGTCGTCGCAGAAAGTTGGACAACCTTTATAGACGACTACTTTCGTCACGAAAAGTGATTTTTAAAAAATAAATCCAAAATAGATAAATTCTTTTTTGGCGAAGACTTTATCGCCGCTAAGGTGATTTTCCACTTAATTATTAATTTTATTTTAATTAGTTTTTAGCGGCTACTGTGACGTCGAAGTGATTTTCCATTTTTAATATTATTTAATGGGTTTTAGCGATGACTTTGTTGTCGTCAAAAGTGTTTTTGATTTTTTTTTATTTTACCTGTTGTTTATAATATATTTAAATGCTAAAACTGTTTATGTACCAGTTTTTAGAAATAAAGTACTTACACCAGCATAATATTACACAAAACAATAATGTACTTTTTACAAACTAGTTTAATGTAATTTAATTAATAAAATATAACTAATATCCATCATCATCAACTTCTTCTTCCTCATCCATGTCCTCATCATCTTCGGTTACGTTCATTAAAAAAGAAGTCGGTTGAAAGTCGTGAATATCATGCATGGTTTCTAGCATCACGATGACACATCATTTCATCCACTTCATGGTCGTGCCCGGCCCACCAAAACCATTTTTTGGCGTCATTCTCTCTTTTGTTCAAAGTTGTTGCCATAATCAATACTTGACGTGAGACCCAATAGGCCTATGCCTCATTGGCAGTGGTACCAACTCGTGTGTCCCAGTGGGTATATTCCAACACCTCTTCTCCAAGAATAGGCTCCAAATAAGAATTCTCCAAAAGATCCCTTCAAAGAATGCCAAAAAATCAATTTATTGTTGAGGTTTCCCGACGGGCTCGCGCGTGTAGCCCCTCTCCTCGCGGCGCGAAGCATGGATAATCGTATTCTTCCTTTTCGAATTCAAAGAGTCGGACTAATCAAGGACACCTTCACGGCGCGAAGAGTCAGGCTCGTGGCGTGAATCTTACATTTGTAACTTTTCCGAGATTTCTAGCTAGCGCGAAGGACCTATCTTCCGTCAAAATCGTCTTTAGGGCACGAAGGGGTATGCTCGCGGCGCGAAGATCCTTCTCCGGTTCGATTTTCTGAACTTTCATCTTTTTTGACTTGTTTCTTCACATCTTTGAGCACTTTTGTATTGAAACATCTGTGAATCATAAAATACACATTTTGGGTGAAAAAATCCATTATTTTAGGTAGAAGAGAGTTTAGCACTTTGCGGTTTTTGGCCTTAGGGTTTATGGTTTATATATATATATATATATATAAATTGTTTTTTTGTTTTTATTTTATTGTATTTTTATTTTTATTTTGATCAGTGTTTTCCTTGTTGCTCCTCTTTTCCTTATTGTTTTCTGTCCCTTGGATCCGGAAGGTCTTTTCTGGAAGCAATCTCTCTACCTACGGATAGATGTATGATTGTCTACATCTCCTCTCCCCCAAACCCCGCTTTAGCGGGATTGGGTATTGTTGTTGTTGTTGTTGTCAATTAAAAATAAAGATATTGATGGAAATTATTATGTATGATTTTGGAAATATCAATCATTAACTATTGTTCTGAGATACATCATAGGTATTACGACCCTCTATTCACCATTTAATGTAATATATATTTCAATCTCATTAGTATCAATAAAATGTAGGTATTGTTATGGCACTGAGAACTTTTAAATAATTTCCAAATTCAACTGTCACATATTCAGATCCGTAATTTAATTGGAATCTTTTATTTTATTATTTGTGTCATTTTGCTGCGTATATTGCAATATTCTCACTTCATTACGTTATCTATAATAACCTTCTTATATTTTAAGATTTTATTTTTCCTTGAGAACTTAATAAAACTTGTTGACACTTAATGCCAACTAATTCTTATATTCTCATTCTTTATATGGTAATCACTTACTTGAATTAACATCTCACATATGAGATTATTCACATATGTAAACAAACAATATTGTTTCATTTACTAGGAACTAGTCATCGTAGTTAATCAAATATTGTAGCAGTAATCTACTGTACAGTGTGAATCTGCCACCGATGTGCACTACGGAAGACAGCCTGATCCGGTCTATACTTTTTATCGCCCTTTTCACATATCCATGCCACACAAGCAACTCATATACACATAAAATCACACATATATATATAGTATCATTTTCATACACACACATATGACTATCATCAATAATAGGACTTGAACACATGTAATCTCTATTACTTTGATACATATGTAGTGTTAATGTATGTTAGAACCTGATACTTTCCGAGATACCCGGTATAAAATTGAGTCCTTGCCTACCGAGGCCTCAATAATATATCATCTTAGCACGTCTTACCAGGGTAGATGCTAATCTTAGCATTACCACACGAAGCAGTATGTTATGCAAGGCACGACACCAAGTTCAACATCCACATTATAGACTACTTGACACCAGTAACGAATCTCATCACAAACACTTTTTAGTTGTTATTGATGTGTTATGCTTATTGCATTTATCTTTTATTCATATATCATTTTACCTTTAAGGTACATATTTTCATTTCTTAGTTATGATCTTATTCACATTCTGATGTCATCATTAAACAAAATAATCACTTTTATTTGGTGTGTAATACTCTTAAGTCCTATATTTGATTTCATTTATTATCATAATTTTCATCTTGTGTTATTTTCTTTTGAATGATTCTCTAATCTCTTTATGAAATTCTCTTGAAAACTACTTGATCAAAATCCACGCATTACCCCTCACTTAATTCACGAGGTACTACCATGAATATTTCAAGTGAAATTGCATACCGTACACTTGCCACAAACACTGATAAGATGTTGTTGCAGATATACTATACACATTTGTTCTTGATTTAATCATTGAATACCCTAATTTACACGCTTAGGTTATGCAATTTACTCATGCTCGCTTATCTGACTCTGTTCCGGTGGATGTCGCTACCTATAATTTACGTCGAGGAAACACACTTGTGTACCCGAAGCCCTTAAACCAAGCCTCTAATACAAAGTTGCAATTGTAACACCCTGAAATAGGGTCTAGCAGTAACTGCTTCTACCTTGTGTTTTCGTGTTTGTACCGTGACTATTTTTAGTTACTAACGTGTTATATATTAATTAATGTGATTATGTGAAAAGTTTCATAAGTGTTAAAAAGTGATATAATGTTAAACGGTTTCAAGTAATGATTCCGTAGATATCCCCGTTAGTTGAAACGGGATGGCGTGTGTCAAGTTGTAAGTTGAATAGGGGAACAAAATACGTGTGTTTATTTAATTGACCCCTTAGGGTCGGTTTTCTCTCCCTTATCCCCTGTTGAAACCCAAAAACACACACTAGAACATCTACATACATACGATACACATAAATACTCTCAAAACCTTGGAGTTTTAAAGAAAGAAATCAAGTGAAATCAGTAGCAAGGGAGCTTGTAGAAGTATCTAAAATATTTAATGTTGGGAAGATGATCTCATTAGTTAAGATTTGATCAGAAAAAGTTAAGTTTGTAAGATGTGTTCCAAATTTAACTTAAACATAATTATGAGGCTTGATCAGACTTAACACTTATAGTGTTTCAGACTGAGCATAAGCTGAATATAAGCAGAGCATATGTTCGATCAGCTAATACTATGTCTTAGTAAGATTATCACTATGTGTGATAAGCTGTGTATCTCACTTAAGATATATTGAGCTTTCAGCCTGATGTGTCTCAAGCTGAGTGACTCAGCTTATATACTGAGTCAGCTCAACAGAGTTGCTAAATAAGTTCTAACCAACTCTTGGGACTTCTAAGGATGAGTTAATTAATATACATGTTAGTCCATGTTTGTTTTCGAGTCTGTTCTCGAAAAACTCAGCTTGATGAGTTTCAAGCTGAGTAACTCAGTCCGAGCAAGAAGTCAGTTTAAAGAGAATAAAAATATGTTTTAAATTTATCTTTTTAACTCTTTATATCTATGGGAAGGATAAGAAGACTCCAAAATCAAGATTGAAGATTGAAGACTCAAGATAAGAAGATTCAAGATTCAAGATTCTGGTTTATCCGTTAGTTAGTTAGCAAATTAGGATAAGTCCAGTTTGTTAGGATCCGTAGGAACATGATTATAAATACTTATCATCCTGATAAGTTTTAAGGTACGACTCAGAAACGACTACGACTAAAAAACGACTACAGAGCCAAATACCTCACCTCAACCATATGTGTTACGATTCTTGAATCACTGTTTGTCAGTTCAACGTGATCAAGAAACTCATAGATTGCCAAGTTATTCGTGTGTTCGAATATTCACATTAGTTGTGAAATTGGTAAGTTTTCAATCTGTGATTAAATCCTGTTTAGAGAGTCGTCCAGTATCTATAATCATAAGTTGATTATAGATAGCTAAGTTTGAAAGATTGAGAGATTTATATTAGGTATTTACATATCAAGAGTTGCTTACTTGATATAGTCTGTAATCATCTTCTTATTAATGAAAAGCAAAGCATTCGATTGTGGTTTGATTTACTATGTGTAACACTTTATTTTGATTTGTTCAATTTCCGCAGAAAGTGTATTCAACCCCCCTTCTACACATTTGTTGTTTGTTGTTATTCTCACCAAGGGACCAACAACTGGTATCAGAGCAGGTTGAACAATTTCATACGTTGAAAGTTCAAGATTATGAGAAAGTTAACAATGTCTACAAGCATTAATTCTTCAAACTTTCCACAGATGTCTGCTAAGGGCTGTCCCATATTTGATGGATCTGACTATCCTATGTGGAAGTTCAGAGCCATGCTGTTCCTCAAGTCCATTGACAATCGTATGTACGATGTCATTACAAAAGGACCAATAATCCCCAAGATTCCTGCAACTGTCAGTATAACGTCTCCTGGCAGATCTGAAAAGGATATGAGAAATCCTGTTGCATCCTGGACTGAAGAAGATTGGAAACTACATTCTTTGGATGACAAGGCAAAGAGTGTTCTGGCAAATTCCCTGACCAATGAGATTTTGCATACAGTGACTGGGTGTCAAACTGCGAAAGAGATCTGGGATACATTGAGTATTACATATGAGGGCACTGATATGGTCAAGCAGCAGAAGAAGAATCACTTGAATAGATCCTATGAAAACTTCTTTTCTAAAAAGAATGAAACCTTGCCTGATTTGTTCACAAGGTTTCACTGCTTGATAAATGACCTGCTAAGTGTGGGTGTTAAGAAAGATGAGGCTGAACTTGTGCTGAAGTTTCTGGATGTATTACCAGAAAGGTTCAATGAAGTAACCACAACACTGAGGGCTGGAGGAACACTGCATATGTACAACCTACAAGTTCTTGCTTAATCATGAACAGATTACAGAACACAACAAATCTTCTCAACAACAAATTAAGGATTCTTTGGATAAAGCTGATATTGCATTAGTTGCACAAAAAAAGAAGAAAGGTTCCAAAGCCTTGGTTGTTGAATCTAAGACTGAGTCAGAATCTCAAGCTAACTACTCAGACTCAAACTCAAGTGCTGATGATGATGTTCAGACAATCACTGAGCAAATGGCTATGCTAGCCAGACGATTGAGAATAGCTCAAAGGGGAAGAGGAAGATCTGACAGGAGCAAAGGAAAGAGTTCTTTTGATCCTAAGAATGCTGTGTGCTTCAACTGTCAGAGAAAGGGACATATTGCTACTGAGTGCAGATCAAAGAAGGTAGATTCAGCATCAGTTGCTGATAAGAATGCTTATAGAGCTGACAAATACAAGAAGAAATATACTCAGCTCAAGAAAGGAAAGCCTGAAGATAAACCCAGTGCAAAAGGACTATATGCTGAAACCTGGGATACATAATCATCTACCTTAGATGATGATGTATGTCTAATGGCTTAAGAAGATGAAGAGTTGGAAATAGATGAGGTTGCTTATGGTCAGTCCGAATCAATCTTTGAAGCTGACATGAAGGAAGCTGAGGAAAATAACAAGCTTAGTGATTAAGATCCTGCTTCCATGTACAAGGTCAGTAATTTCTACTCTTACACCGAAGAAGAAAAGGGTCTTGCATTTTATTATCTGCTAAATGATTTCAAGACTAGCCTTAAGTCTCAAAATAACCTCAAAGCTGAGATAGCTAAACTAAAAGACGAGATTAAGGAAAATCAATCTCTCATTGATGTTGGTAAGAAAGCATAGTGTGATCTTGAATGTGAAAGACACATTAATAAACTTCTAAGTGAAGAACTTCAGGAAGCTAAAGTCAAAGCTGACCAACTCCAAAAGGTCACTGAGTCTTGGTGTAAGTCATCAAATCTTGCTGAAAAGTGCATAAACCAACAAATTCCTAAACATGTACAAGCTGTACTTGGAGGTGACTATCAAACTGCAGCTTATGTGGCTGATGATGAGATAACAAGTACAGACTCTGAGGAAGATAGACAACTGATTGAGTCTCAGAAGTCAGCCTCAGAGAAAAGACATGATCCAAGCTTGAAATGCAATATGTTTGTAAAGGCTAGAGATCATGGAAATGAGTGCTCAACATCCAAACAGCATAGTAAGTCTGTGTTGGCAGATTAAGCACTCAGCCTATTCAAAGAACTTCAGTCATAGAAAGGCTTAATCAAAATCCTTTCAAAAGACAACACTCTCTATCTGGCTCGGAGAGAAGTTACAAGAATAGGAAGACAACTGTAACTCAGAGGTCAAATCACAACAATGGTAAGTCCAAAGTTGTAGATCTTGGTAAGTCCAAGGAGATCAACAGTGGTAAGTCCAAACCTGTTGAAACTGGTGAGTCCAGAAAGCATGACAAAGGTAAGTCCAAGGTCATGGAAAAGAAGTTTGTTGGTCAAGCTTCTAATCAAAAGGATAACAAACAAAGATCTGACAAAGGTAAGTCAAAATTCAGTGAGCATCAAGTGAATCAACTTGCAAAGAAAGTTGAAAAGTTACCCACTACATATAATCCTAAGACTGAGAGCAAGTTCTCACAAGGATTATTAGACATTCTACCTCCTGTAATCATTGGAAGAAGGAGATGCTACAAGTGTAGAAGTAGAGGTCATGAGGCTAAGGACTGTGATGTTGAAATCTCAAGGCCTGAACAAGAACAGGCTGATTAGCCTACACAGGACTCAGCTCCTACTCAAGTTGAACAATCAGTTCAACAAGATGAAGATGCTAAGTGCTCATCATCTGTACCTACCAAGAAATGGGTTCCCAATCAAAACTAGTGTGTTTAGTTTTCATATCATGTGCAGGGTTCAAGTAAATGGTACTTGGATAGTGGATGCTCAAGGCACATGACTGGGTGGAAAGGACTTCTTAGTGATTTCCAGGAAGATGAAGGTCCTAAAGTAACTTTTGGTGCTCCCATGTAAGAACTAAAGGATATGGGAAGATGCATGCTAGCAAGGTTACTTTCTAGAAGGTTGCATATGTCAAAGGTCTTAAGCACAATCTGATTAGTATCAGTCAACTGTGTGATGAAGACAACATTGTTACTTTTAGGAAGAAAGTAGGAACTATATATAATGCTAATAGAAAGCCTGTATTAATAGCTAAAAGAGAAAGAGATGTGTATCTACTTGATATTAATTATACTGATCCCTATACTGAAACCTGTTTGTATTCCCAATCTGTTCCTAAGCTGAGTTGGTTGTGGCATAAACGATTATCACATTTAAATTTCAAATATATAAATATTCTATCCAATAAAGAGTTAGTCTCTGGATTACCAAAGATCACATTTGTCAAGGACAAATTGTGTTCAGCTTGTGAAAAAGGGAAACATCATAAAGGGTCCTTTAAATCAAAGCAAAATTTTTTAATAACAGACCCACTGCATATGTTGCATATGGATCTGTTTAGACCCATAAGTACTCCAAGCCTAAGTGGCAAGAAGTACACACTGGTGATAGTAGATGAGTTCTCACGATTCACCTAGGTAATATTCCTAAAAGCTAAAAGTGAAACTGCCCTGGAGATAATAAGTTTTATCAAACAGGAAGGGTTGCAGAAAGGTAAGTCTGTAAAGCAACTCTGTAACACCCAGGTTCGGTTACCCCCTAATTATGTGTTACTTAATATTAAGTGTTATATGTGTATTGGGGTAGTCCATATGTGAATATATATTTTTTTAATAGTTAAAGGGGCCTTACTTGTCAATTTTGAAAGTTGGTAAGTGGAGGGGCCATTTAGCAATTTGACAAAACTTATAGATATGATCAGATTCAATTTTCTATATATGACTTCATGATGAAGTATTTCTAGTACATGCATGTATGCCACATACACACCCTCATAAGGTGCCACCTACCATCTCTTTCTCTTTTTAAAATTTGAATTCCACCATAACAAGGTTATTAGCTTTTTAGCATTCATGCAGACCATAGTTAGCCAAGATATGATTTATTTATTTGATTTTAAGTTATTATGGATTAAAGGTTCAATAAGGTTGAATCTTTAGGTATATATAATTGTTGTTGTATTATTACTATGAGGTGTTTGGGGTGTAGGAAAACACTCCTAAATCAATTTTTGTTAATTACATATATGTGATACTATTTGTGTAGGATCGTGAGTATTCGAATACACAACTCTAATTCAGTAATTTTATCAGTGCAATAGCTTAAAAGGTGAGTCTCCTAGACTATTACTCATATGTTCACTATGTGTGTTATTACAGTAGAATAAAATCATTTGACTATCATATGTGTTTATAGCATGCTGCTTCGTGCAGTAGTGGGTCAGATTAGTACAGTACTGTAGCTCATGTTATTGCCCTGGGTCTAGAACCAGTGGTTTGCAAAACCCTGTTACACGTGTGTTATCTATATGTGATTATATACATGTGTTTATATGATCGACAGTCTGATAAACTCACTAAGCTCTCGTAGCTTATCAGAAATTATATGTGGTGTTTTGCAGGTACCAAAGACAAGGGCAAGCCTCCCGTTTGACCACAGTCTTTGAGATAATCTTTTGTTAAAACAATATAACGCCTCAGTGTAAATTTTTAGCTTTTGATGTCAAATACGAGAGAACAAGTGAATATCTTTTGTCAGAACTCGTTTTAAAATTGTACGCTTCCGCTTTTATGAAAAATATATGTGTTTTTTTCCAGAAGGTATTTCAGAAAGTGATTTTCAGTTATTTAGTAAATAGGGGTGTTGCAACTTGGTATCAGAGCCATGATTTGAGGGATTCGGATGTGTCTCATGTACATTCTGGACTTGAACCTTGGTTTTGAGAAATAGGTGTGTTAAACCGGGGACTTGCAGCTTGGTGAGTATACTGGTAATTTCAGTAATGTATTATATAAGAATTATATGTGCTTACATGATATGTTCAGAAGTGATATGAATTATATGTGTAACTTATATAAGTTGACTATATATATGTGAATATATCATGAATTGACTTGCTATATATGTGAATGATTATACGATATGGATATTGTAAACCAAGCATGTGAAGTAGGTGCTAAGTGGTAAAAGTTAAGATTTAGTATGTATAGTGAATTTGAAGTGGTAAGGGGACCCGTACTACTACAAATACACGGTATATGCTAGAACTTGACAGAATCATGATAGTATTCTATGGATCGGGTCATGATAGTGTGTTAGATTAGAAATCCAGTAACCGTTGGGTTAGTTTTTCTATAATTGTGTGAAATATGTGTAAACATCATACTAAGTGTTTATAGTCATAGAGGATGAGTCAGTTAGAATTCAGAGTTATATGTGTATTCTTGTGAGAGCTACAGCTACATAAATTACAGAATGGTGAATACACGAGGCTCTCGAGAAATGAATGATTCAAAGGTGGACCTAGTCATAGACCTGACCACATAGAGACCAGTGTTACTGGTGACAGAAACCCTATCCGGATACAGAATGCAAGACTAGAGGGGCCACCCGATTTGAATCAAGAGGCTCCAGTGCCTACAATGAGAGAAACTATTGCTGAGGAGCTCAACAAAGCTATGGAACAAAGTATACCCTACATCATTACACATGTAGTAGGGCAACTTCAAGAACAGAACCGGGATACGATTAGGCAAGAAATAGTTGTGAGGCTAGCAGCAGCTGGGGAAGGGGTTAATCCCCAACAGGTGGTTATACAGAAAGATCCCAAGGGAAGTAAATTCACAGACTTCACAGCATGCCAACCACCGTTGTTTTACGGGTTAACATATCCGGTTATTAGTCACAGGTGGATTTTAGAGACAGAGGGTGCCTTTCATACGTGTTATTGTCCACCAGAAAAGAAAGTTAGATATGTTAGCAATCAGCTGAGAGGTGCCGCGAAAGATTTGTGGGATATGGAAGTCAAGCAGAGGGGTTACGCACAGATTGAAACCATGTCTTGGGAGACGTTCAAGGAGATTGCTTATGAGTAATTCGTGCCACAGTCAGAGATTGATAGGATTGTGGTTGAGTTTCACAAACTCAAGCAAACCACAGAAACAGTGCCAGAAATCAATGCAAAGTTCATGGAGAAAGATCATTTTTGCCCGGATTACGTGGCAAATGAGAAAATGATGATGTACAGGTACACGATGGTGCTCAAGCCGAGTATCAGAGAGTTTATTGATGCCAGCAAGCATCACACGGTAAAATCAATGATGGATGCTGCTAGAGCTAGAGAGTTAGAGCTTGAAAGGCAACTGGCAGAGAGAAAGTTAGTTGAGAAAGTTGCACCAGCACCCAAGAAACAGAAAGTGGAAACCCCTGAACAAAAGCCTACCTAGAAAACCTATCCGGTTTGTCCTACTTGTAAACGACATCATATTGGGGAATGCAGGTTAGGTTCTCCAACATGTTACAAATGTGGGAAGCCAGGTCATGTGAGCAAAGATTGTAAGAATCCAATCAAAATCTGCTTCAACTGCTATAAGCCGGGTCACCAGAAAGCTCAGTGCCCAAACACAGCAGCAGCAACACCTACTGGCTCCAAACCGAACTCAGCTTTACCTTCTCTACGTATTTCAGAACCAAAGGACGTAAAGAAAGAAAATGTTCAGAAACCTAAGGGTAGAGCTTTCCATCTCACAGCTGAGGAAGCTTGAACAGAACCAGATGTGGTCACAGGTACATACCTCATAAATAATTTTCCGGCTCTCGTGTTATTTGATTCGGGTGCAAGTAAATCGTTCGTATCTGTTACCTTTTTTAAAAAGTTTGATCATAAGTGTGAAAAGCTAGATTCTCCTCTCGAGGTAGAAATAGCTGATGATAAATCTGTGATAATATCTGATGTGTATAAATATAATGTGATAGAAATAGATACTGTTAGATTCCCTATAGAACTTATTCCTATGACCATGAGGGAATTTCAAGTGGTAGTCGGGATGGATTGGTTAGGATGTCATCAGGCTAATATATTATGCGGACAGAAAGTGATACGGGTTCGTACCCCAAGTGGGGAAGAACTCTCTATATGTGGTGATACAAAGAGGGGTAGATCATGTGTGTGTTTAGTTTCCAAGGCTAGGAAGTATCTTCATAGTGGGTATATTGCTTTCCTAGCTTATATGGTAGATACCAAATTAGAAAAGAGACAAGTATGTGTTGAAGATGTTAAGGTAGTATGTGAATATCCTGATGTGTTCCCCGAGGATTTACCTGGGGTGCCGCCAAACAGACAAGGTGAATTCAAAATTGACTTAGTGCCAGGAGCTTCACCGATAGCGAGGGCTCTATACAGATTGGCTCCGCCAGAGATGCAGGAACTGATGAAGCAACTTCAGGAGTTACTTGATAAGGGGTTTATTAGACCCAGTAGTTCTCCGTGGGGTGCACCCATTTTATTCGTGAAGAAGAAGGATGGTACTTTTCGTATGTGCATTGATTACCAGGAGCTCAACAAAGTGACCATCAAGAATAAGTATCCATTACCCAGGATAGACGATTTTTTTGATCAGCTACAAGGGGCAACGTGGTTTTCAAAAATTGACTTGAGGTCGGGTTATCACCAGCTCAAGATCATACTAGATGATATTTCAAAAACCGCGTTCAGCACCAGATATGGGCATTTTGACTTCGTGGTGATGCCGTTTGGCCTTACTAACGCACCAGCAGCATTCATGGATCTGATGAATAGAGTGTGCAGACCCATGCTAGATAGATCAGTGATCGTATTCATAGATGATATCCTTATTTATTCTAAAAGTCCAGCAGATCATGAGAAACATCTCCGTGAGGTCCTAGAGACGCTAAGGAGAGAACATTTATATGCTAAATTTTCTAAATGTGAATTCTGGATACAAGAAGGGCAATTTCTGGGTCATTTAATCAACCAAGAGGGGATAAAAGTAGACCCTACGAAAGTTGAAGCGGTAATGAAGTGGGAACCGCCAAGGAACCCGACAGAGGTTAGGAGCTTTTTAGGATTGGCAGGTTATTACAGGAGATTCATTGAGAATTTTTCAAAGACTGCCGTTCCTTTGACTCAACTTACTAAAAAGAACGTGGATTTTGTTTGGGGAAGAGAACAACAGGTAGCCTTCTTAACTCTAAAGCAGAAACTATGTGAAGCGCTAGTGCTCGCGTTACGGGAGGGTATGGAAGACATGGTAGTATTTTGTGATGCCTCATATCGTGGGTTAGGCTGTGTTTTGATGCAGAGGGGCAGGGTTATAGCTTATGCTTCTAGACAATTGAAACCTCATGAAGGTAATTACCCGACTCATGACCTAGAACTAGCGGCAGTGGTATTTGCATTCAAGATTTGGAGACACTATCTTTATGGTGTGAAGTGCACTATTTATACCGATCTCAAGAGTCTTAAGTACTTTGTGGATCAGAAAAATCTTAACATGAGGCAGAGACGATGGCTGGAACTGCTGAAAGACTATGACTATGAGATATTGTATCATCTCGGGAAAGCTAACGTCGTGGCTGATGCCTTGAGCAGAAAGTCAGGAACAGTGTTAATGCAGAATCAGTCCTTAAGGATGACAGTTACAACGCCTATTATCGATGTGATCAGATCAGCTCAGTCAGAAGCCATTAAAAGTGAGAACCAGAATAAAGAACGGATAAAGGGGCAGGTGGTGAATCTTATAACAGATAATCGTGATGTACTAACTCGTTACGGACGCATATGGGTACCTAGTTATGGAACTGCGAGGCAGACTTTACTAAATAAAGCTCACATATCCAGATTTTCTATTCACCCAGAGGCTACCAAAATGTATAAAGACCTGAAGGTAGACTATTGGTGGCCAGGTATGAAGCGAGACATAGGAAGGCATGTGGAAAAGTGCCTCACATGTTTACAAGTGAAAGCTGAACATCAGAAACCACATGGGAAATTACAGCCACGAGAGATACCAGTCTAGAAATGGGAAAACATTACAATGGAACTGATTACCAAATTACCCCTCGAGGTTATGATGCGATATGGGTGATCGTAGACAGGTTGACTAAAAGTGCACATTTTATCCCCATCAGAGAAACTTATTCCTCGGAACGACTAGCAGAGGTGAATATGAAAGAGATTGTATCTCGTCATGGTGTGCCAGTTTCTATCGTGTCAGAAAGAGATACTCGTTTCACTTCTAGATTATGGAACAAGTTTCATGAAGATCTGATCTTTAGCACGGATTTTCACCCTCAGACCGACGGTCAGAGTGAAAGAACAATTCAGACTTTAGAACACATGCTACGTGCATATGTTATTGATTTCGGTAGAAGCTGGGATACGTATTTTCCTTTAGCAGAGTTTTCTTATAATAACAGCTACCATTCCAGTATCGGAATGCCACCGTATGAAATGTTGTATGGGAGAAAGTGCCGAACTCCGGTGTGTTGGGGTGAGGTGGGTCAGGGAGAGATGGGTAGTACTGAAGTGGTTCAGCGAACAACAGAACATATCCAGCAGATAAGAGAGAGATTGCTAACTGCCCAAAGTAGACAGAAAAGTTATGCAGATAAACGCAGATCACCACTCGAGTTTCAAGTGGGAGACTACGTGTTATTAAAGGTGTCACCGTGGAAGGGCGTGATCAGATTCAGAAAGAGGGGAAAACTTGGTCCGAGATTTATTGGACCATTCAGAATTATTGCACATGTGGGAAAGGTTGCTTACAGACTAGAACTGCCAGAAGAGTTATCTCGGATTCATAACACCTACCATGTTTCGCATCTCAGAAAGTGTTTAGCAGATGAGTCTGCATTCGTACCGTTGGAAGATGTTAGTATCGATAAAAAATTGAATTATGTGGAGCAACCAGTTGCTATTTTAGAAAGAAAAGTGAAGACCTTACGTAACAAACAGATTGGACTTGTGAAGGTACAATGGAAACATAGAAAGGGTTCACACTATACATGGGAACCGGAATAGGAAATGATGCGTAACTATCCAGAACTCTTCAACAGTTGATTTCGAGGACGAAATCCTTTCAAGTGGGGAAGAGTTGTAACACCCAGGTTCGGTTACCCCCTAATTATGTGTTACTTAATATTAAGTTTTATATGTGTATTGGGGTAGTCCATATGTGAATATATATGTTTAATAGTTATAGGGGCCTTACTTGTCAATTTGAAAGTTCGCAAGTGGAGGGGCCATTTAGCAATTTGACAAAACTTATAGATATGATCAGATTCAATTTTCTATATATGACTTCATGATGAAGTCTTTCTAGTACATGCATGTATGCACATACACACCCTCATAAGGTGCCACCTACCATCTCTTTCTCCTTTTAAATTTTGAATTCAACCATAACAAGGTTATTAGCTTTTTAGCATTCACGCAGACCATAGTTAGCCAAGGTATGATTTATCTATTTGATTTTAATTTATTATGTATTAAAGGTTCAATAAGGTTGAATCAATAGGTATATATAATTGTTGTTGTATTATTACTATGAGGTGTTTGGGGTGTAGGAAAACGCTCCTAAATCATTTGTTGTTAATTACATATATGTGATATTATTTATGTAGGATTGTGAGTACTCGAATACACAACTCTAATTCAGTAATTTTATCAGTGCAATAGCTTATAAGGTGAGTCTCCTAGACTATTACTCATATGTTTACTACGTGTGTTATTACAGTAGAATAAAATCACGTGACTATCATATGTGTTTATAGCATGCTGCTTTGTGCAGTAGTGGGTCAGATTAGTACAGTACTGTAGCTCATGTTGCTGCCCTGGGTCTAGAACCAGTGGTTTGCAAACCCCTGTTACACGTGTGTTATCTATATGTTATTATATACATGTGTTTATATGATCGACAGTCTGGTAAACTCACTAAGCTCTCGTAGCTTATCAGATATTATACGTGGTGTTTTGTAGGTACCAAAGACAAGGTGAGTTAATTAATATACATGTTTGTCCATGTTTGTTTTCGAGTCTGTTCTCGAAGAACTCAGCTTGATGAGTTTCAAGCTGAGTAACTCAGTCCGAGCAAGAAGTTAGTTGAAAGAGAATTAAAATATGTTTTAAATTTATCTTTTTAACTCTCTATATCTACGGGAAGGATAAGAAGACTCCAGAATCAAGATTGAAGATTGAATACTCAAGATAAGAAGATTCAAGCTTCAAGATTCCGGTTTATCCGTTAGTTAGTTAGCAAATTAGGATAAGTCCAGTTTGTTAGGATCCGTAGGAACAGGATTATAAATACTTATCATCCTGATAAGTTTTGAGGTACGATTCATAAACGACTACGACTCAAAAATGACTACAGAGACAAATACCTCACCTCAACCGTATGTATTATGATTCTTGAATCACTGTTTGTCAGTTCAACGTGATCAAGAAACTCACAGATTGCCAAGTTATTCGTGTGTTAGAATATTCACCTTAGTTGTGACATTGGTAAGTTTTCAATCTGTGATTTAATCCTGTTTAGAGAGTCGTCCAGTATCTATAATCATAAGTTGATTATAGATAACTAAGTTTGAAAGATTGAGTTTTATATTAGGTGTTTACATATCAAGAGTTGCTTACTTGATAGAGTATGTAATCATCTTCTTATTAATGAAAAGCAAAACATTAGATTGTGGTTTGATTTACTATGTGTAACACTTTATTTTGATTTGTTCAATTTCCGCAGAAAGTGTATTCAACCCCCCTTCTACACATTTGTTGCTTGTTGTTATTCTCACCAAGGGACCAACATTTAATCTGTTCTATCTTCATCATCTTTGTAAGTGTTTTCATGGTGAAACCTCATTTGAGTTTGAGAAGAAAATGATCATTTGGATGGTGCAAATTGAGTTCTAGTGGTTTATTTTTGTGTCAAAATTGGTTATAAGCTTCAAGTGATGATAAACGAAATGTATAAACAATTGAAACTGAGTTTTGGTCGATTTGAGTGTCAAAAATGCGATTTACAGAAGCTGTGTAAGAATAGAGTCGAAGGTTACTATATCGATCTTCCTTACGGGCGCAAAGGATGGCCTTTTCGTCTATAAGCCATTATATGGTTCCTTGCGGCCATAGTCATGGGTACTTGTGGCCGTAAGGGTTATGTCATGTGGTTTACCGCCTACGGGTGAAGGAATAAGGTTTACGGGAATAGACGACCAAGGAACCATACTTGGGGGCAAAAGGGATTTCCCTTGCGGCCGTAAGCCATGGTTTATGGCAAGGAAATCTTGCGGGCGTAAGTTATCCCCTTACGACCGTAAGGAGGTGTTTTAAGGGGCCCTTGCGGGCGTAAGCCAGGGCTTGCGGCCGCAAGCAGGGGTCAAGTGTTGACAGTTTGTGTGGCATGTGTTTAGACCTGAATGTGCTCTTTGTAAGTGATAACCAAACGTGTGTATGATGTGTTTGGTGATCTTGAGGAACCAGAGGACACCGAGCACTATATCTGTCTCTTGTGAATCCAGGTGAGTACTGGTTTCCCATGAGACTCAGTAAGTAGGGTTATCTATTGCCTGTGCTATGTTGCCATGTTTATACACGTGTACATGTGAGGTATGATTAGCATGTGATATATGTTATTCCATGTGATATAACTTGTGACTATGATACCATGCATATTGTAGACCCGGTACAGGTCAGTTGTGTTTGTGATTCTTTTCCGGACAAATGGCGTGAGTTGAGGCCAGCTGCGACTTGATCCCTTGAGGGACTGTTGGCTGGTTATTTGGGATCAATGGTACTCGACAGTGATTTCTGGGACAAAGGCACTACAGGCCGCCGTTTCTTGACATATAGTGACGGTCTTGGTCTATGATCAGATCCGAGCAGAGTCCTTGTGGCTCAAATGTGTTGTTGGGCTGCTCTTTGCTCCCCAATCTGTGCGGTTGGATGTGACTGATTCTTCCGCTTGGGTCATTGAGCCAGACTAGCTATCTCTCTAGATATGACCCTGCTGACATGTTGGCGCACCACTATGTGATAGACTAGCTCTGTGTGCCATGCCGTGATGTGATAACATGCTTATTGATGCTTATGTGAAATTTGTGCTCACTAGCTAGTTGTAGCTAATCTTTCAAGATATTTCCCTTTTCGCCGGTTAGTGACGTGATAGCCTGGCGAGGCGGGATATTTTCGGGTAGTTATTGTATATATCTTTTGAAACACTTGTCGTTTTTATTATGTTACTCTCATATGATGGTCGGTACGTAATTGGTAACACTGGCTTATTTTTTAGACTTGGCTTGATTGGTTGTATTTTGTTCCGCTACGATCTTTTGTGTAAATATAGTTTAAAAGTTTTAGATTTCCACTGATTTTAAGCTCGTGAAACGTGGTGTTACAATTAGGTATCATAGCCTAAGTTTGAAGGAATTGGGTAGTTGTAAAAGTATTCAATCTCAAACTCGAACCCGACCATCGTTAAGTGTTCATAGCGGGTATTTGGGACTGAGTATGAGCGTTATGTGATTACTGCTCAATGTGAACTAACTTATGTGTTAGTGAATTGTGAATAAGTGTTGTGCTAAGTGTTTTTGTTACTTGTGTATAGTAAGCTGAGTGATAATGTCTGAGCAACGAGCTACCACAGAGGAAGCTCTGAAGCAAATGGAGGACGAGGATTCTCCTACTCACGTTGTAGCTGAGGAGGGATCTTCTTAGCATCATACTCATGGTTCGAGGCGTATTCGTGATCCTGAGGCATATATTATGCGTCTCGAGGAAGAGCTCCGTGTGACAAGGGAGCTGCTGCTGGAAGCCGTCAAAGTCAAGAGCCGGGGGCACTGTTCGTATATAAAGTTCATGTCTTGCCGACCCAAAGAGTTTGAGGGGAGTGACAATCCTTTAGACCAAGCGTTTGAGTCATGTGATTGTGAACCCGAATACCGTATCAAGTACGCAGTACGCTTGTTAAAGAGGCGTGCAATGGTGGGATACCATCAAAGACACTGTGAGTAAACAGGTTATTGCTGCCATGTCTTGGGAGCAGTTTGCAAAAAAAGTGACGAAAAAGTACTGTACTGATTATGACTTGGAAAATATGGAGAGAGAGTTTAACGGTCTCCGCAAGGGGGACAAACCGATAGAGGATCTTTTGAATGCTTTTACCGATAAGGTGAAGTTTCTTCTCCACCTTGTAACTGATGAGAGTGCAAAGATTCGCAAGTTAGTGGGTATGTTACCGGTGATTTATCAACCGCACGTCAGAGCTGTGGGAACTCTGGATCAGGCTTTTGAAATCGCCCGAAAAATCGAAGGTGATCGTCTCCACGGCCAAGGAGACCAATCTGGTGAGGGTCAGAAGAGGAAGTGTTAGCAGTCCTCTAAATCTGGTCTGTCCAAAGGGCAGTCTTCTGCCGGTGGTAAATACGAGTCAAGCAAGAAGCCGGGGTCTGATAACCCTTGGTGTTCTATGTGTCGTACTTACCATTACGGTAATTGTTTAAAGGCAACTACCAGGTGTATGCGTTGTGGTGAAAAAGGGCACTTTGTTGCAGAGTGTACGTTTAAAGAAAGTGTTTGTTTTAAGTGTCAGAAGCCGGGGCACAAGATCAGTGATTGTCCGACCCGGCAGGGTAGAGGCACTGGAGCCGGTGGATCTTCTTCCGGTCAAAAGAAAGAGGGCGTTTCTCATGACAAGGGGCGGGATTTTCAAATGACTACTGACGAAGACAAGGCTGCTGGAGATGTGATCACTCGTACTTTTCTAATTAACACTACAAAATGGCCACTCCTGTTGCTGCTTCTAACGGTTCTTCCAACAATGGCTCACTCACAAGGTGTCCAACGTTTGATGGAGAAAACTTTTCTCTCTGGAAGAGTAGAGTTCTTCTCTATATGTCAAGCCTAGATGATGTGATGCTCAAGACTGTTACTGAAGGTCCTTATGTTCCTTCCTCAACAATTCAAGTGAGTGAAGCAACTGACGAAGTTCCTGCTGTTGAAAGACTGATCATAAAGCCTATAAATCAGTGGTCTGATGAAGACAAAAGGCTTGTTAATCTTGATGTTAAAGTAAGAATAGCCTTAGTCTCTGCATTACCAAATGATGTCTATCATCAAGTTCTTAACTGCAAATCTGCAAAGGAAATGCTAGATACTTTGACTGTTGCTTATGAATGCACTGAAGAAGTGCAAGAGAATAAGAAACTCCTTCTGGTAAGAGAATATGAGTTCTTCTTTGCTCATAAAGGTGAAAGTCTTACTCAGACCTACACCAGGTTCAGCTGCCTTATTAATGACTTAAGAAGGGCAGAGGTTCCCAAGAGCAATAAGGAACTTGTAAACAAGTTTCTAGACTCTCTCCCAGAATCTTGGGATCATTTTATCACTGTGCTTAAACATGGTGAGAAAATCAAGGGTCTTACACTGGTTGGTTTATATGGAAACCTTATGAATCATGAACAATCAGTGAAACAAAGGAAACTCTCTACCAAGGATATGAAGGAGGCTGCAAAAGCTCCATCTACTGCCTTTGTATCTAGGGATACAAGATGCAGTAGTTTTGCTGCAGTGGTGGATGAGTCCAGTGATGAGGAAGAAGAGGAGGAGTCTTCTGATGAAGAGCAAGTGGCAGATGGGGATGAAGTTCTGGAGAACATGGACAACATTGAAGCTGCTGTTGAGCAGGCTACCATGTTGGTTAAAAGGTTCAAACCTTTCTTGAAAAGAAAGGGTGTCAAGAGATTTGAGAAGAAACCCTTCAAAGGAGAAAGAGCCATGTCAAAACCAAAGGCTTATGAAGGTTGTTTCTCTTGTGGCAATACTGGTCACTACGCCAGTGAGTGTAAGTCCAGAGGAAACACAGGCTTCAAGGGTTCCTCAAGCTCTGACAGCAAGATTGACTATGAAGCAAGTATAAGAAGCTTCTTGCTGCAGTCCTTGACAAGAAAAAGAAGAAAGCTCAGAATAGAGTGTTGGTGGCTGAAGAAGAAGATTGGGCTGAGGAAGATCTCTCAAGTGATGAAGATGAGGTCCTCACAGTTCAGCTAAGCTTGATGGCCAACACAGCAACTACAAGTTCCTTTGATGAGGACATGAAGAAAGCTACTAAAGCTTGTACTTCTCCTGACTGGGATCCTTCTTCTATGTATCAGGTTGGAAAATTTATTAACTATGAATATAATGAAAAGAACACTATGTTTGATTATCTGTGTGTTGAGTTTCAATCAAATATTCAAAGAGAAAAGAAGCTAAAATCAGAAATAGAATTACTAAAAGAGAGATTAAGTCTTAAAGATGAGAAACTGAAACTAATGACAAAACTGGAAGATGATTTTGCTAATCAAAAGATACTTAATCAGATCTTGGTAAAAGAAAACAATGAAGCAACCACGAAGTTTAATGAGCTTCAAAAAGTAGTTACATCTTGGTGTGTTTCTGCTGCTAAGACCACTCAGTGTGTCAATGAGCAGATTCCAAAACAAGTTCAAGCTATTATTGGTGGAAATTACTTCCATTCTGCTAATTGTGTTCATTTTAGCAAGGACATAAATATATTATAAGAGGCTGATATTTTACCTCTTACTTTTCAAAAGATTGTTAAAGGAAAAAGTATTATCACTAACAGATTTGTCAAAAGTAAAAGTACTCAGCTGAAAGACTCAACCACTTCAAAAGTTGGTTCAAGTTCTAGTGTTTTGACAGAAAGTAAAAAACTGATAATGTAATTGTAAAGGAAGCCAGTAAAGGAATGGAATAATTTGTTGATACCAAAGAGACATTATGTTGTCAAACCTTGAAAGCTGATACATTAAATATAAGTGCTCAGCTGACTGACATTTCATTAGCTAATGATCCTCAATCAACTTATCAGAGAACAGATGATAATTGCTCAGCTGATACCCTGTCAGCTGATAAAAAATCCTCTATAAATTGTTTAGCTGATCCAGTATCACTTCAAACTCTTTCAATAAAAGAAACCAAGAGAAAAGGACTAAATGTTCACATGAAGTCTAAGTCTGCCACATCTAAGGTTGATCAAAAACTCATTTTAACTAAGGGTCAACCTAAGGTGACTGTAAACAAAGACATTATTAGTTTAAAGAATCAGTTGCAACAGCTGAATGGTGAAATCTGTCAGCTGATGACCCATAGTCATCAGAAAATAGTTAAGACATCTCTTAGGCAATCACTGAAACATGTCAAAAGCTCCAAAAGTCAAAAATGTTATAAATGTGAGAGCAAAGGGCATAAGGCAAGTGAATGTTCTCTTGAAGGTAACTAAAGACAGCGGACTGATTTTGATAACACAGTTGTTCCTCTTATTCATAAACAACCTAATATGAAGTGGATAGTTAGGTGCAATCCACAGGGATCCACTTAACAGTGGATGCCCAAGTGTCACTAACCTTTTTTCAATCTCAACTATGCAGGTTCTGAACACTTGGTATCTTGACAGTGGATGTTCAAGGACCATGACAGGTTGTAAAGCTTTGCTTAGTAACTACAAGAAGGAAAAAGGTCCAAGAGTTACCTTTGGTGAAAACAATTGTGGGCAAACAAAAGGCTATAGAGAACTTCATAATGAGAACTTAACCTTGTCCAAAGTATCATATGTTAAAGGGCTTAAGTACAATCTCATCAGCATAAGTCAGTTATGTGATGGTGATCATAAAGTCCTCTTTACAAAGACAGGTGGTTCTATTTTAGATCAAGAAGGTAAAACAATAATTTGTTCAAAGAGAACCAAGGATGTATATACTCTTGATATGTACTGTGGTGATCCATCCAAGTTAACATGTTTGTATACAAAATCTGTAACTGACACAAACTGGTTATGGCACAAAAGGCTTTCTCACTTAAACTTCAAAAATATAAACAAGCTGGCAAGGGTGAACTAGTGTCAGGACTACCTTCACTGACTTATGTTAAGCCTAAACCTTGTTCTGCCTGTGAGAAGGGAAAGCAGCACAAGACTTCTTTTCCATCTAAGCAAGCCTTCTCCATTACTGAACCTTTCTACATGTTGCACATGGATCTATTTGGTCCTGTTGCCACTGCTAGTATTGGTGGAAGTAAGTATGCATTGGTAATGGTTGATGAATTCTCAAGATACACTTAGGTCATCTTCCTAAGAGCAAAGAGTGAGGCTGCTGAAGAAATAATAAGCTTCATTAAGAAGATGGAAGTGTTAAATGGAAATCTGGTAAGGATGCTCAGAAGTGATCATGGAACTGAATTTAGAAATCAAACTCTAGAAGGGTTCTATGATGATAAAGGCATATCTCAAAACTTCTCTGCACCAAGGACTCCACAAGAAAATGGTGTAGCTGAAAGAAGAAACAGAACATTGATAGAAGCTGCAAGAACCATGTTGTGTGAGAGTGGGTTACGATTCAATTTTTGGGCTGAAGCTATCAGCTGTGCATGTTTCACTCAGAACAGATCCCTAGTCTCCTTATGAAGTGCTCAAAGGAAGGAAGCCCAACATCAGATTTCTGCATATCTTTGGGTGTCAGTGTTTCATTCTGAACCAGAGAGATCAATTGCAGAAATTTGCACCAAAAGCTGATGAAGGTTTTTTTGTTGGATATTCTGTGATCTCCAAAGCTTACAAAATCTACAATCTCAGAACAAAGGTCATAGAAGAATCAATCAATGTAAGTTTTAATGAAAATGACTTTGTTGCTTCCTGTTCTACTAATCCATCTACAGGTCAGGAATTTAATGATCTGCTGCATACTGAAGACAACATTCCAGTATCAGCTAATCCACTCCCATCAGCTGATGTAGAGGATTTAGATGAAACTGTTTTAAATATACATCAAACCAATGCACATCATATCTTAAATCAACCCACACTTTTACTGAATGATGAGAATCATGATTCAACATCAATGGACTCTAATTCCATATCAAATATTCCCTCATCAGTAGAAGTTCCAACAGATAACATTCCTGAAACTATGTCAGCTGATCAACCAGAAGTCTCATCAGCTGATCCAAACCAAAGAATTTTAACTCCAACAATCCAAAATAATCCAAACTCTCCCAGAATCCAAAATGCCTATAAGGACCACAAGGATCATCCTAAAGATCAGGTCATAGGTAACATAGAAGCACCTGTACTAACAAGATCAAAAGCTTGTAATTTCTGTTTATACACAGGTTTTGTTTCTATGATTGAACCAAAGAAGGTGGACGAAGCTCTAAATTATCCTCACTGGATTAATGCCATGCAAGAAGATTTGGTAGAATTCACAAGAAACAATGTATGGACTTTGGTGCTAAGACCAAAGGGTAAAACCATCATTGGTACTAAGTGGGTGTTCAGAAACAAAATGGATGAACAACGGCTGATCATCAGAAACAAAGCAAGGCTGGTTGCACAGGGGTATTTTCAAGAAGAAGGTATTGATTATGCTTCCTTCAAAGACTTCAAAGTGTTTCAAATGGATGTTAAGAGTGCTTTCCTCAATGGAGAATTGAAGGAAGAGGTATATGTCAAACAACCTCCTGGTTTTGAGGAAGCTAGCAAGCCAGACCATGTATACTTCTTAAACAAAGCTTTGCATGGTCTAAAGCAAGCTCCAAAAGCCTGGTATGATACCCTCTCTTCTTTTCTAACCACCAAAGGCTTTATAAGAGGAAGCATAGATAGCACTTTGTTTATAAGGAAATTCAAGAATGGTGTAATACTTGTACAGATATATGTAGATGATATAATATTTGGGTCTACAAATTTGGATCTTTGTAAAAAGTTTTCTAAACTCATGTCTGATAACTATCAGATGAGCATGATGGGTGAACTAAACTATTTTCTTGGATTTCAAATTAGACAAGAGGTTGATGGAATTTTCATTCATCAAACAAAGTATGTAAATGACTTACTTAAGAAATTTGATTTTGAAAATTGTTCTTCAATGAAAACACCCATGTCCACTGCCTTCAAGCTTGGAAAGGACACTGATGGTAAATCAGTGAACATTACAGCTTATAGAGGCATGATAGGGTCACTTTTATATCTCACTGCTAGTAGATCCGATATAATATTTTCAACATGTTTCTGTGCTAGATACCAAGCAGATCCCAAAGAATCTCACTTAGCTGCTGTTAAAAGGATTTTCAGGTATCTTAAAGGAACTCCTAATCTAGGTCTTTGGTACCCCAAAGACTCTGATTTAGAGTTAGTTGGATACACTGATTCTGATTTTGCAGGTTGCACACTAGACAGAAAGAGTACATCTGGTAGTTGTCAACTGTTAGGTGGAAGGTTAGTCAACTGGTCAAGCAAGAAACAGAACTCTGTTTCAACTTCAACAGCTGAGGCAGAATACATTGCTGTTGGAAGCTGTTGTGCTCAACTATTATTGCTGCAAAATCAACTACTTGATTATGACATACAGTTTGAAAACTCTCCTATCCTGTGTGACAACACTAGTGCCATTTCTATCTTTAACAATCCTGTTGTACATTCTAAGACCAAGCATATTGAAATCAGACATCATTTTCTTAGAGATAATGTGCAGAAAAAGAAAATTTCAATCCACTATATAAGTACTGATGTTCAATTAGCTGATCTTTTTACAAAACCTTTGGATGAGTCTCGGTTCAGCTTCTTAATATCCAAACTTGGCATGTTAAATTTGTAACATATTCCTTTCTTAGGTAGTTAATTTAATGTGAGAAAATAATTTCATTTGTGTGTGAAATGAAGTACTTATCTAAGCTTCTTCATATCTTATTAATGATGAATCAGCTAATGATATTCTGTCAGCTGACAACCATCAGCTGATACTATACCTCAACTGATAAACCATTAGCTAAGACTTAGACGCTCAGCTAATTGCTTTCATTAGCTGACACTTACTTTAGCTCAAGAAGGATCAGCTGACACTTTCTTCAGTCAGCTGATGATTCTCAAAGTTAAAGTTCTTGTGTCCCCAAACTTATTTTATTAATTTCTCATTTGTATTTAATATGTTACTAAGTAGTATTTATTTCTTATTTTATGTCCATTAGTTGTCCGTGTATTTATTAGCTTATCTGTGTATTACCCTTTTTGCAGATGTGACAGTTACTTTTTTAAAAAGATATTTCTGTGACAGTTTAGGTTTCCAAAGAAGATATAAATGTGTTTTTGAGCGGTTCTTCATTTCTTGTGCATTCAACATTCACAAACACTCGTCTTCTCTCCAAAATTACAAACCCTAAACTCTCACTGCTCACAGTTTCTTCACTCTGTAATCATGGAGTCCTTCAACCCTGTTTCTACTCCAAATGCTGTTGCTGGTGAGAACATGACCGAGAACTCAGAAATCACCATTCGTCCAAACAACTTTCTAATCAACACTGACATTCCCTCGAACAAGGCAAACCAGGGATACGAACCTATGGTAGCATTCATAACTGCTCATCCCCTGTTTCCATGTCTCTCTGCTCATCCTTTCTTTATATTTCCAAACATTGTTGGTGAGATGTGGTACACTGCAAGATACCATACTGATCAAGACCTAATCACCTGTACTTGTCTCAATGGCAACATCAACATCAACATTACTGTCAACATTGTTGGTGAGATGTGGTACACTGCAAGATACCATACCGATCAAGACCTAATCACCTGCACTTGTCTCAATGGCAACATCAACATCAACATTACTGTCAACACTATTCCACAAGCCATCTCTCTGCCTAACTTGGCCCCATATCAACTGTTTGCTAAAATGGATTAAGTTTTGGAAGTTTTACCCTTGATTGGCTACAATGATGCTATTACCCATGGTCAGTATAAGTTGTCTGTGCTGGGACACCCATGAAAGTATTTGGCCAGTGTAATCACTCGGTGCTTTGGTCATAAATCTGGAAGTTTTGATCAAATGAATCAAACTAAACTAATGATTCTCCATGCCTTAGTCACAGGGAGGAATATTGACTTTGCTCAAGTCATATTCTCAGAGATGGTAGATAAAATCACTCTTGGCACAACAAAGAAATCAACAAGAACTATTGTTCCCTACATCAGGTACTTAAGTTTGCTTGTACTTCATCATCTTCAATGGGAACAATATACTGGGATAGCTGCTGTTTTGGATGCAATGACCATGCCTCAACTGGGTCAAAAGATATTCCATTTAATAAGGGAAGAGCAAGGTCATGCCATCACTGCACAAATGCAAGAACTGATTGATATTGCAGCTGATGAAGAAGATGTATTTGTTGAAGAAGAAGGTACTGTTCAATCTGTAAATGAAGAAATGGCTGATGATTCTGAGTCTCCTAATATAATCACTGAGCATTCTGAAGAGTCTGTTACTCATGCTCAAGATGAATCCATAAGTGAAAAAGAAAGAAGGGATGAAGAGCTGGTGGGTACTGATCAAGAGATAATGTAAAGAGCAGATGTGTTTGATGCACCAGCACAGGATGAGCCTGTTAATCCTGATGATGAGGATGTTGATGCAGATGATAGTATTGCTGATAGTGGTGGAGGTAATAATGATGAAGGAGATGATGACTTTCATGGTGGTGATGCTGGGTTTGTTCATGTTGAAAATATTCAAGATATCACCACCTCATCTTCTCAATTAGGTATGCCAATTACTGAATTCCCTGTCAGTTATAGTTCTAGCACACTACGGAATCAACAAAGTAGAGATGCTGCTGATGGTGATGATGTTCAGGATGACACAATTTCTGACAATCTCATTCAACTGATTGAGATCAGCAAAACTCAACATATCTCAGGTATAATTACTACCACCCTTGAGGACACTCATTTGGTTTACCCCACCAATGAGAACCCACCCTCTCCTCTAGTTGTAACAACCCTACAACATCCAAGCTCTAGTGTACTCCCAACAGTCACTAGTTCTACTCCCTCCTATACCTATACTGAATTTAGGTCACAAGAGTTTGTGCACTTTTCACAAGTCTCTGAGGTAGTGTTATCCACACCTCTTACCTCAACTCCACTGGTTCCCTCTTATGTTAAGGGGGAGCAAATGGAAGTTGACTTTATCCAACTGCCAGTGGATGTGCCCTCACAACAGGTCACATCTGTAAATATGGGACTCCTACAATCTGGATCACCCTCCCAACAGGGTGATGCCATTGAAAGACATACCTCCTCCTAAGGTCACACTGTGTCTACACCCACATTGAGTCAATCCATACCCTAGGTAAGTTCACAACAGCTTACTACTGTAATAAGGGATACCCCACTGAGTGCAACCCTCACTCATACTCACATGCTTGCACCTGTATTTGATTCACATCTTACACATGCTACTGCATTGCCTGTCAATACTAGTGGTATAGACCAACTATTAGCACAGGGCACACAATCTGCTCCAAGTGATCTTAGGCCTATATACCAAGGTCTAAGTGAGGGACCTCAATCTATTCCTGTTCTAAGCACAATTTCTCAATCAACTCCAATTCAACCTGTTCCTTCTACTACTTCTGAACCCTCCCCTCAAATACTCCAAAATCTACTGTCCATCTCTCAAAAGATGGATAGTCTTCAAGCCTCCTTCACCTCTTTTCAAACCCAAACAGAAACTCAAATCTCTCATCTAATTCAAGAGGTTGAGTCACTTAAAGCTACTCAACCCCAACCCCAACCCACCCCTGCCCCAGTTGATCTATCACCAATTCTTCATAAATTGGATCAACTCCTATCCAAAACTTCTACCCCTGCTCCCACCCCTTCACCTCCCATTTCAAACCAGACCATCTCTTCTTTAAACCAAACCATTTTCAATCTCCTTTCCCAACTTCATACTCTCATACCTTCCCCTCCTAACATTTCTGTAACCATCCTTGACTCTTTTCTTAGAGTCCCTTCACTTCTACAAACCATAGCTAATGAAGTAACTCACTTAAGCCTCTACTCCAAAAAAAAGCACAGTCAAACCCTTAAAGAATTCACAAATATCACTGATGCTATCCTAAGGCTAAGACAACCTCCATCCTTCACCCAACCTCCTATCCCTACTGCCTCTCCTTCACCTTCAAGTATCCCTCCCTCTTCCTCCATCCCTTCTCCATCTCCTTATTCCTTTTTCACACCTTCAGCTCCTGCTAAGCCTGCCAAGCCTTCTGATAACTTTCCTTTCTCATTTGTTGATGACAAAAAGGGGGAGAAGTCAGACTCGGATTCTACTAGCTCAAGCTCATCACCAGATCCTATTCAAGCAGTAGAAGCTGATAAGGCAGCAGCAGATCAAGCAGACCTCAATGAAGCAGATATTCTAAATCAATCAACTGCTGAGAGGGAAAATCTATCTGAGGGGGATCAACCTCCTCAAGACGAGCAGTGGCCAAAAAGAAGACTAAAACAAATGGCCAGAAGGAAGAGTGCCAAAAAGCCTAGACAAGATGAATCTTGTGCACCAATCAAAGTGCCATCAGAAGATTCTGATGATGATAATGATGAAGATAGGGTACCTCTGTCCTCTCTGCTCAACTTGAAAAAGCAGAGCCTCTCTACTCAAGCTCCAACTGTACAAACTTCCTCTCCAGTTCAATCAAGTCAACCAACTCCCAACAGTACATCAAGGAGAAAAGGAAAGAAAATAATGTCTGCTGAAGAGATTGAAGATGAAGAAAGAAGAGAGGTAGAGCTAGCTCAAGAAGATGAGAATCTTAGGAAGTTAAGTGAGCTGGCTGCTGCACTTGGCACCTCAGTTGAAGAGGTTCTCAAAGACAAGGAAAGACACCAGGACTTCACAACTCCTGAAGACCTTGCTGCCATTATATGTGCTACTGATGATGAGTTGAGAGAATTACAAGAAGAAGAATTAATCATGCTGTCTTCTTAATCACATCCAACACAAGTTGCACCACAGCAAGATGATCCTACTGCCAAGAAAGTTCCTAAAAGAGGAAGAACTCACAGAGAAGCCATTCAAGCATTGCATGAGTTCAACTTTGGGGTTACAACTCAGCAATCAGAAAGGGAGATCAAAGAGCTCTTAGAAAATAAGAAGAACTTGGTAGATAGGAAGTATCCAAATCTCATCTCAAGAGTCATTCCATATAAGGGTACAGAACTTGGTACACATGAGAATGCCTACCTTCATCACTGCAAACTGTTCTCCTTTACTGAGATGATTGAGACTCTGTACCACCTCCTTAAATCCAAAAGTGAAATTGTCACAAGGTTCATAAGCAAATTTGAATACTGGATCAGAATGTATGTCTACCACAGGATATGCACTCATGATCAATTCATGGAACACATTGATGTGATTGAGGATGCCTTCAAGAAATCCTCCAAAGCTTTAGTACCTGCTGAACAGATCATACTTAATCCTGATCATCCTTACCTGTCTGCATATGAAATTCTAAACACTACTCTGCCCTCCAACATCGAACCAGAAATGTTTAAGTACATAACTAAACCTGAGAGAGGGATGTTCTTCAAAAACAGAGCTGGTATTTGGAAATTCCTAAGAGAATAACCTTGGTGGGAAGACAACTGAAACTTCATAACTAGATTAGATGTAATTTCAACTTCTTAGAATAGTTCAATTTTTGTAATTTAGCTTAATGTTCAATATTAGCTAAATTGTACAAACTCTGATGTAAATACTTTGTTCTGTAATCAAGCTTGAAGCTTTGATCATGGACTACTTGGCTAAAATGCTAGTATAGATGACTCTTAGTAGATAGCTCACATAGTGTAAATAAAGAAAATATAATAAATTACTAAAAACAGAAAAAGGATATAAAAGATACCACAAAAATAGAAATATGGTACTTCATAAATGAAAATATTCTTAAAAACAGAATATCAGCGAACATATATTAAAGAGTTACCAAAAACAGATAGCTAGGTTACCAAATTGCACTTAAAAGTTTTATTTTTACAAATCCGAGTCAAACTGAATCTTCTTAAGCAAGATAAGGTTTTGTCATCATCAAATAAGGGGAGATTGTTGGGGAGATAACAATATCAAACCTAAATCAAACCTATATATTCATTAAAATAGGATTTGATGTTAACAAAACCACATATTCAGTTTTGGACTTAGATAAATGAAAAGCATGTGTTGTTTTTCATATTAGACTTAAAGAAATTCCTAAGTAAGAAATGTCAGCTGACGAATCATAGTGTCAGCTGAACACTGAGTATCAGCCAAAGGACCAGCTTTAGAAAGATCAGCTAAGAAGGAAAGACAGGTCAAGAAGCATCAGCTGTACATCTATAAAGCATCAGCTGATTGCGCAAACCATCAGTTGAGGGTTCCTCAAAGATCAGCTGAGCAGTCAAGGATCAGCTGACAGTATCTCATTGGTCAGCTGATGCCTCCCACATATCAGATAAGGTATTTTACACTTATTCATTCTTGTCTCAATAAGCTGATCATACTCAAATTGTTAACTGAGCCCTTGGGATCAGCTGAGAGTTTGTTTTGATTAGTTTATTAGCTGTACCCTAATTATATTGATTAGCTGATCAGTTTGATCAGCTGAGTAGATCTAATTAGCTGAGACTCTTTCAATTGTCCTTAGCTGAGCAAAATTATGTTAGCTGTTCAGTATCAGTTAGCTGAGTCTTTAATCAGCTAATAGTTTTTCGGTGTAATATTTTCTTAAGTCAAAGGGAGAACATGTGTTTTTCTATTATGCCTTAGATCTCTCTTTGTAAAAGTACATAGCACTTTTTGGATCTGCAAAGAAACAAAAATGATAGATCTTTATCCTCTGGAAAAGGAGAAAGATACTTTAGAAGAGAAGATCTCGAAGATATTGCTTCAACAACTATGTATGGCTGGCAACTCTATACTTGGTTAAGTCAAGTCTTCAAAAATCATGGTGTTGATTAAAGCACAAGCATGTAAGGAGAAGTTTACTTTCTCAAGACATAAAGGTAGTACTTTAATAATATAATAATAGATAGTGGGTAAACTCCTTACTGAAAAGTATGTTCACTTTACACACTTTGTGTATAAAGTTAACTTACTTTTCACCCACTAACTTTATCTATTACAATATTATTAAACCAAGTACCTTTGTCTCCTTCTCCTCTTCATCAACCCATACACCCTTGCTTATATATACTCATGCATGAAAACATGCTAGGTATGCATATAGATAGTTGAATACTGAAATCTCATCTGTTGAGGATTAGAAGAGTTAGCATTTCACTTTCAGTATAACAAACTTGTTCATGTGTTGAACATCTTAGACATAAGTTGTTTAAGATTAACTTAGTCTATGTGTTAAACAAATTTAGTTGTCACCTTTTATTGAAATTAGATTTTCCGCATCTAGTTCATATAATTCTTGATTCACATCAATAAGAATTATATAAAAGTAAACCGTGTGTCTCTTAAATTTTTATTTGCTAAAGTTTGTATTCAACCCCCCATTCTACAAACATTTGTTGTTGTAATATCCATTCGGGACCAACAATTATTATTATTGTTATATTATTATTATTATTATTATTATTATTATTATTATTATTATTTATTTATTTATTTATTGGTGTTGTTATTATTACAACAAGTAAATTAAGCCAAATTTAAAATAGTTTACCAATTTAATCAATATATATTCTCATCAATAAAAATGTGTAATTTGCATTTGAGATAAAGTGGCAACCAAAATGGCTAAATCGATGATTTGTTTTTATACATTTCCATATGAATTTTTATTCTTCGTTATTTATGTTATGTACTTTTCAAAAGCATATTTAACTTATTATTTTTTATATTAAATGTTTTAAGTAAAGGTTAAGATCATCATATGTTGTCGTCAACATCACCCATCATATTATCTTATAAACATATCAAAGGGCTTATAGCTCAGCAGTATCTTGTGTTGTAAGGTCGTGCCTCCTCTCAAGAGGTTGTGGATTCAAGTCCCGACGTGAACATTGGTGTAGATTTAGGAGTAGGTTTAAAGAGTGTGTGTGTTTGCTGTTAAAAAAAATCTCATAAACATGACAGTAGGATCTATAATGGTACCCCTTTTTGACTTAAAAATAAGGGACTCATTATAATATTTGTGAGATAACATAATCGATTATGTTTAACCAAAACATAAGAGAATATTAAGCCTTGATATAATCATGATATGGTTATATATATTTGACCATTTAACTTTTATTTATATTTGGTTCCCATTTATCTAAAATGTAGTTATATAATTAGTAAATAAACTGAAGTTGCATAATATTCGTTTTTGGGATTTGGGAGGAGAGGCTGCTGAGGAGTAGGAAGCTAGGTGAGCTTGAGTAACTTGAAAATCTTCTAATAAATGTTGCTCTAGCTAGATAAAGCTAGCAGGTGTAGTTAGGGACCCTCAAATGATGGTTGTTATTTGGTAAAAGAACGAGTAGGAAAATAATAGATGGGGTGTGATTAAATGGGAGAGGCCCATCGGTGGAGACTTGGTGGATAAATTAACTCCCAGGAAAGTAAATATCTTTATGTGGAGAGTTTGATGACAGACTCGAGATAGATTTACATTTCTGTTTATGCCCGCTATATGAGGAAGAGGTGTGTAATCAATTGGCCATGCGTTGTGGGAATGGAGGAAGGTGCAAGTATACGGACTTCAACATTCAAATGGTGGTCAAAAGATGTTTGTGTATTAATCACAAAAGATCAAGATTATTGGCAAGCAAATTAATATATGAAACTTTTTTGGTCTTATCGAAATCAAGTAGTATTCAAGCAAACTAAGAAGTCTTGGTGAAAAGTTTCTTTGAGTTTCAGAAGCTTTAACTGAATTTCTTAAACATGCAACCGACGAAGATTATAGATCCATACTGCTGGTTGATTTTTATTAGGAGAATTGTTTCCATTCATGACTTTAAAATCATGAAGATCCACACACAACATGTGATTTTTAAAACGTTATTATTGTTTTAATTATATATCGTTTAAACCTAATTCCTAGCTTATTTAATTCTCTGTTTATAATTAAAATTAATACACAATTAATATTATTATTACATTAATTTAATACAAATTAAAACTAATGCTACATGTATACGTTTATTTTAAGGCACTACATCTATACGTTTTTTGTGATAGTTTTTTTTATTATCACTACACGGAAAAAGGCATTCAGCGATGACGGAAGTCGTCGCTAAAAGTCCCAATGTCGTCGAAGAAGGTATTTCGCGAGGACATGTCGTCGCCCAAGTGTCATTGGCGGAAAGCCCGTATGGAAATTTTTTTCGCGAGGACATGTCGTCGCAGAAAGTTGGACAACCTTTATAGACGACTACTTTCGTCACGAAAAGTGATTTTTAAAAAATAAATCCAAAATAAATAAATTCTTTTTTGGCGAAGACTTTATCGCCGATAAGGTGATTTTCCACTTAATTATTAATTTTATTTTAATTAGTTTTTAGCGGCTACAGTGACGTCGAAGTGATTTTCCATTTTTAATATTATTTAATGGGTTTTAGCGATGACTTTGTTGTCGTCAAAAGTGTTTTTGATTTTTTTGATTTTACCTGTTGTTTATAATATATTTATTTGCTAAAACTGTTTATGTACCAGTTTTTAAAAATAAAGTACTTATACCAGCATAATATTACACAAAACAATAATGTATTTTTTACAAACTAGTTTAATGTAATTTAATTAATAAAATATTACTAATATCCATCATCATCTTCTTCTTCTTCCTCATCCATGTCCTCGTCATCTTCGGTTACGTTCATTAAAAAAGAAGTCGGTTGAAAGTCATGAATATTGTCAGGATCGGATATAGATTATATCAAATAACAAGAACTAACTTTTAAATAATAAATCAGAGTAAAATAAAAGTTAATCTTTAACTATGATCACAATCAACTAAGAAGTTGCGGAATCACACTTAATTGATTAAAGAAGGTTTTAAACACAGATCAATTCAATCAAACAGTAGTTTTATTAACCAACCAGAATGATTACAAAAGCAAACTTCACCCCCAATCTAACTTATTATGTTAGACGAAGAACACAGACAGTTCTTAGGTTTCAACAAGAAACTTAGAGGCTAAAACACTTTCAGAAAATAAATAACAATAAGAACAAATGCTTTGAATAATAAGATCAAGTCGTCGTTCTAAATTGATCATCTAACGAAGTATATATAGACTCTTGATCCTCCTTGAATTGTTGACAGTTAGGTAATCTTCTATCTTCCGAGATAATCTTGATGATCTTCAAAGTATTTCGAGATATCTTCAAAGATAGGATTTTCCAAATATAGCTCAACAGAAACTGTTTAATGAACACAACAGTTCTTGATTCTTCTAACAGTCTTCAGCTTCAAGGTCTTCAAACAGTTGTGACTTTACCAACTAACAGTTCTCAACTGTTTTCATATTTTCAACAAACAATTTTAAACTGTTTCACCAACCTTCACTAAACAGTTCTCATTTTTATGCTCAATAACTTAGATTATTTCCCAACAATCTCCCCCTAACTTAAAGTATTGAACAATACATTTAAGTTGTTGGTTCGATCATAGACAAATTAATATAAGTAATGAGTCACATTTCTTCTAATCTCCTTTTGAATCTGTTCAGTAAGTCTTCCTTCTGTTTTGAGTCCCTATGGAATTTAGCTTTAATCAAAAACTCCAGCTTAGTCTTGTGATGCTCAATAAAGTTCAAATCAAACCACTCATGCATTGTATTTCCCATCACCACGTAGTATGTCCTTGATTTTGCATATACCTTTACTGCCTTTATGGGAAAAGTTTCCTCTGCTGTCAGTTTGGGCATAATCTTCAATGGGTTGCAAATGCTGGTAAGATATTCCATCAGAATCTTGATTCCTTCATTTGAGTCACTAAAGTGCTTAATTCCATATGCATACAATTCTTGTACATCTTCTGGTGATATTCTTGTCATCATTTGTACAAAATTGTCATAATTTGCCTCTTGGGTAGATGGTGAATGATACTAATTCAACATCAGTGGAACTAGTCATCTATTACAATGACTTCCACTGCATCATCATCCGAGGCTCTCTGGTGGTTATGAGTATTATATCTTCGAACATTGAACCACACTACGGAGTTGGTAGTGCCTGCCAGGTTCAAGACGAATCTTAGACAACATGGTGTAGGCAATTCATGGAAGAGAGTGAAATTTTCAAAATCACCTCTTATACGAATATGATCAATTGGTTTATTTGGCCTACGTGGATCTGGATGCTGTGTCAAGGTGAACCTATCTCGATCATCATGCATCTCAAGAACACATGATGAGTATTGCCAAAGCTCATGCATTCTTACAAATGGGGCAGGGATGGTTACATAACTTTGTCTAACATTAATATCTTTGAGGTGTATGAGAAAGAAGTTAGTAGCCATTTGCAGAGAGAAGTGTGTGCAAATGTAGGTGTGATTTGTGAAGGATGGGTGCAAGGCTATTTATAGAGAAACTGGGAGGCATTAATGTCCATTAATAGCCATTAATGACCATTAATGTCCAGTAATTTCCATTAATAGCATGTAGTGACTTGTCATATCAAATTCACTATATTACAAGCAAAATGACTCACCTTTATCAGTCTGGAACTGTAGATTCAAGAAAGTGAATTTACCTTTACCTTTTAACAGGGACAGTCACGGGTGTGAAAACTGTTTGTGAGACAGGTCATCAGATATGTCCAAAACTGATGTGTGAAATTGCATTTCCTTCTCTGAATACTTAAATGACAACAGTTGTTAGAAAACGTAACTAACAGTTGCAAACTGTTAGTGTGAAAAACATGGAATAATGAACAACTGTTAGTCCAAGTTAATCATTCCAATGTTGGAAATCAAAAAGTTGAATCTGCTCACATCAAAAGATTTAGTGAACAAATCAGCTAATTGATCATCAGTATGAATTTTCATAACTTGGATTAATCTTTTTTCATTGCAGTCTCTTATGAAGTGAAATCTGATTTCAATGTGCTTGGTTTTAGAATGCTTCACTGGATTATTAACTATGCTAATAGCACTGGTGTTATCAACATAAATAGGGGTATTTAAGAAAGACAAACCATAATCCAGAAGCTGATTTTGGATCCATAACACTTGTGAACAACAGCTTGATGCAGCAATATATTCAGCCTCAGCTGTTGAAGTTGAAACTGTTGTTTGTTTCTTGCATTGCCATGAAACCAACCTTGATCCAAAGAATTGACTTCCTCCAGAGGTTGATTTTCTGTCCACATTGGCTCCACCATAGTCACTATCAGAATATGCCACCAAATCAAAAGGTGTATCTTTAGGATACCAAAGTCCCAATTTTGGTTGGCCTTTGAGATATCTAAAGATCCTCTTTACAGCAAACAGGTGTGACATCTTTGGACTGCATTGGAACCTGGCACAAACACAAACAGCAAACATTATATCAGGTCTAGAAGCAGTTAAGTACATTAATGAACCAATCATTGATCTATAGAGGTGTATATCAACATCCTCCCCCTCAGAATCTGCTCCCAACTGTTTGTGTGTCTCCATTGGAGTACTTGCCAGCTTCACATCTTGATAGCCAAACTTGTCCAATATGTCCTTGACATACTTAGATTGGCTTAGAAAAATACCAGTGGGCTTCTGTTTGACTTGTAATCCCAAGAAAAATGTGAGTTCACCCATTGAACTCATCTGAAACCTTTTGTGCATAATGACTTCAAATTCTTTGCACAAGCTGTCATTAGTGGATCCAAAGATTATATCATCAACATAGATTTGAACAAGCAAAATCTCTGTTTTAACAATCTTTGTAAACAATGTTTTGTCAATTGTGCCTCTCTTAAAATCATTCTCAAGGAGATAGGATGATAATGTCTCATACCAAGCTTGAGGAGCTTGATGTAGACCATATAGGGCTTTATCCAACCTATATACCTTGTCAGGGTACTTTGAGTCTTCAAAGCCAGGGGGTTGACACACATATACCTCCTCATCAATAGTTCCATAGAGAAAAGCAGACTTGACATCCATTTGATACACCTTAAATCCTTTGAAGCTTGCAAAAGCAAGAAATAGTCTAATGGCTTCAATCATTGCAACAGGTGCAAAAACATCATCATAGTCTATTCCTTCGTTTTGTGTGTAGCCTTGTGCAACCAGTCTTGCCTTATTCTTGATTACAATCCCTCTTTCATCTTTCTTGTTTCTGAATACCCACTTGGTGCCAATTACTCTTTTGTCTCTTGGAAGCTCAACCAACTTCCAAACTTGCTGAATTTGAAATTGTAAGAGCTCTTCTTGCATTGCTTCCACCCATGAAGGGTCTTTCAATGCCTCAATTGCTTTCTTTGGTTCTATTTGAGATAGAAAGCAGGCATTCACATCAAATTGGGCAAGATCCACACCACTGTTTTCATTTTGCAGCATATTCCTTGTTCTGATAGGAGTGGTTGGATCACCAATTATTTGTGATATTGGATGAATCTTGTGAACTCTTGATGTAGGAATGTTTTCTTCAGTCAGTTCATTCCCTAGATTAGACAAATCAAACTCACATTCACTTGATTTTCAGGATTATCATACACTTGATCAGTGACTGTTTGGGATGCAGAGTCAGTGTGTTGTTGAGGATCATGAGATTCCTTGTCCTTTGAAGATTCAACATCAAACAATGAATCAACAGCATTGGAGAACTGTTGTTGAAGCATAGGAATCACAACAAAGTCTTCCGTAACTTTGTTTGAACCAACAGTTGTTGGTTTCGAGCTAACAGTGTCAAAACTGTTAGGGTTGGTGGAAGCTGGTTGATGATTTTCACCATCAGTTGTTGGGGTACCTGTAGCTGTTTCAATAGAATACTCAAAAGAAAGAGATTTAGACAATGCATCAATATCAAATAACCAATCAGGTCCATTACCTGCAATATTGATCCTATTCTCATTAAAAGAGACATTCATACTCTCTTCTATGATTCTAGTGACATTGTTAAAAACTCTATAAGCTTTACTTTGAGTGGAGTATCCTACAAAGAAACCTTCTTCAGCCTTACTCACAAACTTGCCTAATTGTGATTTGGTATTAAGGATAGTACAAGGACAACCAAATGGTTTGAAGAAGTTGATTAAAGGTTTTCTCTTGAGGAACAACTCATAAGAAGTTTTCCCTTTGGACTTGACTACTTGTACTCTATTCTGAACATAGCAGGCAGTGTTCATTGCTTCTGCCCAGAATATCATTGGAAGCCTAGAATCAGCTAACATGGATCTAGCAGCCTCTATCAAAGTCCTATTCCTTCTCTCAGCAACTCCATTCTGTTGGGGAGTCCTAGGGGCACTAAACTGTCTTTCAATACCTTTACTTTCACAAAAACTGTTTAGTTCATAGTTCTTGAATTCAGAACCATTGTCAGATCTAATGACTTTCACCTTCAAATCAGATTGATTTTCAACTTTAAGAATAAGAGACTTAACTAACTCAGCAGTTTCATCCTTAGTTCTAAGAAATTGAACCCAAGTAAACCTGGTGAAATCATCAACTATGACTAAACAGTAGGCTTTCTTCCCTATACTTACTACAGAAGTAGGACCAAAAAGATCCATATGCAATAGTTGTAAAGGTGCAGTAATGGAAGAAATCTCTTTGGACTTATAAGAAGTTTTGTGTTGCTTGCCTTTAAGACATGCCACACAATGATCATCCCATGAGAACTCTTTTTGGGGCAAACCTCTTACCAAATTGTTTTTAGCTAACAAATTCATGGTTTTAAAATTCATGTGACACATCCTCCTATGCCAAATGACAGACTCATCATGAGATGCCTTGGAGAGTAAACAGCTTAACACATTCTATTTAGCAATCTTTTGTGTATCAAGACAGTATACATTATCTTTTCTAGGTGTTCTTAAAAGAACATCCTTCTCATTTAGTTTAAAATCTTTTGAAAGAATAATGCATTCTGAATCTGTAAACAAAACTTTGTTTCCATTGTCACAGATTTGAGATACACTTAACAAATTGTACTTAAGCTGTTCAACAAAGAAAACATCATTAAATGTAAGTGTACCTGCCTCAACAGCTCCTTTACCTGTGATTTTTCCTCCCTTAGCATTTCCTCCAAATGCTAAAATCCACCATTGATGTTTCTGAAATCCTTCAAACAGTGTGGATTTCCAGTCATGTGCCTTGAGCATCCACTATCCACATGCCAGATAGATCCATGATTGGCCCTATGAATGCTCTGCACAAATAAAATCAGTTAGTAGCAGGAAGTACCCAGGCCATGCAGGTCTTGGGTACACCATTCAAGTCATAGTACTTAAACAGAGTTTTGTTCTTTTTGATTTCATCCAAATTAGATTTCTCTAATTTGTGTGAAGAATACTTTGTAAGAACATGTGGTTTCCAACTGTTGTGATTAACAGTGGACACCTTTGAACAAACAGCTGGTGGAGTTGGTAAAACAGATGAATCAACTTGTGATTCCTTTTTATTTTCAGTTTGAAGAGCAATTTTACCTTCTCCAGAATCAGTTTGTTTTTGAATTTTCATCCAAGCCAAACCAGCAGGTTTTGGTTTTGTTAAAACAGTTTTGGAACTGTTAGTTGGTTTGGATGTAACAGTTGTAGAACTGTTTGCCAGTTTTGGCTTAGCAGTCTTAGAACTGTTGATCTGCTTTGACTTAACAGTTTTAGAACTGTTATTTTGTCTTTTGGGACTTTTGTTTTGAGTGCCATTGGTCTGTGGGTTATAGTAATAGTCTTGAACTAAATGATTAGATCTCCCACAAATGTAGCACTTTTTTGTTTTCACAACAAGTAAACCAGTTCTTTGTGACCAGAATTGGTTTCGATTTCTTTGATTTCCTCTAACAGCTGCAGATTGAGGAAACTTTTGGACACCATGTTTTTGGCATGTGCATGCAGGCATTTCAGTATGCCTTTTCTTAGGCTTGGGTTTAGCCTGAGATTTTGAAGCTTCCATCTTCTTCTTTGCATACACAGCCTCACCAACTTTCTCCTTTCCTTTGGCTTTTGTACTAACAGTTGGGCTTTTTAGCCTAGAACTGTTTGGGTTCTTGAGAGAACTGTTAGTGTAAAGATGAGGATTATTGGCAACAGTTGTGGAGCTTTCTATGGAATGGATTGCTTTTGAAGGTGTTGGCTCAGTGATGAGGGATTCTGTGGATGCTTTTACAAACACCACAGGATTGAAAGATGGTTTTGTGGAAATGGGTTCACAACAGATGTGATTTTCATATGGAATCACTTCATCTTTCTTCACAACTATCTCAATATCTTCAACACTTACTACAGACAGAACTTCATCTTCATAACTCTCAAACTTTGGATCAGCTGACTTTAATTCATCTGCCAAAGGTTCATTGACATATCTATCAGCTGCCTCAGACAAGGGTGTTATATATGTGTGATTGTATGGAGGTGGGGTTTCCTTATATCCAAGTCCAGTTTTCACCTTGTCTCTTACTTGAGATTGTAGCAGAGTCTCAAGCTTAAGGTTTTCAGCCTTGAACATTCCGAGATCAATGTCCACACCCTCCAATTTCTTTGTGAGTTCATCCACCTTGCTTTCTTTTTCAACCAATTTCTTTTTCAGACTATCAATCTCATCTTGAAACTGCTCTTTCTCCCACTTATGATATTTTCTATCATAGTCCATTTGCAATTCATTAGCCTGATAGTCTTTAATTTTCTTTTCAAGATCTTCTATCACAGCAGTATACTCATACCTTCTCTCCTCCATTATACTTAGAGCAGCACATACTTTCTTATTATATTCTCTAAACCTCTTAACAATAGCTCTACATTCACCAGGACATAGTTTGGAAGATACCTGTATGTCCTCAGATTATGGGGAATCCATCTTGATGGAGGAGTCAGTCAATGCCATCAAAGCTTTGTTGCTTGTAGCCTCCTCTGCTTGATCACTCCAATCAAATCCATGGCCTTCTTGTGAGACCAATGCTGAGGAGGTATGATTCTGAGTTGGCCTCTAACCTTGATTCTGAACTTGTCCACCAGATCTGCATTCTCTTGCAAAGTGGCCAAGTTGTTGACATTTGAAGCATCTCACCTTTGACTTGTCAAATCCAGCCTTGCCATCAGCTCTGAAATTCATGTTTTGCCTTCCAGTCCTTTTGATGAACCTCTTGGCTCTAACAGTAAGCATGGCCATCTACCATTTGAGATCCATTTCCTCAAGATCATCAGGGTGCACTTGTTCAACATCCTCATTGGTGAGGGTTGAATGTGCATGGCTGGCAAGAAAAGCGTCAAGAACAGCATCTGGAGTTTTCATATCTAGTCCAACAGCAGAACTAGTACCTGCACAACTATCAATAGAGTTAGTTAATGAATGGTTTGATTCCATACCTGAGGATGACAGGAGAGCAGCATTGTGGCTAGGGATAACAGTTTTTCTTTTTCCCTCTATCTCTCCCTCAAACACTATCAAACTATTATAGAGGTCATCTAACTCTATGTCTTCAAGAGAATCCTTGGTTCTCCATTGTGCAGCAAACACAGTCCATTCATCACCTAGAGACCTAAGAAACTTTCTATTTATCTCATCTTGATCAAGCCTAACCTTAGCACTCTCCAGTTGGCTCACCAGTTTGTAAAACCTATCAAAGATTTGGGTGATACTCTCATTCTTCCCACTGGTGAAGTTCTCATAGGCTTGTTTAAGAAGATCTCTTTGGTTTCTCTTAGAACTAGCATTCCCAGCAAACCTCTTTTCCAGAGCATTCCAAAGTTCATGAGCATCATCAAATTTCTTGAATTGATGTTGATACTCATTGGGAATTGCAATCTGGAGGATGCTGAGGGCTTTCATCTCAATCATTCTATCCTTCTTTTTCAGCATCTGTCTTTGGTGGTGGTTTCTTCTTTGGTTTTCCATTCTCATCTAGTTCAATGGGATTAGTGGGAACAGTTTCAATGATTTGCCAAACAGCATAGTCCATTAATTGGACATGCTGCTTGATCCTCAGTTTCCACATCTCAAAATCAGTTGGTTTGAGCATGGGAACACGAATGTTTGACCCAGAGCCATTGTTATCAGAGGATCCACCAGAATCCATTGAAACAAATTGATTTAAAAACAGTTTTAAAAATAAAGCAAAGTGATGCAAAAACCTTCAACTGGTGATAAAAAGAACCTTAATGATAAGGCTCTGATACCACTTGTCAGGATCGGATATAGATTATATCAAATAACAAGAACTAACTTTTAAATAATAAATCAGAGTAGAATAAAAGTTAATCTTTAACTATGATCACAATCAACTAAGAAGTTGCGGAATCACACTTAATTGATTAAAGAAGGTTTTAAACACAGATCAATTCAATCAAACAGTAGTTTTATTAACCAACCAGAATGATTACAAAAGCAAACTTCACCCCCAATCTAACTTATTATGTTAGACGAAGAACACATACTGTTCTTAGGTTTCAACAAGAAACTTAGAGGCTAAAACACTTTCAGAAAATAAATAACAATAAGAACAAATGCTTTGAATAATAAGATCAAGTCGTCGTTCTAAATTGATCATCTAACGAAGTATATATAGACTCTTGATCCTCCTTGAATTGTTGACAGTTAGGTAATCTTCTATCTTCCGAGATAATCTTGATGATCTTCAAAGTATTTCGAGATATCTTCAAAGATAGGATTTTCCAAATATAGCTCAACAGAAACTGTTTAATGAACACAACAGTTCTTGATTCTTCTAACAGTCTTCAGCTTCAAGGTCTTCAAACAGTTGTGACTTTACCAACTAACAGTTCTCAACTGTTTTCATATTTTCAACAAACAATTTTAAACTGTTTCACCAACCTTCACTAAACAGTTCTCATTTTTATGCTCAATAACTTAGATTATTTCCCAACAAATATCATGCATGGTTTCTAGCATCACGATGACACATCATTTCATCCACTTCATGGTCGTACCCGGCCCACCAAAACCATTTTTTGGCGTCATTCTCTCTTTTGTTCAAAGGTGTTGCCATAATCAATACTTGACGTGCGACCCAATAGGCCTATGCCTCATTGGTAGTGGTACCAACTCGTGTGTCACAGTGGGTATATTCCAACACCTCTTCTTCAAGAATCGGCTCCAAATAAGAATTCTCCAAAAGATCCCTTCAAAGAATGCCAAAAAATCAATTTATTGTTGTGGTTTCCCGACGGGCTCGCGTGTGTAGCCCTCTCATCGCGGCGCGAAGCATGGATAATCGTCGTGTTCCTTTTCAAATTCAAAGAGTCGGACTAATCAAGGACACCTTCACGGCGCGAAGAGTCAGGCTCGTGGCGTGAATCTAACATTTGTAACTTTTCCGAGATTTCTAGCTAGCGCGAAGGACCTATCTTCCGTCAAAATCGTCTTTAGGGCACGAAGGGGTATGCTCGCGGCGCGAAGATCCTTCTCCGGTTCGATTTTCTGAACTTTCATCTTTTTTGACTTGTTTCTTCACATCTTTGAGCACTTTTGTATTGAAACATCTGTGAATCATAAAATACACATTTTGAGTGAAAAAATCCATTCTTTTAGGTAGAAGAGAGTTTAGCACTTTGCGGTTTTTGGCCTTAGGGTTTATGGTTTATATATATATAGGGTAAGGATCCAATAAAAACAGTTTTAAAATGCACGATGATAGAAACACTGCATCTTGTTTATAAAGTTGTCGCATCTAACTTTAAATCATTGCATCTTATCTGAAAAACATATATTTTTCTTAAGACTAGTGCATCTTGCATGAATTATATGTTGATTTTTCAAATAAAAACCAATGCATCTTTTCTAAAACCTACTGCATCTAGTATAAAATCGTTGCATCTTGTCTAAAAACACTGCATCTTGTCTAAAAACATTACATCACACATATAAAATCGTTGCATCTTATCTTATATAAATATAAAATTTATTATTTATTATTATTAATAATATATATACTTAATGTAAATCATCACACACCCCCAAACTTTCACCTTCAAACAAACAATCCATATTCATTTTCATCTTCAAACAAACTCTATATTCATAAATTAATAGACTTTTAAAATAAAAAATTACTATATACATAAATCCACCAAATATTGTAAAATCATTTATCTAAATCCACCAATCACAGCTTGATTTCAAAAAACAAAACAAAATAAGCAAGTCCTTGCAATTTAGGAAAGTGTAGCCGCAGTTTTTGACTTTATTGTTTATCGATACTTTCCGTTCGTATTCGTTCGCAATTGATCCTTTAACTATATATATATATATATATATATATATATATATATATTGTTTTTTTGTTTTTATTTTATTGTATATTTTATTTTTATTTTGATCAGTGTTTTCCTTGTTGCTCCTTTTTTCCTTATTGTTTTCTGTCCCTTGGATGCCGGAGGTCTTTTCTGGAAGCAATCTCTCTACCTATGGGTAGATGTATGATTGTCTACATCTCACCACCCCCAAACCCCGCTTTAGCGGGATTGGGTATTGTTGTTGTTGTTGTTGTCAATTAAAAATAAAGATATTGATGGAAATTATTATGTATGATTTTGGAAATATCAATCATTAACTATTGTTTTGAGATACATCATAGGTATTACGACCCTCTATTCACCATTTAATGTAATATATATTTCAATCTCATTACTATCAATAAAATGTAGGTTTTGTTATGGCATTGTGAACTTTTAATAAATTTCCAAATTCAACTGTCACATATTCAGATCCGTAATTTAATTGGAATATTTTATTTTATTATTTGTGTCATTTGCTGCGTATATTGCAATATTCTCATTTCATTACGTTATGTATAATAACCTTCTTATATTTTAAGATTTTATTTTTCCTTGAGAACTTAATAAAACTTGTTTACACTTAATGCCAACTAATTCTTATATTCTCATTCTTTATATGGTAATCACTTTCTTGAATTAACATCATCACATATGAGATTATTCACATATGTAAACAAACAATATTGTTTCATTTACTAGGAACTAGTCATCGTAGTTAATCAAATATTGTAGCAGTAATCTACTGTACAGTGTGAATCTGCCACCGATGTGCACTACGGAAGACAGCATGATCCGGTCTATACTTTTTATCGCCCTTTTCACATATCCATGCCACACAAGCAACTCATATACACATAAAATCATACATATATATAGTATCATTTTCATACACACACATATGACTATCATCAATAATAGGACTTGAACACATGTAATCTCTATTACTTTGATACATATGTAGTGTTAATGTATGATAGAACCTGATACTTTCCGAGATACCAGGTATAAAATTGTGTCCTTGCCTACCGAGGCCTCAATAATATATCATCTTAGCACGTCTTACCAGGGTAGATGCTAATCTTAGCATTACCACACGAAGCAGTATGTTATGCAAGGCACGACACCAAGTTCAACATCCACATTATAGACTACTTGACACCGGTAACGTATCTCATCACAAACACTTTTTAGTTGTTATTGATGTGTTATGCTTATTGCATTTATCTTTTATTCATATATCATTTTACCTTTAAGGTACATATTTTCATTTCTTAGTTATGTTCTTATTCACATTCTGATGTCATCATTAAACAAAATAATCACTTTTATTTGGTGTGTAATACTCTTAAGTACTATATTTGATTTCATTTATTATCATAATTTTCATCTTGTGTTATTTTCTTTTGAATGATTCTCTAATCTCTTTCTGAAATTTTCTTGAAAACTACTTGATCAAAATCTACGTATTACCCCTCACTTAATTCACGAGGTACTATCATGAATATTTCATGTGAAATTGCATACCGTACACTTGCCATAAACACTGATCAGATGTTGCAGATATACTATACACATTTGTTCTTGATTTAATCATTGAATACCATAATTTACACGCTTAGGTTATGCAATTTACTCATGCTCGCTTATCTGACTCTGTTCCGGTGGATGTCGCTACCTATAATTTACTTAGAGGAAACACACTTGTGTACCCGAATCCCTTAAACCAAGCCTCTAATAACAAGTTGTAATTGGAACACCCTGAAATAGGGTCTAGCAGTAACTGCTTCTACCTTGTGTTTTCGTGTTTGTACCGTGACTATTTTTAGTTACTAACGTGTTATATATTAATTAATGTGATTATATGAAAAGTGTCATAAGTGTCATAAGTGTTAGTTGAAACGGGATGGCGTGTGTCAAGTTGTAAGTTGAATAGGGGAACAAAATACGTGTGTTTATTTAATTGACCCCTTAGGGTCGGTTTTCTCTCCCTTATCCCCTGTTGAAACCCAAAAACACACACTAGAACATCTACATACATATGATACACATAAACACTCTCAAACCTTGGAGTTTTAAAGAAAGAAATGAAGTGAAATCAGTAGCAAGAGAGCTTGTAGCAGTATCTAAAATGTTTAATGTTGGGAAGATGATCTCATTAGTTAAGATTTGATGAGACAAAGTTAAGTTTGTAAGATGTGTTCCAAAGTTAACTTAAACAGAATTATGAGGTTTGATCAGACTAAACACTTATAGTGTTTCAGACTGAGCATAAGCTGAATATAAACAGAGCATATGTTCGATCAGCTTATACTATGTCTTAGTAAGATTATCACTATGTGTGATAAGCTGTGTATATCACCTAAGATATATTGAACTTTCAGCCTGATGTGTCTCAAGCTGAGTGACTCAGCTTATATACTGAGTCAGCTCAACAAAGTTGTTAAATAAGTTCTAGCCAACTCTTGGGACTTCTAAGGATGAGTTAATTAATATACATGTTAGTCCATGTTTGTTTTCGAGTCTGTTCTTGAAGAACTCAGCTTGATGAGTTTCAAGCTGAGTAACTCAGTCCGAGCAAGAAGTCAGTTTAAAGAGAATTAAAATATGTTTTAAATTTATCTTTTTAACTCTCCATATCTATGGGAAGGATAAGAAAACTCCAGAATCAAGATTGAAGATTGAGACTCAAGATAAGAAGATTCAAGATTCAAGATTCCGGTTTATCCGTTAGTTAGTTAGTTAGCAAATTAGGATAAGTCCAGTTTGTTAGGATCCGTAGGAACAGGATTATAAATACTTATCATCCTGATAAGTTTTGAGGTACGACTCAGAAACGACTACGACTCAAAAACGACTACAGAGCCAAATACCTCACCTCAACCGTATGTGTTACGATTCTTGAATCACTGTTTGTCAGTTCAGCATGATCAAGAAACTCACAGATTGCCAAGTTATTCGTATGTTTGAATATTCACATTAGTTGTGAAATTAGTAAGTTTTCAATCTGTGATTAAATCCTGCTTAGAGAGTCGTCCAGTATCTATAATCATAAGTTGCTTATAGATAGCTAAGTTTGAAAGATTGAGAGATTTATATTAAGTGTTTACATATCAAGAGTTGCATACTTGATAGAGTCTGTAATCATCTTCTTATTAATGAAAAGCAAAGCATTCGATTGTTGTTTGATTTACTATGTGTAACACTTTATTTTGATTTGTTCAATTTCCGCAGAAAGTGTATTCAACCCCCCTTTTACACATTTGTTGTTTGTTGTTATTCTCACCAAGGGACCAACAACTGGTATCAGAGCAGGTTGAACAATTTCATACGTTGAAAGTTCAAGATTATGAGAAAGTTAACAATGTCTACAAGCATTAATTCTTCTAACTTTCCACAGATGTCTGCTAAGGGCTGTCCCATATTTGATGGATCTGACTATCCTATGTGGAAGTTCAGAGCCATGCTGTTCCTCAAGTCCATTGACAATCGTATGTACGATGTCATTACAAAAGGACCAATAATCCCCAAGATTCCTGCAACTGTCAGTATAACGTCTCCTGGCAGATCTGAAAAGGATATGAGAAATCCTGTTGCATCCTGGACTGAAGAAGATTGGAAACTACATTCTTTGGATGACAAGGCAAAGAGTGTTCTGGCAAATTCCCTGACCAATGAGATTTTGCATACAGTGACTGGGTGTCAAACTGCGAAAGAGATCTGGGATACATTGAGTATTACATATGAGGGCACTGATATGGTCAAGCAGCAGAAGAAGAATCACTTGAATAGATCCTATGAAAAATTCTTTTCTAAAAAGAATGAAACCTTGCCTGATTTGTTCACAAGGTTTCACTGCTTGATAAATGACCTGCTAAGTGTGGGTGTTGAGAAAGATGAGGCTGAACTTGTGCTGATGTTTCTGAATGTATTACCAGAAAGGTTCAATGAAGTAACCACAGCACTGAGGGCCGGAGGAACACTGCATATGTACAACCTACAAGTTTTTGCTTAATCATGAACATATTACAGAACACAACAAATCTTCTCAACAACAACTTAAGGATTCTTTGGATAAAGCTGATATTGCATTAGTTGCACAGAAAAAGAAGAAAGGTTCCAAAGCCTTGGTTGTTGAATCTGAGACTGAGTCAGAATCTCAAGCTAACTACTTATACTCAAACTCAAGTGCTGATGATGATGTTCAGACAATCACTGAGCAAATGGCTATGCTAGCCAGACGATTGAGAAGAGCTCAAAGGGGAAGAGGAAGATCTGACAGGAGCAAAGGAAAGAGTTCTTTTGATCCTAAGAATGTTGTGTGCTTCAACTGTCAGAGAAAGGGATACATTGCTGCTGAGTGCAGATCAAAGAAGGTAGTTTCAGCATCAGTTGCCGATAAGAATGCTTATAGATCTGACAAATACAAGAAGAAATATACTCAGCTCAAGAATGGAAAGCCTGAAGACAAACCCAGTGCAAAAGGACTATATGTTGAAACCTGGGATACAGAATCATCTACCTCAGATGATGATGTATGTCTAATGGCTCAAGAAGATGAAGAGTTGGAAATAGATGAGGTTGATTATGGTCAGTCCGAATCAATCTTTGAAGCTGACATGAAAGAAGCTGAGGAAAACAACAAGCTTAGTGATTAAGATCCTGCTTTCATGTACAAGGTCAGTAATTTCTACTCTTATACCGAAGAAGTAAAGGGTCTTGCGTTTGATTATCTGCTAAATGATTTCAAGACTAGCCTTTAGTCTCAAAATAACTGTTGGGAAATTAGCTAAGTTATTGTACATATTATACAAGTAAATATAAAACTGTTAAGTGAAGGTTGGTGTAACAGTAGGAAACTGTTAGTTGAAAATATGAAAACAGTTGAGAACTGTTAGTGTAAAACTACTGTTTGATTGAATTGATTCTGGTTGGTTAATAAAACTACTGTTTGATTGAATTGATTTGTGTTTAAAACCTTCTTTAATCAATTAATTGTGATTCCGCAACTTCTTAGTTGATTGTGATCATAGTTAAAGATTAACTTTTATTCTACTCTGATTTATTATTTAAAAGTTAGTTCTTGTTATTTGATATAATCTATATCCGATCCTGACAAGTGGTATCAGAGCCTTATCATTAAGGTTCTTTTGATCACCAGTTGAAGGTTTTTGCATCACTTTGCTTTATTTTAAAACTGTTTTTAAATCAATTTGTTTCAATGGATTCTGGTGGATCCTCTGATAACAATGGCTCTGGGTCAAACATTCGTGTTCCCATGCTCAAACCAACTGATTTTGAGATGTGGAAACTGAGGATCAAGCAGCATGTCCAATTAATGGACTATGCTGTTTGGCAAATCATTGAAATTGTTCCCACTAATCCCATTGAACTAGATGAGAATGGAAAACCAAAGAAGAAACCACCACCAAAGACAGATGCTGAAAAGAAGGATAGAATGATTGAGATGAAAGCCCTCAGCATCCTCCAGATTGCAATTCCCAATGAGTATCAACATCATTTCAAGAAATTTGATGATGCTCATGAACTTTGGAATGCTCTGGTGAAGAGGTTTGCTGGGAATGCTAGTTCTAAGAGAAACCAAAGAGATCTTCTTAAACAAGCCTATGAGAACTTCACCAGTGGGAAGAATGAGAGTATCACCCAAATCTTTGATAGGTTTTACAAACTGGTGAGCCAACTGGAGAGTGCTAAGGTTAGGCTTGATCAAGATGAGATAAATAGAAAGTTTCTTAGGTCTCTAGGTGATGAATGGACTGTGTTTGCTGCACAATGGAGAACCAAGGATTCTCTTGAAGACATAGAGTTAGATGACCTCTATAATAGTTTGATAGTGTTTGAGGGAGAGATAGAGGGAAAAAGAAAAACTATTATCCCTAGCCACAATGCTGCTCTCCTGTCATCCTCAGGTATGGAATCAAACCATTCATTAACTAACTCTATTGATAGTTGTGCAGGTACTAGTTCTGCTGTTGGACTAGATATGAAAACTCCAGATGCTGTTCTTGAAGCTTTTCTTGCCAGCCATGCACATTCAACCCTCACCAATGAGGATGTTGAACAAGTGCACCCTGATGATCTTGAGGAAATGGATCTCAAATGGTAGATGGCCATGCTTACTGTTAGAGCCAAGAGGTTCATCAAAAGGACTGGAAGGCAAAACATGAATTTCAGAGCTGATGGCAAGGCTGGATTTGACAAGTCAAAGGTGAGATGCTTCAAATGTCAACAACTTGGCCACTTTGCAAGAGAATGCAGATTTGGTGGACAAGTTCAGAATCAAGGTCAGAGGCCAACTCAGAATCATACCTCCTCAGCATTGGTCTCACAAGAAGGCCATGGATTTGATTGGAGTGATCAAGCAGAGGAGGCTACAAGCAACAAAGCTTTGATGGCATTGACTGACTCCTCCATCAAGATGGATTCCCCATAATCTGAGGACATACAGGTATCTTCCAAACTATGTCCTGGTGAATGTAGAGCTATTGGTAAGAGGTTTAGAGAACACAATAAGAAAGTATGTGCTGCTCTAAGTATAATGGAGGAGAGAAGGTATGAGTATACTGCTGTGATAGAAGATCTTGAAAAGATAATTAAAACTATCAGGCTAATGAATTGCAAATGGACTATGATAGAAAATATCATAAGTGGGAGAAAGAGCAGTTTCAAGATGAGATTGATAGTCTGAAAAAGAAATTGGTTGAAAAAGAAAGCAAGGTGGATGAACTCACAAAGAAATTGGAGGGTGTGGACATTGATCTCGGAATGTTCAAGGCTGAAAACCTTAATCTTGAGACTATGCTACAATCTCAAGTAAGAGACAAGGTGAAAACTAGACTTGGATATAAGGAAACCCCACCTCCATACAATCACACATACATAACACCCTTGTCTGAGGCAGCTGATAGATATGTCAATGAACCTTTGGCAGATGAATTAAAGTCAGCTGATCCAAAGTTTGAGAGTTATGAAGATGAAGTTCTGTCAGTAGTAAGTGTTGAAGATATTGAGATAGTTGTGAAGAAGGATGAGGTGATTCCATATGAAAATCACATCTGTTGTGAACCCATTCCCACAAAACCACCTTTCAAGCCTGTGGTGTTTGTAAAAGCATCCACATAATCCCTCATCACTGAGCCAACACCTTCAAAAGCTATCCAATCCATAGAAAGTTCCACAACTGTTGCCAATAGTCCCCATTTTTACACTAGCAGTTCCAACAAGAACCCAAACAGTTCTAAGCTAAAAAGCCCAACTGTTAGTACAAAAGCCAAAGGAAAGGAGAAAGTTGGTGAGGTTGTGTATGCAAAGAAGAAGATGGAAGCTCCAAAATCTCAGGCTAAACCCGAGCCTAAGAAAAGGCATACTGAAATGCCTGCATGCACATGCCAAAAACATGGTGTCCAAAAGTTTCCTCAATCTGCAGCTGTTAGAGGAAATTAAAGAAATAGGAACCAATTCTGGTCACAAAGAACTGGTTTACCTATTGTGAAAACCAAAAAGTGCTACATTTGTGGGAGATCTAATCATTTAGTTCAAGATTGTTACTATAACCCACAGACCAATGGCACTCAAAACAAAAGTCCCAAAAGACAAAATAACAGTTCTAAAACTGTTAATTCAAAGCAGATCAACAGTTCTAAAACTGCTAAGCCAAAACAGGCAAACAGTTCTACAACTGTTACATCCAAACCAACTAACAGTTCCAAAACTGTTTTAACAAAACCAAAAACTGTTGGTTTGGCTTGGATGAAAATTCAAAAACAAACTGATTCTGGAGAGGGTAAAACTGTTCTTCAAACTGAAAATCAAAAGGAATCACAAGTTGATTCATCTGTTTTACCAACTCCACCAGCTGTTTGTTCAAAGGTATTCACTGTTAATCACAACAGTTGGAAACCACATGTTCTTACAAAGTATTCCTCACACAAATTAGAGAAATCTAATTTGGATGAAATCAAAAAGAACCAAACTCTGTTTAAGTATTATGACTTGAATGGTGTACCCAAGACCTGCATGGCCTGGGTACTTCCTGCTACTAACTGATTTTATATGTGCAGAGCATTCATAAGGCCAATCATGGATCTATCTGGCATGTGGATAGTGAATGCTCAAGGCACATGACTGGAAATCCACAATGTTTGAAGGATTTCAGAAGCATCAATGGTGGATTTGTAGCATTTGGAGGAAATGCTATGGGAGGAAAAATCACAGGTAAAGGAGCTGTTGAGGCAGGTACACTTACATTTAATGATGTTTTCTTTGTTGAACAGCTTAAGTACAATCTGTTAAGTGTATCTCAAATCTGTGACAATGGAAAGAAGGTTTTGTTTACAGATTCAGAATGCATTATTCTTTCAAAAGATTTTAAACTAAATGAGAAGGATGTTCTTTTGAGAACACCTAGAAAAGATAATGTATACTGTCTAGATACACAAAAGATTGCTAAACAGAATGTGTTAAGTTGTTTACTCTCAAAGGCATCTCATGATGAGTCTGCCATTTGGCATAGAAGGATGTGTCACATGAATTTTAAAACCATGAACTTGTTAGCTAAAAACAGTTTGGTAAGAGGTTTGCCCCAAAAAGAATTCTCATGTGATGATCATTGTGTAGCCTGTCTCAAAGGCAAGCAACACAAAACTTCTTATAATACCAAAGAAGTTTCTTCTATTACTGCACCTTTAAAATTGTTACACATGGATCTTTTTGGTCCTACATCTGTGGTGAGTATAGGGAAGAAAGCATATTGTTTAGTCATAGTTGATGATTTCACCAGGTTCACATGGGTTCAATTTCTTAGAACTAAGGATGAAACTGCTGAGTTAGTTAACTCTCTTATTCTTAAAATTGAAAATCAATCTGTTTTGAAGGTGAAAGTCATTAGATCTGACAATGGTTCTGAATTTAAGAACTATGAGCTAAACAGTTTTTGTGAAAGTAAAGGTATTGAAAGATAGTTTAGTGCCCCTAGGACTCCCCAACAGAATGGAGTTGCTGAGAGAAGGAATAGGACTTTGATAGAGGCTGCTAGATCCATGTTAGCTGATTCTAGGCTTCCAATGACATTCTGGGCAGAAGCAGTGAACACTGCCTGCTATGTTTAGAATAGAGTACAAGTAGTCAAGTCCAAAGGGAAAACTCCTTATGAGTTGTTCCTCAAGAGAAAACCTTTAATCAACTTCTTCAAACCATTTGGTTTTCCTTGCACTATCCTTAATACCAAATCACAATTAGGCAAGTTTGAGAGTAAGGCTGAAGAAGGTTTCTTTGTAGGATACTCCACTCAAAGTAAAACTTATAGAGTTTTTAACAATGTCACTAGAATCATAGAAGAGAGCATGAATGTCTCTTTCAATGAGAATAGGATCAATATTGCAGGCAATGGGCCTGATTGGTTATTTGATATTGATGCATTGTCTAAATCTCTTTCTTTTTAGTATTCTACTGAAACAGCTACAGGTACCCCAACAACTGTTGGTGAAAATCAACTAACAGTTTCCACCAGCCCGAACAGTTTTGAAACTGTTAGCTCAAAACCAACAACTGTTGGTTCAAACAAAGTTACTGAAGACTTTGTTGTGATTCCTATGCTTCAACAAGAGTTCTCCAATGCTGTTGATCCATTGATTGAGGCTGAATTTTCAAAGGACATGGAATCTCATGATCCTCAACAACACACTGACTCTGCATCCCAAACAGTTGCTGATCAAGTGTGTGATAATGCTGAAAATTCAAGTGAATGTGAGTTTGATCTGTCTAATCTAGGGAATGAACTGACTGAAGAAAACATTCCTACATCAAGAGTTCACAAGATTCATCCAATATCACAAATAATTGGTGATCCAACCACTCCTATCAGAACAAGGAATATGCTGCAAAATGAAAACAGTGGTGTGGATCTTGCCCAATTTGATGTGAATGCTTGCTTTCTATCTCAAATAGAACCAAAGAAATAAATTGAGGCATTGAAAGACCCTTCATGGGTGGAAGCAATGCAAGAGGAGCTCTTACAATTTCAAATTCAGCAAGTTTGGAAGTTGGTTGAGCTTCCAAGAGGCAAAAGAGTAATTGGCACCAAGTGGGTGTTCAGAAACAAGAAAGATGAAAGAGGGATTGTAATCAAGAATAAGGCAAGACTGGTTGCACAAGGCTACACACAAGAGGAAGGAATAGACTATGATGATGTTTTTGCACCTGTTGCAATGATTGAAGCCATTAGACTATTTCTTGCTTTTGCAAGCTTCAAAGGATTTAAGGTGTATCAAATGGATGTCAAGTCTGCTTTTCTCTATGGAACTATTGATGAGGAGGTATATGTGTGTCAACCCCCTGGCTTTGAAGACTCAAAGTACCCTGACAAGGTATATAGGTTGGATAAAGCTCTATATGGACTACATCAAGCTCCTAGAGCTTGGTATGAGACATTATCATCCTACCTTCTTGAGAATGGTTTTTAGAGAGGCACAATTGACAAAACATTGTTTACAAAGATTGTTAAAACAGAGATTTTGCTTGTTCAAATCTATGTTGATGATATAATCTTTGGATCCACTGATGACAGCTTGTGCAAAGAATTTGAAGTCATCATGCACAAAAGGTTTCAGATGAGTTCAATGGGTGAACTCACATTTTTCTTGGGATTACAAGTCAAACAGAAGCCCACTGGTGTTTTTCTAAGCCAATCTAAGTATGTCAAAGACATATTGGACAAGTTTGGCTATCAAGATGTGAAGCTGGCAAGTACTCCAATGGAAACACACAAACAGTTGGGAGCAGATTCTGAGGGGGAGGATGTTGACATACATCTTTATAGGTCAATGATAGGTTCATTAATGTATTTAACTGCTTCTAGACCTGATATAATGTTTGCTGTGTGTGTTTGTGCCAGATTCCAATGCAGTCCGAAGATGTCACACTTGTTTGCTGTGAAGAGGATCTTTAGGTACCTCAAAGGCCAACCAAAATTGGGACTTTGGTATCCTAAAGATTCACCTTTTGATTTGGTGGCATATTCTGATAGTGACTATGGTGGAGCCAATGTGGACAGAAAATCAACCTCTGGAGGATGTCAATTCTTTGGATCAAGGCTGGTTTCATGGCAATGCAAGAAACAAACAATAGTTTCAACTTCAACAGCTGAGGCTGAATATATTGCTGCATCAAGCTGCTGTTCACAAGTGTTATGGATCCACAATCAGCTTCTGGATTATGGTTTGTCTTTCTTAAATACCCCTATTTATGTTGATAACACCAGTGCTATTAGCATAGTTAATAATCCAGTGAAGCATTCTAAAACCAAGCACATTGAAATCAGATTTCACTTCATAAGAGACTGCAATGAAAAGAGATTAATCCAAGTTATGAAAATTCATACTGATGATCAATTAGCTGATTTGTTCACTAAAGCTTTTGATGTGAGCAGATTCAACTTTTTGATTTCCAACATTGGAATGATTAACTTGGACTAACAGTTGTTCATTATTCCATGTTTTTCACACTAACAGTTTGCAACTGTTAGTTACGTTTTCTAACAACTGTTGTCTTTTAAGTATTCAGAGAAGGAAATGCAATTTCACACATCAGTTTTGGCCATATCTGCTTACCTGTCTCACAAACAGTTTTACACCCGTGACTGTCCTTGTCAAGAGGTAAAGGTAAATTTACTTTCTTGAAACAACAGTTCCAGACTGATAAAGGTGAGTCATTTTGCTTGTAATATAGTGAATTTGATATGACAAGTCACTGCATGCTATTAATGGAAATTACTGGACATTAATGGTCATTAATGGCTATTAATGGACATTAATGCCTCCCAGTTTATCTATAAATAGCCTTGCATCCATACTTCACAAATCACTCCTACATTTGCACACACTTCTCTCAGCAAATGGCTACTAACTTCTTTCTCATAAACTTCAAAGAAATTAATGTTAGACAAAGTTATGTAACCATCCCTGCCCCATTTGTTCGAATGCATGAACTTTGGAAATACTCATCTTGTGTCCTTGAGATGCATGATGATCGAGATAGGTTCACCTTGACACAGCATCCAGATCCACGTAGGCCAAATAAACCAATTGATCATATTCGTATAAGAGGTGATTTTGAAAATTTCACTCTCTTCCATGAATTGCCTACACCATGTTGTCTAAGATTCGTCTTGAACCTGGCAGGCACTACAAACTCCGTAGTGTGGTTCAATGTTCGAAGATATAATACTCATAACCACCAGAGGGCCTCGGATGATGAGGCAGTGGAAGTCATTGTAATAGATGACTAGTTCCACTGATGTTGAATTGGTATCATTCACCATCTTCCCACGAGGCAAATTATGACAATCGTCTCTGGTGATACATATGATGAGAAGGTCTACTGCACACCCATTGGTGGGTTTTAAGTTTTGAAAATTGTTTAAGGCATGTCAACTGTTTTTCTGTTAACGGAGAAAGTTGTCTACACTTACGGTGTAGATCATTGTTCTCCCACACCTACGAGACGGCCTTGCACAATTAGATAAGCAGTACCAACAATGGCTTGTGCATTACATGACCACTCTTTGAAGACAGGCTTCTCAGTAAGGCTATGGCGGCACTGTAGAGGCTATTCTGAACTCGATTCTTAAATAATGAAGACATTCACAAGAAAGAATGTGATTTTCTTTCCTTGAAGTTCAGATTTGTTAGATCTAGGAGTTAAGACAGTTAATATAAGCTGTGTTTAGATCTATAGCAACAAACAGTTTTGTTCTCTCGAAATTATTGTAGCTCAATTGTGATTATCATGAATAACATACATCTTATGTTGATGACTGTGCTCACTAATGGTATGTTATTGTTGCTTTAGCATTTGATGTATTTGAGCTAAAGTTTTTTTTGACAGTTGCACAATTTTGTTTCAATAAATACTAACAGTTTTCAACTGTTAGTATATGGCTTTCACAACTGTTAGGCAAAATCCGTGTGCAACTGAGGGGGAGAAATTTGTCAACTGAGGAGGAGAAATGAGAACAGCTGTAAACACTAAACAACTGTTAATCCAAATAACAGTTGTCACTTTTTATGAAAACAGCTTTAAAACTGTTAGTTTATTTTGTCCGTCAACTGTTAAGCTATTAAATGGTGTTTTGGTCTTTGCAGAATTTTGGAAACTTTGAATTGCATTCAACATTCGAAACATATATAAGGCAATTCCTTCCTTACCAAGAAACTCACACGTCCAAAACGAACTTCGATCAGAAACAAACCCTAACCCTCAACAACTCTTAGAGATCGAAATCAAAATGTCTCCTCTTCCATTTGTCAAAGAGCACAATGTGATCGCTTATCTTGAAAAACCAGACAATCTTGACGCTTTTCACGTCATGATTGATTATCTCACGGTATCAACATTCATTATGCTCTAACTGCCAACTCCACAATCTATACCTCATATATTGAGAACTTCTGGAAGAATGCCAAAGTCCAAGAAGTTGATGGAGTGCAACAGATTTCTACAACTGTTGATGATATGGAGGTTTCTATAACCGAAGACACTATTCGCCATGAACTACAACTGAATGATCTTAATGGTGAGTATTCTGATTCGGTTGCATTAGAATATCTACACACCGAGTTACTGAAACTTGGGTATGAGGGCCCTGGGGGTAAGGGTACCTTCTACAAAGGGCAATTTTGCGCACACTGGAAGTTCATTATTCATACTCTCCAGCAGTGCATAAGCCCTAAGAGAACGGGCTGGAATGAGTTTGGGAGCAACATTGCTCTCGCACTCATCTGTCTAGCCAACAACAGATGTTTTAATTTTTCAAAATTGATATTTAATGGTATGGTAAAACATCTGGGGACCAAGTATGGTCTATTTTTGATGTATCCACGGTTTGTGCAAACTTGTTTAAACTTTTTGATTCCAAACCTTAAAATACACAAGAGGGTCATTATTCCCTCTGCTCATGTGGCTTCCACTTTGAGCAAACTGTTGGTTAATGGAAAGAGTTTCTCTGGTGCCATAACTCCACCACTCTCTGAAATGGTGGAGTTTCTTTCAAGAAACAGGACTGCCAGTGTTGAGCATGAAGCCCAACGTATTGCTACACCACCAACACTGGAACCCACAGTCCAAGATACTCAAAATTCCCAATCTGCTTCCTTTGAAAAAGCTACAACACAAGCCCCTGCACTAAAAATATTTCAAAAGAAGAGGAAAAGAACTGTTGGTGCTCCTTCCACCACAGTTCTTGAAACTGAAACTGTTAGCCCTGAACAGGCGCATTCACCTGTGCAGAATATCCAAAGGGAATCCCTTGTGCTGTCTCCCAGGCACAATGAGGAGGTGATCACTCCTTTTGAGGGTAATCATATGGTTTTTGAGGCTGACACTACTGTTTTATCCGCAAAGGATAACTAGGACATTGTTAACATAGCTAAGACCTCAACCATGGCAACAGAGACTGGTAAAACAGTTTCTGGTAATCCCCAGAACCAAGAAAAGAGGAGTACTGATGGGGAAACTCAAGTGAGTAAACCACCAGTTAAATCTGTCAATGATATGCTAACAGTGGAAACACTGGATGACATTGAGACTAGACTGAAACAACGAGCATTGACGGATCCTAACTTTGCACCTTACTTTGCTGCTCACCTACACCTAAAGAAGAAGATCGCTTTTCAAAACAAGAGGATAATTAAACAAGATGAGAAAATAAAAGAGCTATCTGAAAAGTTGGAAAAGGCAAATGAAGTCATTAAGGTGATAGGAATGCATAATGAGGTGCTGATCAGACAAGACAAGCAGCTGAAATTTCTGGGAGAAACTCTTATGAAGGAAACTGATGTTCTTCATAATCATGAACAGCTGCTCAACAAACCTAAAGCCACAGTGAGATCATCTTCAACCTCTCAAGTAAAAGGAGAAAGAAAGTCTAAGCAAGAAGAGGTTCAACAAACAGTTCCACAAGCTGAACAAACAGTTGTTGCTCCAAATGAGCAAACAGTTGCAACACAACAACCAACAGTTGCAACTTTAAATCAACTAACAGTTGCAAGTGTCCAAGCGGTTAATGAAGAAGAAGAAGAACAACTTTCAAGTGTTGATAGGGTGCTAATCAACAGGATGGTGTCAACTGCAGATGTTCCAAGCACTTAGATTTTCAAATCTTGGTCAACAGTTAAGCAGAACTACGTGGTTGATATTAGTGCTCAATATCTGGGAATAAATTCGTCTAGAATGGCACAGAAAATCGATGATGGATGGCTTGATGGAAAGGTTGCTACGTTAGAATCTTTACCACCAAAGAAAGGGTATAAAGGCATAGTTATCCAGGAAGGAAAGAAAGAATCAAAGTTGCCTCCTGTTCCAGGCAAAGGTAAAGAAATTGTTGTTGTTTGTCCTAAGCTCAAGCTTTCAAGACAACAACAAGAAGAGCGTGATCATGAATTTGCATTAAGGCTAGCAGCTGAGCAAAAAGAACAAGAACAGTCTGATTTTGAGATAGCAAAGAAGCTGGATGATGAGATCACTGCTCAGATTGATGAGGAAGAAAGGGAGAAGAAGGCTGGTAAGGGAGTAAAAAGAAAAAGAGTTGTAAAGAAGAAAACAGTTCCATCTCCCAAGCCAGTAGTTGAAAAGAGAAAACCCCAAACATTCCAAAAGTCTGAAGAAAAAGCTAAAGCTGAAAAGGTTCAAACCATTCTTCATGACAGACTAAGTGTGGAGATTGCAGAAAGAATTGAAAAATTAGAAAAAGAGCAGCTTGGTCAAAAATCCCACATTACTGAGTGGCGATTTGAATTTTTGAGGGTAGAGACTGGAAAGCAAGGATTTACTATTGTCAGGGAACTGGAACCAATTGAAAGTTATTCTAGTTTCATCCAAATGATGGATTGTGTGACAAGGAGAGACATACAGGAGATGTATGCATATGGAGTAGGTCACTATGGCAGGGCAGCTGAGGTTGAAGTAAAAGTCTTGATGATGCACTTATCTAGTATATGTAATCCACTGGAAGTGATGTCCATGTTGATAAGTGATGAAAGATTTCCAATCATTACTGTGAAAGTATATGAAAGATCAAGAGTATATCAAATGGTGATGGGAAATGCTCAAACTCAGTGGTTTGATCTTGAGTTCATCGAGCACAGTAAACCAAAGCTAATGTATATGTTGAAAGCAAGGTTTTATGGCCCTACAAAAGTGAAGGAAGATTTGATGAAGAGATTGAAGAAGAGATTGGAGCTTATACAGTCAGAGAAAATGTAATTTTTCTATCTATTAAATTTTTGATCGTAATAGTTTGATTTTGTATACAATGTTAAATATGTTCTTTACTTATGTTAATTTGTCTATGATTGAACCCTTAAAACAAACAACTTAAATGTATTGTTCAATACTTTAAGTTAGGGGGAGATTGTTGGGAAATTAGCTACGTTATTGTACATATTATACAAGTAAAGATAAAACTGTTAAGTGAAGGTTGGTGTAACAGTTGGAAACTGTTAGTTGAAAATATGAAAACAGTTGAGAACTGTTAGTGTAAACGTCTACAACTGTTTGAAGACCTTGAAGCTGAAGACTGTTAGAAGAATCAAGAACTGTTGTATTCATTAAACAGTTTCTGTTGAGCTAAATATGGAAAAATTCTATCTTTGAAGATATCTCGAAATACTTTGAAGATCATCAAGATTATCTCAGAAGATAGAAGATTACCTAACTGTCAGCAAATCAAGGAAGATCAAGGAGTATATAAATGATAGATTAGAATTCATAATTTGTACGTATGTAATCATTGATTATATTTTTGCATTCGTTCTTCAAATTGTAATTTGCTTTCTGAATAGTGCTAATCCTCTAAGTTTCTCGTTGAAACCTAAGAAAAATCTGTGTTCTTCGTCTAACATAATAAGTTAGATTGGGGGTGAAGTTTGCTTTTGAAATCATTCTGGTTGGTTAATAAAACTACTGTTTGATTGAATTGATTTGTGTTTAAAACCTTCTTTAATCAATTAAGTGTGATTCCGCAACTTCTTAGTTGATTGTGATCATAGTTAAAGATTAACTTTTATTCTACTCTGATTTATTATTTAAAAGTTAGTTCTTGTTATTTGATATAATCTATATCCGATCCTGACAATAACCTCAAAGCTGAGATAGCAAAACTAAAAGATGAGATTAAGTAAAATCAATGTCTCATTAATGTTGATAAGAAGGCATAGTGTTATCTTGAATGTGAAAGATACATTAATAAACTTCTAAGTGAAGAACTTCAGGAAGCTAAAGTCAAAGCTGATCAACTCCAAAAGGTCACTGAGTCTTGGTCTAAGTCATCAAAGCTTGCTGAAAAGTGCATAAACCAACAAATTCCTAAACAGGTACAAGCTGTACTTAGAGGTGACTATCAAACTGCAGCTTATGTAGCTGATGATGAGATAGCAAGTACAGACTCTGAGGAAGATAGACAACTGATTGAGTCTCAGAAGTCAGCCTCAGAGAAAAGACATGATTCAAGCTTGAAATGCAATATGTTTGTAAAGGCTAGAGTTCATGGAAATTGGTGCTCAACATCCAAACAACATAGTAAGTCTGTGTTGGATAGATTAAGCACTCAGCCTATTCAAAGAACTTCAGTCATAGAAAGGCTTAATCAAAATCCTTTCAAAAGACAACACTCTCTATCTGGCTTGGAGAGAAGTTACAAGAATAGGAAGACAACTGTAAGTCAGAGGTCAAATCACAACAATGGTAAGTCCAAAGTTGTGGATCTTGGTAAGTCCAAGGAGATCAACAGTGGTAAGTCCAAAGCTGTTGAAACTTGTGAGTCCAGAAAGCATGACAAAGGTAAGTCAAAGGTCATGGAAAACAAGTTTGTTGGTCAAGCTTCTAATAAAAAGGATAACAAACAAAGATCTGACAAAGGTAAGTCAAAAGTCAGTGAGCATCAAGTGAATCAACTTGCAAAGAAAGTTGAAAAGTTACCCACTACATATAATCCTAAGACTGAGAGCAAGTTCTCACAAGGATTATTAGACATTCTACCTCCTGTAATCATTGGAAGAATGAGATGCTACAAGTGTAGAAGTAGAGGTCATGAGGCTAAGGACTGTGATGTTGAAATCTCAAGGCCGGAACAAGAACAGGCTGATCAGCCTACACTGGACTCAGCTCCTGCTCAAGTTGAACAGTCAGTTCAACAAGATGAAGATGCTAAGTGCTCATAATCTGAACCCACCAAGAAGTGCGTTCGCAATTAAAACTAGTGTGTTTAGTTTTCATATCATGTGCAGGGTTCAAGTAAATGGTACTTGGATAGTGGATGCTCAAGACACATGACTGGGTGGAAATGACTTCTTATTGATTTCCAGGAAGATGAAGGTCCTAAAGTAACTTTTGGTGCTCCCATGGAAGAACTAAAGGCTATGGGAAGATGCATGCTAGCAAGGTTACTTTTCAAAAGGGTGCATATGTCAAAGGTCTTAAGAACAATCTGATTAGTATTAGTCAACTGTGTGATGAAGACAACATTGTTACTTTTAGGAAGAAAGTAGGAACTATATATAATGCTAAGGGAAAGCCTATATTAATAGCTAAAAGAGAAAGAGATGTGTATCTACTTGATATTAATTCTACTGATCCCTATACTGAAACCTGTTTGTATTCCCAATTTGTTCCTATGCTGAGTTGGTTGTGACATAAACGATTATCACATTTAAATTTCAAATATATAAATATGCTATCCAATAAAGAGTTAGTCTCTGGATTACCAAAGATCACATTTGTCAAGGACAAATTGTGTTCAGCTTGTGAAAAACGGAAACCTCTTAAAGGGTCCCTTAAATCAAAGAAATTTTTTTCAATAACAGACCCACTGCATATGTTGCATATGGATCTGTTTGGACCCATAAGTACTCCAAGCCTAAGTGGCAAGAAGTACACACTGGTGATTGTAGATGAGTTCTCATGATTCACTGGGTAATATTCCTAAAAACTAAAAGTGAAACTGCCCTAGAGATAATAAGTTTTATCAAACAGGAAGAGTTGCAGAAAGGTAAGTCTGTAAAGCAACACTGTAACACCCAGGTTCGGTTACCCCCTAATTATGTGTTACTTAATATTAAGTGTTATATGTGTATTGGGGTAGTCGATATGTGAATATATATGTTTAATAGTTAAAGGGGCCTTACTTGTCAATTTTGAAAGTTGGTAAGTGGAGGGGCCATTTAGCAATTTGACAAAACTTATAAATATGATCAGATTCAATTTTCTATATATGACTTCATGATGAAGTCTTTCTAGTACATGCATGTATGCCACATACACACCCTCATAAGGTGCCACCTACCATCTCTTTCTCCTTTTAAATTTTGAATTCCACCATAACAAGGTTATTAGCTTTTTAGCTTTCACACAGACCATAGTTAGCCAAGGTATGATTTATTTATTTGATTTTAAGTTATTAAGGATTAAAGGTTCAATAAGGTTGAATCTTTAGGTATATATAATTGTTGTTGTATTATTACTATGAGGTGTTTGGGGTGTAGGAAAACGCTCCTAAATCATTTGTTGTTAATTACATATATGTGATACTATTTGTGTAGGATCGTGAGTATTCGAATACACAACTCTAATTCAGTAATTTTATCAGTGCAATAGCTTATAAGGGGAGTCTCCTAGACTATTACTCATATGTTTACTATGTGTGTTATTACAGTAGAATAAAATCATGTGACTATCATATGTGTTTATAGCATGCTGCTTTGTGCAGTAGTGGGTCAGATTAGTACAGTACTGTAGCTCATGTTGTTGCCCTGGGTCTAGAACCAGTGGTTTGCAAACCCCTGTTACACGTGTGTTATCTATATGTGATTATATACATGTGTTTATATGATTGACAGTCTGATAAACTCACTAAGCTCTCGTAGCTTATCAGATATTATATGTGGTGTTTTACGGGAATCAAAGACAAGGGCAAGACTCCCGTTTGACCACAGTCTTTGAGATAGTCTTTTGTTAAAACAATATAACTCCTCAATGTAAATTTTTAGCTTTTGATGTCAAATACGAGGGAACAAGTGAATATCTTTTGTCAGAACTCGTTTTAAAATTGTACGCTTCCGCTTTTATGAAAAATATATGTGTTTATTTCCAGAAGGTATTTCATATAGTGATTTTCAGTTATTTAGTAAATTGGGGCGTTACAACTTGGTATCAGAGCCATGGTTTGAGGGATTCGGATGTGTGTCATGCACAGGTTGGACTTGAACCTTGGTTTTGAGAAATAGGTGTGTTAAACCGGAGACTTGCAGCTTGGTGAGTATACTGGTAATTTCAGTAATGTATTATATGTGAATTATATGTGATTACATGATATGTTCAGAAGTGATATGAATTATATGTGTAACTTATATAAGTTGACTATATATATGTGAATATATCATGAATTGACTTGCTATATATGTGAATGATTATAAGATATGGATATTGTAACCCAAGCTTGTGAAGTAGGTGCTAAGTGGTGAAAGTTAAGATTTAGTATGTATAGTGAATTTGAAGTGGTAAGGGGGCCCGTACTACTACAAATACACGGTATATGCTAGAACTTGACAGAATCATGATAGTATTCTACGGATCGGGTCAAGGGGTAGTGTGTTAGATTAGAAATCCAGTAACCGTTGGGTTAGTTTTTCTATAATTGTGTGAAATATGTGTAAACATCATACTAAGTGTTTACAGTCATAAAGGATGAGTCAGTTAGAATTCAGAGGTATATGTGTATTCTTGTGAGAGCTACAACTACATAAATTACAGAATGGTGAATACACGAGGCTCTCGAGCAATGAATGATCCAAAGGTGGACCTAGCCATAGACCTGACCACATAGAGACCAGTGTTACTGGTGGCAGAAACCCTAACCGGATACAGAATGCAAGACCAGAGGGGCCACCCGATTTGAATCAAGAGGCTCCAGTGCCTACTATGAGAGAAACTATTTCTGAGGAGCTCAGCAAAGTATACCCTACATCATTACACAGGTAGTAGGGCAACTTCAAGAACAGAACCGGGAGACGATTAGGCAAGAAATAGTTGCGAGGCTAGCAGCAGCTGGGGAAGGGGTTAATCCCCAACAGGTGGTTATACAGAAAGATCCCAAGGGCTGTAAATTCACAGACTTCACAGCATGCCAACCATCGTTGTTTTACGGGTCAACAGATCCGGTTATTAGTCACAGGTGGATTTCAGAGACAGAGGGTGCCTTTCATACGTGTTCTTGTCCACCAGAAAAGAAAGTTAGATACGTTAGCAATCAGCTGAGAGGTGCCGCGAAAGATTTGTGGGATATGGAAGTCAAGCAGAGGGTTATGCACAGATTGAAACCATGTCTTGGGAGACGTTCAAGGAGATTGCTTATGAGCAATTCGTGCCACAGTCCGAGATTGATAGGATTGTGGTTGAGTTTCACAAACTCAAGCAGACCACAGAAACAGTGCCAGAAATCAACGCAAAGTTCATGGAGAAAGCTCGTTTTTGCTTGGATTACGTGGCAAATGAGAAAATGAAGATGTACAGGTACACGATGGTGCTCAAGCCGAGTATCAGAGAGTTTATTGATGCCAACAAGCATCACACGGTAAAATCAATGATGGATGCTGCTAGAGCTAGAGAGTTAGAGCTTGAAAGACAACTAGCTGAGAGAAAGTTAGTTGAGAAAGTTGCACCAGCACCCAAGAAACAGAAAGTGGAAACCCCTGAACAGAAGCCTACCCAGAAAACCTATCCGGTTTGTCCTACTTGTAAACGACATCATCTTGGGGAATGCAAGTTTGGTTCTCCAACGTGTTACAAATGTGGGAAGCCAGGTCATGTGAGAAAAGATTGTAAGAATCCAATCAAAGTCTGCTTCAACTGCTATCAGCCGGGCCACCAGAAAGCTCAGTGCCCAAACCCAGCAGCAGCAACACCTACTGGCTCCAAACTGAACTCAGCTTTACCTTCTCTACGTATTTCAGAACCAAAGGACGTAAAGATAGAAAATGTTCAGAAACCTAAAGGTAGAGCTTTTTAGCTCACAGTTGAGGAAGCTAGAACAGAACCAGATGTGGTCACAGGTACATACCTCATAAATAATTTTCTGGCTCTCGTGTTATTTGATTCGGGTGCAAGTAAATCGTTCGTATCTGTTACCTTTTGTAAAAAGTTTGATCATAAGTGTGAAAAGCTAGATTCTCCTCTCGAGGTGGAAATAGTTGATGATAAATTTGTGATAATATCTGATGTGTATAAATATAATGTGATAGAAATAGATACTGTTAGATTCCCTATAGAACTTATTCCCATGACCATGAGGGAATTTCAAGTGGTAGTCGGGATGGACTGGTTAGGATGTCATCAGGCTACTATATTATGCGGACAGAAAGTGATACGGGTTCGTACCCCAAGTGGGGAAGAACTCTCTATATGTGATGATACAAAGAGGGGTATATCATGTGTGTGTTCAGTTTCCAAGGCTAGGAAGTATCTTCATCATGGGTATACTACTTTCATATCTTATGTGGTAGATACCAAATTAGAAAAGAGACAAGTATGTGTTGATAATGTGAAGGTAGTATGTGAATATCCTGAAGTGTTCCCCGAGGATTTACCTGGGGTGCCGCCAGACAGACAAGTTGAATTCAAAATTGACTTAGTGCCGGGAGCTTCACTGATAGCGAGGGCTCCATATAGATTGGCTCCGCCAGAGATGCAGGAACTGATGAAGCAACTTCAGGAGTTACTTGATAAGGGGTTTATTACGTGTAACACCCAGGTTCGGTTACCCCCTAATTATGTGTTACTTAATATTAAGTTTTATATGTGTATTGGGGTAGTCCATATGTGAATATATATGTTTAATAGTTAAAGGGGCCTTACTTGTCAATTTTGAAAGTTGGTAAGTGGAGGGGCCATTTAGCAATTTGACAAAACTTATAGATATGATCAGATTCAATTTTCTATGTATGACTTCATGATGAAGTCTTTCTAGTACATGCATGTATGCATATACACACCCTTATAAGGTGCCACCTACCATCTCTTTCTCCTTTTAAATTTTGAATTCCACCATAAGAAGGTTATTAGCTTTTTAGCATTCACGCAGACCATAGTTAGCCAAGGTATGATTTATATATTTGATTTTAATTTATTATGGATTAAAGGTTCAATAAGGTTGAATCTTTAGGTATACATAATTGTTGTTGTATTACTACTATGAGGTGTTTGGGGTATAGGAAAACGCTCCTAAATCATTTGTTGTTAATTACATATATGTGATATTATTTGTGTAGGATCGTGAGTATTCGAATACACAACTCTAATTCAGTAATTTTATCAGTGCAATAGCTTATAAGGTGAGTCTCCTAGACTATTACTCATATGTTCACTATGTGTGTTATTACAGTAGAATAAAATCATGTGACTATCATATATGTTTATATCATGCTGCTTTGTGCAGTAGTGGGTCATATTAGTACAGTACAGTAGCTCATGTTGCTGCCTTGTGTCTAGAACCAGTGTTTTGCAAACCCCTATTACACGTGTGTTATCTATATGTGATTATATACATGTGTTTATATGATTGACAGTCTGGTAAACTCACTAAGCTCTCGTAGCTTATCAGATATTATATTTGGTGTTTTGCAGGTACCAAAGACAAGGTGAGTTAATTAATATACATGTTAGTCCATGTTTGTTTTCGAGTCTGTTCTCGAAGAACTCAGCTTGATGAGTTTCAAGCTGAGTAACTCAGTCCGAGCAAGAAGTTAGTTGAAAGAGAATTAAAATATGTTTTAAATTTATCTTTTTAACTCTCTATATCTACGGGAAGGATAAGAAGACTCCAGAATCAAGATTGAAGATTGAAGACTCAAGATAAGAAGATTCAAGATTCATGATTCCGGTTTATCCGTTAGTTAGCAAATTAGGATAAGTCTAGTTTGTTAGGATCTGTAGGAACAGGATTATAAATACTTATCATCCTGATAAGTTTTGAGGTACGATTCAGAAACGACTACGACTCAAAAATGACTATAGAGCCAAATACTTCACCTCGACCGTATGTGTTATGATTCTTGAATCACTGTTTGTCAGTTCAATGTGATCAAGAAACTCACAAATTGCCAAGTTATTCGTGTGTTCAAATATTCACATTAGTTGTGAAATTGGTAAGTTTTCAATATGTGATTTAATCCTGTTTAGAGAGTCGTCCAGTATCTATAATCATAAGTTGATTATAGATAACTAAGTTTGAAAGATTGAGAGATTTATATCAGGTGTTTACATATCAAAAGTTGCTTAGTTGATAGAGTCTGTAATCATCTTCTTATTAATGAAAAGCAAAGCATTCGATTATGGTTTGATTTACTATGTGTAACACTTTATTTTGATTTGTTCAATTTCCGCAGAAAGTGTATTCAACCCCCCTTCTACACATTATTGCTTGTTGTTATTCTCACCAAGGGACCAACATTTAATATGTTCTATCTTCAGCATCTTTGTAACTGTTTTCATGGTGAAACCTAATTTGAGTTTGAGAAGAAAATGATCATTTGGATGGTGCAAATTAAGTTCTAGTGGTTTATTTTTGTGTCAAAAGTGGTTATAAGCTTCAAGTGATGATAAACGAAGTGTATAAACAATTGAAACTGAGTTTTGGTCAATTTGAGTGTCAAAAATGCGATTTACAGAAGCTGTGTAAGAATAGACTCGAAGCTTACTATATCGATCTTCCTTACGGGCACAAAGGATGGTCTTTTCGTTTGTAAGCCGTTATGTGGTTCCTTGCGGCCATAGTCATGGGTATTTGTGGCCGTAAGGGTTGTGTCATGTGGTTTACCGTCTACGGGTGAAGGAATAAGGTTTACGGGCATAGACGACCAAGGAACCATACTTGGGGGAAAAAGGGATTTCCCTTGCGGCCGTAAGCCATGGTTTATGGCAAGGAACTCTTGCGGGCGTAAGTTATCCCCTTACGAACGTAAGGGGGTGTTTTAAGGGGCCCTTGCGGGCGTAAGCCAGGGGCTTGCGGCCGCAAGCAGGGGTCCAGTGTTGACAGTTTGTGTAACATGTGTTTAGACCTGAATGTGCTCTGTGTAAGTGACAACCAAACGTATGTATGATGTGTTATGTGATCCTGAGGAACCAGAGGACACCGAGCACTATATCTGTCTCTTGTGAATCCAGGTGAGTACCGGTTTCCCATGAGACTCAGTAAGTAGGATTATCTGTTGTCTGTGCTATGTTGCCATGTTTATACACGTGTACATGCGAGGTATGATTACCATGTGATATATGTTATGCCATGTGATATAAATTGTGACTATGATACCATGCATATTGTAGACCCGGTACAGGTCGGTTGTGTTTGTGATTCTTTTTCGGACAAATGGCGTGAGTTGAGGTCAGCTGCGGCTTGATCCCTTTAGGGACTGTTGGCTGGTTATTCGGGATCAACGGTACTCTACGGTGATTTCTGGGTCAAAGGCACTACAGGCCGCCGTTCCTTGACATATAGTGACGGTCTTGGTCTATGATCAGATCCGACCAGAGTCCTTGTGGCTCAAATATGTTGGTGGGCTGCTCTTCACTCCCCCATCTGTGCGGGTGAATGTGACTGATTCCTCCGCTTGGGTCATTGAGCCAGACTAGCTATCTCTCTAGATATGACCCTGCTGACATGTTGGCGCACCGCTATGTGATAGACTAGCTCTGTGTGCCATGCCGTGATGTGATAGCATGCTTATTGATGCTTATGTGAAATCTGTGCTCACTATGTAGTTGTAGCTAATGTTTCAAGATATTTCCCTTTTCGTAGGTTAGTGACGTGATAGCCTGGCGAGGCGGGATATTTTCGGGTAGTTATTGTATATATCTTTTGAAACACTTGTCGTTTTTATTATGTTACTCTGATATGATGGTCGGTACTTAATTGGTAACACTGGCTTATTTTTTAGACTTGGCTTGATTGGTTGTATTTTGATGCCAAGTCGATAAACACTACTTAACTATGTAATCAGTAGTTTGTTCCGCTACGATCTTTTGTGTAAATATAGTTTAAAAGTTTTATATTTCCACTGATTTTAAGCTCGTGAAACGTGGTGTTACAATTAGGTATCATAGCCTAAGTTTGAAGGAATTGGGTAGTTGTAAAAGTATTCAATCTCAAACTCGAACCCGACCATCATTAAGTGTTCATAGCGGGTATTTAGGACTGAGTGTGAGCGTTATGTGATTACTACTCAATGTGAACTAACTTATGTGTTAGTGAATTGTGAATAAGTGTTGTGCTAAGTGTTTTTGTTACTTGTGTATAGTAAGCTGAGTGATAATGTCTGAGCAACGAGCTACCACAGAGGAAGCTCTGAAGCAAATGGAGGACGAGGCTTCTCGTACTCACGTTGTAGCTGAGGAGGGATCTTCTCAGCATCATACTCAAGGTTCGAGGCGTATTCATGATCCTAAGGCATATATTCTGCGTCTCGAGGAAGAGCTCCGTGTGACAAGGGAGCTGCTGCTAGAAGCCGTCAAAGTAAAGAGCCGGGGGCACTGTTCGTATATAAAGTTCATGTCTTGCCGACCCAAAGAGTTTGAGGTGAGTGACAATCCTTTAGACACTATCCGATGGCTTCGAGAGACAGACCAAGCGTTTGAGTCATGTGATTGTGAACCCGAATACAATATCAAGTACGCAGTACGCTTGTTAAAGAGGTGTGCAATGGTGGGATACCATGAAAGACACTGTGACTAAACAGGTTATTGCTGCCATGTCTTGGGAGCAGTTTGTAGAAAAAGTGACGAAAAAGTACTGTACTGATTATGACTTGGAAAATATGGAGCGAGAGTTTAATGGTCTCCGCAAGGGGGACAAACCGATAGAGGATCTTTTGAATGCTTTTACCGATAAGGTGAAGTTTCTTCCCCACCTTGTAACTGATGAGAATGCAAAGATTCGCAAGTTAGTGGGTATGTTACCTGTGATTTATCAACCGCACGTCAGAGCTGTGGGAACTCTGGATCAGGCTTTTGAAATCTCCCGACAAATCGAAGGTGACCGTCTCCACAGCAAAGGAGACCAATCTGGTGAGGGTCAGAAGAGGAAGTCCTAGCAGTCCTCTAAATCTGGTCCGTCCAAAGGGCAGTCTTCTGCCGGTGGTAAATCCGAGTCAAGCAAGAAGCCGAGGTCTGATAACCCTTGGTGTTCTATGTGCCGTAGTTTCCATTACGGTAATTGTTCAAAGGCAACTACTAGGTGTCTGCGGTGTGGTGAAAAAGGGCACTCTGTTGCAGAGTGTACATTTAAACAAAGTGTTTGTTTTAAGTGTCAGAAGCCGGGGCACAAGATCAGTGATTGTCCGACCCGGCAGGGTACAGGCACTGGAGCCGGTGGATCTTCTTCCGGTCAAAAGAAATAGGGCGTTTCTCACGATAAGGGGCGGGCTTTTCAAATGACTACTGACAAAGACAAGGCTGGTGGAGATGTGATCACTCGTACTTTTCTAATTAACTTTACTCTAGCTTGTGTGTTATTTGATTCTGGAGCTACCTATTCTTTTGTATCTGTGGCTTTTCGTGATAAATTGCAATTACCTGTATCTGTGTTACTTGAGCCGATCAAGGTAGAGAGTGCTAGTGGTAAGGTAGTTCCAGTTACAGACAGTGTTCCTCGTGCTGTTATTGATGTGGATGGGAATAGTTTCTCTATATCTTTTCTTCTCATGCCATATGCGGGCTTTGACGCGGTAGTTGGTATGGATTGGCTCAGCAGTTTAAATGCTAAGATTCTGTGTTCGAAAAAGATGATAAAGATTCCTCTACCCAATGGGTCATGTGCTATTGCTCGACGAGAACGAAGAGAATCTGATATTCCCATTATTTCTATGATTAAAGCTCAGAAATCTATTACAAAAGGCTGTGATACCTATCTAGCCTATGTGATTGATGCAAAATTGGAGAAACGAGTGGTCAAAGATATTCTGGTAGTGTCTGACTATCCGGAAGTATTCCCTGATGAATTACCGGGTTTGCCGCCGGTTAGAGACTTGGAGTATCGAATCAATCATGTTCCAGGGGCTACCCCTGTAGCTAAAGCTCTTTACCGTCTTGCTCCTTCTGAGGTGCGAGAGATGATGACGCAAATACAGGAGTTACTTGCCAGGGGCTTTCTTCGTCCGAGTTCTTCCCCGTGGGGAGCTCATGTGCTTTTTGTGAAAAAGAAAGACGGAACTATGCTGATGTGTATTGATTACCGGGATCTTAACAAGCGAACGGTGAAGAATAAGTATCCTCTTCCGCGTATCGATAACTTGTTCGATCAATTGCAGGGAGCGATGTGTTTCTCTGAGATTGATCTTCGATCTGTGTACCATCAAGTGCGGGTTTGTGATGATGATATTCCTATAACTGCTTTCTGCACTCGATATGGCCATTATGAATTTTTGGTTATGCCGTTCGGATTAACCAATGTGCCTGCTATCTTTATGGATTTGATAAATCGGATTTGTCATCCTTTCTTGGATAAATCCGTTATCGTGTTTAACGATGATATTCTTGTGTATTCTAAAAGCGAAACCGAGCACGAGTTGCATTTGCAGAAAGTTCTTGAAACTCTCAAGCAAGAGAAACGTTATGCAAAATTTTCTAAATGTGAGTTCTGGCTTAGGGAATTTCATTTTCTCGGTCATGTGATCTGCAGGGATGGTGTCAAAGTGAATCCGGCAAAAGTCGAAGTAGTGATGAACTGGGGAGCACGAACTCCTTCTAAAGTTCAAACTTTTCTCCGCCTAGCTGGATATTATCGGCGGTTTATCTGCGATTTTTCTAAACTTGCAGGTCCCTTGACCAAGCTTACTTGTAAAGACGTTGCTTTCGTGTGGTTAGAAGCACAAGAACAAGCGTTGAGACTCCGAAACGGCTACTGTGTGAAGCTCCGATCCTTTCTTTACCTGACGCGTCTGATGACTTCGTCGTTTATTGTGATGCTTCTTACTCGGGGCTGGGATGCGTGTTAATGCAGCGTGATAAAGTGATTACTTACGCGATTCGACAATTAAAGCCCCATAAATGTGTGGTTTGTACGGATTACAAGAGCTTGCAGTACTTGTTTACGCGGAAAGAGGTCAACATGAGACAGCGTCGATAGCTCGAGTTGATAAAGGATTATGACTGTAAATCCGTTATCACCCAGGTAAGGCCAACGTGGTGGCGGATTCTCAGAGTTGCCGAAGCTCGTTAGTAGATGTGAAATTCATGAAGCATACGGTGATTCCTGATATCCTTGCGAGATTGAAGGAAGCACAAATAGTCGCGTTGTGTGACGAGAATTTGAAAGCTGAAGTGATGCGAAAGTAAAAGGATCTGCTTGCATATGATAGTCGCGGGATAAAAACCTTTCTGTCTTGAATATGGGTGCTGCTTTATGGAGGTAATCGTGAGCTGATTTTACATGAAGCTCATCAGTCTCCACTGTCTGTTCATCCGGGTAGCACAAAAATATATCACGATCTGAAGGCTTTGTACTGGTGGCCTACGTTAAAGAGAGATATTGCTTCGTACGTGGATAAATGTCAAATATGTACGCAAGTGAAGACTGAGCATCAGAAACCACACGATAACCTTCAGCAACTCGAAATTCCTGAGTGGAAATGGTATCATATCACTAGGATTTCGTGACGAAGTTACCAAAGACTTTTAAAGGCCACGACACGATTTGGGTCATCCTTGACAGATTGACCAAAAGCGCCCATTTCTTAGCCACCAATGAATCTGCTTCGTTGGATCGGCTAGCCCAGTTGTATATCAATGAAATTATGTCGCGCCACGGTTTGCCGTGTTCTATTGTGTCAAATCATGACTCGCGGTTTGCTTCTAACTTTTTTCAGAGCATACAGCATGAGCTTGGCACTCGTGTGCAAGTGAGCACTGCTTATCATCCGCAGACTGATGATCAGTCTAAGAGAACTATCCAAACCTTGGAGGACATGCTTCGCGCATGTGTACTTGAGTTCGGCGGAGCATGGGATTCTCATCTGCCGTTGATTGAATTTTCATATAATAACTCATACCATTCCAGTATTAGAATGCCTCCTTTCAAGATGTTGTATAAGAGGCGTTGTCGTACTCCCACTTGTTGGCTAGAGCCTGGAGAGAAATAGTTTGCTTGACCCAAAATTGTGAAAATCACCGCTAATAAAGTGAAAGTGGAGCGTGAAAAGATGAAAGCTGCTTCTGATGGACAAAGAGTGTATGCTGACCCTAGACATCCGCCAGTCGTGTTTAACGAGGGCGATCGTGTATTCCTGAAAATCTCTCCATGGAAGGGTGTTATCCGATTCGGCTGTAAAGGCAAGTTGAGTCCACGTTTTATAGGACCGTTTAAGATCCTTCACAGGGTCAATGATCAGTTGGTTTCTCTGGAGTTTCCTCTAGAACTTGCTGATATTCATAATACCTTTAATGTGTGTTACTTACGCAAGTGCAAAGTTGACGAAAGTCAAATCCTGCCGTTGCAAGAGCTAAGAGTTGATGCTTCAAAACGCCTAGTTGAGGAACCCGTTGAACTTCTCGGCTCAAAGACTAAAAAGCTGCGTAAGAAAATGATTAAGCTCGTCTTAGTCAAGTGGAACCATAACCTAGGTTCGAATATGACCTGGAAAACTGAAGAAGATATGCGAGCTCGATATCCCCACCTGTTCGTGAGTGATCAGATTCCGAGGACGGAATCTTCTTAAGGGTGGTAGATTTGTAACACCATGAAATAGGGTCTAGGTGTAACCGCTTGTACCTTGTTTTTTCATGTTTGTACAGTGACTATTTTTAGTTACTAACATGTTATATGTTAATTAATGTGATTATGTGAAAAGTGTCGTAAGTGTTTATAAGTGATAAAATGTTAAACGGTTTCAAGTAATGATTCCGTAGATATCCCCGTTAGTTGAAACGGGATGGTGTGTGTCAAGTTGTAAGTTGAGTAGGGGAACAAAATACCCGTGTTTATTTAAGTGACCCCTTAGGGTCGGTTTCTTCTTCCTTATCCCCTGTTGAAACCCAAACCACCCACTAGAATACCTACATACATACGATACACATACAAACTCCCAAACCATTGAGTTTTGAAAAAAGAAATTAAGTGAAATCAGTAGCAAGGGTGCTTGTAGCAGTATCTAAAGTGTTTAATGTATTCTATCCTCATCATCTTTGTAAGTGTTTTCATGGTGAAACCTAGTTTTGAGTTTGTGGAAGAAAATGATCATTTGGATGGTGCAAATTGAGTTCTAGTGGTTTCTTTTTCTGTTAAAAGTTTTTATAAGCTTCATGAGATGTTAAACGAAGTGCATAAACGATTGAAACTGAGTTTTGGTCGATTTGAGTGTCAAAAACGCGATTTACAAAAGCTGTGTAAGAACAGAGTCGAAGCTTATTATATCGATCTTCCTTACGGGCACAATGTGGTTCCTTGCGGCCGTAGTCATTGGTACTTGCGGCCATAAGGGATGTGTCATGTGGTTTACCGCCTACAGGTGAAGGAATAAGGTTTACGGGGGCTGGCATATAGCTTGCGTCCGTAGACGACCAAGGAACCATACTTGCGGGCAAAAGGGATTTCTCTTATGGCCGTAAGCAATGGTTTATGGCAAGGAACTCCTGCGGGCGTAAGATATCCTCTTACGGCCGAAAGGGGGTGTTTTAAGGGGCCCTTGCGGGCGTAAGCCAGGGGCTTACGGCTGCAAGCAGCGGTCAAGTGTTGACAGTTTGTGTAACATGTGTTTAGATCTGAATGTGCTATGTACAAGTGATAACCAAATGTGTGTATGATGTGTTAGGTGATCATGAGGAACCAGAGGACACAGAGCAATATATCTTTCTCTTGTGAACTACAGGTGAGTACCGGTTTCCCATGAGACTTAGTAAGTAAGGTTATTTGTTTCCTGTGCTATGTTCCATGTTTAAACACGTGTACATACGAGGTATGATTACCATCTGATATATGTTATGCCATGTGATATACCTTGTGACTATGATACGCATGCGTACCGTAGACCCGGTATGGGTCAGTTGTGTTTGTGATTCTTGTCCTAACAAATGGCGCGAGTTAAGGTCAGCTGCGGCTGGATCCCTTGAGGGCCTGTTGGCCTCGGGATCAACGGTAGTCGACAGTAATTTCCGGTCAAAGGCACTGCAGGCCGCCGTTCCTTGACATACAGTGAGGGTCTTGGTCTATGATCAGATCCGAGCAGAGTCCTTGTCGCTCAAACGTGTTGGAAGGCTGCTCTTTGCTTCCCCACTTGTGCGGTTGGATATGACTGATTCCCCAGCTTGGGTCATTGAGCCAGACTAGTTATCTCACGAGTTATGATCCTGCTAACATGTCGGCACACCGCTATGTGATAGACTACTCTGTGTGCCATGCCGTGATATGATAGCATGCTTATTGATGTTTATGTGAAATTTGTGGTCACTAGCTAGTTGTAGCTAACATTTCAATATATTTCCCTTTTCGCAGGTTAGTGAGGTGATGGCCTGGCGAGGCGGGATACTTGCGGATAGTTGTTGTATATATCTTTTGGAACACTTGTCGTTGTTGGTAACATTGGCTTATTTTTAGGACTTGGCTTGATTGGTTGTATTTTGATGTCAAGTTGATAATCACTACTTAACTATGTAATCAGTGGTTTGTTCCGCTGTGATCTTTTGTGTAAATATAGTTTAAACGTTTTAGATTGCCACTAATTTTAAGCTCGTGAAACGCGGTGTTATAGTAATGCCCCATTTTCATTATAAAACTTTACGGAAATTATTCGTAAATAAACGAACTTTATTGCAACCAAAAATTAAGTTTAAATATAATAGCAGGAGCATGTGCTAAAAATATTTACAAACACTTAATATATAATTCAAAAGTCGAGGAAACAACTAGCACTTAATAATCTTTAAATAAGTTGGTTGCAAAACACGAGTCCACCAACTAAATTCACATCCAAAAATCTTCGAGTACCAGAAAAATGTTAGGAGTATCTGATGAGCTATAAAGCCTAGTGAGCAACTCAAATTAATTACTTATATAGAATGTTCCACGATCTGAGTAAGCTCTATTCTTTTACAACATTATGTGACTCATCACGGCGTTTTTATGATAAAAAGCCTTGTATTTATATCTATTTAATAATAATATTTGTAATCACGTCTATTCAGGAACTGATTCTATATAATAGCAGCATCCATATCCATATTATTGTATTTGTATATTATGATCGTATCCATAATTAAACTATTATAACGACCATTACATTCGCACCTTTGTATTTGTAACTGTATCGCAGCTACTACAATCGTAGTTATATTCACACATTATAATTGTCTTTGTTGGAGTATGCCCACTGATACACGTAGGCCATATCACTGCCAATGAAGTGCGGGACTATTGGGTCATATACCAAGCTTCTATCTCGATAGCCCTAAGCAACAACAGCAGATCAAAATAGTCAAATTCAAGTTGACCAAGGCTTCACGACTGTGAAGGATACTCCACGGGTTGTGAAGCACATAGTCCTCACGAGTTCCTGTTGGGATTTTGTGGGCAAGCAGCGGAAGCAAGGTACAACAAATAAAGCCCAAGGTACAAGCTATCAAATGATAAAATAAAGAAATCCCAAAATGGACCAAACTCTATGTAAAGAAATGCAACTTGAAAGAAGGATAGAAGGTTATACCTTTCTCCTAAGCTCCAGAAAACTCGTTGTGTCGTGGTGGCGATGCTCCAAGAACGAAACGCGGATCGACTAATGGGATATACCCCGGTAACACGCCAAACTCGAGAGCTAGCTCGCCTCTAGTGATACTTCATCGAGAATATAACCTTGGAACAGCAACAAAACGAGACCAATAATCTGGAACACTCTCTTGTGAAGCTCTCTCTTGGTCTTAGTAGCACCAAAGAGAGTATCTATATCTTAGAGAGAAAAATGAGAGCAAAACCAAACAAATGAATTCCCCTCCCTTGTTCTCTGGCTCCAGACTCGTTTTTGTCTCCCAAAGCCGGCCAGACCTCGATACAAGAGGTTCAAATACATAGACTAGTTTGGGAGGTGGATTTGACAAATGTCACATGGTAGGGTTAGCGGCGCTAACCTGGAGTTAGCGGCGCTAACTCAAAATAGTTAGCGGCGCTAACGCGCCCTGTCAGTGATTTAACACAAAGTACATGCAGCCGTAGCGGCGCTAACCTCTAGGACTTAGCGGCGCTAACAGCTAAGAGTTAGCGGAGCTAACGCGGCCTGCGATGTCAACTTTTGTCTTTTGCCATATTTGGTCCCTTAACTTAAGTTGCTGTCAGGTTAGACCCCGGTGTATGACTCAATAGGCCCATATATCATCAGCAGCGGTCCATATGGCGTACGTGCATTAATGGGCATATTTCTAACAAACTCTCACTTGCACATAATGCACCGTACCCATGTAACCACAGACAAAGAGCGGCTTCTAACAAAAGCATCAATGCCCCCAAGTCAGTATGGGTTCCGCTTCTTTGCAGAAAACCATTACCTACAAAAAGAACGTAGAGGTCCTATTTGATAAGTGATCAAACATCCTTTTGTTCGCGATATCCTTGTGAACACGAGACATGGATTAATATGTCAATCTCCAGATTCGTTCACGATTATGTTTCGCGATCTTGATTGGTGGTGACCAAAATTTAAGGACATATCTGATTCTCAATCAATATTCCTTTGCTCATGGCCATACTTATTTTGGTGTCAGCGCCCAATCATCGAGGGGCCCAGGGATATCTCTCATATCAGAGGAACAAGTTCCGTTGACTGTACTATCCCATAGCGTGAACCTTATCTTAATTAACTATTCCCTTTATAATAGCCAGTTACGAACTACGTTTTGAAATAGTTAAAGTAAGAAAGTTTCATGCTATGGCAATTCATACATCTCAGGTCGAAGGACGTAATGATGTTATCCTTCCGAGTCACTTGTGACTATGATCCATGAAGTGAACTCGGGTGTGGGTTTTCCAGTTACTTGAAACTCCATTCAAGCACAGGTTACTGTTGCGTTTCGTGCATTCAATCCATGATCAATGCATAACCAACACCTAACCTCAACCTTAATTCAAGCTTCCTTCCCTTAAAGAATGACTGGTTGTGGAAATTTAGAATATATAAACATTCTGGGAAGTGGTTAAACATGCTAAGATGGAACACAGTAAAGACCAATGAAGGTAACCGCATCATGCGTATATATAGTCCCCACTATATATCGATACAATCATCGGTTAGCAGTACTGCTTACCGTTCCCAAAGCTTATAGGTAAATCAAACATTTACTAAAAAGATATTCAAGCCTAGTTATAAGCATTAACAATGCTATTATACTTGGTATGAAAACCATCACTAGTATTTGACAACGACTTAACTATGGGGTCATCTACACGATATCCCTTTGTACTCTTTTGTATTCTCTTGTTAAACCACTTGCAAAATGTTCATCAAAGAGATCATACACAAGATTATCATAGTCGTCATATCCTCAATGTTACCAAAGTCTACATTAGGATTAATGACACTTATGATTATCAGAGTCGAGATACTCTCAACGCAACCGAAGTTCACAATAGAGTCATTGACACTCATTTTTATTAGAGTCGACATACCCTTAATGTTAACGAAGTACATAATAGGGTCTATGACACTCATTTGAATCTAAATGCCGTATCTACACCATATATATGAATATTCAAAACTTCGATTAAAATCGACAGTCTCACAAGTCTAGATTTGCTTGCAGTAATAACTTACTCAAGACAACTCTATTTTCGTCGAACATCAAGAACATACTTCAATATTTCTTGAATTTAGAATCCTCTTAACTTCATGTTCATACTTATACTCGTAGAACAATAATTCCATCAATAGGTTGAAAACAACCCTAACTTAGGACATTATTTTCATTTGAGTATATTTTACTAAGAACAAATAAAGCTCCCACTAGCCCTGACAAGAGTATCTGGTTTAGTCTATGCTTTCTAGAAAACTCATTCCATTGACTTTCTCGTAAAGCAAGACTACAACTACAAGATGTAAGTTTTGCTGACTTTATTCATGGACACAACTTGGATAGAATGGATATGTAAGACCTCGGAACATGTGTCAAACATTTCCTCAACTTAACCCTGCGAAGGATCTTGGCCTTTTACTATTTCCATGTGAATTTACTCGTTTCCCAAAGCGACAACAATGTTTCACATAATCCAGACCTAATCTGGATATTACGGATGTATAAGACCTTCGGAACATGCCTCAAGCATTTCCTTAACTTAATCCTATGAAGGATACAGGTCTCTTACGTCCAAGTGAACTAACTTGTTTCCTCAAGGTAACAATAAAACTTCACTTTATCCAAGTCATCTTCAACATAGACACTAGAACATGTTTCCATATAATCAATATGAAACACTTTGTCTCTAGTCGGTATTTGAAGTTGTCTATTATTGCATATATGTTAGTCCCTTTACACTTCTTGAATTACACCTTAGGTGTGGGGATTAACCCAAGTCAAGTACTTGGTTGCAGCAAATGGGTTACATCTATGTATGCCATTCCCTTCTTATATTCACTAGTGAACACATGGTCCCACTATGTTTCCGATGAATGGTAACTTCAGAATGATTTACCATCAAGCTGCTGTTACTAAAATATGACAACGTCATATCTAAACAGCCTTTTTGATTTCCATCAGATTTATAGAAGCAATGGATATTGTCAGGTTTTACCAGCATCTTTATGCTGATTAAATGCTAGTGTCAACATTAGGTCTCTTATTTAAGTTTTACGTTCTTCCACTGGAATGCTTTCGTACATTGTCCTTTCCCTTTTGAGCAACCAAACATGGTTCCCATAAGTTCAGGAAACAATTTCCAAAACTCAGATGAACTACTTAAATATATGTGCATCAACTTAATTTACAATTCATCCATCTCGTACTGAATGTAGACAGGATAATTTTAAGTTATGAGATTGACAAGCAAATGACTCTTTCTAGTAAAAATCTCATTAGATGCTTAGATGACCATCATGTTGGGGTTTAGATTGAGGACTTGGTTCATAATATTAATGTATACCAATCACATTGAATACATATTTTAGGCCTGCCTTTTTACCAGATCATCAGCAAAGATATCCGGTTATCTTTAAAGTAACACCATGTACAAAATGTGTTTCTTAGAGAAAACGAATCATGAGTTAAACTCGTGATTCATTTCATGTTTAAATCAATATAGATAATAAAACTTAGCATCCATTCTAGATCTAAAGATTTATATCTATATGCCCTTATTGATTCTTAATTCTCTTTAGGTTAGTTCCAAACACCTCTAGGTTTCAAGACATAAACCTTTGATTTAGTACGGTATTCTCCCAACAACTATCATAAAGATGGTGATGGAGAATTTTACTAGTATCACTCTATATGGCATACTTGAACGGATTATCCACACAAGTGTGATCAAAATCCAACAAGTCATAATCCTTCCTTCCAATACTGGTGAAAGATTTCCTAATCACTCTAGTCCAATAAACAATATTTATATCTTTCATTTAACCCGAGGCTAAACTTTTACAAAGATCCTAACCACATGGATCTAAGCGATGTAAATGTTGTTTACTTGGTCAAGTTTGATTATGCCATAGAGCTAGTATATCCAAACCACTTTTGGATCCAAGAATCAATTATTCATGATTGCATTATTACTTATAACAAGTCTTTATTTATGTTAAGATATGGATAAGTTTTGATAAAATCATCTCAAAAACAAATTTTCAAATTGTTTCAATTCCAAGTGATATCCATCGTCATCAAATGTGTATTTAAGCACTTAAAATAACACATAAGCATAGACATGGATCTAATTTGAAATAAAACCATCATAATGAATTTTTTTTAATAAAATACAAGATTCAAAATACATCCATCATCTCCAAAAGAACATACAATAAAGCAAGTCTTGCCACGCAGGGCATACAAACAAAAATAAAAAATTAATCCGGAATTAATGGCGAGACTAACCCTCCCAATTCTCTTGTAGAAGACAATCAACAAAATTTCTTCTTCAGAGATCCGGTTCTTCAAGCTTTTCCTTCTTGCATTGAACAGACCTACACTTTGTAACAAAAATAAATTTGTGACAAACGTGAGTCTTATAGCTCGGGTAAACAACCCAACTTATTAAGGAATAGCAATGAAGTATAATCATGAATGTACCTCAAGTAGGAAAATTAACTCTCTCTTTTCTGAGAAGTTTTATATCCTCTCGGCACGAAGGGCAGGCATGACGGCCCGAATCCCCAAATCGTCCGCAGAAGTAGCAAACCACCCCTTGTTGAGTCTCTTTAGGCATATCATCAATATCCATGAACTCAAAATTTGAAGTAAGCTTGGAAACTCCAACTTCTTCTTTTGATGGGATCGATTTCTTCTTCCTCATGTTATGTTGTTCCTTAGAACCATGAACGAGAGTGGATGAGGATGATGTATGCTTGGACATGTTAGATTCTACATCCTTCAACATTCCATGCAATTCATATATAGATATTTCCTTGGCATGCATATGATAGTTCGTGACAAACTGTTCATATGATGCGGGCAGAGACTGAAGTATGAAATTCACACCAAGCTCCCTCCCTACAGGAAATCCTAGTCTCTCCATTTGGTCCATGTAAGATTTCATCTTCAAAACATGGGCACTAACACTCCCGCCTTTCCGCATATTACAACCGGTTAGACTTTAAACACACTCATAATGTTCTTGCCTAACTTGCTGTTGGAATACATCCTTCAGCTTGTTAATCATTTCATACACAGTCATGTGCTCAAATTGCTTTCGCAGTTCTAAGCTCATACTTGATAACATGAGACAAGCAACATCGTGCGTATCCCAAACACGCTTTTCATACGCGTATCGGATAGTCCATTCCGCATTGATAGAAGGTGGTTCAGGAAGGGGTTCCTCAAGAATGTGCAACTTAGACTCGGCACGTAGGACAATCCTCAATTGCCTAAGCCAGTCAACAAAGTTCACTCCCGTGAGTTTCTCCCTTTGTAGGAACATGCGTAGTGAAAAGTTCGACGTGGTGTGGTTTTGATTCGACATCCTATATAAAATAGAGTACACGAATTAGTTAGTTTGATTTGAATCCTCATTAAAATAATTACCCATATCGTCTCGAAATTTTTTTTAACAAGGGTTAAGAACCATATTTCACTCCAATTCATGGCGGGGTTGCCGCGGATCACTTCATGGAGCTATTTAGGCCGATAACCATCTTACCGATTGCAATCTCTATTGCAACTCTTAGACACTTGCGGGATCCTACGATAACCATCGGTCGTTTGACATGTTTTATCCCTACTAGCACCAATTCCAAATTAAAATTCTTGGTTGACTCGTGCTAAGCTCGACAATCACTTAAGGATTTTAATTTGTAATTGCAAATCGTCCGTAGAGACATACGATGTCAAACCCACCAAAATTGGCTCGTGCTAAGCTCGACAACCAAAATTGGGAATTTGTCACACGCACCTTCCACACAGTTTTATGAGAGTTGGCTCGTGCTAAGCTCGACAACCAAAACTCATAAATCTAGATTCGGGTGGTATCGACTTACGGATGGTGCAAGATTTACGTTTTATGAAAACGGACTTTTGTTTCCGGCTTGGTTACATATTAACTTGTTTAGTGACAAACCTATTTCCACTAGGTGAGTTAATCTTGTATGTGAGCGCGCGAGAGAGTTGTAAACCATTTTTACCAAATCTCTTGTGATTTTATTAATTTTCGAAAAATTATCTAGCATGCGAATCCTAAGCAAACCATGCAAGAAATAATATAAAATCACATCACACGCATATATACGAAATAGATTGGTAACCCTTGCCAAAAATCCTATGTGTTCTTCCCCGTGAGCCAAAACGGTTAGAACGTGGTCAAACTAGAACCTAAGGGACACAAGGACTCCGATGCGAGCTCCCACTAGAACCGCTATCTCCATTGGATTCCACCGGCTTCTATGGTCATCCTCCATCTCCTTTTGACTCCTTTTTGTGTGTCTTCATCCAAATTGTACAAAACATACAATAGAAATTGAAAATGGCGTACAAGCCACAATAATTTCCTATTTATCTAGTACAAATACACGGATGAATGAAATGGCATGCAAGCCACAATATTATTACAAATATAACAACTTTAACAAATATTACAGCCCATGTCATATAAAATCACCAAATGCATCCATACACACAAAGTCAACCACAAGGTCAAAGGCAAGGTTACCAATTTCAAATCTATCACATACAACCAAACATAACAAATGGTATTTCAAAAATACCAAAACAAGCCAACATATTCTGAAACAAAATTCCAGAATCTACAAGAATGTCAAAAACTCCCGAGACCAAAACTGTTTTTAACTTCAAAACCAAACATTGTAGCTGCGCGATAGCGCCGCTAACTTTTGTGAGTTAGCGCCGCTAACCCTGTTCGAACAGAAAACAAACATTTCGATTTCGGGATTTTTCAGGCCACCAAGTGCAAATCTAACATAGAGGTGGCTCTGATACCACTGTTGGGATTTCGTGGGCAAGTAACGGAAGCAAGGTACAACAAATAAAGCCCAAGGTACAAGCTATCAAAGCATAAAATCAAGAAATCCCAAAATGGACCAAACTCTATGTAAAGAAATGCAACTTGAAAGAAGGATAGAAGGTTATACCTTTCTCCTTAGCTCCAGAAAACTCGTTGTCTCGTAGTGGCGATGCTCCAAGAACGAAACGCGGATCGACTAATGGGATATACCCCGGTAACACGCCAACCTTGAGAGCTAGCTCGCCTCTAGTGATACTTCATCGAGAATATCACGTTGGAACAACAACAAAACGAGACCAATAATCTGGAACACTCTCTTGTGAAGTTCTCTCTTGGTCTTAGTAGCACCAAAGAGAGTATCTATATCATAGAGAGAAAAATGAGAGCAAAACCAAACTAATGAATTCCCCTCCCTTGTTCTTTGGCTCCAGACTCGTTACTAATGAATTCACATGCATAGGCTAGTTTAGGAGGTGGATTTGACAAATGTCACATGGCAGGGTTAGCGGCGCTAACCTGGAGTTAGCGGCGCTAACTCAAAATAGTTAGCGGCGCTAACGTGCCCTGTCAGTGATTAAACACAAAGTACATGCAGCCGTAGCGGCACTAACCTCTAGGACTTAGCGGCGCTAACCCCTAAGAGTTAGCGGCGCTAACGCGGCCTGCGATGTCAACTTTTGTCTTTTGCCATATTTGGTCCCTTAACTTAAGTTGCTGTCAGGTTAGACCCCGGTGTATGACCCAATAGGCCCATACATCATCAGCAGCGATCCATATGGCGTACGTGCATTAATGGGCATATTTCTAACAGTTCCTACATGGGCCATATGGCTCGTGGACAAGAGTGTTTTCACGGCCCTTCACGGGTCGTGAAGGGGATCATGAATGACAAGTGCACCACGAGTTCCTCCACATCTTGTGAAAACACGGTACGGGCAGTGAAGAATTTAAGCTTCAAGGGTCGTGAAAGATCGTGATAGGTCGTGAAGCGGAAAACTAAGTGGCCCTTGTTTTTCATTGGCTTTCACTTTGTGGTCCAATGATAGAAGTTGTCTTGGCCTGCAAAGACGGGTTCCAGATGATTCTTTGAGATCATTTTAAGGAGCTAAAGTTAACTCAAGTGGAGCCTTTTGTCACATTGCTTAGAGACACACACATTTCATTCAAACTTGTGAGTTATGAGTGTGCTTGAAGTCTGTTCCAGAGATTGTAAAGGTTGGGTCAAGGATTCAACTAATTTTAGTGTGGATCTTGACCATTCTTGCTAGCACAAAGGATAGAGCATTTGGTGTATCACCTTGGTAGTGATCTTGGAGGCATTTTCTTCAAGAAAGTTCATCCCAACTCAAGTGCATACCTATTTCCAGTAGCAAGGAACTAAGGAGAAAGGTATACCATTTCTTCCTTTGTGTTTTCTTGGTTGCATGCATGTGTTTCAAGTATAATACCATTCATGGAGTTCATGTAAAATCATTTTGTAAAATTTTGTTTGCCTGCTTCCGTTGCGTTTTGTTGTGTTTCATGAACTCCTATAGTGTTATCAAAGCCACCTTGATGCAATGCATGCACCTTTGTGGCCTGAAAATTCGATTTTTTTAATCTGGACATTCTGTCCAGAAGGTCTTCACGGGCCGTGGAGGGTCGTGAAGTGGCTCGTTAAGGCTACACAACCCCAGTCGTGGGGTGGGGTTCGTGAGGGTTTTTCTGTGTGTCACGGGTCGTAAGGGTCTAGTGCCTTCACGAGCCGTGTGAGGTCATGAAGGGCAGTAGGTCGTGAAGAGCCTGTGAACAGTGAGTTTTTGCCCGTTTGATGACCATTTTGAAAGCCCCATAATATCCTAAAACTCACAAATTTATATGTATCAAGCGGTTTTGGCATGATAACACGCACGTGCATATACTTATGTTGTGTATGTATGAATACAAGATTTCAAAGTGGTTGGGATTCCTAATGCATACGTACAAGATTTGTTCACTCGTGCCTTGAGTGTTTTAAGTAGTTTAGGAACAAATCTAGTTGGGATATTTTACACGGTTTGGTGTGGCACACCGTGTTTGTGTTTTGTGGTTTGTTTTGTGCTTGTATGTAAATCCGGTAACTTATGAGCCTATAGACCTATGTGACGTGTTTGGTTGTATGTAATTGAATTATTCATTCATTTGCTGGTTTTACCATATTTGGTTTGTAATAACTAATTCATTTATTCGGTTTGTATATTTAACGGCTTGCATGCCGATTTCTATTATTTGTAATTTGTAATTTAGCTTAGAATATATTTTTCGTGGCTTGCATGCCATTTCTTTTAAAAATTTGCATTTGTAAAAGAAGAACCGAAGACAACCAACGGAAGCCTTGAAGTGGCCTTTTGGTTCAACTTGGATCCGGAGGTCGGTGGGAGACGCGATGGATCAAGTGGGAGGAGCACGCATGAAAGTCATATGGTTGTGTCCTTAGATGACTTTGTCTTGCCCGGTGGCTCACGTGCAAGGCGCATAGGAATATATGGCTCGTTACTGGATATATATATATATATATATATATATTAAATGTGTGGTTGTTTAATTATTTAGTATTTTCTTGCATGGTTGTTTAGGATCTTCACATGTTAGAAAATTTTTCAAAATAATAAAATCAAGAGTTTTGAATTGGTTAACAAATTGGTTATAAAGTGTTTATTTCCAAATTAGTGAAAAAGGCGTTTTGTCAATTTTGTTAATCAAGATCGAAAAAAGGTTTTTTAACCGGAAAAACAAAATTCCCGTTTTTCTCAAATGTAAATCTCACACCGCCCGTAAGATGACACCACCCGAATCTAGTGAAACAAGATCGGTTGTCGAGCTTTAGCTGAGATCGGTTTTGCGTAATTGTGTGGAAGGTATGTGTGGCAACTCGCAAGGTCGGTTGTCGAGCTTTAGCCGAGTCGGCCATTGGGCTAGAGTACCACCGTTTATCTTGACAGTTGATTTACAATTCCAAGACTTAATACGCCTTGGTGGTTGTCATGCCTACACCGAGCTACCAAAGCGGATTAATGAGGAACCGGTGTGGAGGGATCAAGCATGCCAATCAGGTGCTATGAGTACCTAGGATCTCGTAAGTGTCTAAGAGTTGTGATCTCGGATTGCAATTAGTAAAGCGTTTACCAGCCTAAATAGCTCCATGAAAGGATCCGCGGAAAACCCGTCATGGATTAGAGTGAAATAAGGTTCTTAGCCCTTATTAAGATAATATGTTTTCATAACAAGTGGGTAATTATTTAACAAGGACTTAATACATCAAACTAACCAAAATCATACTTTGCTTGTAGATGGCATCTACTAGCACCAACACCACCAACATGTCACTCCGTCCGTTTTTGGAAAAGGAGAAACTCACGGGGCCAAACTTGATGGATTGACATGGGACTTTGCGAATCGTCCTATGCCATGAAATGAAGCTATAGGTCCTTGAGTCACCTCTTCCAGAAGCTCCTGCTACCAACGTGGCAAGGGCTGTAAGAGAGGCGTATGAAAAGCGTCTCAAGGATACAAACGACGTAACTTACCTCATGCTTACGACTATGAGTCCCGAATTGCAAAGGCAATTCAAGAAAATGAGTGCATACGAGATAATATCTCAGCTGAAGGACATATTCCAATAGCAAGCACGACAAGAGTTGTACGAATGTGTCAAAGCCTTCATCGGTTGCCGGTTGTAGGAGGGCGGCAACGTGAGCTCCCACGTCCTTCGTATGAAGGCGTACGTGGATCAGCTTGAGGGGTTGGGCTTTCCAATGGAGAAAGAGTTGGCAATTGATATCATCCTCCAATCTTTGCCTCCATCATATGGTCCGTTCATTGTGAACTTCCATATGCATAAAATGGACAAGTCCTTAATGGAGCTTCATGGCATGTTAAAGACCGAGGAGTCTGAGATAGCCAAGTTGAAGCCTTCCACCTCCACGGCCGTCCTCGCTATTAATGAGGGTGGCAAGAAGTGGAAGCAGCCCGCTTCCGGCTCAAAAGGGAAGGGAAAGGGAAAGGCCAAGGCGAAAACGCCAAAGCCCAAACCTAACCCAACCCCGGAGCCGAAGAGGAAAGCAATGGCTACCGCTGCCACCTCACCGGAAGAGGCAACCTGCTTCTTCTATGGGGAGAAGGGACACTATCGGCGTAGTTACCCCAAGTATACGGAGGAGCTCAAGAAGCTTAGAGCTAAAGGTGTCACTGCCTCCGGTACATACATGATTGAACTCCATAAAACTTCTACTTCAAATGCCTGGGTCGTGGACACCAGGTGTGGTACTCACGTTTGTAACAATGTGCATGTACTAAGAAGAAGTAGGGACCTGGTTGATGGGGAGCTAGATCTCATAATGGGAAACAAGGCGGTTTTCCCTGTTGAGAAGATTATGAGTAAGGAGCTCGCCTTTCCTTCTGGCTTATCTATTGTTTTGTTAAATATATCTTATTCGCCCTGCGTGGTATGAAACATTATTTCATTATATGCCTTGTATGACGATGGTTTTAAATTTGATTTTAATAATGGGTCTATTTTGTGTTACAAGAATGGTGCATTTTATTTCAAAGCATTTCCATGTCATGGCATATATGAGACAAGCGTAAGCTTGCAAAACAAAAGACCAATCATGAATGTTGATTCGGGATCCAAAAGTGTTTTGGACAAGTTATCTTTATGGCATGGTCGGTTAGGCCACATAAAGAAGAAACGCATCGCCAAGATCCAAGCGGTTGAGATCTTGGAATCATTTGACCATAGGTCTAATGAAGTATGTGAATCTTGTTTATTGGGCAAATGACCAAAGCACCCTTCACCGGTGTATGTGAGAGGGCGCAAGACTTGTCGGATATCGTTCACACTGACGTGTGTGGTCCATTCAAGCATGCCACTAGAGATCACTCCCGCTACTACATTACCTTTATTGATAGTTATACTCGATATGGGTATGTCTACTTGGTGAAACAAAAGTCTGAAACCTTTGAGGTGTTCAAGACTTACCAAAGCGAGGTAGTGAATCAACTCGGGGAAAGGAATAAAATACTACGATCTGATTGAGGCAGTGAGTATCTTAGCTCTGAGTTCCGTTACTATCTAAAAGATTGTGGGATTATCTCACAATTTACCCCTCCTAGGACGCCTCAATTAAATGGTGTCACCGAGAGGAAGAACCAGACATTATTATATATGGTTCGGTCAATGATGTGTCAGACGGATGTTCCCGTTACGTTTGGGGATATGCATTTGAAATGACTAGTAGAATCCTTAACCTGGTACCAACAAAGATGGTTAATAAAACACCATTTAAGATGTGGAATGGAAAGGTTTTGTCCCTCACATATCTCATGGTCTGGGGTTGTCCTGCCTACGTGAGATGTGAGGTAGAGGACAAGTTGGAGCCCAGGGCCAAGATGTGTTACTTCATTGGTTATCCTGCTAGGTCTATGGGATACTTGTTTTACAAATCTTATGAGAATAAGGTATTTTTTGCTCGAAAGGCAGTCTTCCTTGAAAGGGAACTGGTATCCAAGAACGCTAGTGGGAGGAAGATTGATCTTGAAGAAATTCAAGAACCTACCAATGGAGAGCCTGATGTTGGCACTAGCACACAACCAGCAATGGTTGATTCTCAGTAAGAGGATGCTGGAGAACCTGATATCGATCCATTACCTCTAAGGAGATCTGGTAGAAGTCGGCATGCCAGAGAGATATGGTTTTCACATATCTGAAGGCACTAACATGGTAGTAGATTCTGATGAACCTAACAAATACCAGGACCCTGCAGTGGGCCCTGAGTCTACCAAGTGAAAAGAGACAATGGAGTGCGAGATACAATTCATGTCCGATAACCAGGTTTGGGACTTGGTTGATCCGGTACCGGGGTGCTAACTGGTGGCTAACGGTTTCACACAAACTCATGGTGTAGACTATGAAGAGACCTTTTCCCCGGTGGCTATGATGAAGTCTATCCGGATAGTTATGGCCATTGCCGCATTTCATGAATATGAAATTTGGCAAATGGACGTCAAAACCGTGTTCCTTAATGGAACACTATCAGAAGAGGTGTATATGACACAACCCGAGGGTTTTGTACATCCAGAGATTTCGGATAAAGTCTGCAAACTAAAGAAGTCCATTTATGGGCATAAGCAAGCCTCTCGGAGCTGGAACCTGTGTTTTGACAAGAAAGTCAAAGAGTTTGGCTTCTCTAAGAGCAAGGATGAGCCATGCGTATATATTAGGGCTAGTGGGAGCATAGTTGTATTCCTGGTCCTCTATGTGGATGATATTCTGCTTATTGGGAATGACGTACCAACTTTGCAAGGTGTAAAAACCTGGCTAAGGAGTTGTTTCTCAATGAACGACGTCCCAACTTTTATTGGCTTGAGCCAGAGCACGTACATCGACAAGGTCCTAAAGAGATTTAGGATGGAGGACTCCAAGAAGGGGTTCATACCTATGTCGCATGGTTTGGTATTGAGTAAGACTCCATGCCCGAGTTCCCCTGAGGAATGGAAAGTAATGAGGCGAGTACCTTATGCTTCGGAAATAAGCTCAATCATGTAAGTCATGTTATGTACAAGGCCTGATGTCTCTTGTGCATTGAGTATGACAAGTAGATATCATGCAAATCCTGGTGGCGCATTGGACAGCGGTAAAGAACATTCTCAAGTATCTTCGGAGGACGAAGGAGATGTTCTTTGTATATGGTGGGGAAGAAGAGCTTAGGGTAACTGGTTACTCTGATGCTAGCTTCCAAACCGATAGGGATGACTGCGGATCTCAATCGGGGTTCGTGTTCCTGCTAAACGGTGGTGCTATCTCCTGTAGGAGCTCCAAGCAAGACACTGTGGCTGATTCTACTACCGAGTCTGAGTATATTGTGGCCAGTGAAGCTGCGAAGGAGGTTGTCTGGATGAGAAAGTTCATCCAAGATTTGGAGTGATTCCTAGCATTTCCGACCCTATTAAGATATGTTGTGACAACGAGGGTGCGGTAGCATTGGTGAAGGAACCAAGGTCTCACCGCCGCACGAGACATATTCTACGGAAATACCATTATATCCGGGACGTGGTCAAGAGTGGAGACATTATTATCAGTAGAGTACACACATATAGCAATGTGGCGGATCCTTTCACTAAACCACTATTTGCAGGAGAAGCACGATGCCCACACCCGTGCTATTGGTATTAGATTTGCTACCAATTTTGTTTGATTATGTATTTGTTACATTTGGTTATTGTATTTGATGTATTTACCTTTGGGAACATTAAGCAGTATTGTATTTATTGTATTTATCGATTATTAATGGAGATTTAGTAATGCGCTGATTGCTTATATTACTTTAAATCTATATTGTGTTCCAACTTAGCATGTTTTATTTCTTCCTTGAATGTATTTGCATTCTAAATGTCCACAGCCAGTCATTCTTCAAGGGAAGGAAATCTGAATGAAGGCTGAGGGAAGTAATTGGTCAAGTGTCCAATGGTGATTGGGACACAAGAACGCAATACTTCACTTGTACTTGAAAGGGGTTTCAAGTGACTGGACGACCCACATCTGAATCCACTTTGTGGTACTAGTCACGAGTAGAATCAGAATGATAGTATCATTTCATCCTTAGACTGGAGATGCATGTGTCGGCGTCATATTGGTCTGCTTTGTTCTAGTTGCTTTCAAACGCAGTCGGTAACTGGCTGTTATAAAGGGAGTAACTGGGCAAGGTATTGCCAATATGGTGGGCATTGTAGTCAAAGGAATTTGTTCCTCTGTTAAGAGAGATATCCACGGGCCTCTCGATGATTAGGCGTTGACACCAAAATGCATGGCCATGCTCACGTGTGCAGTGATTTATGTAATCGATTGCAACTTGCATATTTTGGTCACCACCAATCTTGATGAAGAAACATTATCGTGAATGACAGAGAATGACTTAGTACCATGTCTCATCTTCACAAGGATATCGCAAACAAAATGATGATTGATCACTTATCTATAGGACCATATCAAACCTGTAAGGTTGTGATTTGGTATTTGTCTGGGATGACATACCCCATTCTGACGTGGGGGCAGAGATGTCTTGCTAGAGGCCGCTCTCTGTCTGTGATACTTATGGGTACGGTGTGTCATCTGCAAGTGGGAGTCTGTTGGAGTATGCCCACTGACACACGTAGGCCGTATCACTGCCAATGAAGTGCGGGCCTATTGGGCCATATACCAAGCTTCTATCTCGATAGCCCTAAGCAAAAACAGCCGGTCAAAATGGTCAAATTCAAGTTGACAAGGGCTTCACGACCGTGAAGGATGCTCCATGGGTCGTGAAGCACATAGTCCCCACGAGTTCCTACAAGGGGCATTTGGCTCGTGGACCAGAGTGGCTTCACGGCCCTTTACGGGTCGTGAAGGGGATCGTGAAGGACAAGTGCACCACGAGTTCCTCCACGACTTGTTAAAACACGGCACGGGCCTTGAAGCATTTAAGCTTCACTGGTCGTGAAAGATCGTGAGATGTTGTGAAGCTCGGAAAACTAAGTGGCACTTGTTTTTCAATTGCTTTCATTTTGTGGTCCAATGTACATGTTGTCTTGGCCGGCAAAGATGGGTTCCAGATGATTCTTTGAGATCGTTTTAAGGATCTAGAGTTAAGTCAAGTGGATCCTTTTGTAACAGTGCTTAGAGACACACACATTGCATTCAAACTTGTGAGTTGTGAGTGTGCTTGAAGTGTGTTCCAGTGTGTTTTAGAGATTGTAAGGGCTGAGATCAAGGATTCAACTAAGTTTAGTGTGGATCTTGATCATTCTTGCTAGCACAAAGGATAGAGCATTTTGTGTATCACCTTGGTAGTGATCTTGGAGGTATTTTCTTCAAGAAAGTTCATCCCAACTCAAGCGCATACCTATTTCCAGTAGCAAGGAGCTAAGGAGAAAGGTATACCATTTCTTCCTTTGTGTTTTCTTGGCTGCATTCATGTGTTTCAAGTATAATGTCATTCATGGAGTTCATGTAAAATCATTTTGTAAAAATTTTGTTTCACTGCTTTGGTTATGTTTTTTTCTGTTTCATGAACTCCTATAGTCTTTATATCTCAACTACTGTAACCGTAGTTGTATTAACACATCAGAGATATATCCATTATCACAATTGTATTTGTTCAACCATCGTATCAGTATAACATTTGTGTTTGTATAACCTATAACCGTATCCGCTGTATTTGAAATATTGTATTGTATAATACAAATATATTTACACACACACACACACACACACACATATATATATATATATATATATATATATATATATATATATATATATTTGTTTGAATGTATAGTTGCGTGATTGTGGTTATTTTCTGTAGCCGTATAACAATAATTGTATAGGCATGGGTGCCATATTTTCATACCCATATATGTATATCTATAATTGTATTAATATATTACTACACTTCTAATTCACATCTTTTTACTGTGGTTGTAACCATAACACTTGTATTTGATTGACTATTATGGTGTACATAGAAGTATTGTATTCGTGTAGTCATATTTGGGTAATCAGAACACATATATCTATACTTGTAATTTTTTAGATATTTTGTTATCTATATAACAATAAACATATCTCTACGAGTATTATATAACTCTTTACATATATCACTTTCACTGTTTGGCATATTAGTGGTAACTTCTACTTAAAGTAACCATTATATAAGTGAATGCTAATAAGCCCACCAATATTCATCTTATCTATCATATTGATTATTGTCAACTAGGAATAAGCCCACTATTCTTTCATTAATTGGGCCAACATAAGTATATATATATATATATATATATATATATATATATATATATACAAGGTGAGACACCAAGTCCAATTGAATTATATATACATGGTTTCTAGAATTTAGGTTGGCACAATGGCTTACAATTCCTTTTCAATAATAATATTAACGATCGTAACTTTATCTCAAATATATATATATATATATATATATATATATATGTATATATATATATATATATGTGCCTAGTCACAACCTGCGAAAAAGGGAAATCATGCACCGTTAGCTACAACTAACTAGTGAGCACTTATTACACATAAGCATCAACAAGCATTCTAACACAACATAGGAACAACACACAATGCTATCATATCACATCGCTTCGTGCCAACATCACAACAAGAGTCATCTCTCGCTCAATGACCCTAGCTGGGGAATCAGCCACAACCAACCACACTAGTGGGGGAGCGAAGAGCAGGCCACACAACGTGTTATGGAGTCAGATCAAATCAACCAGTTTCGGCTTATAACCGAGAACTCCATCATGTTAAGGAACGGTGGTCTGCAGAGCCTAAGACCCAAGTGTATACACTTGAGTACCGTTAATCTCCCAATTCGTGGCCCAAAAAACCCAGGAATCCAGCCTACTCGGCTGACCTCAACTAGCACTAATCACTGTTTGGACATATACTACATTTCACAAATTACCCACTTTGGGTCCAATAGCATGCATGCATATCATAACCAACATGTAGTACCACATAGTACATCGTATCATAGCATATAATACCTCGTGTGCGCACGTGTGAAAACATCAAGAGCATATTTTAACAAACAACAGTTAGCCCTACTTACTGAGTTATATGGGAAACCGGTACTAACCTCACACTCAGAAAAGATAGATATAGCGTTTAGTGTCTTCCGATTCCTTAGTAGTACCTCACACAACAGGTTTAGGTTCAGTCAAGACATCACATCACTACAGTCGAGTCGAACTGCGTGCACAACGTGAATCAACTCAATTGAGTTTTGGCCAACTGCTTGCGCCCATAAGCAGTGGCCCTTACGCCCACAAGGGCCTTAAAGAACACACCTTACGGCCGCAAGGGATTACCTTGCGCCCGCAAGGGTTCCTTCCAATCCATCATAGCTTATGACCATAAGGACATATCCCTATACCCATAAGTAGGGTTCTTCGTTTACTTACGGCTACAAGCTTTGTGCTTACACCCGCAAGTATAATTACTTTATCCTTAGACGGTAAACCAATGACTTACGCTTACAGCCGCAAGTACCATCACTTACGCCCGCAAGGACCCTACTATGCGTGCTTGCGCCCGCAAGCCGTATTGCTTGCGCTCGCAAGAACAATCAGATCAGTTAGACAGTAGCTCTGTTTTAGCACAACAGCTACAAATCGACTTTTATCACTTTCAATCCATTAAAATCCAAATTCAATTGTCCAAACATATTCTCTAACATCAATATACAGATCCTAACATGTAGTTGCTTCAAAACCATATCTAAAAGTCAATTTACACCTCAAAATTAGGTCATTTCTTTCACACACCCAAAAACTAAGTTTCTTAGCAAGAACACTTACTAATCAATTGGGAAGATGACACAAAACAGCTACAAGACCTTGAATCAGTTGATAGAATCATGAATCAATTGTTTCCCCTTGGTTTCTCTTCTTCAAAGTGTCAAATGAGTTGTGTGTGTGTTTACGTATATTGGTATGTGTTTGTGTGTCTTTTGATATCTCCAGGAGATCAAGAAAAGGAATAAACCTCCTTTAAAGGTTCTAACAATTAAACGTGGGTATTTTGTTCCCCTATGTAACTTACAACACCACTTAGGTTTACCCGTTTCAACTAACGGAGATATCTTTGGAATCATTATCCAAAACCATTTAATAATTTACCGACTCTGTCTATTGCCAACAATGTCCACACAACCACATTAAATCGACAAACCAATTAACATTTAAAACATAACACTTATAGTCAACGTACAAACAACTAAGCAATAAGTACAACTAGACCCTATTTCAGGGTGTTATAAATCTATCCCGCTTAAAAAGATTCCGTCCTCGGAATCTGTTCGTCCACAAACAAGTGGGGATATCGAGCTCGCATGTCATCCTTCGTTTCCCTGGTGACTTGCACGGTTTCATGTCCGGCAAATTGCTTTTCACCTGGTTCAAGCCAACAGGTTAGTGTGTAACAATGCCTTCCGTAAAGCATCTCGTAAAGAGGCACTCCAATACTGGAGTGATACAAGTTATTATAGGCAAATTCGATCAATGGCAAATGAGAATCCCACGTACCACCGAATTCGAGGACACATGCGCAAAGCATGTCCTCCGGCGTTTGAATCTTTCTCTCTGACTAGCCATCGGTTTGAGGATGGTAGGCAGTGCTCAAATGAACACGAGTGCCAATTTATCGCTGCAAACTCTGCAAAAAGTTAGAAACAAATCTCAAATCGCGATAAGATATAACTGAACAAAGCAAACCATAGCGCAACACAGTTTCATCAATATACAACTGTGCTAGCCAATCCATTGAAGCAGATTCTTGGTCAACCAGTCAATGATGACCCAAATCATATCATGCCCTCTGAAGGTTTTCGGCAACTTTGTCACAAAATCCATTGTAATGTGATCTCACTTCCATTTAGGGATCTCAAGTTTTTGCATACTACTGTAGGGTCTCTGGTGTTTAGTCTTGACTTGCGTACATATTTGACATTTCTTCATGAAGGAAGCAATGTCTCTTTTCAACGTAGGCCAACGGTATAATGCCTTCAAATCATGGTACATCTTTATGCTGCCCGGATGAACAGACGGCCTGGATTGATGAGCTTCTTGCAGTATAAGCTCACGATTTCCCCCTTAGAGTAGCACCCAAATCCGAGATTGAAAGGTCTTTAACCCACAACTATCTTCCACGAGTTGATCTTTCAGCTTCCTCACAGTTTCAGCTTTCAAGTGCTTGTCTCGCAATGCAACAAGTTGGGCTTCCTTTAATCGTACAATGATATCAGGAACCATAGTAAGCTTCATGAACTTCGCACTTGCTGAAGAGATTTCACAAGGCATCCGCCACCACATTAGCTTTACCGGGGTGATAAGGGAATTCACAATCGTAGTCTTTAATCAACTCAAGCCATCTACGCTGCCTCATGTTGAGCTCTTTCTGCGTGAGAACATATTGTAGGCTCTTGTGATCCATGCAGACCACACATTTGGTGCCATATAGATAATGCCGCCATAATTTCAACACGAAAACTACAGCAGCCAACTCAAGATCATCGGTCAGATAATTTCCTTCGTGAGGTTTTAATTGTCATAAAGCATAGACAATTACTATATCGCGTTGAATCAACACGCACCCCAATCCAGAACACCGAAATCTTCACATCCATTAGGTAAGGTAAGGATTGGAACTTCACACAGTAGCCGTTTCAAAGACTGAAAGGCTTGTTCTTGGGCTTCAGACCACACAAAAGCAACGTCTTTACGAGTATGTTTGGTCAAAGGACCTGCAAATTTAGAGAAATCGCGGATAAACCACCGATAGTAACCAGCTAAGGCCAGAATTCTTCTAACCTCAGAAGGAATTCGGGGAACTCTCCAATTCATCACCGCCTTGACTTTCACTGGATAAACTTTAACATCATCCTTGCAAATCACATGACCAATAAAATGCACTTCACGAAGCCAGAATTCACATATAGAAAATTTAGTAACCAGCTATTCTCGTCTAGGAGTTTTAAGAATTTGACGAAGAGGCAAATCATGTTCAGCTTCGATTTCCGAATAAACAAGAATATCATCAATAAACACAATTACGGATTTATCGAGAAAATGATGACAAACACGATTCATAAGATCCATCAAAATGGCAAGTGCATTGGTTAAACCGAATGGAATCACCAAGAATTCATAATGACCGTAACGATTACGGAAAACCGTCTTTGGAATATCATCATCAGCAACCCGCACTTGATGGTACCCTGACCGGAGATCAATCTTAGAGAAACAAGTTGCTCCCTGTAATTGATCGAACAAATCATCTATCCGTGGAAGAGGATATTTGTTTTTCACCGTTTGATTGTTAAGGAAGAACAGGAGCAACCCAAGGAGAGAAACCCGGACAAATAAAGCCTTTATCAAGAAACTCCTGAATTTGTGTCATCATCTCTCGAACTTCAGAAGGAGCAAGACGATAAGTAGCTTTAGCCACAGGGGTAGCCCCTGGAACAAGATCAATTCGATACTCAACATCTCTAACTGGTGGCAAACCAGGTAGCTCATCGGGAAATACTTCTGGATAGTCAGACACTACCGGAATATCTTTGACAAAACGTTTCTCCATTTTCGCATCAATCACAAAGGCTAAGTAAGAATCTCAACCTTTAGTAATTGACTTTCGAGCTTTCACAAGAGAAATAATAGGAATATAAGACTTTCTCCTTTCACCTCGAGCTACAACATATTATTCATTGGGTAGAGGGACTTTTATCATCTTTTTGGAACAGAGAATTTCAACATTCAATATACTAAGCCAATTAATCCCAACCACTACATCAAAGCCTGCAATAGGCATAAGAAGAAAGGAAATAGGAAACCTATTCCCATCGATATCAATAACAGCTCCGGGAATACTATTAGTGACTGGAACTACTTTACTACTAGCAATTTCTACGTTGAGTGGCTCGGTTAACACTGATACAGGCAATTGCAGTTTATCACGAAAAGTTATAGACCCGAATCAATAAGTAGCTCCAGAATCAAAGAATACACATTCTGGGGTAGAATTAATGAGAAAAGTACCAGTAATCACGTACTCAGCACCTTTAGCCTCCTCCGCCATCATCTGGAATGAACGCCCTATGGCACCGGGGAGCGCCCTCTTTCTTCTGCCCTGACGCAGATCCGCCGGTGCCTGCTCTCTGTTTTTCCAGACAATTACTGATTCGGTGCCCTGGCTTATGGCACATATAATAGACATTCTCCTTAAACTCGCACTCTACTGTTGTGGCCCTTTGTGACCACTCCTAAAGCATGGGGTAGTGGCCTTAGAACATTCACCAGTATGGTGTGTACGGCACTGAGAGCACCAAGGACCATCAAACTTTGCCTTCTTTGAGGAATCAGACATTCCACCAGCTGAAGACTACCCTTTTGAAGGACCGGACTTAGAGGACTGTTGAAACTTCATCTTCTGACCCTCACTTGTTTGGTCTCCCTTGCACTGGAAACGATCTCCCTCCATTTTCGAGCTATTTCAAAAGCTCGATCCAGATTAGCCGCATCATGTGTGCGATATTCCACCGGCAGCATTCCCAGGAACTTGCGGATCTTCGCATTCTCATCCGACACTAAGTGAGGAATGAACCTCACCTTATCTATTAAAGAGTGTATTAGATATTCCATTGGTTTATCTCCCTTACGGAGATTATTGAACTCCCGTTCCATTCTCTCCAAATCATAGTCAGTACAACATTTCTTCGTCACCCGTTCAGTGAACTGTTCCCAAGTCAACGCAGCCAACACTTCCTTGCTTACTGAATCTTCCACCATATCCCACCAGAAAATGGCACGGCCTTCCAACATACGTACCACATACTTGACATGGTACTTGTGACATCCGTCACCAAAACAGGTTAGTTAATTAGACCTGCAACTTCTGAAACCCTACTTCTTGCTCATACACATGTTGGAAATTCTCAAATATTTGTAGAATGTCAGTATTAGGTTTAGAAATATTTAAATACTAGGGTTTAGCATAAGGTGCATTATACGTGCCTAGGTATGTACACCTTTAACCATGTTACCTAGATGTCACAATTTATCAACTTATAATAAGTTATAAAAAAAATTAAAATTACTTATATATATATATATATATATATATATATATATATATATATATATATATATATATCAACCTAGCTATAGATTAGAATTTAAATATGGTTAAGATTAATCTAATTATCCTTAGGCTTCTCCTAGTTTAAAATGAATACCTCCTTATCTTGTGTTTTATTCAAAAATCAAACCCTAGCCCTCTCCCCTTTATAATAATCGGCCGACTCTCTCCTTACCCCACTCATTGTCGACATTCAGCCCTCCTCCCTCTCATTTTTTGTTTTTAGCTTCAAGAACACGAGAAAGCAAGAAGCTTCAAGCCTAGGGTTCGTTGTTCATCGGCTGCTACGGTAATACTTTCAATCATTAATCATTTTATGTTCTTCTCGACATCTTCTTCCTACTTCTATGGTCATCTTGTTCATGAATCATTAGAAACACATTCAAAACATCAAATAAACTTTCAAAGATGATTTATAGAAATCCTAGAAGATTTTACAATCGAAAAACTAGTTTTCTTCCTTAAAAAGGACATGAACCATGATTCTGTTTTTTTTTCTGGGCAGTAAGTTGTGTCGTGTTGAGGAGGGAATATCAGGGTCCATTCATGGTGTTTTATTTCTATTCTTGGGTCTAGGATGTAGTTATTCGAGTCTAGTTTCACCTATACTAGGGTTTGCAATTGTCTGAGGTCGTTTGGTCGGTCAAAAGATTTTTATCCTAAGGTTGCGTAAGGCTGCCAGTTAATCCGGCAGAATTGCGGGTTAAGTTTTGGTTTTGAAATACATCCAATCCATGATATTTTCGATCAATGTTTCTACTGTAGAATGTTCGTAGGGTTTATGATGTCCTGTGAAAAGTTCGTGAATTTTTGGAGTCGTTTACTATTTTTATAAAATTCGTACTTTCTTTTGCGCGCGTGGAGAAAATAGTTATTAAAAATAGTTAGCTAGGATATTAATTCTGGACAAATTATATATTGTAGTTGAGACTTCGAACTTACTGTTATAAAAAGTTGAGGATAAGATTCATATGTATAGTATATTTTAAAAATACGTAATGTCAGCCTATGTAATCATTAAACATATATTGTAGCACTAGGTTTAACATAAACAACGCCTCACACCTTTGGGCTATACTAGGGAGTTCCATACACCTATATATGTGACTTATGTGCATTCATACTTGTTGTAGATCTCGAGCTTATTCCTTTGCAAGACTAGAATCGTTTGAAACGCTAAGGTGAGTACTCGTAGCCCCTTTTTCTTGCAATATTTTGGGGGGAAATGACACTCAAACATGTTCTTATGCCGTGTTCTAAACTTTAAATCTTTTATGACAATTGTGTGGTGTATGACTATGAGCTTGTGTGAACCCGTGTTGGGTTATGCCTATGAGATGACTATAATTCTACAACCCGTGTTGGGTTAAGCATATGAGATGACTATATTGCTATGAGCCAACTTACGTTCCCGGCCGGCTAAAGTTTGTTGGAAGACTAATTGCTCATGAACCATTGTGGTTCAGTTATATGCTATGTTGATGACTAATTACTCATGAACCGTTGTGGTTCGGTTATTGCTATATTCTATTTGCATGTACATTACTATTTTGTGCAAATTGTCATGTCAAACTGCTTTACACGGTAAACTTATTTCTTTTTAAACCTACGAGCTCACCAACCTTTGTGTTTACATTTTTAGAATGTTCATTTTCAGGTAATGTTAATAACAATACCTAAGGAGCCTAAAAGACTCTACTTGGACTTTTGCAAGACTCGTCTAGTGCAAGTCTATCTATAAACTATGAACGCATCTTCTAATATCTATTAGACTTGGATTGCTTGGTTTTGGGCTTGAATGCCCCGTATACCTGTCTCGGGTTGTGGAATTTACTTTTCGCAAACTTTTCTCTTTTGTTTGACTATGATGCCATGGAATCGACTTATCGCGGCACAAGTCCCCTGTTGTGTCGGTGAAACGTCGTCACACGTTGATTTATTACATTTAGTGATTCTCTATTATTATGTCAATGTTTTATGACGATCCTCTCCGTCACACTTCGCGTTTCTGCCTTGGTGGATTGGTCTAGACTATAACCTAAGCACCACATATAGTTGCATAATAGGAACTATGTGTGCATTTATACTTATATAACTTTCTGGGATTTTGACTACAATATGACCAATAGCTCAAGCATGTCGAACAAAGGACATCCATTATACATCATTCCTCCACGCCCCGGAGCTATAACGAAGCCTCACCGTGTAAACGGAAAAGGACTCATTGTTAGGGAAACGGCTCGTAAGAGGGTCGCAATAGGTAGAAAGATCACTTTCACGATCCCTAAGGAAGCCCTGAAGGAACTATGTGAGCAAGGGTCTTCCAATGAACCACCAGAAGAGGATCCCTCCGAGGAACCATTCGAGGAGGAACCCTCCAAAGAGACGTCTGAAGAAGAGCCCATAGAAATATCAAGTGACAACTCGACCGAAGAAGAGATCGACTCGGATCTCGAATCCGACGCACGAAGCTGATTTAAAATCTAAATGCGCTCGACCACCTATCCTTACACCACTATTAGGAATTTCTATTTTCTCATTTATGATATCTTATTTCTATTGTCACTATAAAAGCATAAGTCTATGAATAAAGTGGTGTTCTATTTGAGTATTTCTTTTTATTTTAGTGCAGTATTCAAGTTGAAATCTCGTATGCTCAATGAAATGTCTAAATTCCATGAACCCTTATTTATAACTCTTTGCGGATGAACCATAGAAACTATCGCTCAAACACTTTATTATGACACGCTATCATACGTGAAACCATTATATGCCTACTTGAGTTTATTGATCAATGTTATAGGAGTTATATTAGGTAGAGGGAACGGCTGAATGAAAGCTTCAATAACTATGCATGAAAGAAATATATAGACTTAGAATTCTTGATCTAGCTTTACTGCATGTTCTTATTTAATTGTTGCCTTAGAGTATGATTAATTATTCGAAGGACTATATATTTTAGCGTCATGCACAGTAGAGTATTCATGAAAGCCTGGACCAATAGGGTACTTTAGCGCTTCGTGCAAGTGGATCAACATGGTTAGTAATGCCTTGTGAGAAGCTGTGATAAGCATGGATGCATAGCGTCTGGCCAACGCCATGCACACATGCCTATGACGAGGACCCTCAAGGTACTACGAGACATTCTGTGAAACAAGCTACGGACTAGGATATGGGAACATGTGAGATACCAATATTGTTATGACCCTACGAAGCTTGACATGCCCGCACTGCGGGTAAAGATAACTTATATGCTACTATACTATTTGATTATGGCACCGATTATAGTTTTGTTTCTACCAATTCGTAATCTTAACGGGTATGAAGTCTAGCAGTTTAGGCACTGTTTACTTGATAGAGATAGTTGATGGGGAGAAAGTAGAGATTAGTAAGGTTTTCCGTGAGTGTACCTTAGAATTAGAGGGTGTTACTTTTAGCATAGACTTGATACCTTTTGGGTATGGGAGTTTTGACGTGATTGTGGGGATGGATTGGTTGTCGAAACTCAAAGACGAAATTATTTGTCACGAAAAAGTAGTGCGGATTCCTTTACCTTGTGGTAAGGTGCTCTTAGTTCATGGAGACTGACAGGAAGGAGACATGAGACGACTTATGAATGCTACATCTGGAGAGAAGAAACTCGAAGATATTCCTATAATTCGGAATTTTCCGGAAGTGTTTCTCGAGGACTTGTCTGGACTACCTCCTGTTCGGAAAATGGAATTTGCCATCGACCTAATACCGGGAGATACTCCGGTGGAGAGGTCACCATACCGACTGGTACCATCGGAGATGCAAGAATTGGTCAGCCAACTACTGGAATTACAAGATAAGAATTTGACCTAATCAGTCACCTTGGGGAGCACCCGTTCTATTCGTCAAAAAGAAGGATGGATCGTTTCACATGTGTATCGACTATCGCGAGCTGAATAAGTTAACCATCAAAAATCGCTATCCTTTCCCTAGGAAAGATGATCTGTTCGATCAACTGCAAGGCTCGCGACATTTTTCAAAGATACATCTTCTATCTGGTTACCATCAATTGAGGGTACGTGAAGATGATATACCGAAAACCGCGTTTAGGACCCATTACGGGAACTTTGAATTCACCGTTATGCCTTTTGGGTTAACCAATGCACCTGCGGTGTTCATGGATCTTATGGACCGAGTATGCAAACCGTTTCTGGATAAGTTTGTAACCATTTTCATCGATGACATACTAATCTATTCTAAGTCCAAGGAGCAACATGAAGAACACTTGAGGTTGATTTTGGAATTGCTTAGGAGGAAAAAAACTGTACGCCAAATTCTCAAAGTGTGAGTTTTGGTTAAATGAGGTACATTTTATCGGCCATGTGATTAATAACAAGGGAATTCATGTGGACCCCAACAAGATTGAGGCCATTAGTAAATGGAAAACCCCTACGATAGCATCGGAAATCCGCTCGTTTCTGGGCTTGGACATATATTACCGAAGGTTCATCGAGAATTCTCAAAGATCGCCAAGCCACTCACTCTGTTAACACAAAAGAGAAGAAATTCGACTGGAATGAGGAACAAGAAGAAGCATTTCAGACTTTAAAGGATAGATTGTGTAATGCCTTGATTCTGACTCTGCCTGATGGTCCGAATGACTTTGTGGTGTACTGTGATGCTTCTCATCTGTCTAGGATGTGTGCTCATGCAGAGGGGTAAAGTTATTGCATATGCGTCCCGACAACTGAAGATACATGAAAAGAACTACACCACTTACGATCTGGAATTGGGTGTTGTGATCTTTGCACTCAAAACCAGGAGACATTACTTAAATGGTACGAAGATTATAATCTATACCGACCATAAGAGTCTACAACATATCTTTGACCAGAAGGAGTTAAACATGAGAAAGATAAGATGGGTTGAACTCTTCAGCGATTATGATTGTGAAATTTGTTATCACCCTGGGAAGGCGAATGTGGTAGCGGATGCGCTTAGTAGGAAGGGAAGGATTAAACACAAACGTGTACGAGCCATAAGCATCAAAATTCAATCGAGTGTCAAAGGATGGATGCTCGAAGCACAACTAGAGGCATCCAAAGACATGAATGCTCTAAACGAGATGTTACGTGGTTTAGACAAATAATTGGAGAAAAAGGGAGATGGTGGATTGTATTTTGTGGAACGGATTTGGGTTCCACAAGCAGGAAATTTAAGAGCACTAATTATGGATGAGGCCAATAAGACAAAATCCTCTGTTAATCCCGGCGCGGATAAAATGTATCACGACCTTAGAAATGTTTATTGGTGGCCCGGGATGAAAAAGGATATAGCTACCTATGTAAGCAAGTGTTTGACCTACTCGAAGGTAAAAGCCGAACACCAAAGGCCTTCGGGACTACTACAACAGCCAGAAATTCCTAAATGGAAATGGGAAAACATAACCATGGATTTCTGTTGGGAAAATGATCTCATCAGTTGAGATTTGATGAGACAAAGTTAAGTTTGTAAGATAAGTTCTAAATACAACTTAAACAGAATTATGAAGCTTAGTCAGACTGAACACTTAAAGTGAGACTGAGCTTAAGCTGAGTATAAGCTGAGCATATGTTCGACCAACTTAGACTATATCTTAGTAAGATTATCAATGTGTTTGATAAACTGTGTATGTCACCTAAGATATATTGAGCTTTCAGCTTGATGTGTTTCAAGGTGAGTGACTCAGCGTATATACTGAGTCAGCTCAACAGAGTTGCTAAATAAGTTCTAGCTAACTCTTAGGACTTCTAAGGATGAGTTTACTAATATACGTGTTAGTTCATGTTGGTTTTCGAGTTTGTTCTCGAAGAACTCAGCTTGATGAGTTTCAAGCTGAGTAACTCAGTCCGAGCAAGAAGTCAGCTTAAAGAAAATTTAAATATGTTTTAAATTTATCTTTTTAACTCTCTATATATACGGGAAGGATAAGAAGACTCCAGAATCAAGATTGAAGATTGAAGACTCAAGATAGGAAGATTCAAGATTCAAGATTCCGAGTTATCCGATAGTTAGTTAGCAAATTAGGATTAGTCCAGTTTGTTAGGAACCGTAGGAACAGGATTATAAATACTTATATCGTGATAAGTTTTGAGGTAGGATTCTGAAACGATGACTAAGTGTTGTAGAGCCAAATAATTCACCTCAACCGTATATGTCACGATTCTTGAATCACTGTTTGTCAGTTCAACGTGATCAAGACTCTCACAGATTGCCAAGCTATTCATGTGTTCGAATACTCACATTAGTTGTGAGTTTGGTAAGTTTTCAATCTGTGATTAAATACTGTTTAGAGAATCGTCAGTATCTATAATCATAAGTTGATTATAGATAGCTAAGTTTGAAAGATTGAGAGATTTATATTAGGTGTTTACATATCAAGAGTTGCTTACTTGATAGAGTCTGTAATTATCTTCTTATTAATGAAAAGCAAAGCATTCGATTGTGGTTTGATTTACTTTGTGTAACACTTTTCTTTGATTTGTTCAATTTCCGCATAAAGTGTATTCAACCCCCCCTTCTACACATCTGTTGCTTGTTGTTATTCTCACCAAGGGACCAACAACTGGTATCAGAGCAGGCTGAACGATTTCATAAGTTGAAAGTTCAAGATTCTGAGAAAGTTTAGAGTGTCTACAAGCAACAATTCTTCAAACTTTCCACAGATATCTGCCAAAGGTTGTCCCGTATTTGATGGATCTGACTATCCTATGTGGAAATTCAGAGCCATGTTGTTCCTCAAGTCCATTGACAATCGTATGTCCGATGTCATTACCAAAGGACCAATAATCCCCAAGATCTCTGCTGTTGTCAGTGATACGTCCGCTGATAAAACAGACAAGAGTGAAAAAAAGGTAAAGAAGCCTGTTGTATCCAGGACAGATGAAGATTGGAAACTGTTCAATCTGGATGACAAGGCTAAAAGTGTTCTGGAAAATTCCTTGACTAACGAGATCTTGCACACAGTGACTTGGTGTCAATCTGCAAAAGAGATATGGGATATTGTAAGTGTTACATATGAGGGCATAGATCTGGTCAAACAGCAAAAGAAGAACCATCTGAACAGATCATATGAAAACTTCTTCTCAAAGAAGAATGAAACCTTGGCTGATGTGTTTACCAGGTTTCATTGCTTGATTAATGACCTGCTAAGTGTAGGCATTAAGAAGGATGAAGTTGAACTCGTGTTGAAGTTTCTGGATGTGTTACAATAAAGGTTCAATGAAGTGACCACAACACTGAGGGCTGGAGGAACATTGCATTTGTATAACCTACAGTCCATCTATGGGTTCTTGCTAAATCATAAACAGATCACTGAAAACAAAAGAACTTCTCAACAACAACTCAAGGAGTCTTTAGATAAAGCTGAAGTTTCATTGGTTGCACAGAAAAAGAAGAAAAGTTCCAAGGCACTAGTTGCTGAATCTGAGACTGAGTCAGAATCTCAAGCTGACCACTTAGACTCAGACTCATGTGATACTGATGATGTTCAGACTATCACTGAGCAGATGTCCATGCTAGACAAACGTTTGAGAAGAGCTCAACGGGGAAGAGGAAGATCTGACAGGGGCAAAGGGAAGAGTTCCTTTGATCCTAAGAAGGTTGTGTGCTTTAACTATCAGAAGAAGGGACACATTGTTGCAGAGTGTAGATTAAAGAGGGAAGAATCAGCATTAGTTGCTGATAAGAATGCTTACAGAGCTGACAAATAAAAGAAGAAATATACTCAGCTCAAGAAAGGAAAGCCAGAGGACAAACCCAGTGTAAAAGGATTATATGTTGAAACCTGGGATACTGAATCATCTACCTCAGATGATGATATATGTCTAATGGCTCAAGAAGATGAAGAGTTTGAAATTGATGACGTTGATTATGGTTTGTCCGAGTCAACTTTTGAAGCTGACATGAAGGAAGCTGAGGAAAACAACACGCTCAGTGATTGGGATCCTGCTTCCATGTATAAGGTTAGTAATTTCAACCCTTACACCGATGAAGAAAAAGGTCTTGCCTTTGACTATTTGCTAAATGATTTCAAGACCATCCTTAAGTCTCAAAAGGACCTTAAAGCAGAGATAGGTAAACTGAAGAATGAGATTAAGGAAAATAAATCTCTCATTGATGTTGGTAAGAAAGCACATAGTGATCATGAATGTCAAAGACACATTAATAAACTTCTAAGTGAATAACTTCAGGAAGCTAAAGTTAAAGCTGACCAACTTCAAAAGGTCACTGAGTCTTGGTATAAGTCATCAAAGCTTGCTGAAAAGTGCATAAACCAACAAATTCCTAAACAGGTACAAGTTGTACTTGGAGGTGACTATCAAACAGTAGCTTATGTAGCTGATGATGAGATAGCAAGTACAGATTCTGAGGAGGATAGACAACTGATTGAGTCTCAGAAGTCAGCCTTAGAGAAAAGACATGATCCAAACTTGAAATACAATATGTTTGTGAAAGCTAAAGATCATGGAAATGAGTGCTCAACATCTAAACAGCATAGTAAGTCTGTGCTGGACAGATTAGGCACTCAGCCTATTCAAAGCACTTCAGTCATAGAAAGGCTTAACCCAAATCCTTTCAAAAGACAACATTCTCTATCTGGCTCGGAGGGAAGTTACAAGAATAGGAAGACCACTGTAAGTCAGAGGTCAAATCACAACAATGGTAAGTCCAAAGTTGTAGATCTTGGTAAGTCCAAGAAGATCAACAATGGTAAGCCCAAACCTGTTGAAACTGGTGGGTCCAGTAAGCATGACAAAGGTAAGTCCAAAGTCATGGAAAAGAAGTTTGTTGGTCAAGCTTCAAATCAAAAGGATAACAAACAAGGATCTGACAAAGGTAAGTCCAAATTCAGTGAGCACCAAGTGAATCAACTTGCAAAGAAAGTTGAAAAGTTATCCACTACATATAATCAAGACTGGGAGCAAGTTCTCACAAGGATTATTAGACAATCTACCTCCTGTAATCATTGGAAGAAGGAGATGCTACAAGTGCAGAAGTATAGGTCATGAGGCTAAGGATTGTGATGTTGAAATCTCAAGGCCTGAACAAGAACAGGCTGCTCAGCCTACACAGGACTCAGCTCCTGCTCAAGCTGAACAGTCAGTTCAACAAGATGGAGATGCTAAGTGCTCCTCATCTGAACCCACCAAGAAGTAGGCTCCCAAACAAAACTAATGTGTTTAGTTTTCATATCATGTGCAGGGTTCAAGTAAATGGTACATGGATAGTGGATGCTCAAGGCACATGACCGGGTGGAAAGGACTTCTTTGTGATTTCCAGGAAGATGAAGGTCCTAAAGTAACTTTTGGAGACAACTCCCATGGAAGAACTAATGTCTATGGGAAGATGCATGCTGGCAAGGTGACTTTCCAGAAGGTTGCATATGTTAAAGGTCTTAAACACAATCTGATCAGTATCAGCCAGTTGTGTGATGAAGACAATATAGTTACTTTTAGGAAGAAAGCATGAACAATATATAATGCTAAGGGAAATACCACAAAGGGTACTTTAAATCAAAGCAAAATTTTTCAATAACAGACCCATTGCATATGATGCATATGGATCTGTTTGGACCCATAAGTACTCCAAGCCTAAGTGGCAAGAAGTACACACTGGTGATAGTAGATGAGTTCTCAAGATTCACCTGGGTAATATTCCTTAAAGCCAAAAGTGATGCTGCCCTAAAGATAATAAGTTTTATCAAACAGGAAGAGTTGCAAAAAGGTATGGCTGTAAAGCAACTCAGAAGTGATCATGGGACTGAGTTCAGAAATTCTACCCTTAAAAGCTTCTGTGAACAAAAGGGAATATTACAAAATTTCTCATCTGTCAGAACTCCCCAACAAAATGGAGTTGCTGAGAGGAGAAATAGAATCCTAATTGAGGCTGCTAGAACAATTATGTGTGCGGCAGGATTGAAACTCTATTTTTGGGATGAAGCTGTCAGTACAGCCTGTTATACTCAAAATAGATCAATCATTGTCAAAGGACATGGTAAAACATCATATGAGATGTATAAATCTAGAAAGCCCAATATAGGTTATTTCTATGTCTTTGGTTCAAAATGCTATATGCTGAATCATAGAGATCAGCTCCATAAGTGGGAACCCAAAGCTGATCCTGGAATATTCGTTGGTTATTCCTCAATCTCCAAATTATATAGAGTGTATAATACTAGGAGAAAGGCCATAGAAGAATCAATTCATGTCTCATTTGATGAAGACAGTCTTGATCAAGCTGAGAAAAGACAAGCTGACTCGGTCAGTCTGAGTGAGCTTGAAAGGCCCGAGGAAACCAATATGTTAAATCCCATGTATGTCATGGGAGATAATAGTGATGATGATGTGTGTTCATCAAATAAATCATCACAAGCTCCAAGAATTTCTCAAGCTGAGAAGGATGATGAGTTCGTCAACCCCTTTGGAGCTGAAGTCACTCAGACTGAGGATCTCAGTGATCATCAGTTTGTTGACAATGTTGCTATTGAGACTGAGGATGTGTGTTCACCTCAGAGCTCTCAACATCACTCAGATCCAGAACCAGACTCTCATACTACAACATTCAAATTCCTCAAAGATCATCCTCAAGATCAAATCATTGGAAATGTCCAAGAAAGGGTCATGACCAGATCCAAGGCTACAGCTAATTACGCTGCACACTTTGGTTTCTTATCCTAAATGGAACCAAAGAAGACTGAAGAACCCTTAGAGGATGAGGATTGGATTGAAGCTATGCAAGAGGAATTGAATGAGTTTTAAAGAAATAAAGTCTGGAGCCTTGTCCCTGTCCCTAAAGATGATTCAATTATAGGCACTAAGTAGGTCTATAGAAATAAAATGGACAAAGATGGAGTGATAGTTAGGAACAAAGCCAGGCTGGTAGCACAAGGGTATAAGCAAGATGAAGGAATTGATTATGATGAGACCTTTGCCTCTGTTGCTTGAATTGAAGCCATAAGGCTGTTCCTGGCTTATGCAGCATATAAAGACTTCAAAGTCTATCAAATGGATGTGAAGAGTGCTTTCCTAAATGGAAAACTTTAGGAGGAAGTCTATGTGAAACAACCTCCTGGCTTTGTCAGTTCAAAAATTCCACATCATGTCTATAAGTTGGACAAGGCTTTGTATGGTCTTAAACAAGCTCCAAGAGCTTGGTATGATACACCGTCCACTTATCTACTATCAATAGATAAGACACTCTTTATTAAAAAGAGTATAGGACAGGTGATTCTTGTACAAATCTATGTGGATGACATTATCTTTGGTTCTACTAACGAATCTCTATGTGAATGGTTCTCCAAAATAATGTCACAAAAGTACAAGATGAGCATGATGGGTGAGATGACTTATTTCCTAGGCTTACAGATTCAACAAAAGCCTGATGGAATTTTCATCAATCAAAGCAAGTATGTTCTTGATTTGATAAAGAAATATGGTTTTGTTTCTAGTTCAACCATAAGAACACCCATGTCATCAGCTGTCAAGCTGAGTAAATACTCAGATGGTAAGTTAGTGTGTCAGTCTACATATAGAGGATTGATAGGTTCATTACTTTATTTGACAGCTAGTAGACCTGATATCATGTTTGCTACATGTGTTTGTGCAAGATATCAGGCAGATCCTAAAGAATCACATCTTCAAGCTGTGAAAAGGATCTTTAGGTACCTTAAGGGTACTCCAAATCTAGGTCTTTGGTATCCAAAGGACTCTTGGTTTGAGTTAGTTGGTTTTTCAGATGCTGACTATGATGGGTGCAAGTTAGATAGAAAATCAATAACTGGAGGATGTCAACTTCTTGGAGGGAAGTTAGTAAGTTGGACCAGTATGAAACAGAACTCAGTGGCTACTTCAACTGCTGAAGGTGAATATGTTGCAGCAGGAAGCTGTTGTGCTCAAATCCTATGGATGCAACATCAGCTCCAAGACTTTGGTATGAGTTTTAAGAAAACTCCTATCTTCTGTGATAACCAAAGTGCTATAGCCATAACTTACAATCCAGTCTTCCACTCAAGAACCAAGAACATTGAAATTAGACATCACTTCATCATGGACATCGTGGAAAAAGGTAAAGTTGACATTAAATTTATCTCCACTGATGACCAATTAGCAGATATCTTTACTAAACCACTTGATGAAAATAGGTTTATGTATCTGCTAAGTGAATTAGGTATGTTCAACCCCTAGCTACGTGTCTAGAATCTGAGTTTTCAGTTTGACAGAGACTAAGTGTCTTAAGCTGAGTGCACAGTTTATAAATAAGTTTTCATAAACTGTATAACATGTCAAGTTGAATGATGAGTTCACACGTTTGGTGAGTTCCAAACATATTTTAACTGCTTAGTGTAGTTATGATATAGTTTGAGTGAGTCTCAAACATAAATGACTACGTGTCATTGAGTCTGAGCTATGTGCTTAACTCAAGCTGTGTGATAAGTTCACATGTTTGGTTGGTTCCAAACAAGTTTTAAACTACTTAGTGTAGTTAAAAATAAGCTTGAGTCAGTCTCAAACATATATGACTACGTGTCTTTGATTCTGAGCTGAGTGCTCAAAATCGAGCTGAGTGCTCAAACTCGAGCTGAGTATCAATCTCAAGCTGAGTGATGATATCATGCTGAGTGCTTGATTCACGTTGAGTGATATGTTTCCTCAGCTTGGTATGTCCAAATTTTGATTTAATTACTATGTGTGATTAGGTCATTGTGCATTATGTTTGAGTTTGTCTCACATTTTGCAGTTACGCTGATTATGTATCGTGTATCATAACAAGTGAAAGTTATATTATTGTAAGTCAGTAATATAATTCTATAAAGTTATCCGTTGGAAGATGATATGTTTCATCTCAATCACTGTTCCATTGCGCCGTAAATTTGTTACGTGTAACGGACAAAAAGGGATTTCAAACGGTAACTTTTCTCTCTCCTCGAAAAGGTATATATAACGACCCAAACCGATTTTTGGAGGTTTACGCTTCCAATTCGCAATTCTAAACCTCTCCTTCACCTACATACCTTTCACAAACAACTCCAATCGCTCAGTGCGACTTTTGAAGTTACTCAGTGTTACTCAAGTTTTATTCGACGATAGACGGAATCATTCTAAATCTCGGTGATAGGATGGTTAGAGGTGCAACATTAAAAAACAACGGGGTGCCAGTTCTTAAAGTAAACAATCAACGTGCATGTTTGGCAATCCCTGAACGTAAGAGGAACAGAGGCTATGAAGCCTGTGTGGATTATATCCGAAAATGCCCCCTGGCATTTGCTTTCACTGGAGCATCACTACATATTGTTCCACAGCACCTATTGGAGTTCTGGTACACTTGCATTTATGACCAGAACAAGGGAGAAATCGCTGGCACTGTTCTAAATGGGGATAGAACAGTTGTCATAACAGTACAACGGCTAAAGGATGTTCTTCAACTTCCTGCAAGTGATATGTTCGAAGCTGCTGTTACTAGGCAAGTGGCAAGGTCAGTCCTACCCAACATGGGTCACCCGCAGACTGAGGGTGTTAAAAAGAAAGCCACTTTTCCAACCAGCTGGGGTTTTCTGGTGTCAACAGTGATTCGTTCACTAGGTGTTTGTCCCAAGTGATTCAGGTATCAACTAATCTCATGAAGATCAATGGCAAGTAATCTAGAAATCTAGAGAGAATGTAAAACACCATTAAAGCACACACTTAATATTGTGATTATGCCAAAAACCTTACTAATGACTAATTAGTCATTAGTATATATACCCCTAAGGGTATTTACAATATTAGTCCCTGAAGTTCGTATTTTAATACGAACTTCACCTAAAATGTAATCTTCTATTCTATACAATATTTATAACCTAACAATCTCCCCCTTTGTATAGAAATAGAAGATGTTTGTCTTTTCAGCTTCATACGAACTCTAACAATCTCCTCTTACAAATATGCAGATTTCTTTTTCAGTCTGCATTCTTTAAGCTTTAGGAGATAAGAATTGAGCGATTTCTTTTTTAATCTTCAGTCTTTGATTGGATGTCTTCAGAATGTCTTCTCATCTTGAAAGATAGACTCTTCAATTTTTAAGAATAGTCTTCACTTTATGACCTTGATGAGAACTTGAATCTTGAAAGCACACAGTAACATCCTTTTTCATCTGATTTTCAGATTCGCACCAGTAACCTAAGGTTATGCAACCTTTGGTTGTATGAATAGTTTAGCATGTAGTGGTTTTTAGCAAACATGATCTTGAGCATTTGAACAATATGATTTAGGAAGAATATTTGTTCTCTCCCCCTTAAATGTAGCTCGATCTTGTTTAGTCTTCAGAACTTATTGACATTTTCGGTTAAGCACCTTCACTGTTCTGAACTTGATATATTTTCTCTTTTGTTCTTTAACTTGCCCCCCCTTGACATGACATATGTATTTTCAAAGTTAGCTCTCTTTGTCTCACCCTCAACAAATGAATCTCTTTTTGATCAATAAACTCAAAATCAATTGATATAGAATTAAAATTTTCTCCCCCTCATGATGATCAGGATTCTTCATGAACATCATGTACATGAATTCTATATTCGGCTTGATTTTGTCCTGAATATGTTGAACACTTGAAGCTTTGAACTTTCATCATGAAATTCAGTTGAATGATGGTGTCACTACAATGATATGACAATTAAAGAATCAAAGACAGTCTTTAGGGCACCGTCTCAAAGTTCCCGTGGGGTAACACCGAGATCACATAGATTCTCGTTAACACAACAGTTAGAAACTGTGTGACCTACTTTTAGTGTTGGCGTGATGTTAGCACTGGTAGGATTTCCATCTAATCATCGTTAATATCACAAAGATATCACTCCAAGATGTTCCGGTAGTCACGAAAGACTAGATATGTACGTTAATTCCACAATGTGTCCTAAGAATTGAAATATATATATACAAATAAGCTCTAGACTCGATAAGTGCATGAAAGAAGTCGGGGACGGGAGTAGTTGTCCTCCTTGTTTCAATATCAACAATCTCCAAGTGAGATGTCAATAGAAATGTGCTAATTCTCCGTGTGAAGTTGAAACAATTATCTTTTAAGAGATAATTGAGTAGCTGGGTGGGGTTAGTGCATTGCATCACTGGGTCCATGATGTATATTTCAATACCAAATCTCAATGAATGAGATCCAGTAGCAGATGTGGCTACCCAGATGAATACTAGTTGGTAAGGATCTTTCTTTTCTTTTGATCCTGTCTCACCCACAACTCACTAACTATTTTTCACCCTCGAATTCACTTTCCAAATTTATGTATGTATCTCTGGTTGGATACACTCGGACACTTGTTATCTTTCATAACCGGTAAGAGAAATCATGTGAATTATAACAAGAATGATTATAAGAAATTCAGTGTGTTGAGAAAGATTGTCAAGGATGATTTGAACAATCAGGGAATATGAACAATCAAGATATTTTGACAAAAATTTCACATAATGATTTTAACAGTGTAAGCTCAAAATATTTTGTTGATCAGATGCACCCCCATCTCCTGTTCCACCCCTCTCAGTTTCCTTTTACCTCTGCACACCAATCAGTATCCCGTTATAACTGATTCTGCTCACCTAGATGATCTAGTAAGTAACCCTTACTATCGCTTTCTAGAATATGGTGAGCTCCTGGGGCAGGTCCTTACGGTTCTGGATAGACCATAGGAGTATAAGTGCCTACACTCCCTCACTCACGATGCGTTGTGATCACTGAAATAATATCACATGAATGAACGGTTCCAGAAAGGATTTGAAACATTTAGCACAGAAGGAAAGAATGATTTGAGATGGAAACGCGGAAATGAAAGGCGATCTTTCAAAAGATCAACAAATGTATGAATCAAGAAATGTATCAGAACGAAGCAATGAGTGAATACCTTCTTGAACAGATAACAACAAATAAAAACCAAAAATCTTTTTGAGTTTTGAAATTTTATAATATTTATGGCTTTTCAATATTTGAATGTTTTTTGCTTTTTCAAAAATATAAAGTTGTAAAAACACAAACTCCCCCTAAATTGATGCATGAAAATCTTTTTTCATCAATTAGGTGAAGAAAAGAAATTTTGCTCCCCCTGCAAATAACAATTCATTAGAAAGCAAGTTATATCATGAAATGATAAAACTGCATGAAATAAGCTTCTCAGGTCATTAGACTCGGGCTAATGCTGAACAAAATGAAATTGAACTTGTATTGCAGGGAAACTCCGTCATCTTTGAAAGATAATGAGAATTAGATTCACTTTAGCACACTGAACACGATGATCTTCACTGCATCTGAATGATCTTCATTGTGCTCCAACAATGTCTCTTTTTGTTTACCTGCAAAACGGATTAACAAAAGTTGTTACCCATTCTTGTTTGGGTCCAGATTTGTTAGTCGCAGGTTTTGGCATCCATATTTGTGTATTTGCAGTAATAACAGGTTTATGGACCTTTTTGTTCAATGGTCCTGAATGCCATTGAGGAATTCTGTTCTTCACAACAAACTCTTGTCTTATTCTGGACGTCTTACACATCTTCTCTTTTGAAAGGCGGATTAAGTGTTTTGCTGAGTAAACCACAAAAGGATACATGACGTCTTTTTTAAGCACAAACTCCCCTGTTGATTTTGGTTTTGAGAAAGATTGGCGTCTGTTGTTGTGATGAGAAGTATGATTTGACTTATGAGCTCTATTCTCTTTCTTTGGAATCCTCGTTGTTGTTTTTGACGAGAAATCATCATTTATAACCTTCTTTACTTTGGATTCTGATGCACTTGGTGCAGATTCAGAAGGTTTCTTCTTTTCAATCCAGGATGATTTCGCCGGCTTTGAAATTTATGGACTATATAATGATGACAACTTTGCAAATGTTGCAGCTAGAGTTTGCTTTGAAATACATGTTTGTTTTGGTTTCGGCAAAGTATCATCTGTAACCACAGAATAAGCAGAATTAGAATTACTTGATGTACAAGAATTCTATTTATAACTGAAAGCAGCTTGTTTCTGTTTAAAGTGTTGTTTCGGAGAATGAGTCGTTGCGGCTGAAGGTGATTTCACTTTATTAGAAGATCCAACAGATTCAGTGATCTTAGGATGCTTCGCATCAGCTGATGCGTTGGTGAAATCTTTGTATGAAAGCTCAGAACCTGCAACAGAGAAATAAGAATCAGATTGGCTACTACAACGTGAAACTGAATCAAAATTAATATTGTCAGCGGAAGTCTTGATTGATTCAGCAAGTTTGGCAGCGTTAAGCTCGGCATTTAGAATTTTAGCCATTAACTCTTTCTTTTCTTTCTCAAATTGCACTCTCTCAGTGTCAAGTGTTGTTTGCAGTTCAGATATTTTCCTCTCCAAGATTGAACGAGGAACATATGATTGAATTGACACATGCAGCTTTTCCTCAAGTCCTTTGACTTTTTCTTTCAACGCAGCTTTCTCAGCGCACAATTTTTCTATGATCTTTGTATTATGATTCAACTCAGAAGACAATTTATCATTTAGCTTGACATTGGCTTGTGTCAATTCTTTAGCGTTATTCATCGCAATTTCAATATCTGCTTGCTTTTGCCCCAATTCAATTGTATAAGATTTACATTTCTGTTCTGCAAATTGAAATTGCTCAGACACTTTAGACACCTCTGTGAGTTTTTTATTGGCTGTGTTCAGATCATAGGCTTTCTGCATCTCAGAATGTAACTTTTCAGAATTTTGATCTAACATATGTTCAATCTTTAAATCATAACGATGATTTTCCTTTTTCAGAGATTGTATTTCCTAAGACATTTCGGAAATCTGTTGAATCTTAGATTGACAGTCTTGAAGTTTTGTAGACAAATCAGAATTTTCTTGTGTAAGCTCTTTGAGTTTTTCAGCTGCTTTGCACCAGCCATTCCTTGCATTATCATGCATGCAAAACATTATGGTCCACATGTGAAACATGAATCTGTCTTTTTCATTAAACGTATATTTAAATTTCTTCCATTTATGAACCTCCTGTTCAATGCAAATTCTGTCAAAGGAAGTTCTTGTAAGATCCATCGTGATACCTGAAAAATAATGATCGATTAGGAATAATTTGATTTGATCAAAAATTTAATCAACTAAATTGATTTTAAAATCAATTTATTTGGAGTTGATTAAACGCAACAAAAATTGTTGGCAACAATGATTTAGCAATAACCACGAACTTTGATCAATAACAACAACTAAAATTGATTAAAATGGATGATCAAATAAAATGGATGTTTAATTGTTGGTGGCAAAAAAATCAATGACTTGAAGATTGAAATTCAATTAATTGTTTTGAACTCCTCGGTGCAATTCACAAAAAGTAGATCTCAGATTTTTCTAACAAAATCACGTGCCAAACCACCAAACAATTACATGTAATTAATTTCTGAAATTAACCAAAATAATATCTGACTTCAATCGATGGCTTTCTGACCACATACAGCTGTCCTCGATTTTTAATATCTGTCCTCGAAAATACACGGGTCTCGGTTTAATAGAAAAATAGTTGGCCTAGAAAATACACGGTCTCGATACACACGCCTCCTCGGTTTAATATCTAGCTACTAACACCTCCCACGCGCCTAATATACCACAAAATTGACACCTGTAGCTGTTTCACGCGCTTTGGCCTCCAGACATACACCTACACGCGTTTTCTGAACTCGAAATCTGAACAACAATTCCGAATAAACTCACAATTCCGAGCAATAACAATTCCGATCAAATTTACAATTCCGAGTATTTTTCATTTCCGAGTATTTTGAAATTCCAACTACAATTTTCTTTTTGTCGAAATAAAACAACAATTTCGAGTATTTTTCAATTCCGAGTATTTTTCAAATTCCGGGCATTTTTCAATTCGGAGCCTTTTTCAATTCCGAGCCTTTTTTATCGGAATCTTCATCCAAAACACACACAAACACCTTTTTTCACACATTAACTCCACCTTTTTGGATCAAACATCCCCTTTCTTCATCTTCTTTCTCAAGAGCACCAAGAACACACCCAACTTGATTTTTCTAAACTCGTCAAAAATGATTTTTGTGATCAAACTTATGTTTCTTCACCTTCCGTAACACATTTCTAACACTCCTTTTCCACGAATTCAGTTCAAAAATCAAAAATTTGTCCAAATTTAATCAAAATCTTCAAGAACACATCAAAAACAAAATTTCAGATTTCTCCTTATGTGTTTGGAATTAAGCTTTGATATTTTTCAGATCAAATCATCATCATAATGCTAATCTTCCTTCCAAAAATCAGCAATTAACATCCATCCAATCTCAAAATTTATCTTCAAGAACATCAAGAAAAAAACCCAGAAATTGAATTTGCGATTTCTCTCAAACGGTTTGGAGTTTGTTCTTCAAATTTTGTCACAATGTTCCTGTAATCATAGATAACAACATATCCAAAAATTAGATCAATCGGAGCTCTTATGAATTTTCTATGAATTTTCAAAATTTCCAGCCCACATTAATCCGAAAATATCCAAAAAAAATTTTAAAATTTGATCAAAATCTCTTCAAATCAATCCTAATCCAGCTCTGATACCACTTGTTTGTCCCAAGTGATTCAGGTATCAACTAATCTCATGAAGATCAATGGCAAGTAATCTAGAAATCTAGAGAGAGAATGTAAAACAACATTAAAGCACACACTTAATATTGTGATTATGCCAAAGACCTTACTAATGACTAATTAGTCACTAGTATATATACCCCTAAGGGTATTTACAATATTAGTCCCTGAAGTTCATATTTTAATACGAACTTCACCTAAAATGTAATCTTCTATTCTATACAATATTTATAACCTAACACTAGGTACTAAGGTTGGAGGACTGGACCAAGTTAACGAGTTCGAGATGCAGCTGTTGTACAACATGTACCATGCCAGAAACTTCGACTATGCACAGCTCATCTTCAACGAACTCAGGGTCCAAGTGATGAAAACCACAATGGATCTTCATGTACCTTTCATAAGGTACCTGTCCTTGGCATTTGAAGCCGAGCTGGGGACAGCACTCTACGAAGCTGATCAGGATGTGTTCATTTTTCCTACACTCAACTCCAAGATGTTCAATAATGACATCTTCCCTGAGCAAGAGGGTTTGAGTGACCCCATGTTGCTGATAGCTGAGGCAGCTTCCTCAGAAAGTGACGAAGAGGTATCCAATCAAGGGGGAGCTTCTTAAGCTGACATAGAGGTTCAAGCTGAGTACTCTGCTCAGGCTGAACCAGCAAATATTGAAGCTGCTTCTAGTAAGACCTCTCCACTTTCTCTTTCTTCTCATTATTCTCCATCCATTTTTGGAGAGAAGTCTGTGGTAAACCCAACCCAGTCTAACCCATCTCCTCCACCTTCATTCCATTTACAATCCCACTCTGAAGCCACCCCTATTATGCCCACTGCTACTAGGCAGAATTTCCGAACCTATACATGAAAAACTGCCATAGGTTGTGCCACTCCTAAAGTCATCACTGGAGCTAAGATCACTTTGATCCCTCCATAGGCAGGAGTTGAGGGGGAGATGCCTACTCTTAAGGTGTCAACCTCGAGGCTTATTCAACCCAACAGCCTAAGCCGGATGTGGTGTCTACTCAGCCCACACTCTCCAGTGCCATGAGAGAGCCCGTTACTGTGCCTAAGCAGACACACAAAAGGTAACATTGAATATATGACCAATCCCCAGGGTCAATCACCCCCCTCCAAACCAATTAGCCAACCACCTACCCATACACTTCACGTCTCGAGCCCCATTACTTTTCTTCATTTCTCATACCCACACGCACGACCTGTCAATGTTCATCTTCAAACCAAGGTAATTCACAGGGGCACACTCTGGTGCAAATGAATTTGAAGGTAAACACCAACCTTTGGATGATGCACCCAAAGACTCTCCTCACACTGACACAACCTCCTCAGGCATCCAGCAGCTGAAAGATTATGTTGCTGCTCAGTTTGGTTTGTTCCATCTCAAGCAAAAGAAGCACAAATGTCAAATCTATCAAAGGCTTGAGAAGCTGACCATGGATGTTAAGGAGATTGCCTCTGCAGTTGCTGCACTCCAACAACAAAGGTCTTCAACCTCTATTGATGATGACAAAAAGGGGGAGAAGGTTCAAGCTGAAAATGAAGCTAAGCTAGTTCGAGCTGATGCTGAAGCTCTACTAGTACTAGCTAAAGGAGCAGAGAGGAAGACTCAGGCTGAGGGGAACAAAGAGGAACCTGCAGCTAAGAGATAAAAGGTAGTAGAATCTGAACCTGAAGCTGACCATGTTTCTGAAACTGAGGAAGAAACAGAAGAGGAAAAAGCCACAAGGCTTATGATTGAAATGCTCGAACAAGAGGAAGCCAATGAGTTAGGTATTTCACTTGAAGAGCTGAGAAAGAGAAAAGAGAAAGAATTGAAGGACCAAGAAAAGGAAAAAGAAAGAAAAGTTTTGGCTCAAGCTGAAGCTACATACACTGGTCCAAGACCTGATCCAATCCCATACTCAGATGCAGAACTGCAGGAGTGTTACTTCAGAAGAAGCTTCAACGAAGAGATTTGAGGAATGACTCTGAGCAGAGTAAATGGAGCTGTAATTCTCACTTTTGAACTTAGTGACAAATCAACAGTGGGAATGGACCTGAGATTAGTGATGTAAATGGGTACGGGTGGGGACGGGGACCACAATACCCATCCCCATCCCCGACCTCCAGCCCCAGACCCATCCCCGCCCCGGCCCCACCAAATCCCCAACGGGTTCGGGTGAAATAATCCCCACCGGGGATGGGTACCCATTAAGTAAATAATGACAATTTTTATATGGTTAGAAATATAAAAATAAACACCGATAAACATTAATACTTCAAATTACGAACAATATTCGATGACAAAACCCAAAAAAGATGATAACATTATCAAGTTTGAAAAGTAAATAAAAGAAAAACGACAAGTTCTTAATATCTTCAAAAAAAAAAACATTTCGCCTTCAATCTTCATCACCACCGGATCATCAATTCACCATGAAATCTCGTAAGTATAACTATTCATTGAATGTCTACCCAGTGTATTTAATAAAGGATCCATTATATAAAGTTATAAACTGATATATATTATATTTATATATATGTTTATATATATCGGGTCTTAAACGGGGCAAATAGTACTATACCCGTCCCCGCCCCATCCCCGCTTCGGGTACACCAATTCATCCCCATCCCCAGACCCATCCCCGATGCCATCACTACCTGAGATACGATCACAGGATGGGCTACATTGAATGGAAAAGAATAATGATGATGCTCAGTAAGTTCAAAAGGTGTCAAATTAAACAAGAAATTCTATCTGAGGTCTCCAAATTGATTGCTCGAGCCGAAGAACTAAAGTATGTTCCAGTTCCTAGTTTGCAGTGGGAGAATTTGTTTAGAATGCCTGAGGGTGTAGAATTGAAGGATAATCAAAATATTAGCACACCTGTTCAGGGCTTTATGTTTAAGGATCAGGCAGACAATCCTGGCTTTATCAAACTGAATGAAGTATGTTATCTGAAAGCTGAGGATGCCTTGAGAATTAGAAAGTGTTGTGGTGATGATAATTCGAATCAGCTAATGAAATATAGGCTGAACAAGATCATCAGGGTACAACAGAAGGAACTCAGAGGGAATGAAGAAGCTAAAATACTGTTAGATGAGATCAACAAGGAGATCAGCATCTGGGAGCTTCTACATCCTGAGTTAATAAGATAAACTGTATAAATTAGATTAGTTCTAATATAAATATTAGATTAGTTCTAATATTTTTGTAAGCACTTAGTGTGCATGATCTAAGTGATCAATATTTTTATATTATGATTAGTTTAATTAATACAAGTATAAGTTTGATATGTTCAACTGTGTTATGATATGTTCATAATTATTAGTCTGATAAGTTCAGCTTAAATGAATAACTAATTAGTTCTTATTCATTGATATAATTAGTTGGTTTGCTCAACTTAAAGTTGGTATGTTCCACATATAATTGATAAGTTCAATTAATATTTGATTAGTTCAAAAATAAAATCTTAATAAGTTTGAAACATAATTCTGTTAAACAAACTTAAGAACTGTTTGATGGTTTTGTCATCATCAAATAGGGGGAGTTTGTTGGGAAAATGATATCATCAGTTGAGATTTGATGAGACAAAGTTAAGTTTGTAAGATAAGTTCTAAATACAACTTAAACAGAATTATGAAGCTTAGTCAGACTGAACACTTATAGTGATTCAGACTGAGCATAAGCTGAGTATAAGCTGAGCATATGTTCGACCAGCTTAGACTATATCTTAGTAAGATTATCAATGTGTTTGATAAGATGTGTATGTCACCTAAGATATATTGAGCTTTCAGCTTGATGTGTTTCAAGCTGAGTGACTCAGCGTGTATACTGAGTCAGCTCAACAGAGTTGCTAAATAAGTTCTAGCTAACTCTTAGGACTTCTAAGGATGAGTTTATTAATATACGTGTTATTTCATGTTGGTTTTCGAGTTTGTTCTCGAAGAACTCAGCTTGATGAGTTTCAAGCTGAGTAACTCAGTCCGAGTAAGAAGTCAGCTTAAAGAAAATTTAAATATGTTTTAAATTTATCTTTTTAACTCTCTATATCTACGGGAAGGATAAGAAGACTCCAGAATCAAGATTGAAGATTGAAGACTCAAGAGAAGAAGATTCAAGATTCAAGATTCCGAGTTATCCGATAGTTAGTTAGCAAATTAGGATTAGTCCAGTTTGTTAGGAACCATAGGAACATGATTATAAATACTTATCTCTTGATAAGTTTTGAGGTACGATTCTGAAACGACGACTAAGTGTTGTACAGCCAAATACCTTACCTCAACCGTATATGTTACGATTCTTGAATCACTGTTTGTCAGTTCAACGTGATCAAGAACCTCACAGATTGCCAAGATATTCGTGTGTTCGAATATTCACATTAGTTGTGAGATTGGTAAGTTTTCAATCTGTGATTAAATCCTGTTTAGAGAGTCGTCAGTATCTATAATCATAAGTTGATTAAAGATAGCTAAGTTTGAAAGATTGAGAGATTTATATTAGGTGTTTACATATCAAGAGTTGCTTACTTGATAGAGTCTGTAATCATCTTCTTATTAATTAAAAGCAAAGCATTCGATTGTGGTTTGATTTACTTTGTGTAACACTTTTCTTTGATTTGTTCAATTTTCGCAGAAATTGTATTCAACCCCCCCCCCTCTTTTACACATCTGTTGCTTGTTGTTATTCTCACCAAGGGACCAACAACTTCATCACAAAACTACCAAGGACTAGTAGTGGTGACGATTCTATCTGGGTCATTATGGATAGGATGACAAAGAAAGCCCACTTTCTAGCAATTCGTGTGGAGTACAAAATGGAAAATCTAGCAAGGGTTTATATCAGCGACATAGTGGCAAGACACGGGGTGCCCGTGTCTATTATATCCGATCGAGATAGTCGGTTTACATCGCAGTTCTGACAAACACTACAGAAAGCCTTGGGTACAAGATTAGACATGAGCACGGCTTACCATCCTCATGTTGGATTATGTGTAGAGATAATTAACGGGCATATTGTATCCAATGTTATAAGAGACTAAAGGGTCACACTGCTACACACCCAATTCAGAACAGTTGGATTACACCATTATTCTGTGTGGAAATAATTAATCAGTTAGATTAATTATTAAAGAGAAAGAGTAAATAATTAATCAGTTAGATTAATTATTAAAGATATAAACAAATAATTAATCAGTAGTATTAATTATTGAGAGATATAAATAATTATCCAGTTTGGATTGATTATTAGAAAGGAAATAAATAATAAATAGTTATTTATTATTTAAAGGGAAATAAATTATCCAGTTTTAATATTTAACGGACTGAGTTAATTAATAGTTAATTAATTAACTAGTAAAGTCCAGGGGGTCAAAGTGAGAAGAGATGAAAGTTTAATTAAAACCAGTGGGCTTTTAATTAAACGGGCTTAGGTCCAAGTTAATCCCTATATAATATCCTTAAGCCTTAAGGATTAAATATGAGACAACAAGGATTAACCCTAGCCACCACTCCCCTCCCTCTCTCCCTCGTCGCATATCTCTCTCGTCGACCTCCCTCTCTTGGTCGACTATCTCTCTCTCGGCTCTCTTTCCCCTCGACGAAACCGAAAGGCAAAACACCAAAGGTGTTTTGCGACATGGTGATCGACGCAAGCAAGGACACACACACAAGTGTTTCGAGTTTTGAGGCCTTGGTGATCCAGGAACGGACTAGCAGCCAGTTCAATCGGAGGTGCAGTAGTGGTGGACTATCTTTAGCAATCCTAACGGTTTTGTTCAGGTATAATTCTATAACCTTATCTATGGGTTGTTTGTATGAAACTATGTTGATCATATAAAAGTTTAAGGATCCTAACCCTTTTGAGGTTTAGAGGGTTGTGTTCAATCCAGTTCCGCTTTTAGGATTGAACCAGTGGAATCAAACCCAGGATTGACCAGTTTGTGTCATAGGTGGTTTGGTCAGGTTCAAAAACCCTTCAGTGGTATCAGAGCCTCGGCTCTATGATCCATAGTTTCTAGTTTTATCTGTTTTTGGGTTAAGGTTTGATTCTTGATCTTCTACTTGCTCTAGCCTATTTTCGAAAATCACCAAAGGCAACAAAACAGTTTTGTTTTTTGTTATCCAGTTTTATCCTATTAATCAGAAAGTTTAAACAGTTAGTTTAAATGGTTAAAAAGGATTGTGGTTTTTGGATAAGAACAAATTTAGGATTAAGATAAATTAAACAGTTTGGTTTAATTAATTAAACCTAGTTAATCCATTGTTGTTTTTGTTTAATGGTTAAATGATCTACTTCATCTTGTTTCTTTCTCCACAAGTTTTCAAAAACCATAAGGGATAAAAACAAGTTTTCTGTTTTTATCCGGATAGTAAAAGGTTTGATTTTAACCAGTTAGGTTTAAACCAGGATTGCGTTTAAACGGTTAAAAAGGATAAACCTTTTATCTAAAACTAGATTTTAACAAGTTTTTGAACTTTTGTTTAAAAAGGTTGAAATCAAGTTTTAGGGTAATTAGTTATTAATAAAACAAGTTTTGTTAATATTAATAATTAATAATTTTTGGTTTTTGAATTAAATCCAGTTTTTAATCAGTATATTAAAACAGTTAGTTTTAATAGGTTAAAAGGGATTTAGAATGCTGTATTAATCGGAAAAACACGAACCGAGAAAAACACCTGTTTGGGCGTGACCGTTAGCGACGCGAGGGTCAGATGGGCCTCGCGATGCTGGTTAGCGGCGCTAAGGGTCTGAATGGGCTTCGGCCCTAGTGACTCTCGACCCAAGGGGTTCTCGACCCAAGGGGCTTCGGCCCAAGGTGGGTTCTCGGCCCAAGATGGGTTCTCGACCCATGGGGCTTCGGCCCAAGGTGGGTTCTCGGCCCAAGATGGGTTCTCGGCCCAAGGAAGGATTTCGGTCCAATGGGTTCTCGGCTCAAGAGAGTCTTGGCCAAATGGGTCTCTCGGGTTGACGGGAGATGTAAACCCAAATGGTTTTTCCGGATTAACACAAAAGGAATTATTAATTTTAAGTTTTTAAAATTAATAAAATGTTATATAAACTAGTATTATATATTTTAATTAGTTTAGTTAAAATATATATTAGTTTAGATTTTTATTTATTATGACTAGTTTAAGTCATTTTTAAATAAATTCTAAAAGGGATAAAGTTTATATAATGGAGAAACAAATAAGATAGTATTTAATTGACCAAGGTTGTCGGTTTTAAGTTTTTGGAAAACTAGTAATAAAACTCGACGTGAGGATTTCATTCAAGTTTTGAATGAGATCAAGTTTTAAGTTTTTGTTGAAAAACTATTTTGGTCAAATTAAACTAGAAGATCATAATTCTCATTTTTTTTGGTTAATAAGTATTAATCAAAAGGGTAAATGAGAATATTTAAACAAATCAGGCTGCGTGCTTAACAGCACAGTTTATTGTTTATATATTATAACTGCGTGGATGACTTTTATATATATAGTGCTTATATATAATTGTGTGGTTGTGATAGCTATAGTTTTGCCGACTTAGGATTCGTTTTTTTCTTTTCTTCTTTATTTTGGTTTTGGGAAGGCCTGCGTGCCAATTACAATCCCTTTCTTAATTGTAATATTGTACTGGTTCGGGGAGGCCTGCGTGCCATTTACAACCCCATTCAATATTGTATTTGTAATAGATTAGTAGTAGTTTAATCCCTCAACCAAGATTGGACTCGAAGAGGGTGATGAAGAAAATGGTATTCTCACGCGAAGCACGTATACTTCGGGGAGGTGTCAAGGCTAGTGGGAGCAGCATGTCAAGAAAGGCGAATCCAAGTCATTTTATCCTTAGGTTTGACCTTAGGATTAGTTGACAAAACTATAGGGATTTATCTGCTTATTATTATCTGCGTGGTTGTGATTTATTTACTGCTTTTCATATATATGTATGGTATATATATACATGCGTGTGATGGTAAATAAAAAGGGGTTTAATGACAGATTGTTATTAAACAAGTGAAAAACCATGCTTTATGACAAACTAGAATATGACTTCAGTCTGGTAGTCGTATTAATTAAATTTTTATAAATTTAAAAGTTTTGTCAAGATTATAAGTTTGGAACTTATAAAGGCCGTTTTGTGCACCTAGTTCAGGTACACATATAAATCGTATTTTTTAAACAGTTAGTTTTAAAATGGTTTTTCAAAAACTGGAAAATTAAGTTTTTCATTAAACTCAATTAAAACCCAAGAAAAATCTTAGATCAGTGTGCTACCCACCTAATGGTACACCTCGACTGTTAAACGGTACTCGGGTGTCGGAAGTGCCCAAACCTTGGGCATCCGGGTTCAAACCATTGCGGGAGAGGGCATGAAAGATTCTGCGATAATCGGGAGTCCCGGCCAGAATTCATGCTGTCTTAGGTGGTGCGATCTATTTTGGTGATAATCGTGAGTCCCGGCCCAAAAAGCACTAGAGTAGAGTTAAACATACTAGACTGGGTCTAAGTGCTCTACGAGGTTCTAGGAGTCGTATCAGTTAGGTACAATTGGTACAGGGTGTTACCTACCATAAATAGCATGACTTGGCGGGAAGTGCCCAAACCTTGCGTCAAGTATGTGAAATATGGGTCCTAGGTCTAATATATATTATTTATGGGTTTGATGATATATGATTAGAAAGTTTATTTGCAATAACTAATTAAACCGGGTTTTAATTTGTAGATGGCAACCAACGTTACCAATACTAATAACCTCTCTCTCCGCTCTATCCTTGAGAAGGATAAGCTCACCGGGTCCAACTTTCTCACTTGGGAGAGAAATCTCCGGATCGTGCTGAGAGAAAGTGGTATGTCTTATAACAACCTCTAGGAAATCGCCCTGCCAACAATGCCAGGGCAGAGGTCAGGGAGGCTTTTCAGAAGCGCTCCAATGACGCCTTGGATGTTAGCTGCCTCATGCTTGCAACTATGAGTCCAGAGTTGCAATCATGCATGATGGAAACTCCTGCATATGACATGATCCGCCAGCTGAGGGACATGTTCCAGGAGCAAACTCGCACTGAGCGTTATGATGCCACCAGGGCATTTAACTTGTGCAAGATGGCCAAGGGGACCTCGGTCAGTGACCATGTCAGGAAAATGAAAAGTTACATGGACCACCTAGAGAGACTTGGGCACCCAGTACCATTGCAGCTAGCAACGGATATGATACTCAACTCGTTGTCAGATGACTATAAGCCTTTTATAGTCAACTACAACATGAACAACATGGAGAAATACGTGGCTGAGTTGCACTCAATGCTCAAGACTGCTGAGCAGAGTATCGGGACCAAGTCTAAGGACATTCTTATGGTGGGACATGGTGGACGTAAGAAGAGGAAGGGGCGCAACGGAAAGGGAAAGGGTAAGGCCCAGCCCAGCCAGAATGCACCCAGAGCTAGTAACGACAACAAGGGCAAGAAGCCGAAGCCAAAGCCAAACAGGGCAAGGACCGAGAATCGGTGCTTCAGGTGCGGCGAGGCATGACATTGGAAACGAGATTGTCCGAAAGGTCACGAGGCAGGAGGCAATTCTGGCTCCTCAGGTTTTGCGTGATTAGCTTCTTTGTCACTTTCCTACTTGTAAAGTTTTACGAGTACTCTAACATCTTGCAATCGTTTATTGCAGGAGTAGATGGAAAGTGATGCGGCCCGGCATGAGAAGATCCTACGTGCAGCTTACGGATATTATAATAATTCCTATTTCCTAGTTAATTAAACTCTTTAAGTTTTTGAACATTTTTATATTGTTTATGGATATTTTTTTAAGTTTATGGAAATTTAATTATTTGGTTATATATCCGTGCACGTGTTCTTATTATATGAATCATGATTAGTCCAGTTGTGACTAAAAGAGTGCTAATAAGTCAAAGTTTTGACTTGATTAGTGATTCATAATAAACTTATGCTATGATTTGTTGTAGTTATATAAATACTAGCTCCACTTTTTCAAATACTTGAATAAACAAGTTTTGTTTATAAGATTAGATAGTTTTTCTAATTCAACAAATATTTAAGATTTTATGAAAAGTGAATGTTCAAAGTCTTGAACATATGGAAATAATAGTCATTATTTCTGGGTAAAGTAGTTTTTGATAAAACATTTAAGAAATTATAAAAGTGATTATAATAGTTATTATAGTCAAGGGAATTTTATACTAAATGTTTTTTAAGAAAAGAAATTTAAAATACCATTATGAGTATTTCATACTTGTGATCATGGTAAGTTTAATGAAACCACTTTCCGTAATGGGAAAGATGGATATATGAGAGATCTAAGTTCATGGTTTCATAAAACAAATTTCTTACAAAAACTAAGTTATTTAAAACATGTGTTTGGAACACAAGTTTTAGGCATGGTAGTCAAGTTTTTGACTATGACCTAAAAAGGATGTTTTAAAGAATGCACTTTTTCATAGAAGATAGTGGGAGCACCTGACTAGTGTATTTATCAGAGTTAATAAAAGGTTATTTTTAACCAGTATGATAAATAAAAGATCGATCTTTTAGAATATATAATTATCGGATGTTTTTAGAAGCTATCTAAAACAGTAAGTTCTTGAGAAAGAACTAATCCGAGGGATGCATGATTTATTGAGAGGTACTCGATAAAGATATCATTGCAAGATTTTTGAGTCAAGCTATGACTTAAAATTATATACATTCTAAAATGTTCAGTGAGTCAGCTTAATAATGTTATTGGTTGGTTAACGTTAGAAATGATAAAATAGGATGTTCTTTAACATTCTTAGTAATTAGATAAGTGTTGGTATACACCGGGAATCTAGTTTCAAGTTTCTTACAAGTAGGTGTAAGAGGTTTTATCATTTCAAAAGGATATAAATCTAGTAAGATTTAATACGTCTACAAAAGTAATTAAAGTTTTAATTACAGGGAAGTTGTTTTATAAATCAGAAACAAGGAGTTATTTCCAGTTCTCCAAGTTTAAAGAATTTTTAAAATAAATAAGCCTAGAAGTGTTCTTAGGTTGGAAGAATGTTTTCTAGCAAAACCAAGAAGGAGTACTTCAAAGAACTAGTCTTGTGTTTTAGGGTTTATAACCATATTATTTTCTTTGTAATCCGTGATAAGTTACAATGTAAAGTAATAAGTAATTCAGATAAACACCATGAATCGAGTCAGTGAAATGGTAGAAATTATACATCTTTATTCCAGGGAGGAATATGGAAGGGTGTAGAAATTAGTTTCATTGTTCTTCACAATTTTGTATGTTTTGGTTCATCCAGGAATAAACTAGGTTTATTCAAAACATTATCCGTGACTACTTATCGTGGTGGGAACTATGATAGGGTTACAAAGTCATCGTAATTTTGGGGTAGATTCAAAAGTATATCGAATATAGCTGTGAACGGTTTTTTGCGGACCAAAATTTACGGATATTCGTTAGGGTTACGAATATTGGATTGACACACCCTGAAAAATACTTCTTGGATTCGTGTCAAAAGTATTTATCACATAGGTTATCCTCAAGCCTGAGGTATTTGGTTTGGGATGCGGTAATTGTTGTCTTCTTAGCGCGTTCAAACTCCACGCCGTAACAGGATGGTCATAAGGGGCGTGTCTAGATTCAGTGGGAGCCGTATTGCCAAATGCAAATATGCAAGATGGTAATTGCACCTCCTTTTTAGGAGAGATATTTCTGGGGCCCTTGACTGATTAGAGAAACTGGTAAGTGCAAGGTCGTGCCCAAATGAACTGATGTGTTCTTTGTCGTTTATCACGCAGTTTCGAAATCAAGTATGTCATGAACATAATTCTTGAGTCTCTGAGTTGACCTTTTCCGTGCTCATGCTCAAAATTGAAATATCGCGCTGCAAGGGACAAACCTATATATATGCAAGCTTGTATATATAAAGACGTACCCATTCATAAACAGGGAGTTTATGATAGATTAGTTTATAAACAGTAAGTTTATAAAGGTCACTTCTAAGCAGGTTGCTTATGAAGTTTTATCACAAGTTACTTTGGGGTATAAGAGTTCTTATAACCTGGTTATCCTAAGTGTCTGGCTAGGGACCTCCTTAGGCTAACAGTGCGCAGTAACTGTTACTTATCTTGCACAAGTGGGAGTCTGTTGGATTATGTGAAGAGATATTTAACGGGCATATTGTATCCAATGTTATAAGAGACTAAAGGGTCACATTACACACCCAATTCAGAACAGTTGGATTACACCATTATTCTGTGTGGAAATAATTAATCAGTTAGATTAATTATTAATGAGAAAGAGTAAATAATTAATCAGTTAGATTAATTATTAAAGAGATAAACAAATAATTAATCAGTAGTATTAATTATTGAGAGATATAAATAATTATCCAGTCTGGATTGATTATTAGAAAGGAAATAAATAATAAATGGTTATTTATTATTTAAAGGGAATTAAATATTAAGTTTTAATATTAAACGGACTGAGTTAATTAATAGTTAATTAATTAACTAGTAAAGTCTAGGGGGTCAAAGTGAGAAGAGATGAAAGTTTAATTAAAACCAGTGGGCTTTTAATTAAACGGGCTTAGGTCCAAGTTAATCCCTATATTATATCCTTAAGCCTTAAGGATTAGATATGAGACAACAAGGATTAACCCTAGCCACCACTCCCCTCCCTCTCTCCCTCGTCGCATATCTCTCTTGTCGACCTCCCTCTCTCAGTCGACTATCTCTCTCTCGGCTCTCTTTCCTCTCGACGAAACCGAAAGGCAAAACACCAAAGGTTTTTTGCGACTTGGTGATCGACGCAAGCAAGGACACACACACAAGTGTTTCGACTTTTGAAGCCTTGGTGATCCAGGAGCGGTCTAGCAGCCAGTTCAATCGGAGGTGCAGTAGTGGTGGACTGTCTTTAGCAATCGTAAAGGTTTTGTTCAGGTATAATTCTATAACTTTATCTATGGGTTGTTTGTAAGAAACTATGTTGATCATATAAAAGTTTAAAGATCCTTACCCTTTTGGGGTTTAGAGGGTTGTGTTCAATCCAGTTCCGCTTTTAGGATTGAACCAGTGGAATCAAACCCAGGATTGACCAGTTTGTGTCATAGGTGGTTTGGTCAGGTTCAAAAACCCTTCACCTCAGACCAATGGTCAGAGTGAGCGTACGATTCAAACCCTAGAAGATATGCTTAGGGCATGTGTTATTGATTTTGGAGGAAGCTAGGATACGTATATACCATTAATTGAGTTTTCTTACAATAACAGTTATCATACGAGTACTAAGTGTGCTCTGTTTGAGGCCCTATACGGACGGAAATGTCGGTCACCTGTTGCGTAGACCGAAGTGGGGGAAAGCCAACTGATTGGGCCAGAAATTATACAAGAGACTACCAATAATCTTTTTCAAATCAAAGAAAGACTCAAGACGGCAAGGGATCGCCAAAAGAGTTATGCCGATAACCGGCCGAAACCCTTAGAATTCAGTGTTGGTGACCCTGTGCTGCTGAAAGTATCACCTTTGGAAGGGTGTGGTGCATTTTGGTGTGAAAGAAAAATTAACACCAAGATACGTGGGACCCTTCGAGATTATTGAGCGGATTGGCCCCGTAGCTTCCCGGTTAAAGATACTGCAGGAACTCAGTGGTGTACACGATATGTTTCACGTATCGAATCTAAGGAAGTGTCTGGCGGACGAGAACCTGTATGTGCCACTGAATGAAATCAAGATAAACAACACTCTACGCTTTGTGGAGGAACCTGTAGAGATCTTGGATCGGGAAGTTAAAAGCCTAAAGAAGAGTAGAATCCCAATAGTCAAAGATGGAATTCGAAGCGAGGACCCGAGTTTACGTGGGAAAGGGAAGACCACATGAAGTCCAAATATCCATACCTATTTAATCAATAGAGTTCTAGCAGCACTATAAGCTGAATTTCGGGACGACATTCTCTCATGTGGAGGATGTTGTGACATCTGTCACCAAAACAGGTTAGTTAATTAGACCTGCAACTTCTGAAACCCTACTTCTTGCTCATACATGTAAAGTATAATATTGTATAGAAATAGGAGTTTAATTGTAAAACACCCATAGGGTATATATAGGGATATGACCTATTGTAATAGGTAAGGTTTTGCATACAAAGAAATAATAAACTAGGTGTTTTCCAAGGTGTAAACCATATTCTAGTTTACATATCCAAACTTTCATTTATCCTACATTATACTTGAATCACTTGTTATATGGGACTAACAAGTGGTATCAGAGCCAAAGGAGTGAAGATTTGATTCTGAATTCAGCAACAAAAGTTGAATTTTTGAAGATTTTTGAAGAAAAAGTGTACTTTCGGGTTTGAAATCAAAGTGAAGATTTAATGGAGTTTTTGAGTGTTAATTGTTTGGATTAGGGTCACATTTATCATAGTAACACTCGTTGATCAAAAAGGAGTCAATTCATTCACAAATCAGTGGCCAAATTTGAAGATTTTTGTGTTTTCGGGTTTGTGAAGTTCTTGAAGAAAATTGATCGAATCTGCTCATTTGATCGTTGTTTATGATTATTGTTGATTGAGAAGTGTAAATCGGGGGTAGGCAAAGTGATCTGGACAAGAAATTATCAGATTTGGGCAAAATTCGAGATTTTTTGAATCTGAGCGGGTAAGATCTTGAAGCTGTCGGAATTCCAGGTTTGAAGGTGTCGGAATTGCCCTTTGAATTAGTTGGAATTGCTGAATTCCGAGAATAATTTGGTCGGAATTGTCGAATTCCGAGAATAAATATGTCGGAATTGCTGAATTCCGAGAATAATTTGGTCGGCATTGTCGAATTCCGAGAAGAAATATGTCGGAATTGCTGAATTCCGAGTAGAACTGGTTGGAATTGCTATAATCCAAGAAATTTGTATCGGATTTCAAACTTTCTCGGAATTCAACTTGACCGGAATTGGTTGTTGACCGGATTTGGTGATTTTACTCGGAATTCTCTATTTTCTCGGAATTCTCTATTTTCTCGGAATTCTCTATTTCATCGGAATTCTCTCGATGCTCGGAATTGTCAATTTTATCGGAATTCAAGATCACCCGGATTTACACTCATTTTTCAAAATTTTAAGATTTCTGATCATTTTTGCCGCAACATTATTCTCAGCTCGACCCCAGCCAGGGGCTCTGCCCCTTGGACCCCGCCAGGGGTTGCCACCCCTTGGACCCCATCAGGGGTGCTGCACCCGAACCCCCGTAGTCGTTGTTGTGACTGAATTATCTTGTCACCTTGATTCCTAAGTCATGTGTTTGGATTTTTTGGCTGAGTCAGGAGTTCTCAAAGTTTCAGTTATCATTCTGATGTTTCTAGATTCGGGTCATATTCTGTTTTCCCTTGAACCATGTGTTTAATTGTCTAGTACCCTTATGTCTAGTCATCCGGTGCTATCCTAACTGATTTTTGGTTCTTCTTTCTTAGTGTCACCAATTTTTGGTCTCAAAACCAGATTTTGGCCATCCATTCATTATTTCTTTTGAATCTTGGTTATCCTTTATCAGTCATATTTGAAAACCCGGATCTCATTGTTGGTGAAATTATTTGAAGAATTGACCAACATCAAATTACTTCAGGTTTTTGAGAGGATTTTGAATTACATGCGCGCTTGCTCACGTGCTTATCAATCCGACTCACTGATTATTATATCAAACTCAATCGTTTGGTGCTCTTGAATAAGGATGAATCTGACTCACTGATTATTATATCAAAGTCACCTACCCTCTTATGTGTTCCCAAATTCATTTGCACCCGTATGTATTTCAAAATCTTTGTATCTTGCGGTGATTTGGTCAGGGTTGATTACAAGGTATTGGGAAACTTACTTGACAACATTATTCTCCAATATCATACTACATCCAACAAAGATTTATTAATCATCAAGAATTCAGATCAAATCATTACCACTCCTCAACGATCAAAAGTGGTTCAAGTATCTATTCAAGTCACAGAATTTCTGAAGATTATTTTGACTTTAAGTGTAGGATTTTCCCCACCCCTCTTCCATGTTTTTGCAACTGAATCTCATGGTGATGTCTTTTATGCATGATGCTCATAAAGTGTTATAATCATCATGAGGGGGAGATAAAAAGTGAAGAAATTTTACATTGTTGATTCAGTTGTAGAGGGGGAGTAAAAGAATATATTAAAAAAATTATTGTGTCTACTCAAGGGGAAGAGAGAAAAAGAAAATTCAGTCTATATCATGTCTAGGGGGAGTAAAGATCTATCATATGAAGACATGGAAACAATCTGAGCTACATTGTAGGGGGAGACAAAAAGAAGATTCTTCCCAATACATCAAAAGTGTTTATGCTTCCGTTGTTAAAAGCTCAAGATAAAGCATTGTTTCAGACTGACGTATTTGGTGGGACGCTACATCTAAAACTGCTTATATAATCTAAGGAAAACTTAGGTTACTGGCGTGTACACTCCTATTTCAATACAAAGGAGGAGAATGTAAAGTATAATATTGTATAGAAATAGGAGTTTAATTGTAAAATACCCATAGGGTATATATAGGGATATGACCTATTGTAATAGGTAAGGTTTTGCACACAATGAAATAATAAACTAGGTGTTTTCCAAGGTGTAAACCATATTCTCTCTAGTTTACATATGTAAACCTTCATTTAACCTACATTATACTTGAATCTCTTGTTATATGGGACTAACAATACATATGTTGCAAATTCTCTAATATGTGTAGAATGTCAATATTAGGTTTAGAAATATTTAAATACTAGGGTTTAGCATAAGGTGCATTATACGTGCCTAGTTATGTACACCTTTAACCATGTTACCTAGATACCACAATTTAGCAACTTATAATAAGTTATTAAAAAAATTTAAAATTACTTATATATATATATATATATATATATATATATATATATATATTTATTTATTTATTTATTTCTGCCTAGCTATAGATTAGAATTTAAATATGGTTAAGATTAATCTACTTATCCTTAGGCTTATCCTAATTTAAAATAAATACCTCCTTATCTTGTGTTTTATTCAAAAATAAAACCCTAGCCCTCTCCTCTTTATAATAATCGGCCGACTCTCTCCTTACCCCGCTCATTGTCAACATTCAGCCCTCCTCACTCTCATTTTTCGTTTTTACCTTCAAGAACACGAGAAAGCAAGAAGCTTCAAGCCTAGGGTTCGTTGTTCATCGGCTGCTACGGTAATACTTTCAATCTTTAATCATCTTATGTTCTTCTCGACATCTTCTTCCTACTTCTATGGTCATCTTGTTCATGAATCATTAGAAACACATTCAAAACATTAAATAAACTTTCAACGATGATTTATAGAAATCCTAGAAGATTTTAAAATCGAAAAACTAGTTTTCTTCCTTAAAAAGGACATGAACCATGATTCTGTTTTTTTTTTCTGGGCAGTAAGTTATGTCGTGTTGAGGAGGGAATATCAGGCTCCATTCATGGTGTTTTATTTCGATTCTTGAGTCTAGGATGTAGAGCTTCGAGTCTAGTTTCACCTCTACTAGGGTTTGCAATTTTTGGAAGTCGTTTGGTCGGTCAAAAGATTTTTATCGTAAGGGTGCACAAGGCTGCCAGTTAATCCCGCAGAATTGTGGGTTAAGTTTTGGTTTTGAAATAAGTCTAAACCGTGGTATTTTCGATCAATGTTTCTACTGTAGAATGTTCGTAGGGTCTATGATGTCCTGTAAAAATTTCGTGAATTTTTGGAGTCGTTTACTATTTTTATAAAATTCGAACTTTCTTACGCGTGTGCAGCTAGCTTCCTGACAGTAGTAACTTTCATGAATTATTAAAAATAGTTAGCTAGGATGATTAATTGTGAAAAGATTATATATTGTAGTTGAGACTTCGAACTTACTATTATAAAAAGTTGAGGATAGATTCGTATGTATAGTATATTTTAAAAATACGTAAAGTCAGCCTATGTAATCATTAAACATATATTGTGGCACTAGGTTTTAACATAAACAACTCCTCACACCTTTGGGCTATACTAGGGAGTTCCATACACCTATATATGTGACTTATGTGCATTCATACTTGTTGTAGATCTCGAGCTTATTCCTTTGCAAGACTAGAATCGTTTGAAACGCTAAGGTGAGTACTTGTAGCCCATTTTTCTTACAATATTTTGGGGGAAACTGACACTCAAACATGTTCTTATGCCGTTTCTAAACTTTAAGTCTTTTATGACAATTATGTGGTGTATGACTATGAGCTTGTGTGAACCCGTGTTAGGTTATGCCTATGAGATGACTATAATTCTACAACCCTTGTTGGGTTAAGCCTATGAGATGACTATATTGCTATGAGCCAACTTACGTTCCCGGCCGGCTAAAGTTTGTTGGAAGACTATTTGCTCATGAACCATTGTGGTTCAGTTATATGCTATGTTGATGACTAATTACTCATGAACCGTTGTGGTTCGGTTATTGCTATATTCTATTTGCAAGTACATTACTACCATGCGTCAATTGTCATGTCAAACTTCTTTACACGGTAAACTTATTTCTTATTAAACTACGAGCTCACCAACCTTTGTGTTGACATTTTTAGAATGTTCTTTTTCACGTAATGCTAATAACAATACCTACGGAGCCTAGAAGATTCTAGTTGGACTTTTGGAGACTCATCTAGTGCAAGACTATGTATAAACTATGGACGCATCTTCTTTATTTAATATCTATTACTTGGTTTTGATCTTGAATGCCCCATATACCTGTTTCGGGTTGTGGGATTTACTTTTCGCGTACTTTTCTCTTTCTTTTGACTATGATGCCGTGGAATCGACTTATCGCGGCACAAGTCCCCTCTTGTATCGAGGAAACGTCGTGACTCGTTGATTTATTGCATTTAGTGATTCTCTACTATTATGTCAATGTGTTATGATGATGCTCTCCGTCATACTTCGCGTTTTCGCCTTGGCGGGGTGTGACAGTACTCGGGTTCACAGTCGCAAGACTCAAAAACTTGATCCATCTCTTGAAGCCATCGTATAGTATCTGAGGGATTGTCACAACCCTCGAAGTTGTTAGGTATACAGGAGAGGAACTTCTTATACGAACAGCGCTTCTGCTTTTTCCCCCTGACTGGATCAAACAATAGCTCCTTTGCTAACCGGAGCTCTTCTTCAAGACGTCGGATATATGTCTCCTGCTCCGGAATATGCTTCGGACCCTCCATATTAGGATGAGAAGACTCATCCTCAGCTTCTTGATGAGTGCGAGATGCCTCATCCTCCATCTGCTTAAGAGCCTCGTCTGTAGTAGCTATGACATTTACTACACCACTTATCTGCCAACTACTAATACTACAAGTAACATGTAATTATCACAAAACGCTCACACTCAAACCCAATTATCCCAATAGGAACACTTAACGATGGTCGGGCTCGAGTTTGAGATCGAATACTCTTCCGAGTACCCAATCCCTCAAACTTAGGCTATGATACCTAATTGTAACACTGGTGTAACACTCGTGTTTCAACTCAATAAACGAATATGTTATTATTCATTATCGAAATAAAAGAGTTGTGTAACACCCCAGATTTCGTTAAAAATATATAAAAGAGAATTATAGTCGGATGAATAATATTATATATTAGTGGGTCTCACGAGACTGAGACATGAGGTATATCCACATTAATGAATAGAAATTATATATTATCAAAAAGAATAAAATGATAATTTTAGGAAATACCCACTTTTAATATTATATTAGTGTGAAGATAAATTGTAAGTCGAATAGAGGATCCCGGTACCCACTTATATGAGTAAGCAAGCAAATAAGAGAGTGTGACTCTCTTTTCTTTTGTGACTTCATACGCAATCCTTCCTGAATCCATGCTGCAACGTTAAAAAAACTTACGTAGAAGTAAATGCAATTGTAATTTTAGTCTCCTGCCTAGTGCTAGCCTCCTATATATTTCTCTGCATGACATTATTGCTTGACTACTATTATAAGCACTCTTGATCAACTTCATATGCCATTCTCTTTTATCACATACCTCACGGAGAAATTTAGAAACGAGTGATTTGTAGGTAGAAGCTGTGTCTAAAAGAAGGCGGTGATAACTTATTGCTAAGACTTGCAATAAACGTAAAAGAAAGTAAGGAAACCATTTCTGTAAACTTTGTTTTCCCGTCTATGCATGCAAATGGGTTTTTATAAAACTCTTTGTTTTGTTCCATGTTTGATACCAATGTGTTCATCATCTCATGCTAAGCACATTGGACAAGAACGAAGTAAAATTGTCCTTTGTTGTGTTAGATATTTACGATCAGAGTTTGGATGAATTTTTATGAAGATTCGTGAAATGATAAAAACGAAGTTGAAATGAGTTTTGAGTAAATTGTCATTATTGACTTAAAGTCAAAACCGTTAAGTTTTGAGTAAGATATTAATGCAAATATTCGTTAATTATGTTTGCAAAGAGTTCGAGATTATTAAAATTCAATCTAGTGTCATTTGAGAAATTAAATGAAAAAAAGAAAGAAAGAAAGTTGTAGTCGTGGAACTAGAGAAGATGATGAATTGTTAAAATTTATATAATTATATATATAATAATAAACATGTGCTCGATTCGATTCACACTTCACAACTGTGAATTGATATGTTCACTTATGCCCCCTGAAGTTTAATGATTATTATAATTTTATCCTTTTAGTTTGTATATTGTCTTAAAAGACCCTCAACCTTCGGATTTTGGTAATATGCAGTTTAATAAAATATATGTACACATGAGGGTATATGATCATAACTTTTGTTGCCCAAACAATTTTTATTAGTTATGAAACGGGGGATTATATGGTGATTTAGCGGATGTGTATATATATATATATATATATGTATATATATATATATATGTATATATATATAAAATTTACGATGATATAATTTTAAACCCGACGGGTTTACACGATTTTAGCGAAATATATTTTTATATACGGAATCATCATATATATATATATATATATGACGATTCGGTATATAAAAATATATTTCACTAAAATCGTGTGAACACGTCGGGTTTATAATTATATCATCGTAAATTATATATATATATATATATATATATATATATATATATATATATATATATATATATATATATATATATATATATATATATATAGGAAGAAGTTCCATTGAGAACCATTTTTAATGCGAGAACCGCGAGAACCAATCTGAGCCGTCCAATTTCCCCTCTTTCAATGTCATTGCCCATCCATGAATTCCTCACATACACCTTGCCACACTTGATCTTCCCACGCTCTCCATCCATGTATTCTACTTATCAAATCAACGGCTAAGATTGGTTCTCGCGGTTCTCGCACTAAAATCGGTTCTCAATGGAACCTGACGCGTTTACACGATTTTAGCGAAATATATTTTTATATACCGAATCATCATAGTTTCATATATATATATATATATATATATATATATATATATATATTGGATACGGTAGAAAACGTTTTGGAGATATTCGAATGTCTAAGGACCGAGGTGAGTCCACTCACTTACACAACATGTTAGTGTTACATATATATTATATAGGTTGACATGCGATTATGTGAGTTTTATGTGAAAAGTTGTGTTATATTGTGAGATTATATAACTATTGATATGACAGAAATGATGATACCGTATAGACTATTCGGAGTGAGTCCGATAGTTGAGATTGGAGAATTAAAGTTATTATCAAATATTAAATAGCTAAATGTGAATAGTATGTGAATAAGATATGGAAGTATGGGATAAGTTATTATGAAGTATTATGAGTGAGTCTCATAGTTGAGATACGAGTAGTAAAGATATTAATAATAACTATATGTGGATAATATGTGGAAAAGTTATGGAAACATAAGATATGTTAATTATGTTAAAACGTTAATATATGGTTATGTGTTAAATGATAATAGTTATATATATATATATATATATATATATGATGTTATAACTATTTATGTGATGAGGTAAGACTATTGTTTAAAGGTACAATAACACTATGATAAGACTATTGTTTAAAGGTACAATAGCACTACGATAAAACTATTGTTTAAAGGTACAATAGCACTAGATAAGACTATTGTTTAAAGTTACAATAGCACCATGTTACATTATCGCGTATCTATACTACATTATAAAGTATTTAACTTTCTCTCTCTTAAAATTTTTAAGACTACTTAATTTTAAGTAGTACAAACTTTTATGCTTAATATACAAAAACTTAAAGCAATAGCCTAAAAATCATTTCCTTCATTATCTCAACTAATTTAAGGCAATTATTACTTTGATAAATCATTAAACATCAACAAAACTATTTAATTTATCTAATTTTACCTAAATTTTTTACATCAATACAATTTTAATGCTATAATATCTTTTTCTCTAATTATTTGATAATGATATTTTTTTAATTGTTTTTCAGAAACTATTTTAACAACTAATAAAATTGTTGATTATAAAAAAGTAAAGAAATCAGAAAAAAGAGAAAAACATTGATATGTTGACTATCACCGTATTTCACACATACCATATCCTATTTTTTAAATCAAACATGTTGTCGAGCACAAACTATTGTCATCGCCGCCGCATTGCGCGGGTGCTATGCTAGTATATACTAATGGGTATACATACCATTAGTTGAGATACGATGGGTAAAGTTATTTGATGACAGTTATTGTATGAAGTATATGGTTATGATATGTGATTAAGGATATGTATATGATGTTTGCATGCCTGATATGGTGTGTAAGTTAGTATGCTCACTAATCTTTATGCTTACAGTTGTTGTTGAACTATTTTTCAGGACGGGACCGAGGCAAGGCTATTGAACAGTAAAGACAGCTCCTAAAATAAAGATATTCCGCATTAAAGGCCCCGTTGGCTATATAAATAGATGTTGTGATTTTAAAATACTATTTAAAATACTTTTGTATGTTTGTAAACAAATTTATGGATCTCGTGGAGATCAATTTACCATATTTTGTTTTTAATTTAACATGTGGACCTTTTTACTCTGATATTAAAAAAATTGAGGTGTTACAACTTGGTATCAGAACCTTGATTTAAGATATTTGGACATACAAGGTTGTGTGCTTAAACTTAAACTTTGGTTCTAAAAATATACTTGAAATTTTCTTTAAGGAGAAAAATGTTTTGATGAGCTATCTACTGGAGCTTGGTCCTGTTGAGTATAAAGTTGATAAGTATATATTGTAATATATATGGGAACGTGAAATCCAATAGATATAATTGTGAAAGTGTTGATAGATGTCATATTACTATTGTATGTTTTTAGGAATACTTAATGCTATGCAGAGTACTATTCATATAGGTTTAGAATAGTTGATTTAGCCTTATTGCATGTTCTTGTTTGATTTTGGCTATAAGGTGGAATCAAATATTTGACTTCCTACATGTATAGTATTATGCATAGTTACGTGTTCTTAATACATTCAATATATTTGGCGGATTGTGGATATATGATGATCATGTGAATGATTTGATATACTTTTAGCTAATATTCTTTAGTATAAAGATTAATAGGTAATGACCTATATGTGAAACTATATGTGATAAGAGATTGATTGTTGCTTTAGCTAAGATGCTTTAGCATAAGCTGTACACGATTTGATGATTATATGTGATACATGACCTAAACTTGTGAATCGGGAACCCGAGTGATAATGACAAGATCGAATGTGTATAGTGTGTTGGTAATAATAAAATGGCGAGTACTATTACAAGCACATGATATGCATTAGAAGTTATCAAAATCATGAGGAATCTTATGAATCAAGTGAGGGGTATTATGTGATAAAAACATGTATGTAAGGCATGTAGATAAGAAAGTAAATAATTAAGGGAATTATAAAAGTAATGCCTACCCAATTATAGTGCATTATTAGTATTCCATATGGTTCAAACGAAAAGAAACCTAAGTGTAAATGTTGTGGGTACTAGTATTCCGGTTAATACGTATCGGAAAAATGTGACCCTAGAAAATGAGATACCGGAGAATAAGATTAACAATGAAGTATATTACGAGGAATTCAACTAATCTATAATGATAAAGTTAAAAGTAACTAATGCTTTGAGAGAACTACTACCTATATAGTGACGAATGAAGGGCTACAAGTGCACCGATACTCCTAGATGCTAAGGGAGGATATCCGATAGTTTGTAGCTTTGGGACAATGTGATACATTGGACCAGATGATTAAAGTATCTTGGAAAATTGAAATTTTCATAGTCATAAGCTAAGAAAAAGATATCCAATCACGCGGTTATAGGTTCTAACAAATAGAAAGCACCAAATAAGAATTTTAAATCCAGAGATAGTTTAAGGTCTAACAAAAGGAGAGAAGGACTGAAGTGTCCAAAATGCGGGTAAGGGCATTTCGGAGAATGCCAATTGGGATTGACGACAAATTGCCACAAGTGTGGCAAACCTGGGCACGTGATTAGAGACTGCCCAACAAATCTAAATGTGTGTTTTAACTACGGACAACCAGGACACATGATTTTGGAATGTACTAATAAAGCGATCGAAGGTGGAAATATGTATGACAACCACCTCTAATTGATTATTAATGGGATTAAAGGGAAGAAACGTAATGCGCCGAAGGTAAGAGGGAAAATATTTCGAATTGTCGTGAAAGAGGTGAAGAAAGAACTTGATGTGATCGCAGAAACTATAGTGATAGGTCAATAGAGTTTTCTATAGACCTTATACTAACACTGATGCGAGATTATTAGGAAATCGTGAGCCTGGATTGGCTAGGTCATCACCAAGCCAATATTTTATGCAAGCAAGAATTTTATGAATCCATAGCCCAAGTTAGGGAGAAATATCAATCTACGGATAACGAAAGTGAGAAAGTAAGTAGTGGTAGAAAGGTATCTTCGCAAGGGATGTACCACATCTCTTGCATATTTGATAGATGGAAGGCTTGAAAAGAAGAAGTTGAGTGTGAAAGATATACCGGTGATAAGTGTATACGCAGAAGATATATCAAAGCCGGTGTTTAGGACCCATTATGGACATTATGAGCTTGTAGTAATGCCATTTTGTCTTACAAATGCGCCAGTTGCTTTTATGGATTTGATGAATAGAGTTTGCCGACCTATGTACGATAAGTCGGTCATTGTGTTTATTGATGACATTTTAGTCTATTCTAAGACTAAAGCAGATCATGAAAGACATCTACGAGAGGTATTAAAGATGATAAAGAAGGAAAAACGTTACGCAAAGTTTTCCAAATATTAGTTTTGCTTCAAGGAGGTGTAATTCTTGGGTCATATGGTGAATCAAGATGATATCAATGTAAATCTAGCTAAGTTCGAAGCCGGGATGAAGTGGGAAATGCCGAATTTTCCAACAAAGATTTGAAGTTTCTTGAGTTTCGCCGCTTATTATGGGAGATTTGTTCCATATTTCTCCAACACAATGGTACTAATAATCAAGTTAACGAAGAAAAGTGTAAGATTTGGTTGAAATGATGAACAACAAAAGGTTTTCGAGACTTTACGAAGCAATTTATGTGAATCTCCTGTGTTAACTTTACGGGATGGGGTAGAAGATATGGCGGTATATTAAGATGCATCACATCTAGGGCTTGGATGTGTATTGAGGAAACGAGGTAAAATGATTACGTACGCTTCGCAATAATTGAAACCTCATGAATGTAACTACCCGACTTATGATTTGGAATTGGCGGACGTGGATTTTGTATTTAAGATTTGGAGACACTATCGAGATGGTGTCAAATGTACGATTATATGGATCATAAAAGTATCAAATACTTTGTTGATCAAAAGAATCTGAACATGCGAAAACGAAGATTGTTAGATTTGGTGGAGGATTATGATTATTATATACTTTACCACCCATGTAAAGCAAATATCGTGGTGGATGCCTTAAGTCGAAGGACTGCATGTATGCTACTTAAGGTAATATCCTTAAGAATGACGGTAACAAACTCATTGTTTGACACGATCAAAATAGATCAAAAAGAATCTATGAGGAGGAAAAATCAAAAGAAAGAACGAGTAAAAGGCCAATTTATCTTGATGGTCAAAGATAGTCGAGATTTGTTGACTCGATTTGGACGAATTTGGTTGCCAAGTGTGGAAGATGTTAGATTGACTTTGTTGAGCGAGGCTCACAAATCTAAATTTTCTATACATCTAGGTATTGAGAATGAATATTAGTGGCCTGGAATGAAACAAGATGTAGAAAGTACGTGAAAAAATGTTTCGGTTGCTTATGAGTGAAAGTCGAGCATCAGATACCTCACGATAAACTCCAACATTTGGAGATACCAATGTGGAAATGGAAGCATGTGACTATGGATTTAATAGCTAAACTTTTCAAAACCCCATGGAATGATGATACCATTAGGGTAATTATGGATAGATTGATAAGAGTGCACACTTTATTCCAATTCGAGAAAAATTTTCATCAGCTGCTTTGGCCAACGTGTAGGTAAAAGTGGTAATATCTAGGCATAATGTGCCAGTATCGGTGGTGTCCAATAAAGATACGAGATTTCACTTTAGCACCAAGTACCACCCTCAAACGGATGGTCAGAGTAAGAGGATGATGCAAACGTTACATAATATGTTACGGGCTTGTGTGATAGACTTTGGAAAAAGTTGGGAATTGTATTTATCACTAGTAGAGTTTTATTGTAAATACTGAAAGTCACAAGATGTGATAAAGATGAGTAACAATGGTGGTTCTTGAGATGAATACGTATGAATGCTCAAGAACAATGGGATGAACACTTTGCAATAGTAGAGAGAATAATCTCCTGATGAATACAATGAGTGTTTGGCAAAGGTTAACCTAATCTATTAGGTTTACATGGATTATTGTTAGATATGTATTAGTGATTAGATCTAGACAATATTATTGTAATAGAATATGCATTTTAGGGTTAAGGTATAAATACTATGTAACTTTCACCTTTATTGTAACTTTGGCATATTGAAATGGAATACACACACTTGAAGGTGTTTTTGTCAAATTTCTCTCAAGTTCCTACTATATTATACTTATTCTTGCCTTTCAATTGGTATCAGAGCCAACTCTGATTGGTTTCTGTAGTGAATCAAGCAAGAAAAACACAAAACAGCAAAAGATTGATCAAGTTTCAAAGGTTTCTTGAAGAAAAAGTCACTTTCGGGTTAGAAATTGATTTTATAGATCTGATGGGTTAAAATTGCTGTTTTGTGGGTCATTAGGAAGGATATCATCAATCAAACACTCGACAATTGATTCTGGATTGATACAAACAACAGATCTGGAGTAATGGAGGTTTGAAGTATTTTCGAGTTCTTTGAAAAATTTATTGAAAATCCGATTTATTGTGTTTTAACTTGGGTTATTATGGATTAGAACTGTTTATTTGATTGTTGCGAACATATCTGGAAGTTTTGGAAACAATTGGAAAAGATTCACTTGAAAAATTCGAATTTCAGATCTGGATATGAATTAGTCGGAATTCGTGACTTGAATTACTCGGATTTGACCTTTGAATTAGTAGGAATTCATCAATTCCTTGTATTTTGATAGGAATTCACCCAATTCCTAGTAAATCTGTGATAGGAATTATCCAATTCCTTGTAATTTGTGATAGGAATTCATCAATTCCGGGTTATTTTTCTCGGAATACATCAATTCCGACTGAAATTTCACAAGGAATTCAATTTTACCAGGAATTGAACTTTTACCAGGAATCGAACCTTTACCAGGAATTGAACTTTTACCATGAATTGAAAATTCACAAGGAATTCAAGTTTCTCAGATTTGGACTTTTACCAGGAATTGTAACTTCACAAGGAATTCAAGTTACTCAGATTTGAAAATTTACCAAGAATCTAAAATTCACAAGGAATTTACTTTTCTCTTGGAATTGAATTCAACTCGGAATTCAAGCTTCAATCGGAATTTAGAATAATCGGATTGTTCTCCTCACTCGGATTTTCTACTTTACTCGGATTTTCTAGTTTACTCGGAATTCTAATTTCAACTGGAATTTAAGAATATTGATTGGGATTCAAACTTAGAAAATTTTCAGTGATTCAAGGAACCTTTCAGAGCAAAGATCCTAGAATGAGTACTTATAGTAAAACCCTTTCGTTTGGTTCTGACACTAAATCTCCCGTGCTTTATCGTGGAGAGTATCATGTGTGGAAAGGGCGTTTTATGGACTTTATTGAAAACAATGAGAAATATGCAGAGTTGATGAAACAAAGTATCTTAGAGAGGAATGGTATCTTTATGTTTCATCAAAGGGCTGATCCAACTAACAATCCTCCACTTCCAGAAATTAATCGTCCCAAGACTCCTTCAAAATATTCAGTAGAAGAAAAACTGAGAGCTACGGTAGATCAAAAGGCAAAGTACTACTTAAAGCATGGCTTATCAGCAGAGTTCTATATTAAGATCAATGGTCTTAATACTGCTAAAGAGATTTGGGATGAAATTCAGAAACAGATGGAGGGGATTGAATCTGGGGTATGGATTAAAGAAACAACTCTTGTAAATGCATTTGATCACTTCCATTCTCGGGAAGGTGAAACTCTGGCAATTACTTACAACAGGTTTTGTAAACTGCTTAATGATCTCAGAAATCAAAAGTTAGATAGTTATTCTAAACTGACAAAGAACAACAGGTTTCTTAATTCTTTAGGACCTGAGTGGAAAACTCAAGTGGCTATTTACAGACAAATGAACCAAAAGGTTCTAAACAAGGCCACTCACCACATGATATTCGAAGAGCATAATCAATATCAGGATGAGATTGGTATGGGTTCACAGAAAGAGATTGCTGATCCCCTGGCATTGGTTGTGAATGAAAGAAGAGGCAGATCTTCAAGCAGATCATTGAAACTCAAACAGATACAAGAATCAGAAACTTCTGAGTATGACACTGATGAGCCAGATGTGAATGAGAAAGTAATGCCGGCTGTAGCTTATCTCACTAATATGCTACAAAACCAGTTTACCAAATCAAAAAACAATAACCGTCAAAGATTCACTTCTGGTTCTCGGAGAAGAGATGACAAATTTCAAAGGAATGTCGGGGTAAATCTGGAGAAAAGGTATGAGAGAAAGATACAAGCTGCTCAACCCAAGAAATGCTACAATTGTGGTAGTACGGGGCATGTGATAAAGGACTGTAAAAAGCCGAAGGTGAATGACTCTGAGTACTACAAAGCAAAGCTTAATCTAATCAAGAAACGGAACAGTGGAACAGTTCTCCTTGCAGAAGAAGATCAGTTTCTGTCCGACACAGATGATTCAGAGGAGGATACTGAAGTTCAAGCCCAGTTTGTACTAATGGCTCAAGTGGAATAGTCTGAATTTCTGGAGACTGATGGGGAAAGTGAAGATGAGGATGAGGGTTCAGTGATTGCTGAGGTTGAAGCTGATATTGAGGATGCAGTGCTGGGTGAGGTTAATACAGGGTTCATGGCAAAGTTTGACGAGTCAGATCCCGAAAGTGAATATGAGAGTGACAATGAAATTGAAGAAGCTCCTTCCAGCACCAGTTCTATCTCAACTGAGTCTGAGTCTACTGCTGAGAAGCTACATCTCAATGACCCTCATATTTCTGCTGATCATGTTATGACTTTAGTTAATCAAGTACAAACCTTAACTGCTAAAAACCAGAAACTGCGATCACAAAACTTCAATCTTAAAATGAACCAAGCCGTCTCTTCTGAACACACAGTTAGTCTTAATCAACTTAAGGAAATAATTAGACAAAAGGAAGATGAGTTAAGTCAAGTTCAAGAGCAAACTGAAAGAAAAGTCCATGACTTGAATGCTGCTAAGTTGAGTGCTAAAATCAATTTAAATCTGATTTTGGAAGAAAAATTGTCTTTGCAAACAAAAGTGAATAATCTTGAAGAAGTTGTTCCACAACTCGTCATACTATTTTCAAAAGTTTAACACCAGATACTAGAAATAAGTATAAGGGTCTAGGGTATGATGAAAGCGACTTCTTCACGAAAATCAATTGCACTCAGCTATATCAAGCTGACAGAATGAATCAGGGCTTAACTGAAAAGATGGTGTTTGTTGCTGCAGAGGAAGTCACACAAGAAGAAACATTCAAAAGGACAACCACAATGAAATGTCAACAAGCGTTTAATTATGACTCACTAAATGCATCATATAAAACAACAAATGAATCACATGTCAAAAACAAAACTGGTTTTCATTCTGAAAGTTTAATTTTTCAAGTGCCTGAGCAAACAGTTACTTCTTATGCACCACGTGTGTATATTCCTCATATGGAATTACAGAGTCGACCGGAAATTCTAGAAACAAATTGCATAATTAACAACATCATGCTTGAGATAAATACTCTAATTTTGCAAGAACAGTTGTTTTTCACACAGTCTTCCGCTGCTCATGTTCATAATTTTGACTCTGAATTTGTCAATCAACTGCAATTTTGAAAATGATGTTTTACTTAATCAAGTTCAAGAATTTTCTGAAGAACTGAAAAAGGCAAACAAGAAAGTTAAGACTCACGAATCAACAATCGTTCGGTTGTGTGAAAATTGAAAAGAAAAATAAGTGAATCAACAAAAACAAATGTTTCTAATCTAGAAATTTTGGACTGTGCACACATTCTTCTTCCTCAAATCATTACTTATGAGATCGAGAAACAAAAGAGAGATGAGAAAATGGCATGGCTTCTTGAAGAAAATGATCTTGGATGGAGTGTGAAAATTCCTACTTGTCCCAAAGCTTGTAGAGAATTCGTGGCTCAAAAATGTAATCAATTCTGTGATTCAAACAGTGTTAGAGAGAAAGGGTCAACATCAGGGACCAAATCTTCAAAATCTGCATCTTCTTCTCCTATGTCATCAAACATTCTTAATAAATCTAACAAATCTTTTTCTCTTCCTTATAAACCAGATAAAAGAAATTGTGTCGTCAAACAAGAAGTGAAGAAGATTGTGCAGAAGAAAGATGTTACACAGTTACCTGAGAAGCAAAGGAGTGAGGACAAGAAGCAGAAGAAACACACTCATTCAAGAAAGCAGTCTTTTTTTCCGTCCTTTTGTTTAATTCAAAAAAGATTTTGTTTGTCTGATTGTAAAGCAGTCTTAAACTGGAAAGTAAAATCTGCTAATGTTTTAAATTGTCAATCTACTGTTTCAAACCCACCAGTTGTGAAAGATGAAATTTTTTGTGCAAGTGTTGGTTGTGTTGAGGGTCACTGTATCAATGCATGCTCATATAATCAAAAATGAATTCTGAGAGGATACAAATCCGTTCCAAATTGGAGGAATCCTGAAGAAGATATGATCTTTACTTGGTTTGTTAACCGTAAGGGTTATATAATCCATCAATGGATCAAGAAAAGTGGACTGCGATTTTTCCTTCGCAAATATGCACATCGAAGGTTACCAATGCTGTTTGGTGAATGGGAAAAACATCTTGAGGAGATGCGCATGGTAGCTGAATCTGAGATAAAAACAAAAATCCGAAAGATTGAAGTGGAGAAACTCAATCGTTCGTTGCGTCAAATATTTTTGAATAAATCCAAACCTCAAGTTGCAAATTCACCAACTAAATCAGTTAACAAACAAGTTCATACTTCTTACAAATCACAATTATCGGTGCAATTTAAACCAAGCAAACCACAAACAACTCAACCGTCTCACAAATCAGTTCTTCAATACAAATTTGTTGTCCATAAAAATAACAAACCAATCGAAGCCCCTCAACAAAAATGGCACCCTAGAAAGTGGCAGATAAAACAGCAAAAGAAATCTGAATCTTTGATTGTTAATCCTGTTATTTCTTCTGTTTCTATCTCTAACATACCTCATCCCATTTCAGAATGGGTAAGGTGTTCAGCCCTTGTTTCTATGTGCAGAAGAGCAATCTTTGGTACATGGACTCCGGGTGTACCAAGCATATGACTGGGGATAAGGGTCTTCTCAAACAGTTCGTGAACAAATATTCTGGAAATGTCAAGTTTGGGAATGACCAGGTAGCACCAATCCTCGGCCACGGAGTTTTGGAAACAGGGAATGTTAGGATTGAAAATGTATCTATGAAGAGGGGCTTGGCCACAATCTATTTTCAATTGGACAGTTATGTGATAAGGGTATGGAGGTTCTGTTCAAAAAGAAATCATGCTCTTTGAGAACTGAAGAAGGGAAAGAAATTTTGGGAGGCAACAGAAAGTCGAATCTTCATACTATCGACTTGTCTGGGAAAGCATCAAGTTCATCTGTTTGTCTGCTTTCAAAAGCTGCTTCAGATTTGAACTGGTCATGGCATAGGAAGTTGTCCCATCATAATTTCAAAAACATCAACAAGTTGGTAAACGGGAATCTGGTCCGAGGTATTCCCAAATTGAAATTTGAAAAAGAGCATCTATGTAAGGATTGTGAGCTGGGGAAATCAAAACGAGTACCTCATAAAGTGGTTCAAGTTTCAACAACATCAACTCCTCTCCAACTGATACACATGGATCTCTGTGGACCTATGAAGGCTCAGTCCAGAAATGCAAAAAGATACATACTGGTGATGGTGGATGACTACTCTAGTTATACATGGGTTCGGTTTGTAAGTCACAAGTCTGAAGTGCCACAGCAAATCATTCTATTTCTGACTAAACACAAGACACAGCAAGGTCAACCTGTGAAAGCGATACGCACTGACAATGGCACATAATTCAAGAATAGGACTTTGGATTCTTATCTTGATTCTGAAGGAATATCACATCAGTTTTCAACAGCTTACACTCCGGAACAAAATGGAGTTGTTGAGAGAAAGAATAGAACACTGATTGAAGCTGCAAGAACAATGTTACAATATTCCAAGTTGTCACCATCATACTGGGTTGAGGTTGTCAATACTGCTTGCTACACTCAAAATAGATCTTTAATTCATCGTCGTTTCAATAAAACTCCTTACGAGTTGTGTAATGGAGTAGTACCTAATATCAAATACTTTCATGTATTTGGTAATAGGTGCTTTGTTCTAAATGAATCGGATAAACTGTCTAAGTTTGATCCAAAAGCTGACGAGGGAATCTTTTTGGGGTATTCAATAGATAAAAAGGCTTTTCGTATTCTAAATTGGAGAACTAATGTTGTTGTCGAAAGTATCAATGTGACGTTTGATGATTTAGTAAACTTAAACTCTTTGACAGCCAAACCTTTGACACATAAAAATCCTGTTTACCAATCTAATAAATCTGATAATCAACACATTCACAATGAAGATATAAATTTGGATTTCATGTTTGAATTTTTAAACACTAATGAGTCTTCTTCTGACAATGTGAACAGAGTTGACCAAGTACAACCACAACTGGAAGAATCAATTACACTAACAACTATTACTGTTGCACGGGACACTGATCCAGAGAGTTCCGAGTCTGAAGCTACAGTTAGTACTTTTCTAGAACAACGGACTTCTCCTCCTGTTGCAACAAATGATACAGTGAATCCGTTTGCCGAACCAGAAATGGTAAATCCATTTGCAACGAATGTCCAACCAGTGGACGTTCAATCCCCCGAGCCTCTCTGGCTGAGAAATCATCCTGATACTCAAGTTATAGGCAGTTTGAATGCCGGTGTTCGAACTCGCTCCGCAACTGTCAATGAATGTCAAAATCTTAATTTTCTTAGCATGATAGAGCCAACACGGGTATCTGAAGCTTTAGAAGATCCAGACTGGATTCTTGCTATGCAAGACGAGCTGAATCAGTTCGAACGATTGAAAGTCTAGCGACTAGTACCCAAACCTGAAGATAAATCCATTGTGGGTACTAAATGGATCTTCGAAAACAAGAAAGACTTTGATGGAGTAGTTGTGCGCAACAAGGTAAGACTGGTGGCAAAGGGGTATAACCAGCAAGAAGGAATTGATTATGACGAAACCTTTGCCCCAGTAGCTCGTCTGGAAGCTATCAGATTATTTCTGGCCTATGCCGCGTACAAGAACTTCATGGTTTACCAAATGGATGTTAAAATTGCTTTCCTCAATGGTAAACTCAAGGAGGAAGTCTACGTTGGTCAACCTGAAGGTTTCGTGGATCCTAAACGCCCGGATCATGCTTATATTCTTGACAAAGCTTTATTTGGATTAAAACAAGCCCCGAGAGCTTGGTATGATGAGCTGTCATACTATTTGCAGAGCTAGGGCTATATCAAAGGAACCACTGACACTATTCTCTTCAAAAAGCAGATTGGTTCTGACTACATAATAGTACAGATTTATGTAGATGTTATTATCTTTGGCTCAACTAGTCCAAAGTATGGTGATGATTTCACAAATACCATGAAACAAAGATTTGAAATGAGCTTGATGGGGGAAGTCAATTTTTTCCTTGGATTGCAAATTTCTCAATTTCACCATTGGATTTTTATTAATCAGTTAAAATATATAAAAGATTTATTAAAACGTTTTGAAATGACTGACTGTTCCCAATGTCAACTCCCATCGGAATCAAAACCAAACTGTTTGCTGATCCTGATGGCAAATCAGTAGATTTAAAAACTTTTCGTGCTATGATCGGATCCTTACTGTACTTGACTGCTAGTAGACCGGATATAATGTTTGCTACCTGTCTCTGTGATAGATTTCAAGCAAACCCTAAAGAGTCGCACATGTTAGCAGTTAAAAGAATTCTTAGATATCTTAAGGGTACCCCAAATATGGTTGATCGAAAAAGTACATCAGGCAGTGCACACATCCTCGGAGACAGACTAGTTTGCTAGGCCTCGAAGAAACAAAACTGTTTCTCAACTTCCACCGCGGAAGCTGAATATGTTGCTGCTGCCAACTGTTGTTCTCAAAGTCTATGGATCCGCACACAACTATCTGATTTTGGACTGGACTATTCTCACATTCCGCTGATCTGTGACTCCCAGAGTGCCATTGCCATTTCATGCAATCCCGTGCATCACTCCAAAACGAAACATATTGACATTCGGTATCGTTTTTTAAAAGATTATGTAGAAAAAGGATTGATAGAATTAAAGTATGTTAATACTGAAAATCAACTTGCTGACATTTTCACCAAACCGTTGGATGAAAATCGTTTTAATACTTTAGTTTCAAAATTGGGCATGTTGAATTTGAGTATTTAACAGTACTTTAAGTCTAACAATAAAAATCTACAAAGATAAGTACTTGCGTTCAGGGGGAGCTGATACTGATTTGACAAGTTATGAACTACAGATGGTTCATACTTGTAGGGGGAGAGTAGTATTACATGCTTTATCTGTCTTATTTTATTTGTCTTGATAATATCTGTAAAACTCACAAACATTTCAAATTCTTTAAAATTCAAAAACATGTGCAAAATGTTCAAAAACACAAAAATATTTTTTCTTCTTTCTCAAATTAATGCTTATTTTAAGGGAAAGTTTTTTTTTCTTATGTTTTCTTTGTCTTTGGTATATTCAAATATGGTCATGAGAGAAAAATTCCAAAATTTTCAAGTCAAATTCACTAGGAATTAGTCAATTCCGAGCAAAAAGTTGAAGGAAACTAGGAATTAGCCAATTCCGACCAAAGTGCGAGGAATTCATTAATTCCGAGTATTTTAGTCGGAATCCGACTCTTTAACGAAGGAATTCATCATTCCGAGCACTTTAGTCGGAATCCGTGAAAAATAGTTGCTTAAAAGGAAAAGGACTCGGAATTTTTACTTTTACTCGGATTTATTATTTCCTTCTCTCTCAAAACGATTTTTTCTCTCTGATTGCTGTTTGATCTTCAAACGTCTACTGCTTGCTTTGATTTTCTGAGTTTTAGATCGATATCCTTGTGCGAATTCAGTGGTAAAATCCTTTTCCTCTACTTTATCGTTTAACTTTATGTATTTAATCATTTGGGATTTACTGTTCGTGAAAATGATGCTACATTCTCTGTTAATGCTTACTGGATGCTTAGGTGTAGTGATTGACATGCTTAGTATCAGTTTTTAATTGTTTACTTCCGTAGTTAATCGTGTTTAGATCATCTGTTTTCGAATCTTTGAATATTGTGGGTTTTCGGGTTTTAGATCTACAAATAGGACTGCTTTGTGTTCTTGAAAGAGGGTAGTTCGTTTGTTAAAAATGCTTAAAATGATAATACGACCACTCGGTTTTAATTTGAAATGTCAAAATTTTACTTTCAAAAGTTGTGTTTGAATCTGATATGAACTGATGAATGAGTCGGAATTGAGAATTCCGACTGTTTTTTGAATCACTTGAAAAGATCACTTTACTCGGAATTGTACACTCGGAATGCATACAATACTCATTTTACTCGGAAACCTTATACAAGGAATTCCAAACTCATTTTACTCGGAAACCGAGTTCACTCGGAATACATACAATACTCACTTCACTCGGAATGTCCTACTTGATTGGAATTCAATCTTTTTCTCGAAATTCATGTTGGATTTTTAATCGGATTCCAAGTGTTTACTCGGAATTGAACACTCGGAATCAAAGTTCTCGGAATTTAGACTAAGTTTTAGTCGGAATCCTCAATTCCGACTAAACACTTAGTGATTTTTTTTAATTTTTCAAAATTTTCAAATTTTCAAACTTTTCAAATTTTCAAACTTTTTCAAAAAGGAATGGACAATCACATATGATCTTATCTGTTGAACATCTGATGATTAACCAAGGGCTTTACTTATGACTTATTGCAGATGGCTAACCCTAGTAACCTTCCTGCAATTGTTCCTTCTGAACAGTTGTTCCCTTCTGCTAACTACCTTCCTTCACTCTTGAACAATCACTGTTTTGATTCTTTCACTACCACTACCCAATTCCCCATTGTTTCAGAGGTTATTGAATCTCATCCATTAAACCACATATTTTCTTATAATCCCACTGCTGACGGGGAAATACCTCACATCCCCGAGGTCTATGTACAACAACTCTGGAGTTCCATGCATAACATAGTAAATGATGAGGGTCATGAACAAATTGCTAGGCAAATTGAAAACTTTGAATATTCATTTGATGTTGATCAGTTGAGGAGAATGCTCAGACTGCCATCTGCGGCGGGTACCTATGCTCACAAGCAACAATTTGATCCTATGCCATCTAGCAAGGAGATTTATACACATGTGAAGGATCTGGGCTTTAATGGTGTACTAAGAAAGAATTCACACTTCAAGAGATCTAACTTGGTTCCGATCTGGCAGACTCTGTATTCAATAATCAACCGATGCCTCACTAGTGTCTCGAAAGGAGTTGATGGTGGAAGTACAAGCGCTTTTCACATACTGGTTGCCATGGTTAAACATTGGCACATAGACTACGAGTCTATTATCTTTCAAGATATGCGCAAGGTAGTTCATCAGAAACAGATTCCACTTCTAGCAAAGAAGTTTCTACCGTATCCAAGGTTTTTATCGATGATTGTGCGGAGTATCATGCTGGAATTTCCAACTGCAATTAATCGGAGGGATAATGATCCTAAACCTACCATATATGTGATGCAAAAGCTTTATAAGATTGATACTACTTCTGCACTCCAGCCTTATGTGATGCCTGTGGAGTTGGTCATGTTAATGGATCATCATGATCCTGTGGTAGAGGCATACGTGAGCGAGAATAATTTAGTTCTTCCGGATCGACAAGAACCTGTTGATCCTACCCAAAGAACAGTAGAACCTAAGGGATTAGATGATAGTGATCAGTTGTCTTCGGGTGACACTGACGGGGATAAGCAGAGAGAAAATTCTGAGAGGGGTGGTGAAGAGGATGTGGGTGATGTGAGTATCGAAGAGGGAGATGAGGATGATGATATGCCTATAGGAAAATTCTTGGAACATTCTCAATCTCTGGAACCATTAGATCAGGGTGCTAATAAGGAAACACAGGTGTATACTCATGATGACATGTTTGATTTTGATTTTGATTTTGATGAAGTGGAGAGGTCAAAAGAAAAAGAGGGTGAGAGTGTGAGAAAAGAACAAAAGAGTGCTGAGATTTCTCCAGCCATAAAAAGCCGGGAAACCACACCTGCTATCGGGTCTGACACAGTAAGTCCTGGTATTGAAAAATACTCTGTCATCCCAGCAGAGCATGCACTCACCCCACCAAGTCACTCAGTTTCCTCTCAACAGGAAATTGTTTCATTTGTTCACGGGGATATAGCACAAAATCTATCGAAGTCTTCTTCTGAGACAGTAGATATTGAAAAAGGAGCCAGTCCGCCCCAGGCTTCCGACGTTCATTTTGATATGCACATTGATGACCAATTCATTTTTCAATCAGATGACACGTTCGTACCACCAAGTGGTGCTCTCTCAAAAGAATCCACCGGAACATCTATAGAAGGCACCACTGAAAGTGTTCTTCAAGGATTAGATGGAAATCCCACCACAGTCAACACTGATCCAGCTGTAAACGTGGGTGGCTCTACTTCGGAAGGATTTGTTTCTCCAGTGGTTGAAGTCATAACGGGTAATTTAAGTGATCCCGGCTTTGTCACACCTCTGGTTGCCTCAGAATTTATTTCTAAGGCTGACCTTACTGCTGCACTTTCTGAGGTTAACACTAAGATGGATTTTATGCATAAGGATTTAAATGAGAGGTTTTTGGTGGCTAACTCAAGGTTCGATGAGATACAAAAGGAAAATACTTCAATTAACGACAAGTTAGACCGACTACTAGCTAATCAAGGGCCTAATGTCTCGGTGGAGGAGTTGAAAACACATTTGTATGTGAAGCTGATGGCTCGCCCAGATAACAATGACGAAGATGCTACTTTAGTTGATCTGCTACGAACAGAATTTAAAAAATCTGACTTTGAGAGTTTTAAGAAGGAAATGAGAGAAAGCATGACTTTGAGAGTTTTAAGAAATCTGACTTCCTGACGGGTGCAGATTCAGACTTCAATGATTACGGGTCATTTGTAGAAGAAGCTGGTGAACATGAAATGAAACTAACTCTTCAGCAGCATATCAGCAAAATAAAAGAAACAAAAACGACAACAACACCGAGGGTTGAAGAGCCTGAGGTAGATGAAGTTCCAACTCCTAAGCAATTCAACATTACAAGTGTTTTGAGGTTAAACAAAGAAGTGGCAGACTTATTTCCTCCATCTCCGGGCAAATTTAGAAAATCTGCAAGAGATCTGTTGAGGGAACAAGATAAACAGAAAAGGTTAAGAAAGATGAAGAGGGGTGCTGAATGGAAAATACCAAAAGGTTACAATCCAGATCCAATCTTAACTACAGTCATGAGAGATGTCAGAAAAAGAGCTGTGTTGACTATAAAGGCCTTGAACAAGACTAATAGAAATTGGAAAGCTTCTGATGTTGCCATTGCCTTTCTGGAAGAGAAGATTCAGGATATCTACACACATCAACTACAAGATGAATTACCTATTAATTTGTTAGGAGTCACAAATGTCACTGAAGCTGGTAAAAGGTTGTTACTGAACTGGCATGGACTTTCAAGGAAAGAAGTAGCATCGAAGTTTCCGATAATCAAAGTCAAGTGAACTTTTAGCAAAATTCTCAATGTAATATGGGTGTACTTTCATGTTCAAATATCAGATCAGAAAACTATGGATTCAGCCAAGTGGACTTGAAGCACCTCAGTCTTGCAGACGTTGAATATATACAGGAAGTACTTGAAGCTAAGAAAGATAGTTCTCGTGCAAACTATGCGGGCTATATGATCTTGTTGGATTTTATGAAGCAAAGAATCAGACTTGCTGAAAGAACTGATCTCCAGCTTGGTGCAGAGGCAGATAAAGCAAAGATTAATGTATTGAAGCCGAACACCTCTCATCCTAGAATTGACGAGCTTGAAATGTATCAAACTATTTGGAAGGATGATCAGACTGGTGAGACAGATGATGGTATAGTTTTATTCAACAGTCGAATGGAGAAGTTCTTCCTGAGGATCAACGAACTAAATGCCTATTCAGATGGGTCACTCAGAGTCTGGATTATCAAGATTAGAGATCACAGCTTCAGCCTCAAGGATGACATTGATCAATCTGCAAGAGTAAGCCTAACTGAAGTTATAGAGAAGTTTGAAGAGAAAATGCGAGAAAGGGCTACTCTTCGTAGATGGCAAAGAATCCTAGGTAAACAAAACTTTGTCTAGATCAAATCAAGGGGGAGATTGTTAGATATGTATTAGTGATTAGATCTAGACAATATTATTGTAATAGAATATGCATTTTAGGGTTAAGGTATAAAGACTATGTAACTTTCTCCTTTATTGTAACTTCGGCATATTGAAATAGAATATACACACTTAAAGGTGTTTTTGTCAAATTTCTCTCAAGTTCATACTATATTATACTCATTCTTGCCTTTCACTTATATAGCCAAAGTTCCATGGGCCAAAAAGACTCATGGGCTCCATGATGGATTAAACATTTAACCATCATGGGCTTAACTAATTAACTAACTTGGGCTTACCTATTACATGTAGGTGGACTAGATAATTAATGCTAAATGGGCTAAGCCCTTACAAGATGAACTAATCTAGCTAATACAATAATAACAATATAATTAAGATAGTTACACTAGGCCCACAAACATAAATAAATCCTAACAATCTCCCCTTTTTCTAGCCTTGTGTGTGTTCATCTCTCTTGTTGGCTTTGTTACATCTTTATCAATCTCCCATTTTGATTATGCAGATATTCTTTTTCTTTCTGCATTCTTTTGAAGCTTTATGGGAATAAAGATGTGATGTATTTAGAAAGTCTTCTTATCTTGAGGTATCTTTAATTTGATGATGAGAGTTTGATCTTTCATGCATTCAAAGGCATCTAGGTAGATCTCCTTAATTTTGCACCAGTAACCTAAGGTAAGGAACCTTTGGTTGTATGAACGGTTTTGCATATAGTGGTTTTCAGCATTCCTTCAAACATAAGTATATCAGAAATATGTGACAATTAACGCATCTTTGTAACACCGGGATCTCATAGATTTTCCGTTAACACGTCAGTTTAAATAAACTGAGTGACCTACATTCAATGTTGGTTTGATGTTGGCACTGGTAGTATTTCCATCTGCCACTGTAAATATCGTATGATATTACTCAAGATGTTCGGGGACTGTTATAAAAACAGGCAATTGATTCCATATGTGTCCTAGAAGAGAATAATATTGCAATTGGTTCTAAACTCGATAAGTGCACGAAAGAAGTCGGGGACTGGAGCAGTTGTCCTCCTATTTTCAATTTCAACTATCTCCAAGTGAGATGTTAATAGCGTATGTGATAAATCTCCGTGTGAAGTTGAAACAATGATCTTTTATGAGATAATTGAGTAGTTAGGTGGGGTAAGTGTAATGCATCACTGGGTCCATGATGTCTGTTTCAATACCAGTTTAAAACTAGTAGTAGATGTGGCTACCCGGATTGACACTGTTTGGTGTGATCTTTCTTTTCTTTTGATCCTTTCTCTCACCCTCAGCTCTCTAAGCAATTTTCAACTTCTCCCTCGAACTCTCTTTCCAAAATGATATTTATGTATCCTGTTAGGCCTTGATAACAAGTGGTTCATGTATCATGTAGGATAGATGAAGGTTTCATATGTAAACTAGAGAGAATATGAATTTACACCTTGAAAAACATCTAGTTTATTTCACATTATGAGCAAAACCTTAGCTATTACAATAGCCATATCCCTATATATACTCCATGAGTATATTATATATAAACTCCTATTTCTATACAATTTATGAATTTACATTCTCCCCCTTTGTATTGAAATAGGAGTGTACACGCCAGTAACCTAAGTCTTCCTTAAATTATATAAGAAGTTTTGGATATAGCGTCCCACCAAATACATCAGTCTGAAACAATGCTTTTTCTTGAGCTTTTGACAGCGAAAGCATAAACACTTTTGATGTGTTGGGAAGAATCTTCTTTTTGTCTCCCCCCTACAATGTAGCTCAGATTGTTCCCATGTCTTCATAAGTCTGATAATCTTGACTCCCCCTAGACATGATATAGACTGATGTTTCTTTCTCTCTCTCCCCCTTGAGTAGACAATAATTTTTCAATATGTTCTTTTACTCCCCCTCAACAACTGAATCAACAATGTAAAAATTCTTCACTTTTTATCTCCCCCTCATGATGATTATAACACTTTATGAGCATCATGCATAAAAGACATCACCATGAGATTCAGTTGAAAAAACATGGAAGAGGGGTGGGGAAAATCCTACAATGAATAGATACTTGAACCACTCTTGATCGTTGAGGAGTGGTAATGATTTGATCTGAATTCTTGAAGATTTATAACTCTGTGTTGGATGTAATCTAGTATTGGAGAATAATGTTGTCAAGTAAGTCTCCCAATAGCGTGTAATCAACCTTGACAAGATCACCGCAAGTCCCAAAAATATTTTGGAAGACATACGGGTGCAAATGAACTTGGGTATACATAAGTGGGTAGGTGACTTTGATATAATAATCAGTCAGTCGGAATCATCCTTATTCAAGAGCACCAAAAGATTGATATGGAGTGAGCATTCACATGTAATACAAAATCTTCTCAAAAACCAGAAGCAAATTGATGTAGGTCAATCCTTCAAACAATTTCACCAACACTGTGATCTGGGTCTTTAGAAATGAATGATAAAAGATAACCAAGATTCAAAAGAAACAACAAATGAATGGCCAAAATCTGGTTTTGAGACCAAAAACTGGTGACACTAAGAAAGAAGAACCAAAAATCAGTTAGGAAAGGGCAGGATGACCAGACATAAGGGTACTAGAAATTAAGCATATGGTTCATGGGAAAACAGAATATGACCCAAATCTAGAAACAACAGAATGATAACTGAAACTTTTATAACTCCTGACTCAGCCAAAAAATCTAAACACTTTACTTAGAAATCAAGGTGACAAGATAAATCAGTCACAACGACTACGGGGGTTCAGGGGCAGCGCCCCTGATAGCAGGGTCCAAGGGGTGCAACCCCTTGCGGGGTCCAAGGGGCAGAGCCCCTGGCTGGGGTCGAGCCAGAAAAATGAGTGTAATTCCGGATGATCAAAATGAGTGTAAATCCGGATACATCAAAAACCGAATAATCTTGAATTCCGAATAATCTTGAAATCCGATCAAAGTTGAATTCCGAATAATCTTGAAATCCGAATAACATGGAATCTAAAGAAACTTGTAATTCGAATAACCTGAAATCCGAATAAACTTGAAATCCGATCAAAGTTGAATTCCGAATAATCTTGAAATCCTATCAACTTTTATTCGGAATACAGGAAATCCCAACAATTTATATGCGGAATTCGGCGAATCTAAACATTTTCTATACGGATTACAGCATATCCGAATGATTCAAAACTCAATTCCGAATGATTCAACCCTGGAAATCCGCATGCTTCAAGTTCATCCCGCTCAGATTCAAAAATTCTTCATATTTGCACGAATCTATATATTTCTAACCCAGATCACTTCTTATACCCCCGAAATACACTTCTCAATTAACAATTAACATTAACATCGATCAAACAAGCAGATTTGATCAAATTTCTTAAAAAACTTCAAAAACCCAAAAACTAAAAAATCTTCAAATTGGCCACTGATCTGTGAATGAATTGACTTCTTTTTTATCAACGAGTGTTTCTATGATTACTGCGACCCTAATCCAACCAATTAACACTCAAAAACTCCATTTAATCTTGACTTTGATTATGTACCCGAAAGTTTGATAAATTTTGCAAGAATCTTCAAATTTTGATTTGTTGATGATGAATTCAGAATCAAATCACACTCCTTTGGCTCTGATACCACTTGTTAGGCCTTGATAAAAAGTGGTTCATGTATCATGTAGGATAGATGAAAGTTTCATAAGTAAACTAGAGAGAATATGAATTTACACCTTGAAAAACACCTAGTTTATTTCACATTATGATCAAAACCTTAGCGATTACAATAGCCATATCCCTATATATACTCCATGAGTATATTACATAGAAACTCCTATTTCTATACAACTTATTAATTTACATATCCTTTGTTGGACACATTTGGACACTTGTGATATATGTGTTTGGGTTCGTGGTTGAGCACAACGGAAGAAAACATGTACAAAATCGAATTTTAAAACAAGAACAAGAACCACAAAGTGAACCCCAAAGGTGTACCATTCTCTAAAACTAGATTTACAACTTAAAAACAGAAAGGGAGAGTAGAAGTATACCCTTGATGTCTCTGGTCGGTTGTGTGTACAAATGCTCCAAGATTGAAATCCTTGATCAACTATCCAAGTCCACCCTGAGATTGTTGTGACCTTCCTATACCAGCACCCCTTAAGCTCAATCCAACACTTGAATTAGCTTCTGGAACAACACCCAAAACCACCAGGAACCTCCTTTTTGAACTCTCTCCATTCTCACACAAAAACAACCCTCATGTGTTTGTTGTGTGTGTGGTTTTTGTCTTAGCCAAGAAAACCAATGAGAGACAAATGAAGGAGTTTTATAAGCTCAAAGTCGACCCCAGGCCTTCCCAAGATCTACCAGAGTTCAATCATGGCCTAGCCATACATTGGTGGAGAGAAGAGGTGAAAAGAATAAAGTTGTAATCTGTCAGAGGGGTTAGCGCTGCTACCCACCCAGGGATAGCGCCGCTAACAGCCCAAAGTTAGCGCTGCGATCGCGGCTGAGTTAGCGACAACCGAGATAGAGCCGCTAACTTTTTCCAGATTACCAACTATCATTATTTATTCTTTCTCACCCTCATCTTTTAGGTAGTTGTCAAGATCAACCCCCAGCGTGTGACCCGATAGGCCCATACGTCATCGGCAGTGATCATTTGGCCTACGTGCGTGAGTGGGCATACTCCAACAAACTCCCACTTGCACATTACTCACCGTACCCAATGCATCACAGGCAGAGAGCGGCCTCTAGTAAGACATCTCTGCCCCCAAGTCAGTATGGGTTTTGTCTTTAGCACAAAAACCAAACTGCAGCCCGCGTGAAATGGTCCTATAGATAAGGGATCAAACATCCTTTTGTTCGCGATATCCGTGTGAACACGAGATATGGTATTAAGTCATTCTACGTTCGTTCACGATTATGTTTCTCGATCTAGATTGGTGGTGACCAAAATATATAAGTTAAAATCGATCATAAATTTTTGCAAGCTTTGAGCATGGCCATGCAATTTTGGTGTCAGCGACAATCATCGAGGGCCCAGGGATATCTCTCTAAAAATAGGAACAAATTCCTTTGACTACACTACCCATCAAAGTGATCATACTTTGTCCAATTACTCCCTTTATAACAGCCAGTTATGGACTGTATTTGAAAGCAACTAGAACAAAGCAAAACAAAGTGATGCAGACACATGCATATCCGGTATAAGGATGAACTGATATTATCATCCTGATTTACTCATGACGTGTACCATGAAGTGTAATCAGGTGTGGGTCATCCAGTCACTCGAACAATTCAAGTACAGACGAAGTATTGCATCTCGGTGTTTCAATCCCTATTGAAGACATGACCAATCACTTCCCTCAGTCTCAATTCAGACTTCCTTCCCTAGAAGAATGACCGACTGTGGACATTTAGAATGTTAACACATTCAGGGAATTATAAAACATGCTAAGTTGGAACACAATAAAGATTTAAAGAAATATCCGCAACTTGCGTATTACTAAATCTCCATTTAACAATCGATAAGTACGATAAATACAATACTGTTGAATGTTCCCGATGTTGGATTATGTGCAGAGATGGATAATAGGTACATTGTATCCAATGTTATAAGAGACTAAAGGGTCACACTGCTACACACCCAAATTAGAACAGTCGGATTTTACCATAAATCTGTGTGGAAATAATTAATCAGTTGGATTAATTATTAGAGAGAGAAAGTGATTAATTAATTAATCGAATTAATTATCAGAAAGGAAATAAATAATAAATAGTTATTTATTATTTAAGGAGAAATTAAATATTAAGTTTAATATTTAATGGACCAGTTATTTAATAGTTAATTAATTAACTAGTAAAGTCCAGGGGGTCAAAGTGAGAGGAATGAAAGTTTATTTAAAGACATGGGCTTTCATTAAACGGGCTTGGATCCTTTTAATGAGGTTTATAAATAACGTTTAAGCCTTAAGGATTATGAGATACAAAGCATAAGATAACCCTAGCCACCATCTCTCTCTCTCACGACTCACTCTCTCTCTCTCTCGGCTCTCTCTCTCTCTCGTCGATCGTAAACAACAAGAACACAAGGATGTTCTCGGTTTTGCTTGTTGTGATCGACACACATATACACACACTCAAGGCTTTCGAGTGTTGAAGTTCAGGTAAATCCAGGAGCGGTCTAGCAGCCAGTTCATTGGAGGTGCAGTAGTGGTGAACTATCTTTAGCAATCCCAGAATCAAAGCAGGTAAAATTCTAAACCTTTGTTATTGGTTGTTAAGAACCTACATAGATCATTTGTTTAAAGATACTAACCTTTTTTTGGGGTTTAGAGGGTTATGTTCAATTCAGTTCCGGTTTAGGATTGAACCAGTAGAATCAAACCCAGGGCTTAACCAGTTTGTGTCATATAGTAGTTTGGTAAGGCCAAAACCCTTCAGTTGTATCAGAGCTTCGGCTCTATGATCTTTAGTTTCTAGTTTATCTTTTTTTAGGATTAATGTTTGATTCTTGATCTCCTACTTGTTCTACACTTTTTCGAAAATCACGAAGGGCAACAAAAACAGTTTGTTTTGTTATCCAGTTTTAAAAGGTTTAATCCTATTAATCAGAAAGTTTAAACAGTTAGTTTAAACGGTTAAAAGGATTATGATTTTCGGATAAGGACAAGTTTGAATTAAGATATATTAAACAGTTTTGTTTTAATTATTAAACCTTGTTAATCCAGTTAATTGATTCGTTTAAATTATATGATCTTCTACTTCATCTCGTTCTTTTTTTCAAGAAAGGTTAAAAGGTTTAACTTTAACCAGATAGGTTTAAACAAGGCTTATGCTTATGCTTAAACGGTTAAAAGATAGCCTTTTTATCTAAAACTTGATCTTAACTAGAAATTTGAACTGTTTCTTTTTAAAGGTAAAAATCTGGTTTTAGGATTATTAATTATTAATGGAACAGTTTTTGGTTACATTGGCAATTAAAGTTTTTGGTTTTTGATTAAATCCAGATTTTAATCAGAATGTTAAAACTAGTTAAGTTTTAATAGATTAAATTGGAAGGGGATTTAAAAGCTTTTAATTTTGTGTTAATCGGAAAAATAAACCAACACCACCACCGTGACCTGTGGCGGAAACCGAGATATGGCGGCGGTGTGAGGTGGTCGCAGGTGACCGGCAGCGGTTGTCAGTCGGTCTGCAGGCCGGCTGGTTGGCGATGCTCCGTGGCGGCGGTGGTGTGGCTTCGGCTCAGATGCCACGGCCCAAGGGGGTTTCGGCCCAGGTGGGTCTAGGCCCAAAGGGGTTTTGGCCCAGGAGGGTTCTCGGCCCAAGGAGCTCTCGGCCCAAGTGGCTAGCGACCAAGGGGTTTCGGCCCAGGAGGGTCCTCGGCCCAAGTGTAGTTGACCCAATTTTGGATTCCCGATTAAATACAAAAGAATTAATAATTTTTTTTAAAAAATTAATAAGTTTTATATAAACTAGTGTTTTATATATTTTAATTAGTTTAGTTAAAATATATAATTTTGGATGTTTATTACGACTAGTATAAACTCCAAAAGTAAGTTTATATAAAGAAATGGAGAAACAAACAAGATGATATTTAAATGACAAAATTTGTTAGGTTTAAGTTTTTGGTAAAACTAGTAAAAACCTAACATAGGATTTCATTCAAGTTTTGAGTGAAGTCAAGTTTTTTCAAAGGTTTGTTGGAAAACTATTTTTGTCAAGTAATTTTAAATGTTTTAGAAGATCATAATTCTCATTTTTTGGTTGATAGTTATTGATCAAAAGGGTTTATGAGAATGGTTAAGCGAATAAGTTTTTGCTTTATCGCATAGTTTATTATTTATATATCTTTTAACTGCATGGTTGATATATATATATATATATATATGTGTGTTGATTATATATATTGCGTGGTTGTGGTATATAGCTATAGTTTTGCCGACTTAGGACTCATTTTTCTTTTCCTTTTGTTTTTTGGTTTTGGGAAGGCCTGCGTGCCAATTACAATCCCTTTCTGAATGTAATTTTGTACTAGTTCGGGGAGGCCTGCGTGCCACTTACAACCCCATTTATTATTGTAATTTTTAATTGATTAGTTGTAGTTTAATCCCTTGACCAAGATGGATTTCAAGAAGGTGTTCAAGGTGATGGCTTGCACGGAGACCGGATACTTCGGAGGAGGTGTCAATGCAAGTGGGAGCAGTGCATCATGAAGGCGAATCCGAGTTCTCTTATTCTTAGGATTGACCTTAGGATTAGTTGGCAAAACTATAGGTTTTATCTGCGTGGTTGTGTTTTATTTACTGCTTATTCATATATATGTGATATGTGTATGATGCTAAATAAAAAGGGTTTTAATAATAGCTAATTATTAAACAGAGAAAAACCACGATTCATGACAAACTAGAATACGACTACAAATTGCTAGTCGTATTAGTTAAATTTTTTACAAATTTAAAGTTTTGTCAAGATTATAAGTTTAGAACTTATAAAACCGTTTTGTGCGCCTAGTGAAGGTACACATGTAATCGTATTTTTAAAACAGTTTGTTTTAAAATGGTTTTTCAAAAACTGGAAAATTAAGTTTTCGGTTTAAACTTAATTATAAAACCCAAGAAAAATCTTAGATCAGTGTGCTACCCACCTAATGGTACACCTTTGCTATTAAACGGTACTCGGGTGTCGGAAGTGCCCAAACCTTGGACATCCGGGTTCAAACCATTGTGGGAAAGGGTATGAAAGATTCTGCAATAATCGGGAGTCCCGGCCTGAATTCATACTGTCTTAGGTGGTGTGATCTATTTTGGTGATAACCGGGAGTCCCGGCCCAAAAAGCACTAGAGTAGAGTTAAACATACTAGACTAGTTCTAAGTACTCTACGAGGTTCTAGGAGTCGTATCAGTTAGGTACGATTGGTACAGGGTGTTACCTACCAGAAATAGCATGACTTGGCGGGAAGTGCCCAAACCTTGCGTCAAGTATGTGAAATATGGGTCCTAGGTCTGATATATATTATTTATGGGTTAGATGATATATGTTAGAAAAGTTTATTTACAATTATTAATTAAATCGGGTTATAATTTGTAGATGGCAACCAACGTTACCAACACTAACAACCTCTCTCTTCGCTCTATCCTTGAGAAGGATAAGCTCACCAGACCTAACTTTCTCACTTGGGAGAAAAATCTCCGCATAGTGCTGAGGCATGAGAGAAAGTGGTACGTCCTAGAACAACCTCTAGGGAACCCTCCTGCCAACAATGCCAGGGCAGAAGTCAGGGAGGCTTTTCAGAAGTGCTCCAATGACGCCCTGGACGTAAGTTACCTCATGCTTGCAACGATGAGTCCAGAGTTGTAAACAAGCATGATGGAAACTCCTGCTTACGACATGATCCGCCAGCTGAGGGACATGTTCCAGGGGCAAGCCCGCACGGAGCGTAATGATGCAACTAGGGCATTTAACTCGCGCAAGATGGTGAAGGGGACATCGGTCAGTAACCACGTCATGAAAATGAAAGGTTACATGGACCACCTGGAGAGGCTTGGGCACCCAGTACCGTTGCAGCTGGCAATGGATATGATACTCAACTCGTTGTCAGACGACTATAAGCCTTTTATAGTCAATTACAACATGAATAAAATGGAGAAATCTGTTGCTGAGTTGCACTCCATGCTTAAGACAGCGGAGCAGAGTATCGGGACCAAGTCTAAGTACGTCCTCATGGTGGGCAATGGTGGTTACAAGAAGAGGAAGGGGCGCAACGGAAAGGGAAAGGGTAAGACCCAGCCCAGCCAGAATGCACCCAGGGCTAGTGACAACAACAAGGGCAAGAAGCCAAAGCCAAACTAGGCAAGAACCGAGAATCGGTGCTTCAAGTGCGGCGAGGGTGGATACTGGAAAAGAGATTGTCCAAAGGCTCACGAGGCAGGAGGCAAGGCTGGATCCTCAGGTATCGTGTGAATAGCTTCTTTATCACTTTCCACTTATAAAGTTATTACAAGTATTCTGACATCTTGCAATCGTTTATTGCAGGAGGTGATGGAAAGGAAGCAACCCAGCATTAGAGACTCCAAGTGCAGCTCGTATATTTTATAATTCTTTTTCTAGTTATTATTAAACTCTTGTTTAATGCTTTTCCGGAATTTTGGCATGATTTAAAACTCTTGGGTGGACACTATGGTTTTAAATATTTGGAAATTTGAATTATTTAATTTATATCCGTGCAAGTGTGCTTTTGATGAATCAGGTTAGTCCAGTTGTGACTAAAGGATACTAATAAGTCAAGTTTTGACTTAATAGATGGTTCATAATGATCTTTTGCAATAATTGTTGTAGTTACTTAATTCTCATTGTATAAAATACTTGGATAAACAAGCTGTGTTTATGGGATTAGATAAGTTTTCTGATCTGCAAGTATTTAAGAATTTTATAAAAGACAAATGTTCAAGGCTTTGAACATAATCAAATAAGAAATAATAGTTATTATTTCTAGATAAAAAGTTTTTGGACAAAACATTTAAGAAAGTATAAAGGTGATTGTAATTGTTATTATAATCAAGGTTGTTTTATACTAAATGTTTTAGGCAAAGAAATTTAAAATATCTTTACAAGTGATCATGTTTAGAAACCACATTCCGTAATGGGAAAGATGGATGTTTGCAAAATCCAAGTTCTGGTTTCATGAAACACTTAAATTTCTCACAAAAACTGAACAAGTGTTTAAAAACACAAAGTTTTAGACGGATTAGTCAAGAATTGACTAAGTCTAAAAGGGGGTGTTTTAAGGTAACACACTCTTTCATAAAAGATAGTGGGAGCACCTTGACTAGTGTATTTATCAAGTTATCAAGGGTTGATCTAACTAGTATGATAAATACAAGTATGAACTTTTAAATTATATAATTGTCGGATAAATTTTAGAAGTGATCTAAAATAAAAGTTCTTGAAAGAGAACTAATCCGAGAAACGCATGACTTATTGAAAAGTTCTCAATAAGGAAGTCATTGCAAAGTTTTAAGATCGTGACATGACTTAAAAGGAAATTATATATAAAAACGTTCAAAAGGTCAAGATAATTAATGTTGATGGTTGATTAACATTAGAAATGAGAAGATATGATATTTTTCGGTATCCTTAGTAATGAAATTAGATAAGTGTTTCATGTACACTGGGAATCTAATCTCAAGTTTACAAGTTTTGTGTAAATGGCTTTATCATTTCAAAAGGAGGATATAAACCTAGTAAGGTTTATCACATCTACAAGTGTAATTAAAGTCTTAATTACAAGGGGATTATTTTATAAAATTAGAAACTTTGAAGTTATTTCCAGTTCTCAAAGTTTAGGGAATTTATAAAATAAGCAAGCCTAGAATTGGTTTTAGGGTTGCAAAACCGATTTCTAGCAAAACCAAGGAGTACTTTAAAAAGGGTACTAGTCTTGAGTTTTAGGTTTATAAACATATTATTTTCTCTGTAATCCGTGATAAGTTACAATGTAAAATAATAAAGTAATTCAAATAAACGCTGTGAATTGAGTCAATGAAATGGTTGAAATTATGCATCTTTATTCCAGGGTGGAATATGGAGGGTGCAGAAATTAGTTTCATTGTTCTTTGCCATTTTGTATGTTTTAGATCATCCAGGAATAAACTAAGTTTATTCAAAACATTATCCGTGACTACTTATCTTGGTGGGAACAATGATAGGGCTATAAAGTCATCGTAATTTTGGGGTAGATTCAAAAGTATATTGAATATAGCTGCAAAAGGTTTTTGCGGACCAAAATTGACGGATATTCGTTAGGGTTACGAATATTGGATTGACCCACCGTGAAAAATATTTCGTGGATTCGTGTCAAAAGTATTTATCACATAGGTTATCCTCAAACCTGAGGTATTTGGTTTGGGATGCGATAACTATTGTCTTCATAGTGCGTCTTAACGCCACGTCGTAACAGGGTGGTCATAAGGGGCGTATCTAGATTATGTGGGAGCCGTATTGCCAAATGCAAATATGCAAGATGGTATTTGCACCTCCTTTTTAGGAGAGATATTTCTGGGCCATTTGACTGATTATAGAAACAGGTAAGTGCACGGCCGTGCCCAAACAAACTAATCTGTTCTTTCTCGTTTATCACGCAGTTTTGAAATCAAGTATGTCATGAACATAATTCTTGAGATTTTGAGTTGACACTCTCTATGCTCATTCTCAAAATTGAAAAATCGCGCTGCAAGGGACAAACCTATAATAAACGTACCTATTCATGAACAGGTAGTTTATGATAGTTGATCTATGAATAGTTGGTTCATGATAGGTTGCTCATAAACAGTTGTTATGGGAGAGTTTACATTATCACAAGTTTTCTTTGGGGTATAAGAGTTCTTATGACCTAGTTATCCTAACTGTCTGGCTAGGGACCTCCTTAGGCCAACAATGTACAGTAACTATTACTTATCTTGCATAAGTGGGAGTCTGTTGGATTATGTGCAGAGATAGATAATAGGTACATTGTATCCAATGTTATAAGAGACTAAAGGGTCACACTGCTATACACCCAAATTAGAACAGTTGGATTTTACCATAAATCTGTGTGGAAATAATTAATCAGTTGGATTAATTATTAGAGAGAGAAAGTGAATAATTAATCAGTCGAATTAATTATCAGAAAGGAAATAAATAATAAATAGTTATTTATTATTTAAGGAGAAATTAAATATTAAGTTTAATATTTAATAGACCAGTTAATTAATAGTTAATTAATTAACTAGTAAAGTCCAGGGGGTCAAAGTGAGAGGAATGAAAGTTGAATTAAAGACATGGGCTTTAATTAAACGGGCTTGGGTCCTTTTAATGAGGTTTATAAATAACGTTTAAACCTTAAGGATTATGAGATACTAAGCATAAGATAACCCTAGCCACCATCTCTCTCTCTCTCTCTCTCACGACTCACTCTCTCTCTCGGCTCTCTCTCTCTCGTCGATCATAAACAACAAGAATACAAGGGTGTTCTCGGTTATGCTTGTTGTGATCGACGCACACATACACACACTCAAGGCTTTCGAGTGTTGAAGTTCAGGTAAATCCAGGAGCGGTCTAGCAGCCAGTTCATTGGAGGTACAGTAGTGGTGGACTATCTTTAGCATTCCCAGGATCAAAGCAGGAAAATTTCTAAACCTTTGTTATTGGTTGTTAAGAAGCTACATAGATCATTTGTTTAAAGATCCTAACACTTTTTTGGGGTTTAGAGGGTTGTGTTCAATTCAGTTCCGCTTTAGGATTGAACCAGTAGAATCAAACCCAGGGATTGACCAGTTTGTGTCATATAGTGGTTTGGTCAGGCCAAAACCCTTCACCCGAAAGGGTAAATACAGCACATATACTAACCAAATACAAATACATGATCAAACCAAATCGCTAGCAAATCTAATCCCAATAGCAAGTGTGTGAGCATCGTGCTTTGCTTGCATTCATGGTTTGGTGAACTGATCCGCCACGTTGTTATCCGTGTGTACTCTGCTGATGACAATGTCTCCACTATCGACCACATCCCGGATGTAATGATACTTCCGCGGAATATGTCTCATGTGTCGGTGAGACCTTGGTTCCTACGCTAGAGCGACCACACCTTCTTTGTCACAAAATACATCAACAGGGTCGGCAATACTAGGAACCACTCCCAGATCTTGGATGAACTTCCTCATCCATACAACCACCTTCGCATCTTCACCGGCCGCAATATACTCCGACTTGGTAGTAGAATCGGCCACAGTGTCTTGCTTGGAGCTTCTCCAGGATATAGCTGTTGGATTATGTGCAGAGATAGATAACATGTATCATCGTATCCAATGCTATGTGACACTAAAGGATCACACCGCTGCACACCCAATTAGAACATTTTGGATTATAACTTTTTGTGTGGAAAAGAATAATTAATTAGTTTAATTAATTATTGAGAAAGAGAAAAATAATAATAGTTAATTATTATTAAAAGAGAGATGTTAATATTTAGTTTAAATATTAACGGGAACAGTTAATTAATAGTTATTAATTAACTAGAAAGGTCAAGGGGTAATTTGTGTAATTGATTAATAGTTTAATTAAAGCTGGGCTTTAATTAAACGGGTTTGGCCTAGTAAGGGTTTATTATATAAACCTGATTAAGCCTAATTAATCACATAAGTCAAATACAAAGCTACATAGAAAAACCCTAAGGCTCTCCATTCTCTCTCTCTATCTCGGTCGACTCTCTCTCTCTTCGTGAGATCGACGGAGGCGCAAGGCCGCAGGGGCGGTGGTCGACGGCGGCGCAGGTCACACACACACATGGGTCACGGCTTGATCCGAGGTTTAATCCTTAGGCGGTCTAGCAGCCAGTTCGAGGCGGTGCAGTAGCGGTGGATAGCCTGCAGCTGTCTAGAGTTCAAAAAGAAAAGTTTTAATCCCTAAAGGTATAACTTTCTAACCCTCATTTCTTTTAGTTCCTGTATGAGTTAGATGAGATCACTGGAGGGGGTTTTGATTTCCGCTGTGCATGTTTGATAACCTGTTTTTATACCCTACAAAACCCTTCAGTGGTATCAGAGCCACTTCTAACCTCATAGGGAACTAGGTAGGATTCTTTTTATCATGATGAATAGTTTTTTCTTTTATCAAGGTTTAACTTTTTCTTTTGTTTATCCAAGTATTTTAAAAATCAAGTTTAGATTTTTAAATGGATAACAAGAATTAGTTATGATAAAAGGATAAGGCTTAGGGTTTAAATTTTAAATATTATTATTATTTTTATTGTTGGCGTAAAGGGGTGGTGGCCGGCGGCGGTTTCACCACCGTGGCCGGCGGAGGCGTTGGCTGGCTAATCGCAGCCACCAGTTTGGTTGGCGGCTAAGGTGGTCAACGGCCCAGGGAACCGGCGGCGTAGGGCGGCCCAGCTACGGCTTACGCCTGTGGCCCATATCCAAACCGGCCTAGTTTGTGGTCGGCCTACGATCTCACCTTTTGGCCCAGTTTTGAGGTCCAAGAGTGCCTTTTTAGTTTTTTGGGTTTAGGGTAACACCTAACAGGATTAAAAACTAAAATATTATATGTTTTTTATTTTTTATAAAACTCATATATATAAAATATTAATTTTAATCAAGTATTGGTTAGAATTAATTATTTTAGTAATCCTACACGCATAACAATAATTAAATAATTTTATTATTCTAAACCAGGTGATTTTAACACTTTGTTAAAGCCAAGATAATTCGTCGAGATATGATAATTAGAATCAGTTTTGTATGTATTTAGTTTAAATACATGTTTGGGATGCCATAGCCGAACCCTCTTTTAGACCTTGTGAATTGTTTCCTTTACTGCACTTGTGGTTGTGTTTTGGTTTATTATTCTATGGTGTGGGGAGGCCTGCGTGCCACTTACAACCCCTATTCTATTTTGTATAAGTACTAGAATTAGCGGGCCTGCGTGCCTTTGATTACCTTGTAATTTTTATTATTTCTAGTTTTAGATTATAGAATAGAATAGTATTATTAGAATATTATTTTTTGAAGCTGATTCAAGAACCAAGGAGCAGGAAGCAGGATTGGATGCTGGAGCCAGTGGGAGCTTCAGAATGTCATGCCATGTGTGTTGTTTTTCAACTTAGGTTTTGACCGTCGTGTTTTTCGTGTGGCTCACGAAACCGACATTAGTAAAGGGCAAGGCTAAGGCATAGTTGTTTGTGGTTGTTTTATTTCTTTACATATTATATATATGCGTGGTTGTGATAAACACGATGAAATAAAACAAGGGTTTTAATAATAGTTTATTATTGAAACAGATGTTTTTTAAAAGAAAACTGGCATTAAAGTTTTTCACGTTAAAAACTTGGAAATCCTGTTTTAGAAAAATTTTAGATCAGTGTGCTAACCACCTAATGGTACACCCTTGCTGTTAAACGGTACTCGGGTGTCGGAAGTGCCCAAACCTTGGGCATCCGGGTTCAAACCATTGCGGGAAGGGGCATGAAAGATTCTGCGATAATCAGGAGTCCCGGCCAGAATTCATGCTGTCTTAGGTGGTGCGATCTATTTTGGTGATAATCGGGAGTCCCGGCCCAAAATGCACTAGAGGGACTAAACATGCACGGTTGGTATAGTTTTTACCTACCAGAAATAGCATTGTCCCGGTGGGAAGTGCCCAAACCTTGCATCGGGAAATGTGAAATATGGATCCTAGTCTAATAAATTTTGTTAAAAGGTAATAATTATTAGAAGATATAATCAATAATGAATCGGTTTTATCTTTTTCTTTTTCTGTAGATGTCTATTATATCTGTTATTCCGTTTATTCACCAAGAGAATCTCTAAGTTTCATCACTAGCAAGTGGAAGCTTTCGGGTCCAAACTTTGCTGTTTGGAAGATGCATCTGAAAAATGATTTGGATGCACAGGGAAAGCTTCACATCATTGAGGCATTGCCTCCAGAACGACCAGGAGTAGATGCCTAGGATAGTGAGTATGACACTTACTATCAGTATCTGGTTGACGAATCTGATGTTATGTCGATTCTCGTTCTCACCGCATCATCCGAGTTTACGGACGATCTCCGTGAGAAGTCATCTTATGAAGTTGTTCAAGGACTAGATCAGAAGTTCAAGTTTAGTGAACGGATATGTCGTATGCTATTGATGAGGGAAATCCTTTCAGCCAAGATGAAAGAAAGTTAGCCTATTAGCGATCATCTCATTAATATGAGAAGGCTCTGGATTGCTATGAGAGCTTGGGGTCAAAATCAAAACCACATGGGCTAGTTATGCACTTGTTCGGTTCCTTGTCGGACTACTACCAGAAAAGAGTAATGTATGTCCTTGGTGATTTTGAGATGACTGTCGCAGGGTTGCACGAAATCCTCATGTGCATTAGCGACGAGTTGAACCCAAAGCAGCTAGAGTCACCAGTTGTGGACCCTATGCAGGAGGATGACTAGCTGGAAGAACTTGGAGAAATTTTTTGCCCAGACTGTGGTAGCAAGGATTCATGTGAGCACTCACTCGACATAGATCAACTGGACATTGGTTCGCCCAATGATACAGATATCTTTATGATAGATTGTCTTATTACCTCTTATGAATCATGGGTACTGGATACCAGATGTGGTCATCACATATGCAATCATTTGCAGGGATTCAAGAGAAGTAAGAAGTTGAGACAAGGAGATATGGACCTGCGGGTAGGCGAAGGCTCCATGGTTGGGGCTGAAGCTGTAGGAACATATTGTCTTAGTTTGCCCTCGGGCATGGTCTTAGAACTAAAACCTTGTTATTATGTTCCAAGACTAATTAAGAATGTTATCTCGTTTGATTTGCTTATAGACTGTGGATTTGCTTATGTTTTAAATGAAAAGATTATTTCTTGTTTCAAAAATGATGTTTTCTATTTTAAAGCTACTCCAGAAAATGGTCTATATACGCTAAATCTAGATAACAATGACATCTATCATATAAGTAAAAGATCCAAGAGTAACTTGAATCAAACTTATCTCTGGCATTTTAGTTTAGGACATATAAACGAGAAACGCATTGAGAAACTCCGAGATGACGGAATTCTAGAACCATTTGACTTGGAGTCATATGACATATGCGAATCTTGTTTATCTGGTAAAATGACAAAGCAGCCTTTCAACAATGAGAATGAAAGGGCTAGTGAGCTATTAGAGATTATACACACAGATGTGTGCGGACCCTTTACTCCGGAGGCTAGAGGAGGATACCGGTATTTCATAACCTTTACTGACGACTTCAGTAGGTTCGGTTATGTCTACCTCATGAGACTTAAATCTGAAAGTTTTGACAAGTTCAAACAGTTTCAGAATGAGGTACAAAATCAGCTGGACAAGAAGATAAAGTCACTTCGGTCGGATCGAGGTGGCGAGTATCTGAGTCAGGAATTCGACGATCATTTGAAGGAATGTGGGATTGTTTCACAACTCACACCTCCGTATACACCTCAGATGAATGGTGTGTCGGAAAGGAGGAATCGTACACTGCTTGACATGGTACGATCAATGATGAGTCGAAGTTCACTACCATTGTCGTTTTGGGGACACGCACTCGAGACAGCAGCGTTCATGCTGAACCGGGTTCCAACCAAATCGGTTGAAAAGACACCGTTCGAGGTATGGATGGGGAAAAAGCCCAAAATGTCTTTTCTAAAGGTCTGGGATGTGAGGTGTATGTTAAGCGAACATTCACGGATAAACTTAACCCCAAATCAGATAAGTGTATCTTCGTGGGCTATCCCAAGGAAACCATGGGATACTATTTCTATAACCCAGACGAGAACAAAGTCTTTGTTGCTCGTAAAGGGGTATTCTTGGAGGAGAAATTTCTTAACTCAGAAACTCCAAGAAAAGAAATAGAACTTCAAGAAATTGAAGAGGAGGAGAATACACCACCACCAATTATCGAACATGTAGTTCAACAAAGAATTGTTGAACCCCAACCCGAGTCTGTGGTTGAGGAGGAAGTGCAAACACAAGACCTTCGCAGGTCTAGTAGGCCTCGTCATGAGCCAGAGAGGTATCTGGGATTCCTAGTTGCTCAAGACGAATGGGATCTTTTAGAACCCACTACCTACCAAGACGCTGCCTCAGGTTTAGAATATGAGAAATTGGTGGAAGCCATGAAGGCAGAGATGCAATCCATGTATGACAACCAAGTTTGGAAGTTAGTGGATTTGCCTCAACACAGTAAAGCTGTTGGGTGCAAATGGGTCTTGAAGAAGAAGACAGACATGGATGGAAAGGTTCATACCTTTAAAGCAAGGCTAGTGGCAAAAGGTTTCACGCAAACTCATGGTGTTGACTATGATGAAACTTTTTCCCCAGTAGCAATGCTTAAGACTATTAGGATTCTAATGGCCATATCAGCATATTTTGACTATGAGATATGGCAGATGGACGTCAAAACCGTTTTCCTTAATGGGAAACTGACAGAGGATGTATATATGACACAACCGGATGGTTTTGCGGATCCAAAGAACTCTAATAAAGTATGCAAGTTGCTTAAATCCATTTATGAACTAAAGCAAGTATCTAGGAGCTGGACCTTACACTTTGATGAGCGCATCAAAGAATTTGGTTTTACCAAAAGTGAGTTCGAGTCGTGTGTTTACACTAAATTCAGTGGGAGCGCGGTAACCTTCCTAGTCTTGTATGTAGATGACATACTATTAATAGGAAACAATATACCAGTATTACAAGGAGTAAAATCCTGGTTAGGTAAATGTTTCTAGATGAAATACTTGGGAGAAGCTGCTTATATACTGGGTATAAAGATCTATAGGAATAGATCTAAGCGGCTTATCGGACTCAGTCAAAGTACTTATATTGACAAAGTCGTAAAAAGATTCAAGATGGATGGATCCAAGAAAGGATTTACTCCTATGCAATCTGGCGCGATTTTGAGCAAGGCTCAGTGTCTAGTCAAGATCAGGACAAGATGAAATTGATACCATATGCCTCGGCAGTTGGTTCAATTATGTATGATATGCTGTGTACTAGACCCGATGTTGCCTATTCTATCAGTGTCACGAGTAGATATCAGCAAAATCCTGGTGAAGCTCATTGGGTAGCCGTCAAGAATATTCTCAAGTACCTGAGAAGGACGAAAGACATATTCCTAGTTTATGAAGGTTCAATGGATGAGCTCAGTGTGACTGGTTACACTGATGCTAATTTCAAAACCGACAGAGACGACTTCAGGTCGCAGTCAGGATTTGTCTTTACCCTAAACGGAGGAGCCATATCTTGGAAGAGTCAGAAGCAAGATACAATAGCAGATTCCACTACAGAGGCAGAGTATATTGCGGCGAGTGATGCGGCAAAAGAAGCTGTCTGGCTGAAGAATTTTATCTCGGATCTTAGAGTTGTTGCCAGTATCTCTAGACCCATTGATATATTCTGTGACAACTCAGGGGCTGTAGCGCAAGCTAAAGAGCTTAGAGATCATCAGCGGACTAGGCACGTACTCAGGAAATATCACCTCATCCGAGAGATCATTGGAAGAGATGATATTAGACTACAAAAGATACCGACGGATGACAACGTTGCTGACCCGTTGACGAAGCCGCTAGCTAGGGCTAAGCATGAGAGGCATGCGAGTTCTATAGGAATGCAGTACTTGGAACATAGCAGCTAGTTCGTGGTTTTGATTATTACTATGGATATAACTTGAAACCTTTTATTATGTATTTACATTTCATGGGATTGAAATAGGAGGTATTTGCATAATGTTTCGTAGTTATCCATTTTTAGCATGTTTAACCTATCCATGACAAGTCAAGTTATGAATTGTCTAAATGCCCGTAGCTACTTAATTTAGTGGGAACTACATTAGGGAGGTAACGCTATTATGGATATTTGATGATTTATTCGGGTATGAATAAAAGCACAAGGTTGTGACCAAATATTCATAGATATTTATCACGGGATAAATATTGGGGTGATCCGCATCTGGCTTACTTCATGGAGCATTAACATAAGTAAACCTGATAGGTTGTCCTTAGACCTGAGATATTTGGTTTGGGGCATGGTAACTTCTGTACTTTAGCATGTTCTAACGTCACGCCGTAACAGGGTGATCATAATGGGCTTGTCTAGGTGCAGCGGAAGCCGTGTGCTCAAATTGCAAATAGTCAAGATGGGATTTGCACCTCTTTTTTAGGAGAGATATTTTCTGAGCTCCTCGACGAATAAGACTACTGAAAATGCGTGGCCGCGCTCGGTTAGAATGATAGTTATTCATTCGGGAAACCGTAACTGCAGAGTGTCGAAATCAGAGTCGAGAAAATCTGAGTATTAGATGAGATCCCTGCTCCATGTCAAATATTCACATTACGAAATATCGCGATGCAAAAGGAAAAGCCTAGATAATCCAAGGTGTGGATTATATCTCTAGATATAAGAGATCTCATAATCTGGTTAACCTAAGTGTCTGGCTAGGGACCTCCTAGATAATCCAAGGTGTGGATTATATCTCTAGATACAAGAAGTGTTACTTATCTTGCACAAGTGGGAGTCTGTTGGATTATGTGCAGAGATAGATAACATGTATCATCGTATCCAATGTTATGTGACACTAAAAGATCACACCGCTGCACACCCAATTAGAACCTTTTGGATTTTAAGTTTTTGTGTGGAAAAGAATAATTAATTAGTTTAATTACTTATTGAGAAAGAGAAAAATAATAATAGTTAATTATTATTAAAAGAGAGATGTTAATATTTGGTTTAAATATTAACGGGACCAGTTAATTAATAGTTATTAATTAACTAGAAAGGTCAAGGGGTAATTTGTGTAATTGATTAATAGTTTAATTAAAGATGGGCTTTAATTAAACGGGCTTGGCCTAATAAGGGTTTATATATAAACCTAATTAAGCCTAATTAATCACATAAGTCAAATACAAAGCTACAAAGAAAAACCCTAAGGCTCTCCCTTCTCTCTCTCTATCTCGGCCTACTCTCTTTCTCTCTCTTCGTGAGATCGACGGCGGCGCAAGGCTGCAGGGGCGGTGGTCGAGGGCGGCGCAGGTCACACACACACGGGTCACGGCTTGATCAGAGGTTTAATCCTTAGGCGGTCTAGCAACCAGTTCGAGGCGGTGCAGTAGCGGTGGATAGCCTGCAGCTGTCTAGAGGTCAAAAATTAAAGTTTTAATCCCTAAAGGTATAACTTTCTAATCCTCTTTTATTTTAGTTCCTGTATGAGTTAGATGAGATCACTGGAGGGGGTTTTGATTTCCGATGTGCATGTTTGATAACCTGTTTTTATATCGTACAAAAACTTCAATAGCACCACCATTTAATAGGAACACGAACCCCGATTGAGATCGGCAGTCGTCCCTATCGGTTTGAAAGCTGGCGTCGGAGTAACCAGTTACCCGAAGCTCTTCCGCACCTCCATACACTAAGAACATCTCCTTTGTCCTCCGAAGATACTTGAGAATGTTCTTTACTGTGTAGGACCGTGGGGGATGGGGTTCTAAACTAAACTAAAACACCCTTACGCTAGGACTGATCTAGGATGAGAAATAGTGCGGAATTTCTATTTCCCAAACCTCCTAAGGATTCTAAGATCTTCTTAGGTGTCCGGCACACAGTAACACTAAGAATAGAAGCAAGAACAAACTCTAAGAACTCACACAGAGATGCTTAAGGCTGCCCTTGGATTCGTAATGAACACTAAGTTCGCGATTTAGTAGGCTTAAGGTCGTATATGGTCGATTACGTAAGGCTCCCGGTTGATTTCTATCGATTCCCGTTGATTCGTCGATTACCCGCGAACATATGAAGTTAATCAGTATTTATAGTGTAATCAATTTCACTACGCACGTGATGCAACTCACTTCGCACGTAGGGAGTCCAGTACGCACGTACTGGTTGTTTTAATGATAATTAATTTAACTTTAACCGACCTTCTTCACTACGTGCACACTGAGATCCACTACGCACATAGTGAGCCTGACTTCGCACGTGGTGATCTGTCACCTAAACTTAAACTTCCAAACACACATCAACACATGATTAAGTACTTGTAAGCTTAAGATCATCACAAAGAATCACTAAGAATATATACACATGCAAACAATTAATCAAAACACATTTGAATTAACAAACTATGAATATATTTTATTGATATGAACTAGGGATTTACAAATATGCACCAACAAACTCCCCCTAAGACCTAGTTCTATCAATAACCATTGCACTAAGCAAAAATTCCACAAAGTAAAATGCACAAAGCAAAATGCACACAGCAGAATGCACACAGCAAAATGCACACAGCAGAATATACTAAGCAAAAATTTGCACAAAGCAAAATTCATACAGCAAAATGCTAAACGAATACCTTTCGTCATGCCCTTACCTGCACTACGCACGATGTGAGCTGTAACTCGTGCTTAGTGGGGTTCCATTTCGCATGTAATGAGTTTCTCATCTGTGAACCTTAATTACTGTTAGTACTGCACTCAGCAATAAACTGTCAGTAACTTCAAGATCACTTATAAACATTTAAGCAAAACACATCAAAGTGAGATGAAGGAAATGTAAACAGAACAAATCACACTAAGAGAAAATAGAACATACTAGAACTCTTTTTGTATTTTTCTAAACAGAAACGAGATAAAAATGCAAACTATTAACAACTTATTTTTGGGAATCTAAATTCAACTATTTAAAGACTTAAAAATAAAAGACAGAACTGAAAATAACTGAAATGAAATTAACTCAGAATAAATTTGCAAAAGAAGTAAATTCCTGAAAATTAAATCTTTTTGTGAGAATGTTCCAGTATGGAGTCAGTACTAGCTCGTCTATACTCAGTAATCATTCATTTCAGAACCTTGGGCATAAACATATTCTCTTAAACTCTGTCTGTCAACCTATCTTTCTTCAGATAATAACAGATTTTGTTTCAACATTTTCAGATTGTCTAGACTGGATACATGATTAAGACTATCTCTTTCAAAGTCTCACGGTATTTTGATTCACTCAGTAGGTTGCACAACTTAATTACCAAAACCACCATGCTTATGTGATATGTTAATTTGTCAACGCATTTTATGCTCTTTGACATGGAGGTCGATTTTTCACCTCTCTACACATTTTTCTTGCTGAGCTTTTGTCAATGCATTTTATGCTCTTTGACAGTTTATCATGATAGATCAATGTATCTATATCTTTTGACATTCTCAAAATTGGGGTCAATTTTTCACCCTCTTTTTACATATAGCTCAATGTCATTTAACACATTAGGCATGGTAACAGGTGTGTGCATCAAACTAAGTCATTCTCAACTGTTATTGACTTATAGACTTGGAATGTCTCGATACCTTAAATCTATGATTGATTTTCACATGCATAACCATTTATCAGTCTAGACTTTCCTTATATGTCTTACACACTATCTGTTTCTTATTTGATTCAACTAGATTTTCAGACAGTTTTCTCAAAAGTATGTATGTGCCTTCAGTTCTAATTTTAGACGACTTTGTATTGGGAACCAGTGTGCCATCACTCTCCATCTAGGTTGGTTCAACTTCTCCCTTTTTTTTTTATGTATTCTGATTTTTTTTTGTATTTTCTAAGTTTTCTGATTTTTTTGTATTTTCTAAGTTTTCTGATTTTTTTTGTATTTTCTATGTTTTCTGATTTTTTTGTATTTTCTAAGTTTTATGATTTTTTTTTTTGTATTTTCTAAGTTTTCTGAACTATCAACTATCTCCCCCTAAAATACTAAACAATCTAAAAACTAAGAAAATAGAAACGCAGAAGCACACAGGAAATAAACACAAAGACAAAAGAACAATTTAATCACACAGAAAATAGACACACAGTCACAAATACCTCACACTTGATTATAGCGGTTGACACCCTTCACATAGAAGAAAGAATTAGAAAGCATTAGGAACCCAAGCCCGAATAGTCATGGGTTTCCCGTCTTCTCCAATCACTAGAAGTTTCATCCAAGTTTCAGTCTTCTCAGCAGCATTGCTGAACCTGTCACTCGAATCCTTAGGCATTTGAACACACAGTTTGTTAGTCCACTTAGAAGTCTGATTGAGCGAAGATTTTCTTTTGCTAACAACTTCGGGATTTTTAGATTTTCTTATGGTATCCTCGTTTGTCCTTTGATGCTGAACTGGAAGAGTTGAGTTTTGATTGTTTTTAGTAAATGTTTTATTCTTTTGATAAGTCTCAACTTTCCTGTTACAGCACTGATGTGGCTGCTGATCACACTCGTAACTGAGGTGACCAGGTCTCCTGCACACATAGCAAATCCTGTCTGGATATTGCTTTACAGAACCTTTCGACATCCTTTGAGATCGATACCCTAACCCTTGATGTTTGGGTAAGGTTTTGACCTCTTGGTATGGACGGGTATCAGGAGACTTTACACCCTTCTTTTCAAATTTCCGAAGGGCATCGTGGATACGATGCATCAACGGATCTTTGACATTAAAACTTGCCAACAGTTCTCTCATTCCTGGTTCAGCCTTTTTAATTTCTTCTTGCTGAACCTCATTCTTCTGAGGCCCACCCACATTCTCGTGTAACTTTAAATCCTCTTTTGGGGTTGATGCAGAAGATTCATCAACCTTTGTGAGTAGTGGGTCAGATTCAGAGTGAACATCATCATTCACAAGTTGATTTAACACTGGTGGTGGACATTTAGAGTATAACTTCTTGTTCTTTTCTGAGTCAGTACCTTGACCTCTCTGATCGATTATGTACTCAAATAAGTAAGAAGACGTGGAATAACTTTTGAGTTTTTGACTCAGAGTCTCATAATCGACCTTTGAAGTAGCAAGGTCTCGTTTCAGCTTATCAATCTCATTTATGTAAAACACTATAGCATCCTGTTTATTTAACAGAGCCACACCTAGTTCATGCACCTGTTTGCCTAAACTTTCATTCTTTTCTTTCAACTGTTTTTTCTCTTTCTTTTATCAACAGGTTTTTATCTAACTTAGATGTGAGCTCTGAAATTGTAGGCTTTAGGAACACTATCTGTTTTACATAATCATTACAAGAACCACAAGGTAAGCCAAAAGTACATACCTTTTCCTCGGACGATTGACCACAACTGCACACCTTTTGGTTTGACTCATTGGCACGAACTTTCACTGGTGTCTTTTCTGTAGCTGGAACCGAGGCTGGTTCATCATCAATGCTGGCAATTGATTCTTCCTCACTTGAGTAACTTTCTGTCTCGGATTGAGAATCTTCATTCAACACATGAACATTTGCCACATTAATATCAGCACCATCATTCCCAAATTGTACTGACCAGTCAATTCCCTCGTCCTTTTGAACAACTGCCATTGCCTTAGCCGGTTTTGGAGTTGATTCAGACTTTATGGTTGAAGAGGAAAATGATCTACTGCCAGGACTGGTTTTGAAAGGATACTTCGGTCCCACACTCTTCGGCTTATCACATTCTCTCGCGAAATGACCTTTTTCACCGCAATTATAGCATGTTACCGCAGACTTATCAAAACCAAGTTTGGTATCCTTTGTAGCTGATATTTACTTTCCTGTTCTTTTCTCATATGCTCTCGCCCTCCTGACTAAGTTAGCATATGACCAGAGGATATCTTGTCTTTCCATCTCATCATCATCGATCTGGTCATAGTCCTCTTGTGTCAGATGAGCATTACCAATCTTCCCCTTCAATAGATCATCATAAGAGGAGACTAGCGCACTTAGCTTGCTCATATGTGCTTTTACTTCATCTGCGCTCCCATACTTGAAATGCTCGACATTGAATCCAAAAGTAGATACAGTATAGGATGGCCCAGAAGATGAGGCTTCAGGTGTAGATCTGCCAGAATCATTTACATTACTCACATAGGCAGATTGAAAGGGGGCATTTGAAGAAGTGGATGACGATACAGGTGTTCCAGAGTAGTAGAGGGAAGGATTTTGTTGATAACCGGACATGGAATCCAAATTTTGTTCCTCCTGCTCTTGCTCTTTCAACTTTGTGATGAAATCATTTAGATCCATCCCGTCAAAACCACCACTGTTCTTCAGTATCATAATATATGGCCGCCAGCTCTTGGGCAAGGCTTTTGCCAAAATTTCCACCTGCTGCTTCTCTGGAACAGTAACACCCAGACTGTCCAGTTCACTAAGAAGATGATTATATCTTGTAATGAGAGAAGGAAGTTTTTCATCTCTAGTAGCCATGAAATGATCTAATTCCTTTCTCAATTGACTTGCTTTCAATTCCTTGAGGGCGGCATTTCCCTCATTTCTCTTCTCTAGTACTCTCCACAGGCTGTGGGAAGTTTTATATCTTCTGAATTGATGGAAGATCTCATTTGGAATGGCCTGGATTAGTTGAGCATAGGCCTTCTTCTCTGCATCATGACTGCTCTTCTGTTCAACAGTCATTCCATCATAGGGGGTTTCAATATTTCCCTCCCCCTTGGGGACCATATAATCGGTGCTTATTGCTCTCCGAAGTCTACAGTCAAGGCCATCGAGGAATATTTCGAACCTGGGCTTCCACATAGGATAGTCTTCCATGGTTAACAGTTTAGGTACTTTATTGGCACTCCCCATTTCACTGTCTAATAATAAGTTGTTTAAAACTGTTGTCTGTTTTGATGCCATTTCAGTAATCAAGAGCTGAGAACACACAGACTGAAATTAGGATTTGATAGACCACACAGATTCAATACGCACGGAGTGGGAGCTACTACGCACGAACACGAAGCACTACGTACGGACTGACACGAGGACACACAGATGCTCCTACGTACGAACTGGAACTCTACCACGCACGGATTGAGAACCTAGGACGTACGGAGTGCAGATAGTACGCACGAAGCAACAAAATAATTTTTTAAAGACAAAGTAAACCACACAGACTCAACTCACACGAACTGGACACACCACGCACACGTTGAGGACCTACTACGCACGGAATGAGCACACAGCTTGACGAAGATTCTAGATGATCTACGAGACACTACGCACGTACTACGGGCACTACGCACGGGTTAAAGACTCACTTCGCACGGGTAAAACTCAAACAGTTAACGTAAAACACGACCTTTTTAACGCAAAATGACCTATTTTTGACCTACTAACCGGTTAAAAACGACGAAAAGGACAAACACACAGGCCTAATCGACACCTAGATCACGAAATCCTAAAGGAAAAGTGATCAATCAAAGCACAAGGCTCTGATACCACTTTGTAGGACCGTGGGGGATGGGGTTCTAAACTAAACTAAAACACCCTTACGCTAGGACTGATCTAGGATGAGAAATAGTGCGGAATTTCTATTTCCCAAACCTCCTAAGGATTCTAAGATCTGCTTAGGTATCCGGCACACAGTAACACTAAGAATAGAAGCAAGAACAAACTCTAAGAACTCACACAGAGATGCTTAAGGCTGCCCTTGGATTCGTAATGAACACTAAGTTCGCGATTTAGTAGGCTTAAGGTCGTATATGGTCGATTACGTAAGGCTCCCGGTTGATTTCTATCGATTCCCGTTGATTCGTCGATTACCCGCGAACATATGAAGTTAATCAGTATTTATAGTGTAATCAATTTCACTACACACGTGATGCAACTCACTTCGCACGTAGCGAGTCCAGTACGCACGTACTGGTTGTTTTAATGATAATTAATTTAACTTTAACCGTCCTTCTTCACTACGTGCGCACTGAGATCCACTACGCACGTAGTGAGCCTGACTTCGCACGTGGTGATCTGTCACCTAAACTTAAACTTCCAAACACACATCAACACATGATTAAGTACTTGTAAGCTTAAGATCATCACAAAGAATCACTAAGAATATATACACATGCAAACAATTAATCAAAACACATTTGAATTAACAAACTATGAATATATTTTATTGATATGAACTAGGGATTTACAAATATGTACCAACAAGCCGTCCAATGTGCCTCACCAGGATTGGCTTGATATCTACTTGTCATACTCAATGCACAAGATATATCAGGCCTAGTACATAACATGGCGTACATGATCGAGCCTATTTCCGAAGCATAATGGACTCGCCTCATTACTTCCCGTTCCTCAAGGGAAGTCGGGCTTTGAGTCTTGCTCAACACTAAACCATGTGACAAAGGTATGAACCCCTTGTTGGAGTCCTCCATCCTAAATCTCTTTAGGACCTTGTTAATGTACGTACTCTGGCTTAATCCAATCAACCTGCGGGATCTGTCTCTGTAGATTTTTATCCCAAGAATGTAAGTTGCATCCCTAAGATCCTTCATTGAGAAACAACTCCCTAGCAAGGCTTTTACACCCTGCAGAGTTGGGATGTCGTTCCCAATTAGTAGAATATCATCTACATAAAGAACTAGGAATACAACTACGCTCCCACTAGCTCTAATATAAACACATGGCTCATCCTTGCTTTTAAAGAAGCAAAACTCTTTGACTTTCTCATCGAAGCACAGGTTCCAGCTCCGAGAAGCTTGTGTAAGCCCATAAATGGACTTCTTAAGCTTGCAGACCTTATCCGGAAACTATGGATGTACAAAACCCTCAGGTTATGTCATATACACTTCCTCTGAAAGTGTTCCATTATGGAAGGCGGTTTTGACGTTCATTTGCCAAATCTCATAATCATGAAATGCGGCAATGGCCAAGAGTATCCGGATAGACTTCAACATGGCCACCGGCGAAAAAGTTTCCTCATAGTCTACACCATGAGTTTAAGTGAAACCCTTAGCCACCAGTCAGGCTTTGAAGGTGTATAACTCTCCATCCATGCCGGTCTTTTTCTTCAAGACCCATTTGCACCCGACGGGCTTAAACCACGGCACGGGATCAACCAAGTCCTAGACTTGATTATCCGGCATGGATTGAATCTCGAATTCCATTGCTTCTTTCCACTTGGCGGATTCAGGGCCCACCACAGCGTCCTAGTATTTGGTAGGCTCATCAGAGACCACTACCATGTTGGTGCCCTTAGTTTTGAGAAAACCATATCTCTCTGGCTTATGCCGACTTCTACCAGATCTTCTAAGAGGCAATGGGTTTACATCATCTTCAGCATCATCATGTTGAGAATCAACCCTTGCGGGTTGTGAACTAGTCCTAACATCAGGTTCTACATTAGCAGGTTCTTGAATTTCTTCAAGATCAACCCTTCTCCCACTAGAGTCTTTGGATAGCAGCTCCCTCTCAAGGAACACTGCCCTTCCAGCAACAAATACCTTGTTCTCCGAAGGTTTGTAAAACAAATATCCCATAGACCCAGCAGGATAACCAATGAAAAGGCACCTTTCGGCCCTGGGCTCCAATTTATCCTCAACCTCACATCTTACATAGGCAGGACAAACCCAAACCTTTAAGTATGAAATGGATGGAACCTTTCCATGCCACATTTCATACGGTGTTTTATTAACCTTCTTTGTTGGTACGAGGTTAAGGATTCTACCAGCGGTTTCAATCGCGTATCCCCAAAATGTAACGGGAACGTCCGAATGACACATCATTGACCGAACCATATCTAACAATGTTCGGTTCCTCCTCTCGGCGACACCATTTAATTGTGGTGTCCTAGGATTGGTTAATTATGAGACAATCCCACAATTCCATAGATGTTCACGGAACTCAGAACTAAGATGCTCACCGCCTCTATCAGATCGTAGTGTCTTAATTCTTTTCCCTAGTTGATTCTCCACTTCATTTTGATAAGTCTTAAATACCTCAAAGGTATCCGACTTTTGTCTCACTAAGTAGACATACACGTATCGACTATAATCATCAATAAAGGTAACGAAATAGCGGGAATGATCTCTTGTGTCATGCTTGAACTGGCCACACACATCCATGTGTACGATACCCAACAATTCTTGCGCCCTTTCACACACACCGGTAAAGGGTGCTTTGGTCATCTTGCCCAATACACAAGATTCGCATACTTCATTAGACCCGTGGTCAAATGATTCCAAGATCCCATCCACTTGGAGCTTAGTGATGCGTTTCTTGTTTATGTGGCCTAACATACCATGCCATAGTGATAATTTATCCAAAACATTTTTGGATCCCGAATCAACATTCACAATTGCTCTATTGTTTTGCAAGCTTACGCTTGTCTCATATATGTCATGACATGGAAATGTTTTAAAATAAAAGACATGATTATTGTAACATAAGATGCTACCATTCTCAAATTTAAAATCAAAACCATTGTCATATAAAGCATATAAAGAAATAATGTATCTAGCCATACAAAACAATAGATAAGCCGGATGGAAAGGCGAGCTCCACACTCCCAATCTTCTCAACCGGACGCAGCGGCACCTTTTGCTCGTAGCTTCTTGAGCTCCTCCAAGTACTTGGGGCAACTACGCCGGTAGTGTCCCTTCTCCTCGCAGAAGAAGCAGGTTTCCTCTTCCGGTGAGGTGGCAGCGGTAGCCACTTGCTTCCCCTTCGGCTCCGGGGTCAGGTTAGTTTTGGGTTTCGGCCCATTGGCCTTGGCCTTCCCCTTCCCTTTGCCGTTCGAGCCCGAAGCGGGCTGCTTCCGCTTCTTGCCACCCTAGTTGATGGCTAGGACGGTAGTGGAGGTGGAGGGCTTTGCTTTGGCAAGCTCGGACTCGGTAGTCTTGAGCAAGCCATTCAGTTCCATAATGGTTTTATCCATACTATGCATATGGAAGTTCACAATGAACGGTCCATATGATGGAGGCAAAGATTGGAGGATTATTTCAACCGCCAACTCTTTCCCCATGGGAAAGCCCAACTCCTCGAGCTGGTCCACGTACCTTTTCATCTTAAGGACGTGGGAGCTCACATTGCCGCCCTCCGGCATCTTGCAACCGACAAAAGCCTTGACACATATATAAAGCTCTTTCCTTGCTTGTTGCTGGAACATGTCCTTCAGCTGAGAGATCATCTCGTACGTACTCACTTTCTCGAATTGCCTTTCCAGTTCGGGACTCATGGGCGTAAGCATAGGGAAAGTGACATCATTTGTGTCTTTGACATGCTTTTTATGCGCGTCTTTTAAGGCTCTTGGTGCGTTGATTGCCTGAGCCTCCGGAAGAGGTGACTCAAGGACCTCTAATTTCATTTCGTGGCGTAGGACGATTCTCAAAGTCCTATGCCAATCCATGAAATTGGGTCCAGTGAGTTTTTCCTTCTCCAAAAATGGACGGAGTGACATGTTGCTTGTGTTGGTGTTGCTAGTAGATGCCATCTACAAGCAAAGTACCAGTTTGGTTAGTTATGACGTATTTAAATCCTTGTTAAATAATTACCCACTTGTTATAAAAACAAATTATAATAACAAGGGCTAAGAACCTGAAAAATACCCCAATCCATGACGGGTTTTCCGCGGATCACTTCATGGAGCTATTTTAGGCCGGTAAACATTTTACCCATTGTAATCCGTAACTACAACTTCTAGACACTTGCGGGATCCTAGGTACTCATAGCACCTATTTGGCATGTTTGATCCCTCCACACCAATTCCTCATTAATCCACTTTGATAGCTCGGCTAGAGCTCGAAAACTACCAAAGTTCATTAACTCTTCGAATTGTAAATCGTCCGTCAAGATACACGGTGGTACTCTAGCCCAATGGCCGGCTCGGCTAGAGCTCGACAACCAACCTTGCAAGTTGCTACGCGCTCCTCCCACACAGTTACGCAAAACCGATCTCGGCTAGAGCTCGATGACCAATCTTGTTTCACTAGATTCGGGCGGTGTCATATTACGGGTGGTGTGAGATTTACTTTTGAAAAACGGGTTTTTGTTTTTCCGGTTAAAACGTTTTTAACCAATTCTTATGTATGTGGCGCGAGAAGTTTGTAAACCAATTTAAAACTCTTTGGTTTTATTATTTTGAAAATTTTCTAGCATGCGAAGATCTTAAACAACCATGAAAGAAATAAACAAAATAAAACCAACCACGCATGCAATATGAGTACGGTAACGAGCCATAAAACCCTATGCATCTTGCCCATGAGCCAATGGGCAAGACAAAGTCTACTAAGGACAAAAATCCAAGAATTTGATGCGTGCTCTCCCACTTGATCCATTGCGTCTCCCCCCGACCTCCGGATCCAAGTCCGCCAAGACACCCTCCATGGTCCTTGTTGGTTGCTTCGGTCTTTGTTGGTCCTTTGTATGAGAATAACAACAAGAAACAGGTGTGTAGAAGGGGGGTTGAATACACTTTCTGCGAAAATTGAACAAATCAAATAAAAGTGTGACACACAGTAAATCAAACCACAATCAATTGAATGCTTTTATAAAGAAGATGACTACAATGTTTTGAATAAGAAGATGATTACAGTAACTATCTAGTAAGCAACTCTTGATATATAACCACCTAATATAAATCTCTCAATCTCTCAAACTTAGCTATCTATAATCAACTTATGATTATAGATACTGACGACTCTCTAAACAGGATTTACACAGATTGATAACTTACCAATATCACAACTGATGTGATAGTTCGAACACATAAACACCTTGGCAATCTGTGAGTTTCTTGATCACGTTGAACTGACAAACAGTAATCAAGATTCGTAACACATACGGTGAGGTGAGGTTTGGCTCTGCAACACTTAGTTGTTTCAGAATCGTACCTCTAAACTTATCAGGAGATAAGTATTTATAATCCTGTTGCTACGGTTCCTAACAAACTGGACTAATCCTAATTTGCTAACTAACTATCGGATAAACCGGAATCTTGAATCTTGAATCTTCTTATCTTGAGTTTTCAATCTTCAATCTTGATTCTGGAGGCTTCTTATCCTTCCCGTAGATATAGAGAGATAAAACAAAATTTAAAACACATTTAAATTATTTTAAACCGACTTCTTTAGTCAGGCTGAGTTACTCAGCTTGAAACTCATGGACTAACATGCATAGTTCTTAACTTATCCTTAGATGTCTAAAGAATTAACTAAAACATATTTAGCAACTCTATTGAGCTGACTCGGTATTCACGCTGACTCGCTCAGCTTGAAACTTATCAAGCTGAATACTCAATATATATATCTTAGTTGACATACACAGCTTATCAAACACATTGATAATCTTACTAAGATATAGCTTAAGCTGATCAAACATATTTACAGCTTACACTTAGCTTATACTCAGTCTGAATCACTATGAGTGTTCAGTCTGACTAAGCTTTATAATTCTGTTTAAGTTATATGTAGAACACATCTTACAAACTTAACTTTGTCTCATCAAATCTTAACTGATAAGATCATTTTCCCAAAGTCTTCCTTTTACAATTTACAAATTTAACAGAATTATATTTTAAATCTTAAACTTATCAAGATTTTTATATTTGAACTAATCAAATATTAATTGAACATATCAATTTCAATTGAACTTATCAATTCTAAGTGGAACATACCAACTTTTAGTTGAACACACCAACCAAACTTATCAATGAATAAGAACTTATCATTTATTCATTTAAGCTGAACTTATCAGACTTATAAATATGAACACATCACAACACAGTTGAACATATCAAACAAATATTTGTATTAATTGAACTAATCATAATACAAAAATGATTGATCACTTAGATCATGCACACTAAGTGCTTACAAAAATATTAGAACTAATCTAATATTTACAATAGAACTAATCTATTTATCTTTTGAACTCAGGATGTAGAACCTCCCAAAAAATGATTTCTCTATTGATTTCTTCTAGGAGGCTTTCAGCTTCTGCATCCCCTCTTAGTTCTCTTTGTTGCACTCTGATGATCTTATTCAACTTATACTTTACAAAATGATTTGAGCTATCACCACAACAACTTCTTATATGTATGGCATCCCTAGCTTTTAGATAACATATCTCACTCAGCTTGATAAAGTTGGGTTTGCCTGCCTGATCCTTAAACATGAATCCCTGGACAAGTGTATCAATACCTTGGTTTTCTTTAAACTCTACACCTTCAGGTATCTCGAATAAGCTCTCCCACTGCAGACCAGGAACTGGAACATATTTCAATTCCTCAGCTCTGTTAATCAGCTTAGAAACTTCAGTAAGGATCTCTTGCTTGATTTGGCTTTTCTTGAACTTGTTGAGCATCATCAATATTCTTTGCCATTCTATGTAGCCCATCCTGTGAACATATCTCAGGTCCATACCCATTGTAGGTTTATCTTCAAATTCAAAGTTGAGGATGATGGCTCCATCAATTCTACTCAAGGTCATGCCTTTGATATCTTTACTGAAGCTTCTTCTGAAATAGCATTCTTGAATTTCTGCATCTGTGTATGGAATAGGATCAGGTCTTGGACCAGTGCATGTAGCTTCAGCTTCACCCAAAGCTTTTCTCTATTTTTCTTTCTCTTGGTCCTTTGCCTCCTTTTCTTTTCTCTTCCTTATCTCTTCAAGCGAAATGCCTAACTCATTGGCTTCCTCTTGCTCGAGCATTTCAATCATAAGCCTTGTGGCTTTTTCTTCTTCTGTTTCTTCCTTAGGTTCAGAAACACTGTCAGCTTCAGGTTCAAATTCTTCTACCTTTTGTCTCTTAGCTGCAGGTTCCTCTTTATTTATTTCTAACTCCCCCTCAGCCTGAGTCTTCCTCTCTGCTCCTTTAGCTAGTACTAGTAGAGCTTCAGCTTCAGCTCGAACTAGCTCAGCTTCATTATCAGCTTGAACCTTCTCCCCCTTTTTGTCATCATGAATAGGGGTCGAAGTCTTTTGTGGTTGGAGTGCAGCAACTGCAGAGGCAATCTCTTGAACATCCTTTGTCAGCTTCTCAAGCCTCTGATAGATTTGGCGTTTATGCTTCTTTTGCTTGAGATGGAACAAACCAAACTAAGCAGCAACATAATCTTTCAGCTGCTGGATGCCTGAGGAGGCAGTGTCAGTGTGGGGAGAGTCTTTGGGTGCATCATTCAAAGGTTGGTGTTTACCTTCAAATTCATTTTCACCAGAGTCTGGACCCTGTGAATCACCTTGGTTTGAAGATGAAACATTGACAGATCGTGCGAGAGGGTGTGAGAAGTGAAGAGAAGTAATGGGGCTCGAAACGTGAAGTATATGAGTTGGTGGTTGGCTTATTGGTTTGGAGGGGGGTGATTGACCCTGGGGATTGGTCATATATTCAATGTCACCTAAATATGTCTGCTTAGGCACAGTAGTGGGCTCCCCCATGGCACTAGAGAGTGTGGGCTGAGTAGACACCACACCCGGGTTAGGCTGTTGGGTTGTCATGAGCCTCGAGGTTGACACCTTAAGAGAAGGCGTCTCCTCCTCAACTCCTGCCGGTGGAGGGATCAATGTGATCTCAGCTCCAGTGATGCCTGTAGCAGTGGCACCACTTATGGCAGTTTTACGTGTATAGGTTCGGATATTCTCCCTAGCAACAGTGGGCATACTAGAGGTGGCTTTAGATTGGATTTGAATGAAAGGTGGAGGAGATGGGTTAGACTGAGTTGGGTTTACTGCAGTCTTGTCTCCAAAAGTGGATGGAGAAAAATGAGAAGAAAGAGAGAGTGGAGAGGTCTTACCAGAAGCAGCTTCAATGGTTGTTGGTTCAGCTTGAGCAGGGTGCTCAGCTTGAACCTCGGTGTCAGCTTGGGAAGCTCCCCCTTGATTCGATCCCTCTTCTTCACTTTCTGAAGAAACTCCCTCAGCCACCAAGAGCATTGGACCACTCAGACCCTCTTGCTCAGGGAAGATGTCATTGTTAAACATCTTTGGGCTGAGTGTTGGGGTAGGGAACACATCCCATCCAGCTTCATAGAGATCTCCCAACTCAGCTTGAATCACCAAGGACAAGTACCTAATGAATGGCACATGGAGGTCCCTGGTGGTTTTCATTACTTGGACTTTGAGCTCGTTGAAGATGAGCTGTGCAAAGTCTATACGTCTATCGAAGAACATGTTGTACAACAGCTGCATTTCAAACTTGTTAACTTGGTCCAAGCCACCAACTTTAGTCCCCAGTGAACGTACCACTGTTGAAACCATGAAGCCCCAGCTGGTTTGGAAAGTGGCCTTCTTAATCACCCCTTCAGTTTGAGGGTGACCCGTCTGAGGTAGAACTGACCTCGCCACTTGTCTAGTCACGGTGGGCTCGAACACATCTTGAACAGGGAGTTGAAGAACATCCCTTAGTCATTGAACCGTGAAGGCCACTGTTCTATCGCCATTGAGAACAGTGCCTGTGATCTCTCCTCTGTTCTGGTTGAAGGTGCATGTGTACCAAACTCCAAAAGGTGTTGTGGAGCGATGTTACCAGATGCTCCAGTGAAGGCAAATGCTAAAGGGCATTTTCGAATGTAGGCGACCCAGATTTCATATCAACTGTCCTGTTTCCTCGGAGGAATAGCAAGACAGGCACGGTGATTGTTGATTTTGATCAACGGTAATCCATTGTTTTTTAACGCAACACCCCTGACCATTCGATCACCGAGTATGAGAATGGTTCCTTCCATCATTGAAATTTTAGATTACACTGAGTAACTGATTTTGTTGCACTGAGCAATGAGCGTCGCACTGAGCGAGGTAGGGTTTCGAACTCAATGGAACAGAGAATTGCACTTAGCAAATTTGTTGAAAGGTATACAATCTGTTAGTGATCAACAAGCGGTAGAATGAAGGATTGCTAAGATAACTATGAAGAGGTAGAGAGAGAATCTCGTTTCACCTTCAAAACACACATAGTTAATTTCTTGTAAGTGTGGCAATCCTTACATTTCCTTGTGTATCACAAGGGTTATATACCTATAAGGTATATTTACAATAAGCACCTCAACTATTGTTGAACTCCTATTCTATTACAATAATACAGTTCTAACAATCTCCCCCTTTGGAATGGAATAGGAGTTGCAGAATAAAATGAATAGGAGTCTTGATCTTTTCAGCATCTTGAGGGTCTTGTGCTTATTGTCTTGTAGCGCTCCAGTAACCTAAGGCATTGATCGCCTTCGGTTATATAATCAATTTAGCATATAGAGGTTTTTAGCATCTGGATCCTTAAGCGTTGGTAGCATCAGCGGAAGCATATAAGGATTCATCAACAGGAGAGAATATGTTGCTTCTCCCCCTAGAATCACGAACGGGGAAACCCTCCCCCTACAATGTTGCTCTTGGTCCTTGACAAAATTTGGGGCGAGAATATGACTTGCTTTTTTATCTGAGTACTTCTCCCCCTAGACTGAATACCTCGTACAATATGTCTCATGCAGTAACCAACTGAATAAATCTTTATACCTCCCCCTCATGATGTCCAAAGTCTTTACTGGTCATCATGAAAAATGTTCAGTTGTGAAGTATCAGTCTATTAACTTCTACCACTTGTGAGCCAAAATTGATCGTTGAGGAGTGAATGTAGATCAAAAGTGAATACATCAACCAAATCGAAAATCTGAGAAGTCTTGCACAAGATTATCAACCTAGTCTGAATCACAACAAGGAACAAAGAGAACGAAAAACAAGTGTATGCAAACGAACTTGGGACGTATAAGGATTCTATATTAAGAAATAAGCGTTAAGGAACACAGGAGCTGAAATCATATTCAAGCCTTTTCAACCTGTACGACTATAGAAAAGGTAACTTTGAAAACTTATCGTGAACAGGGAGTTGGATACATCCTTATTCGAAAGCACACTAAAATCTATCAAACTCTTTGAAAACATGAAGTAAACGGATGTTGGTTAAGACAATCAAGCAACGATACACGAATTCTGAAAGATAAGAATGACAAATGAGAATTCAGATCTGACTGATAAAAAACTACCAAGATTCTAAAGAAACAAGGAATGGATGGCCAGAATCTGATTTTGAGACCAGATATTGGTGACACTAAGAAAGAAGAACCAAAAATCAGTTAGGAAAGGGCAGGATGACTAGACATAGGGTATTAGGAATTAAGTACATGGTAGTAATGACCCAAAGCTAACCCAAATCTAGAAACGTCAGAATGATAACTGAAACTTTGAGAACTCCTGACTCAGTCAAAAAATCCAAACACTTGACTTAGAAATCAAGGTGGCAACATAAATCAGTCAGAACAACGATGGGGGTTCGCGGGCAGCTCCCCTGATAGCGGGGTCCAAGGGGCAGAGCCCCTGGCTGGGGTCGAGTTTTTCGGATATGAAGAATATTGCTATATCAGAAAATGCATTTCGGATGAAAATTTTAAAATTTTGAGTAAAAAATGCAACTCTGAGAAACCTGTTTAGATCGCATGCGATTGGATATGAATCGAATCGCATGCGATTGGGTATGATACGAATCGCATGCGATTGGGTTAACGCGATAGGATCTGTGCGATTGGATATGGATCGAATCGCATGCGATTGGATCAGTCCGGCTGATAGAGAACCTATACTTGGCCAAATTCAACTCGATCGCATGCGATAGGTATAAAATGCGGCTGATAGCTCATGGATGCGGCTGATAGGATCTGAGATGTCACTTTCAGATCTGTTGACCTTACTCTGAATAGTGTGTACTCACTTGTACTTGATTTGTTCTTGACTTGTGCAAGTTCCACACTCAAACGCCCATACCAGCACTTGATTTCACACACAAACACCAGATTTTTGGTGTTTTTATCCTTTTTGAAATCAAAATCTCAAATCTGAAGTGTTCTTCAATTTTCCAACTGTTCTTGACAAAATTTTAAAAATCTTCAAACTCGAGCAGATTAAAATCGATTTTCTTGTGGTTGATTTAAGTAAGATTTTCAACCATTTCTCTTTTAAATTCCGAACCAAACCCACGTAAAAATGATGCCTTTGAAGATGAAACAATAAATTCAAGGCATGAACAATATACCCGAGAAAACTTCGATTTTTTCTGCTTTTTCGTGTATAGAACAGTTGAGTTTACCTTTTTCGATCAAAGAACAGTAGATGTTGCTCGTTCTCCAACGATAACCCCTATTTTCAGATCATAAATAGCATCTTGAGTTGAAAACCCGTATGATCAACCCCTTTTTCTTCGATGAACAACCCCTTTGATCTTCAAACTTTGATTTGTTGATGATAACACTCGATAGATCTTCACTCCTTTGGCTCTGATACCACTTGTTAGTGATCAACAAGCGGTAGAATGAAGGACTGCTAAGATAACTATGAAGAGGTAGAGAGAGAATCTCGTTTCACCTTCAAAACACACATAGTTTATTTCTTGTAAGTGTGGCAATCCTTACATTTCCTTGTGTATCCCAAGGGTTATATACCTATAAGGTATATTTACAATAAGCACCCTCAACTATTGTTGAACTCCTATTCTATTACAATAATACAGTTCTAACACAATCAGATTAGAGGTTTAGAGATGAGAAGTTTAAGCGTAAACCTCTAAAAAGAAGGTAAGGTCGTTTTATATACCTTTTCAAGGAGAGAGAAAAATTATCGTTGGAATCCCTTTTTATCCGTTACGCTGGAAAAATTACGGCTTGATGTAACAGTATGAAGTTAGAAACACATCATCTTCCAACGGATACAATTGTAAAATAATATGATTAACGCATAATAATATTATAAACACTGGTAAAGTATACCAATACACAATTGATATACGATGCGATATGAAACTGACTCATATACGCTTTGACAGATGAATTAATAACACTAAGTAATTAACTCATATGTTGGACACACCAAGCTGAGGAAACTAATCACTCAGCGTGAATCAAGCACTCAGCTTTATTTCATTACTCAGCTTTAGATTGATACTCAGCTTGAGTTTGAGCACTCAGCTCAATTTTGAGCACTCAGCTCGACTTCGAGCACTCAGCTCAGAATCAGTGACACTTAGTCATATATGTTTGAGACTGACTCAAACTTATTTTTAACTACACTGAGTAGTTTAAAACATGTTCGGAACTTACCAAACGTGTGAACCAATCACACAGCTTTAGCTAAGCACATAGCTCAGACCCAATGACACTTAGTCATTTACGTTTGAAACTAACTCAAACGTACATTTTAACTACACTGAGTAGTTAAAGAATGTTTGGAACTGACCAAACATGTGAACCAATCACACAGCTTGAGTTAAGCACATAGCTCAGACCCAATGACACATAGTCATTTATGTTTGAAACTAACTCAAATGTACATTTTAACTACACTGAGTTGTTAAAGAATGTTTGGAACTGACCAAACATGTGAACTTATCATTCAGCTTGACCGATTTATCAGTTTATGAAAACATATTCATAAACAGTGTAGTCAGCTTAAGACACTTAGTCTTTGTCAAACTGAAAAACTCAGATTCTAGAAACTTAGCTAGGGGTTGAGCATACCCAATTCACTTAGCCGATACATAAACCACTTTTCATCAAGTGGTTTAGTGAAGATATCTGCTAGTTGATCATCAGTGGAGATAAACTTAATGTCAACTTTACCTTTTTCCACGATATCCCTTATGAAGTGATGTCTAATTTCAATGTGCTTGGTTCTTGAGTGGAAGGCTGGATTGTAAGTGATGGCTATTGCACTTTGGTTATCACAGAAGATAGGAGTTTTCTTGAAACTCATGCCAAAATCTTGAAGCTGATGCTACATCCACAGGATTTGAGCACAACAACTTCCTGCTGCAACATATTCAGCTTCAGCAGTTGAAGTAGCCACTGAGTTCTGTTTCTTACTAGTCCTGCTTACTAGCTTCCCTCCAAGCAATTGACATCCTCCAGTTGTGGATTTTCTGTCCAACTTGCACCCAGCATAGTCAACATCTGAAAAACCAACTAACTCAAATCCAGAGTCCTTTGGATACCAAAGACCTAGATTTAGTGTACCTTTAAGGTACCTGAAGATCCTTTTCACAGCTTGAAGATGCGATTCTTTAGGATCTGCCTGATATCTTGCACAAACACAGGTTGCAAACATGATATCAGGTCTACTAGTTGCCAAATAGAGCAATGAACCTATCATTCCTCTATAGGTAGACTGACACACAGACTTACCATCTGAGTCTCTACTCAGCTTGACAAATGGTGACATAGGTGTTTTCATGGTTGAACTTGAATCAAAACCATATTTCTTTATCAAATCAAGAACCTGCTTGCTTTGATTGATGAATATTCCATCAGGCTTTTGTTGTATTTGTAGACCTAGGAAATATATCATCTCACCCATCATACTCATCTTGTACTTTTGTGACATTATTTCAGAAAATCACTCACACAGAGATTCATTGGTAGAACCAAAGATAATATCATCCACATAGATGTGTACAAGAATCACATACCCTTTACTCTTTTTGATAAAGAGTGTCTTATCTATACTACCTCTGGTGAAATCCATGAATAGTAGATAAGTGGACAGTGTATCATACCAAGCTCTTGGAGCTTGTTTAAGACCATACAAAGCCTTGTCTAACTTATAGACATGATGTGGATACTTTGAACTTACAAAGCCAGGAGGTTGTTTCACATAGACTTCCTCCAGAAGTTTTCCATTTAGGAAAGCACTTTTCACATCCATTTTATAGACTTTGAAGTCTTTATATGCTGCATAGGCTAGGAACAACCTTATGGCTTCAATTCTAGCAACAGGGGCAAAGATCTCATCATAATCGATTCCTTCTTCTTGCTTATACCCTTGTGCTACCAGCCTGGCTTTGTTCCTTACTATCACTCCATCCTTGTCCATTTTAATTCTATAGACCCACTTAGTGCCTATAATAGAATGATTTTTGGGGACAAGGACAAGTTTCCAGACTTTGTTTCTCTCAAATTCATTCAGTTCCTCTTGCATAGCATCAATCCAATCCTCGTCTTCTAAGGCTTCCTCAGTCTTCTTTGGTTCCATTTGAGATAGGAAACCAAAGTGAGCAGCATAGTTAGTTGTAGCCTTAGATCTGGTCATAACTTTTTCTTGGAAATTTCCAATGATTTGATCTTGAGGATGATCTTTGAGGAATTTAAACGTTGTAGTTGGAGAGTCTGGTTCTAAATCTGAGTGATGTTGAGAACTCTGAGGTGAACACACATCCTCAGTCTCAACAGCAGCATTGCCAACAAACTGATGATCACTGAGATTCTTAGTCTGAGTGACTTCAGCTCCAAAGGGGTTGATGAACTCATCATCTTTCTCAGCTTGACAATCCCTTGGAGTTTGTGATGATTTCTTTGATGAACACACATCACCATCACTATCATCTCCTACGACATACATAGGATTTGATAAGTTAGTTTCCTTAGGCCTTTCAAGCTCACTCAGACTAACCAAGTCAGCTTGACTCTTATCAGCTTGATCAAAATAGTCTTCATCAAAAGAGACATGAATTGATTCTTCTATGGCCTTTCTCCTTGTATTATATATTCTATAAGACTTGGAGATTGAGGAATAACCAACGAATATTCCAAGATCAGTTTTAGGTTCCAACTTATGGAGCTGATCTCTTTGATTCAGCACATAGCATTTTGAACCAAAGATATGGAAATAACCTATATTGGGCTTTCTAGACTTGTACATTTCATACGAAGCCTTTCCATGTCTTTTGACAATGATTAACCTATTCTGAGTATAGCAGGCTGTACTAACAGCTTCATCCCAGAAATAGAGTTTCAATCCTGCCTCACATAGCATTGTTCTAGCAACCTCAATCAAGGTTCTATTTCTCCTTTCAGCAACCTCATTTTGTTGTGGAGTTCTGACAGATGAGAAATTTTGTAATATTCCCTTTTTCTCACAGAAGCTTTCAAGGGTTGAGTTCCTGAACTCAGTCCCATGATCACTTCTGAGTTGCTTTATAGACAAACCTTTCTGCAACTCCTCCTGTTTGATAAAACTTATTATCTCCAGGGCAGCCTCACTCTTGGTTTTAAGGAATATTACCTATGTGAATCGTGAGAACTCATCTACTATCACCAGTGTGTACTTCTTGCCACTTAGGCTTGAAGTACTTATGGGTCCAAACAAATCCATATGCAACATATGCAGTGGGTCTGTTATTGAAAAATTTTGCTTTGATTTAAAGGACCCTTTATGATGCTTCCCTTGTTCACAAGCTGAGCACAATTTGTCCTTGACAAATGTTATCTTTGGTAATCCAGAGACTAACTCTTTATTGGATAGCATATTTATATATTTGAAGTTTAAATGAGATAAACGTTTATGCCACAACCAACTCAGCTTAGGAACAGATTGGGAATATAAGCAGGTTTCATTATAGGGATCAACAGAATTTAGATCAAGTAGATACACATCTCTTTCATCTTTAGCTATTAATACAGGCTTTCCCTTAGCATTATAAATTGTTCCTGCTTTCTTCCTAAAAGTAACAACATTATCTTCATCACACAATTGACTGATACTAATCAGGTTTTGTTTGAGGCATTTGACATATGCAACCCTCTGGAAAGTAACCTTGCCAGCTTGCATCTTCCCATAGTCTTTAGTTCTTCCATTGGAGTTGTCACCAAATGTTACTTTAGGACCTTCATCTTCTTGGAAATCACTAAGAAGTCCTTTCCACCCAGTCATGTGCCTTGAGCATCCACTATCCAAGTACCATTTACTTGAACCCTGCACATGATATTAAAACTAAACACATTAATTTTGTTTGGGAACCCACTTCTTGATGGGTTCAGATGAGGAGCACTTAGCATCTCCATCTGGTCAAACTGACTGGTCAGCTTAAGCAGGAGCTGAGTCCTGTGTAGGCTGATCAGCTTGTTCTTGTTCAGTCCTTGAGATTTCTGCATCACAGTCCTTAGCCTCATGACCTCTACTTCTGCACGTATAGCATCTCTTTCTTTCAATGATTACAGGATGTAGAGAGTCTAACAATCCTTGTGAGAACTTACTCTCAGTCTTAGGATTATAAGTGGTGGATAACTTTTCAACTTTCGTTGCAAGTTGATTCACTTGATGATCACTGACTTTGGACTTACCTTTGTCAGATCTTTGTTTGTTATCCTTAGAAGTTTGACTAACAACCTTCTTCTCCATGACATTGGACTTACCTTTGCTATGGTGACTGGACTCACCAGTTTCAACAGGTTTGGACTTACCACTGTTGATCTTCTTGGACTTACCAAGATCTACAACTTTGGACTTACCATTGTTGTGATTTGACCTCTGACTTACAGTGGTCTTCCTATTCTTGTAACTTCTCTCCGAGCCAGATAAAGAATTTTGTATTTTGAAAGGATTTGGATTTAGCCTTTCTATGACTGAAGTTCTTTGAATAGGCTGAGTGTCTAATCTGTCCAGCATAGACTTACCATGTTTTTTGGATGTTAAGCACTCATTTCCATGATCTTTAGCCTTTACAAACTTATTGTATATAAGGTTTTGATCATGTTTCTTCTCTGAGGCTGACTTCTGATACTCAATGAATTGTCTATCCTCCTCAGATATTGTACTTGCTATCTCATCATCAGCTACATAAGCTGTTGTGTGGTAGTCACCTCCAAGTACAGCCTTTACCTGTTTAGGTATTTGTTGGTTTATGCACTTTTCAGCAACCTTTGATGACTTACACCATGACTCAGTGACCTTTTGAAGCTGTTCAGCTTTGTCTTTAGCTTCCTGAAGTTCTTCACTTAGAAGTTTGTTAATGTGTATTTGACATTCATGATCACATTGTGCTTTCTGACCATCATCAATGAGAGATTGATTTTCCTTAATCTCATCTTTCAATTTAGCTATCTCAGCTTTGAGGTCATTTTGAGACTTAAGGCTGGTCTTGAAATCATTCAGCAGATAATCAAAAGCAAGACCCTTTTCTTCATCATTGTAAGAGTAGAAATTACTGACCTTATACATGGAAGCAAGATCCCAATCACTGAGCTTGCTGTTTTCCTCAGCTTCCTTCATGTCAGCTTCAAAGATTGATTCGGACTGACCATAATCAACCTCATCTAATTCTAACTCTTCATCTTCTTAAGCCATAATACATACATCATCATCTGAGGTGGATGATTATGTATCCCAGGTTTCAGCATATAACCCTTTTACACTGGGTTTGTCTTCTGGCTTTCCTTTCTTGAGCTGAGTATATTTCTTCTTGTACTTATCAGCTCTATAAGCATTCTTATCAACAACTGATGTTGATTCCACATTCTTTGATCTGCACACAGCAGCAATGTGTCCCTTCTTCTGACAGTTGAAGCACACAGCATTCTTGGGATCAAAAGAGCTCTTCCCTTTGCCCCTATCAGATCTTCCTCTTCCCCTTTGAGCTCTTCCCAAACGTCTAGGTAGCATTGCCATTTGCTCAGTGATATTCTGAACATCATCAGTATCACCTGATTCTGAGTCTGAGTGGTCAGCTTGGGATTCTGACTCAGTCTCATATTCAACAACCAGTGTCTTGGAACTTTTCTTCTTTTTATGTGCAACCAATGCAACTTCAGTTTTATCCAGAGACTCCTTGAGTTGTTGTTGAGAAGTTCTCTTGTGTTCAGTGATCTGTTCATGATTAAGCAAGAACCCATATATAGACTGTAGGTTGTACACGTGCAGTGTTCCTCCAGCCCTTAATGTTGTAGTTACATTATTCAACCTTTCTGGTAACACATCGAGAAATTTCAGCACGAGCTCAGCTTAATATTTCTTTACACCCACACTTAGTAGGTCATTTATCAAGCAGTGAAACCTTGTGAACAAATCAGACAATGTTTCATTCTTCTTTGAGAAGAAGTTTTCGTAGGATCTATTCAAATGATTCTTCTTCTGCTGCTTGACCAGATCTGAGCCTTCATAGGTAACACTCAGTGTATCCAAGATATCTTTTACAGATTAACACCCAGTCACAGTACAGAAGATTTCATTAGTCATGGCATTTGCTAGAACACTTTTAGCCTTATCATCCAGATTGAAGAGTTTCTAATCTTCATCAGTCCAAGATGCAATAGGCTTTCTTGTTTCCTTTTCAGTTCTGCCAGGAGACGTATCACTGACAGTAGCAAGAATCTTGGGGATGATGGGTCCTTTTGTTACAACATCCGACATACGGTTGTCAATGGACTTGAGTAATAGCATGGCTCTGAACTTCCACATAGGATAGTCAGATCCATCAAATATGGGACAGCCTTTGGCAGACATCTGTGGAAAGTTTGAAGAATTGTTGCTTGCAGACATTTTAAACTTTCTCAGAATCTTGAACTTTCAACTTATGAAATCGTTCAACCTGCTCTGATACCAGTTGTTGGTCCCTTGTATGAGAATAACAACATGCAACAGGTGTGTAGAAGGGGGGTTGAATACACTTTCTGCGGAAATTGAACAAATCAAATAAAAGTGTCACACACAGTAAATCAAACCACAATCAATTGAATGCTTTTATAAAGAAGATGATTACAATGCTTTGAATAAGAAGATGATTACACTAACTATCAAGTAAGCAACTCTTGATATATAACCACCTAATATAAATCTCTCAATCTCTCAAACATAGCTATCTATAATCAACTTATGATTATAGATACTGACGACTCTCTAAACAGGATTTACACAGATTGATAACTTACCAATATCACAACTGATGTGATAGTTCGAACACACGAACACCTTGGCAATCTGTGAGTTTCTTGATCACGTTGAACTGACAAACAGTAATCAAGATTCGTAACACATACGGTGAGGTGAGGTTTGGCTCTGCAACACTTAGTTGTTTCAGAATCGTACCTCTAAACTTATCAGGAGATAAGTATTTATAATCCTGTTGCTACGGTTCCTAACAAACTGGACTAATCCTAATTTGCGAACTAACTATCGGATAAACCGGAATCTTGAATCTTGAATCTTCTTATCTTGAGTCTTCAATCTTCAATCTTGATTCTGGAGTCTTCTTATCCTTCCCGTAGATATAGAGAGATAAAACAGATTTTAAAATACATGTAAATTCTTTTAAACTGACTTCTTTAGTCAGGCTAAGTTTCTCAGCTTGAAACTCATGGACTAACATGCATAGTTCTTAACTCATCCTTAGAAGTCTAAAGAATTAACTAAAACATATTTAGCAACTCTATTGAGCTGACTCAGTATTCACGCTGAGTCGCTCAGCTTGAAACTTATCAAGCTGAATACTCAATATATATCTTAGTTGACATACACAGCTTATCAAACACATTGATAATCTTACTAAGATATAGCTTAAGCTGATCAAACATATGTACAGCTTACACTAAGCTTATACTCAGTCTGAATCACTATGAGTGTTCAGTCTGACTAAGCTTTATAATTCTGTTTAAGTTATATGTAGAACACATCTTACAAACTTAACTTTGTCTCATCAAATCTTAACCGATGAGATCATTTTCCCAACAGTCTTCCTTTTACAATTTACAAATTTAAAAGGAAATGGCATGCAAGCCACAATTTACTATTCTAAGCTAATACTACTAATTACAAAGAATAGAAATTGGCATGCAAGCCTTTAAATATACAAACCGAATAAAATAAATTAATTATTACAAACAAAGTGGTATAAACCACCAAATGAATGAATACATAAATTTAATCAACCAAACACATCACATAGGTCTAAAAGGCTCAAATATGTTACCGGACACAAATATTACAACCACATACATCAAATGCAAATTCTAAGGCATGGTGTGCCACACAAGACCATGCAAATCTTATATGTATTGCTTAAGATTATCTAAACACTCAAGGCACTAATAATCCTATGTACATATGCATTAGGAACCTTAAACAAGTCAAAATTCCATATTCATATATACACAATGTAAGTATATGCAATTAACCATTTTCATGCCAAAATGTTAATCCACATATAAATACACCAACCAAGACATAAGGAAACTAAATCAAATCAAAAACGAAAATTCTAGAACAATTCCAGAAAGTACAAGAAGGCCAAAAATCCAACAAAATTGATTTAAGGCAAAAAACTGCATTCTGCCAGTTGAGAGTTAGCGCCACTAACCATAAAGGGTTAGCGCCGTTAACTTAAGGTTAGCGCCGCTAAAGCCAGAAGGCTTAGCGACCGCTACGGACGGTTTAACACCGCTAACATGCTAAAGTTAGCGCCGCTAAACCCTGGACAGAAACAAAAATAACATTTTTCGGATTTTTCAGACCACCAAGTGCAAAACTAGTGTAGAGGTGGCTCTAATACCACTGTTGGGGTTCGTGGTTGAGCACAACGGAAGCAAACATGTACAAAATCGAATTTTAAAACAAGAACAAGAACCACAAAGTGAACCCCAAAGGTGTACCATGCTCTACAACTAGATTTGCAAATTAAAAATAGAAAGGGAGAGTAGAAGTATACCCTTGATGTCTCAGGTCGGTTGTGTGTACAAATGCTCCAAGCTTGAACTCTTTGATCAACTATCCAAGTCCACCCCGAGATTGTTGTGACCTTGGTGTACTAGCACCCCTTGAGCTCAATCCAACACTTGAATTAGCTTCTAGAACAACACCCAAAACAACCAGGAACCTCCTCTTTGAACTCTCTTCTTTCTCACACAAGAACAACCCTCAAGTATTTTTTTGTGTGTGTGGTTTTTGTCATAGCCAAGAAAACTAATGAGAGACCAATGAAGGAGTTTTATAAACTCAAAAAACTAATGTGGTTTTTGACCCCAGGTCTCCCCAAGAACGGCCAGAGTTCAATCATGGCCTAGCCATGCATTGGTGGAGAGAGGAGGTGAAAAGAATAAAGTTGTAATCTGTCAGAGGGTTAACGCCACTACCCGCCCAGGGATAGCGCCGCTAACAGCCCAAAGTTAGCTCCACGATCGCGGCTGAGTTATCGACGGCTGAGATAGCACCGTTAAATTTGTCCAGATTACCAACTATCATTATTTATTCTTTCTGACCCTCATCTTTTAGGTAGTTGTCAAGATAAACCCCCGGCGTGTGACCTGATAGGCCCATACATCATCGGCAGTGATCATTTGGCGTACGTGCGTCAGTGGGCATACTCCAACAATATGGTACGGGCAATCATTGAGATTTTCAACAAGAATGATTTTCTATAGAAGAATCTGTTGAATGTGATTGTCAAGAACAATTTAATCAATCAAAGAATGAACAAGCATGGATTGATGTATTTTGACATTTCAGAATGATTTGATAAGGTAAGCTTGAGAAATGTGTTGATCATTTGCACCCTCATCTCCTGTTTCATCCCTCTCTTTTTCATTTTCCCTATGCACACCAATCAGTATCCCAAGATAACTAATTCTTCTCACTTAGATGACATAGTAGGTAACCCTTACTATCTCTTTCTAGTATAAGGTGAGCTCCTGGGGCAGGTCCTTCTGGTTCTGGATTGACCATAAGAGTATAAAATTCCTACACTCCCTCACTCGTAGTGCTTTTGATCACATTATAAATATGACAATAAATGTAAGTGATACTTGAATTACGATTCCAGAAAGTATGAATGGGATAATGGAAGGTATCTAGAATGATGTGAGATGAAATACAAGAAATGACATATGATCATTAGAAAGATCAACAAGAAAGAAAGAAGGTATCAGAATGAAGCAAAGATTGGGTACCTTCTTGAATTGGAAAACAAGATTGGAAAATAACAATATTTTTGGATTTTGAACATTTTGTACGGTTTATGGATTTTTGATATTTTTCAATGTTTTTGGGTTTTGAAAACTGATTAAAGACAATCAAGACAATTTAAAACAAACTCCCCCTTGATCATAGCATTTCGAGCGAGAGATAAAAATTATATTTTGTTTGGTTTTCTTCCCCTACACGAATGCATATTAATGTATTTGTGTACACTTGCGAACTGACAAAATTACAACAAACCTCCCCTCGAATGGTGTGTGTTTCATTGATGTGAGCGAGGCATAGAGTTGTCGAATTTTCTCTCCCTACGCGAATGCATGTAAATGTATTCGTGTAGTTTTATGAAAATGACACACCCCCTATAACTGAGAGTCTTTATTCCTTTCACTAACCACATTTGTTAGTAAACTCTTGTTCCCGTGTCTATGCTGGGGACAGTCGGAGTCCATGAACCACCGAATAGGCGCCTGCACAAAGAAAACACAAAGAAATTAGGTACCCAGTTTGAGATGGGTCCTTTCACGTTAGCAAAAACAACATATCCTAATTTCTTATCAATTATTGAATCTGTTGTTCTGATAACACGAACCCACATCTGTTTTGTAGGTAGAGGTTGGGTTGGCGACGGTATTTGATGCACTTTGGATTTGACGGGTATGGTTGCATCTTTTGGTGTCTTGATTACTATCGGTGTGAATCCCATTGGGAGAGACAAGTCATCTTGAATGAATTCAAATCCTTCAGGTTTGGGTCCTGTTTTCCCATCCCATGTGATGGAGGGAGTAGGAACAGACAGTAGGGCTTTAGGTTTCACTCGATAGATTGGTTTGCACTACCGTTGCGGAGTGTGAATGAGCTTGGTTTGAGCTTCCTTTTTGGTCTGAGGATGGTTCCTCACGCTAGTGTCATTGGTGTGGTTCCAGTTGTTGTGGTATCGACAATTTGTAGTCCAATTATTTGAGAAAATATTAATTGTCTTTTGATAATTAGAAAACCGTGATTGCGATTTATGCATGTGTGACAAAGGCATGTCACTTGATTGGAATCGTGCTTTACCTGAGCTTTTCTTGAACCAGTAGGTAATCTTGTAACCTTTTCGGTTTACATAGGAAACTTGTTGGTGCAGTTGTTTGAATGGTTGAAAATTTGGGTCTGGTTTGATCCCTCGTATCTTACGATCTTGATCATAAACACATTTAATTGAGCAATGGCCCTCTAAGAAACCATCATTGACACATAACATTTCACATTGACCATGATCATCACGGGGATTAACATAATTGATGCGCACAATAGACGAGTTCTTACACCGCATTCAACTTGTTTGTTTTGAAAAGTTTGCAGGGTAGACTGGGGCGTCTTCATGGCATTCGCCTTCTGTTTTCATAACTTTCTTTTTCCACCAACCCAGATTGAGTTTCAGCAATCCCTTAAAGCTAGTACCAAGATCCATGCAGAGGGTAGGTGAGGAATAAGCTAGCATATCATCTTTGGTATATTGTTTTCTTGGTCTTGTTGGTTTCTGTTTGGTGTTGACTGGTGTTGTTGGAGTTCCAAAAATAAGGCATGTGTTCGGTCGAGGAGGTGGTGATGAACTAGGTTCATTGACTGTTGCTTTACCTTTTAGAGCCGTGGATTGAGGTGTGTGAGATCTGAACAACTCATTCTCAACTATGTTGAGTTTGGATTTCAGTTCGAAGATTTCTGACTCAAGAGTCACGCACTCGCCTCTGTATTCTCTACATCTTTCTTCAGAGTCAGCTAGCTTTGATTTAGCTTCATAGTTCAGACTAACCAGCTGCTCTATCCTTTCATTTTCCTTGAGTAGTTGTGTTATGGTTTGGGAAAATTCATCAGTGATGCCGATGGTGATGGAATCGGAAAATGAAAAACACTCGTTTGAATGCACGTGGAGGGTGTTTGTATCAAACTTGCTTGGTGCAGTATACGGGCGTTTTCAGATTCAAGTTCGCCGATTTTATCATATAAAACTTCAGTTTCTAACTCATGAATGATTGATTTATTGAAAAGTTCGGTTTCAACCAATTCAAATCAACGTTGTAACTCCATGTGAGGAATATACATACGCGGTTTTGTTTGCGTTTCAGAAAAGTGTGGCCTTGACTCCATCTCCAGTTTTGTATAACTATGAAAGTAATCGTCTGACAGAAGAGGTACAAATTCAGTTGTTTTGTAAGACCAATCAAGCATGTACAGTTGTTTGGCTGTAATATTATCGCTAAGGTGTGGATTACCAAAACCTAGACCTTCTAACCTCTCTCTTTTTGCAGGAATTTGAAATCTTCTTCGGCTGATATTTTGGCTGCTTTGAGGTTGTGAATAATGACTTCATTTTCATTTCTTAAAGTGATTAGTTCATTTTCCTTAGCAGTTAATATCTGTTGAATTTCATCTAAGTTAGATCGTGATGTATTTTTTATTTAAGATTCTAACTTAGTGATTTTCTTGTTTTGTCGTTCAATGTGATCAACTAAGGTTTGAGCATGTTCAATACTGACCTTTCCGTGGTTGGACACATCCTCATTCCGAGTATCTTGGAACTTGGCATCAGCCTTTGCTTCATCATCTTCACTCTCATATGAGGAACCTACTTCACGAGCCATCATACAGAAGTGAGCCTGAGTAGTGTCATTTTCATCTGAAGTGTCTGTATCGCTCAGAAAGTGGTCTTCCTCCACGATCATGTCTTTCCCGCTAGCCTTCTTCCTTATCAACCTAACCTTTGTTTGGTAGTACTCCATATCTTTGATTTTAGGTTTCCGGTAGTCTTTGATAAATTGACCGGTCCTACCGTAGTTGTAGCATTTCTTTTCTTCATCTGGAGTCTCCTCAGGTTTCTTAGTCTTCTTCCTTTCATCAGTAAAACCCTCTTTCCTCCTAGATCCGGAAGTGAACCTTTGTCGATTGTTGGTCTTCCCGAAGCCTCCCTGATAAGCCCTTGAGATGAGAGACATGGCTTTCATGACTGCCTCCATATCATAGGGATCAAAGTCTTTATCTGAATGGTCTGCTTTAGTAATTACTTGTTTACCTTTGTTGACCCTGGTGTGCTCACGGGGTTTTCTTTCTACAACAAGGGCAATCGGATCTGGAGAAACCTTGACAGGTGCCTTTCACAGAACTTCATCATAAAACTGATTCAGGTCTTCATAGATGGAGTGGTGAGATACTGCTTTCAGGTTGCATTTCACATGTTTGTACAGTCGCACATGTTCCTGCCATTCCAGACTTAGAGCATTGATCCAGTTGACATTGATGTCTAGGTCAGATTTAGTAACACCATGGTTTCTCATTCCGTTCAACAGTCTACAGAAGCGGTTGTATGTATCTTGAAGTAGTTCTCCGTCTCAGGCATGGAATTTTCTGAAGGTATTGCATAGTTGGGTTTCTTTGATGACTGTTCAGTTCCTTCCATCTGTTGCCTGACCTCGTCCCATATGGCCTTTGTGGAGGTCAGACTGTCAATTTTTTAATAGATCTCGGCACACAGACCCTATTTCAGATAATACTTTGCATCCCGGTCTGCTTTGTACTGATCCTTTTCTTCAGCATTAAGTTCGGAAGGAAGCTTTGGTCGCCTAGAATCCGCTACAGGAGGTTTGTTGTCGGGAATATCATCAATAACTTGCCAATGAACGGTATCACCATTTAGAATACTGTTTCTCATCATTTCACCGTATTTGTCATTGTGTTCGATGAAATCCATGAACCGACCCTTCCAAACCGTGTATTCTCGGTACCGATTGCTAGAATCTCGTTGCTTGAACTCATCTTTAAGACTTTTGGATCTTTCCTTGAAATGAATTGAGGTTATCTGGAAACTTTGAAAAATCAAATAAGTTTGATGTAGCTTTGGAGGAAGTGGAATGTTGAAATTAGGATGTTGAACTTAGGATGTGAAATTAGAAAGTTGAAATTAGGAAGTTGAAATTAGGATGTTGAAATTAGAATGTTGAAATTAGGAAGTTGAAATTAGAATGTTGAAATTAGGAAGTTTAAATTAGGATGTTGCAAGGGTACAAGAAGTTCCTAATTTTACTGAGTATAGAAGTTCCTAATTTTGATGAGTATCGAAGTTTCTAATTTCACAAGTTTCTAATTTTGCCAGTATCTAAGTTTCTAATTTTGCCAGTATCTAAGTTTCTAATTTCACCAACAAGTTTCTAATTTCACCAACAAGTTTCTAATTTCACCAACAAGTTTCTAATTTGCAAGTTTCGAATTTTGCAAGTTTCTAATTTTGCCCAGAGTTTCTAATTTTGCCAGAAGTTTCTAATTTCACCAGCAAGTTTCTAATTTCACCAACAAGTTTCTAATTTGCAAGTTTCGAATTTTTCAAGTTTCTAATTTCACCAACAAATTTCTAATTTGCAAGTTTCTAAAAAGTTTCTAATTTGCAAGATTACTCAAATGTTGTTTGTTTGCAGAAATGAAGATAACCAAATGATTTATCCACTTCTAGAGCTTCTATTTGAGCCCAAAAAACAAGCAAAAACAACAAGTTTTGAAGATTTTGATTTTTCAAGTAAGTGGGTTTTCTCAAGAACAAGAACTTGAAGCTTTTTATTTGATTTTTCACACTTGGATTGATGTTTCCAGAAGATATTGAACCAAATCAACAAGGAATGACTCTGATACCAATTGAAAGTCACAAGATGTGATAAATATTAGTAACAATGGTGGTTCTTCAGATGAATATGTATGAATGCTCAAGAACAATGAGATGAACACTTTGCAATAGTAGAGAGAATAATCTCCTAAAGAATACAAAGAGTGTTTGGCAAGGGTTAACTTAATATATTAGGTTTACATGGCTTATATAGCCAAGGTTCCTTGGGCCAAGATAACAAAGCATAAATAAATCCTAACAAATACTTAACATGCACGTATCGATTTACCTCCGTACTAAATGTTGTACGAGATGAAGTATAGAACTCCTATTTAATAGGGGAGCACTGAAATAGTATAGAAACGTTAAAGTATGTGTAACAAGTGTGAGAAAGATTAAAGATCGTTCAGAGTAGACATAAAAGTTATACGGATAAATGGAGATCAGTACTTGAATTCCAAGTAGGGGACTTCGTGTTGTTGAAAGTATATCCACGGAAAGGAGTGATATGCTTTCGTAAACATTAGTAAACTTAGTCCAAGATACATTGGACCGTTCAAAGTAATTGTTCTTGTTGGAAAAGTCGCATATAAACTAGAGCTTCCGGAAGAACTATCAAAGATTCATAACACATTTCATATGTCTTATCCACAGAAATGCTTGGTTGATAAATCAGAATTTGTGCCATTGGAGGATATTACCGTAATCAAAATCAAATATGTAACCGTTGGTGATTCTTTATCGAAAAACAAAGAAACCGTGGAACAAAGTAATCAGTATTGTCATGCTGCAGTGATAGCATCGGCGTGGTTCAATTTGGATGGGAACCAGAAAATTAGATGAGAAACAACTAGTCAGATTTACTCGGGTAAAGATTTAGGGACGAAATCAAAATTAGTGGGGGAGAGCTTTAACACCGGTGTTTCGACTCAATAAACGAATATGTGATTATTCATTATTGAAATAAAACGGTTGTGTAACACCCCAAAATTCGTTAGAAATGAATAAAAGAGAATTATAGTCGGGTGAATAATATTATATATTAGTGGGTCTTACGCGACTGAGACATCAGGTATATCCGCAGTTATGAATAGAAATTATATATTATCGAAAAGAATAAAATGGTGATTTTCGGAAATACCCACTTTTAATATTAAATTAATGTGGAGATAAATTGTAAGTCGAATAGAAGATCACCGTACCCACTCATGTGAGTGAGTAAACAAATATGAGAGTATGAATCTCTTTTCTTTTGTGACTTCATACGCAATCCTTCCCGAATCCATGCCGCAACTTTGAAAAAACTTACGTAGAAGTAAATGCAATTGTAATTTTAGTTTCCTGCCTAGTGCTAGCCTCCTACATATTTGTCTGCATGACATTATAGCTTGACTACTATTTTAAGCACTCTTGATCAACTTCATATGCCATTCTCTTTTATCACATACCTCACGGAGAAATTTAGAAACGAGTGATTTGTGGGTACAAGATGTGTCTTGAAGAAGGTGGTGATAACTTATTGCTAAGACTTGCAAGAAACGTAAAAGAAGGTAAGAAAACCATTTTCATAAACTTATTGCTAAGACTTGATAACAATGTGTTCATCATCTCATGTAGAGCACACTTGGACAAGAATGAAGTAAAACCATCCATTGTTGTGTTAGATATTTACGATCAGAGTTTGGATGAAATTTTATAAAGTTTCGTGAAATGATCAAAATAAAGTTGCAATAAGTTTCTATCATCATGTAGAGCATTTTGGTGAGTACTAGAGTCAAAACCGTTAAGTTTTGAGTACAATTGTCATTATTGACTTAAAGGTTAATCTTCAGATTTAACAAGGAAAGCAAGTGTTTTTAACTAAGGTATTAATGCAAATATTCGTCAATTATGTTTGCAAAGAGTTTCAGATTATTAAAATTCAATCTAGTGTTATTTGAGAAATTAAAAGAAAAAATGAAAGAAAGAAAGTTGCAGTCGTGGAACTAGAGAAGATGATATATAGTTAAAATATATATAATAATAAACATGTGCTTGATTCGATTCACAAATCACAACTGTCAATTGATATTTTCACTTACGCAACCTGAAGTTTAATGATATTATAATTTTATCCTTTAAGTTTGTATGTTATCTTAAAAGACCCTCAACCTTCGAATTTTGGTAATATGCAGTTTAATGAAATATATATATACACATGAGGGTATATGATCATAACTATTGTTACGCAAACAAATTTTACTAGTTATGAAACGGGAGATTATATGGTGATTAAGCGGATGTGTAGATATATATATATATATATATATATATATATATATATATATATATATATATATTTATATATATATATATATATATGTATGTATGTATATATATATATATGTATGTATGTATATATATATAATCTACTATAATATAATTATAAACCCGACATGTTTACACGATTTTAGCAAAATATATTTTTATTAGGGATGAGCGCGGTTCCAAACCCGAACCGAACCGGACCGAACCCGAAAAGAACCAAACCCGAAAATGACTAAAATCTAGAAAGCGTTTTGGAGATATTGGAATGACTAAGGACCTAGGTGAGTCCACTCACTTACACAACATATTAGTGTTACGTATATATTATATATATTGACATGTGATTATGTGAGTTTTATTTGAAAAGTTGTGTTATAATGTGAGATTATATAACTATTGATATGATAGAAATGATGATACCGTATAGACTATTCAGAGTGAGTCCGATAGTTGAGATAGAAGAATTAAAGTTATTATCAAATATTAAGTAGCTAAATGTGAATAGTATGTGAAGAAGATATGGAAGTATGGGATAAGTTATTATGAACTATTTTGAGTGAGTTTGATAGTTGAGATACGAGAAGTAAAGATATTAATAATAACTATATGTGAATAATATGTGGAAAAGTTATGGAAACATAAGATATGTTAAAACGTTATTATCTGGTTACGTGTTAAATGATAATAGTTATATATATGTGATGTTATAACTATTTATGTGATGAGGTAAGAGTATTGTTTAAAGGTACAATAGCACTATCATAAGACTATTGTTTAAAGGTACAATAGCACTACGATAAAACTATTGTATAAAGGTACAATAGCACTATGATAAGACTATTGTTTAAAGGTACAATAGCACTATGATAATACTATTGTTTAAAGGTATAATAGCACCATGTTACGTTATCGCGTATATATACTAATAGGTGTACGTACCATTAGTTGAGATATGATGGGTAAAGTTATTTGATGACAATTATTGTATGAAGTATATGGTTATGATATGTGATTATGGATATGTATATGATGTATCCATGCCTGATATGGTGTGTAAGTTAGTACGCTCACTAAGCTTTATGCTTACAGTTGTTATTGAAGTTTTTTTCTGAGGACAAGACCGAGGCAAGGGTCTTGAACAGTGAGGACAACTCATAAATTAAAGATATTCTGCATCAAAAGCCCCGTTGGCTATATAAATAGATGTTGTAATTTTAAAATACTATTTAAAATACTTTTGTATGGTTGTCAAACGATTTATGGATCTCGTGGAGATCAAATTACCATATTTTGTTTTTAAGTAAACATGTGGACCATTTTACTCTGATATTAAAAAAAATTGGGGCGTTACAACCTGTTTTCATGAGCTTAAAATTAGGGATAATATAAACTTTTCCAACATACTTACCTAGTCACCTAGTCACAACCACAAATTACAAAATGATTAGTAGTGTTAACTGACTTGGCAGTTAATTTTCATCAAAAGAATAAGCCAAGTTCAGAACCAATATATATATATATACAACAGAAACTACCAACAGGTGCCCGCCTCACCAGGCCACCTAGTCACAACCTGCGAATAAGGGAATCATGCACCGTTAGCTACAAGTAGCTAGTGAGCACAGACTACACACAAGCATCAACAAGCATGCTAACACAACATAGGAACAGCACACAATGCTATCCTATCACATCGTGGCGCACCAACATGTCAGCAAGAGTCATATCTCGCAGGGTTGCAAGCCCGCTCAACAACCCTAGCTGGGGAATCAGCCACAACCAACCACACTCGTGGGGGAACAAAGAGCAGTCCACACAGCGTGTTACGGAGTTAGATCAACTCAAATAGTTCTGCCCTATAAAGAGAACTCCATCATGTTAAGGAATGGCGGCCTGTAGCCCAAGACCCAAGCGTATACACTCGAGTACCGATCTAGCACCAATCACTATCCGGACATATACTACATATACCGATTCCGCAATTCGTTGCCCAAAGGACCCCAGGAATCCAGCCCACCGGCTGACCTCAACTAGCACCAATCACTATCCGGACATATACTACATTTCACAAATGACCCACATAGGGTCCAAAAGCATGCATGCATATTATAACCAACATTTAGTACAACATAGTACATTGTATCATAGCATATCATACCTCGTGTGCACACGTGTGAAAACATCTAGAGCATAATTCAACAAACAACAGTTAGCCCTACTTACTGAGTCTTATGGGAAACCGGTACTCACCTCACATTCATAGTACCTAACACAATAGGTTTAGGTTCATTGAACACATCACATCACTACAGTCGACTCAACTGAGTTCTGGCCAACTGCTTGCGCCAGTAAGCAATGGCCCTTACGCCCGCAAGGGCGTTAACAAACACACCTTATGGCTGCAAAAGATTACCTTGCGCCCACAAGGGTTCCTATCAATCCATCATAGCTTACGGCCGCAAGGACATTTCACTACGCCCACAAGTGGGATTCTTCATTTACATACGGCTGCAAGCTATGTGCTTACACCTGCAAGTAAAATTCCCTTCGTAATTAGATGGTAAACCAATGACTTATGCTTACGGCCGTAAGTAACATCACTTGCACCCGCAAGGATCCTACTATGCTTGCTTGCGCCCGCAAGCACGGTCGGTTCAGTAGACAGCAACTCTGTTTTAGCACAGTAGCAGCAACTCGACTTTTATCACTTTCAATTCATTCAAATCCAGATTCATATGTCCAAACATATTCTCTAACATCAATATACAGATTCTAACATGTAGTTGCTTCAAAATCACATCTAAAAGTCAATTTACACCTCCAAATTAGGTCATTTCTTTCACATACCCAAAAACTAAGTTTCTTAGCAATAACACTTACTAATCAATTGGAAAGATGACAAAAAACAATTACAAGACCTTGAATCAGTTGCTAGAATCACGAATCAATTGTTTCCCCATGATTTCTCTTCTTCAAAGTGTCAAATGAGTTTTGTGTGTGTGTTTCGTATGTTGGTATGTGTTTGTGTATGTTTTGATATCTCAAAGAGATCAAGAAAAGGCATAAACCTTCTTTAAAGGTTCTAACAATTAAACGCGGGTATTTTGTTCCCCTATTTAACTTACAACACCACTTAGGTTTACCCGTTTCAACTAACGGGGATATCATTGGAATCATTATCCAAAACCATTTAATATTTTATCGACTCTATCTATTTCCAATATTGTCCACACAACCACGTTAAATCAACAATTAACACCAATTAACATTTAAAAAATACCAATTAAAGTCAACGTACAAAGAACTAAGCAACAAGTACAACTAGTTACAACTAGACCATATTTTAGGGTGTTACAAGTGTCTTAGGTGATTCTGATAGTAGTAGGGGCAGGTGCCCTAACAAGGTTAGCATTCAGCTATGGGCATGAACTTTTCTGTTCCCCGGTTGGTAACATCCGAAGCATAGCTTGGTTGATAATGCTCTACGATGCATGCCTAAATGACCCCGTGACAACAGTTGTAGCAGGTGGGTATCCAGTCTCCACACACACCCTGCTGGTGCTTCCCGCACTTGTTACACTTTGACAGTTCTCTCCTCCTGCTCGTCCTCGACACACTGAACCTCATTTTCTTGTGCCCCACATCTGCTTGTTCTGTCTTTCCTCTTGCTCTGTTTTTCTGCAGCTTGCTTCTCCAATTCCAGTTCCCTGGCCCTTGTTATACTCATCATTTGGTCTGGGATTGAGTACTTTGATTCATCCACAAATTCCATGATTTCTGCCTTTAGCACATCCATGTAACGAAACATTTTCATTTGTTCATCAACCACATACACGAGAAAAAACCTAGCCTTCTCTAGAATTATCTTATTTAGTTCAATGATGGTCTCGGTGGCTTGTTTCATAGCCAGAAATTCCCTTTTTACTCTCTATTCACTTCCACTATCAGTGCGTACTTTGAAGTGAACAACCCCTTAAACTCTTTCCATGTCGACTCAACCAATGCTTAACCTTTCTGTAGTAATAGTAATAACCACCCGTCCTTACCTTCCCCGTGAAGCAAGTTGCTCGCGAAAAGGACCTTGGGTTCCATTGGGCAATAACTGGTTCGAAAGCTCCTTCAATCTCAGCCAGCCACCTGCTACTCACCACCAGGTCTTCTCTCCTCTCAAAGATCGGTAGCTTGATGGATGTGAATGTTGGACTATGCCCACTGCCGCACGTACGCCATTAGGATTACTACCAATATAGTGTGGGCCTATTGGGTCACACGCCGGGGGATTATCTCAACAGCAACCTATATGGAGGGACTATAAGTGTCAAAGTGGAGAAGTTGGTATGCAGGCAAAATTACGCGACGCGGTGCACTTTAGGTTACGCGGCGCGGAACCTTACTGGAACGCAGCGCGGAATCCGTCTGACAGCATGCAACTTTTGTCTCCCACCTCTCTTTTGGACCAATGCATGTCTTTTCTTTTGCAGAACTGATGGCCGGTCTAGGGAGATAAAAGGGCATGTCTTTGTCCATTTAAGATAACTCTTTGCCTCTCATTTTCTACTCTTGACACTTTGTAAAACCCACTTCCACTTAGAGCTCTTTTGGAGTTTCATTTAAGAGTGTATGTGAGTTGAGTCCAGAGGAAGAGGCAAGGCTGAGATCGAAGGTTGTTGTTCCAGGAATGGTTTCAAGGCTTTGAAGACCATTAATGGTGTGCTAGTACATGGAGATCTCACAAACCCGGTGTGGACTTGCAATAGAGGGAATCTATTTTGCTTCCTAGTCAACACTATCCTCTTCTACAGATTTCTGGAGCTAAGGAGAATGGTATAACTCTATTTCTCTTCTTTTTCATGTTGCAAATACTAGTTATAGAGATTGGTCCTCTTTTGGGTTTTATGCATTGCATGCTTGTACCATGGCTTTGCTCTTTGTTTCTGTTGCTTCCGCTGTATTCCGGTAAACCCAACAGTGGTATCAGAGCCACCTCTATACTGTATTTGCACATGGTGGCCTGAAAAACCCGAAAATAATTTTTTGTTTTCTGTCCAGTAGATTTCCGCGGCGCGGAACTCTTGTGGTTACGCGACGCGGAAATCGACGTGATGAAATTTGGATTTCTGCCAGGATTATTACGCGGCGCGGGACTTTTTCTGGGTCCGCGGCGTGGAATATGCCTGGGCAGAATCTGTTTTTCTTTTTGTTAAAGAAAAATTGTTTTTGGGTTTTTGGCACTAAATTTTGGTTTCTGGAATTTTTGTCCAGAAATTAAAATTTGGTTTTTGTAAGTTGCCTTGTATAATGGTTGGTGTATTTATATGTGGATTATTATTTTGGCATGAAAATGGTAATTGCATATACTTACATTATGTATTTATGAATATGTTTCATCAAAAATGGTTTGGTGTTACTTATGCATAAGTACATGGGATTTTTAGTGCCTTGAGTGTTTTGTAAAAATCTTAACCATTATACATAAGTTTACATGGTTTTGTGTGGCACACCATGTTGTTGTTCATTAGTGAACTTGGTTGTTTGTTCTTGTGACATTGGTAACCATAGATATGCCCTAGACCTTGTGGATGTTTGGTTGTATTTTAATTATTCATTCATTTGGTGACTTTATGTCACATGGTTTGTATAATTAAATTTATTTATTTGGTATGTAATTTTGTATATATGGCTTGCATGCCATTTAAATATTCTATATTATGTATTTGTACTAGAAGTTAGGAATTGTGGCTTGCATGCCATTTATTTCTTTTTCTATGTAATTGTAATATGGAGCAACCATCGGGAGTCAAAGGAGTGACGTCTTGGCGAACACAAATCCGAGAGGCCCAATGGAGGTAGCGGGTTTAATGGGAGCACATCCGAAGTCAAGGCTTTTTGTCCTTAGATGACTTTGTTTTCCTGTAGTGGCTCACGGGAAAATGCATAGGTTTTAGGGGCATGGTTACCAATTTGTTGTATGCGTGTGATGGTTTTATTATATTGTTTATGCATGAGTTGTAGGACTATTGCATGCTAGACAATTTTTGTAAATAATAAAACCCAAGAGTTTTTAAAGATGATTTAACAACTCTCGCGCGCACACTTGATTAACAAACGGATTTAACGATGGCTTAGTATCCAATTAGTGAGAATGTTTTGGTTATTGTCACATTTTGTTAATCATACTCAAAATGGTTTTTTAACCGGAAAACAAAATCCCGTTTTCTAAAATGTAAATCACACACCAGCCATAAGATGACACCACCCGAATCTAGCCGTGTAAGGGTTGATTGTCGAGCTCTAGCCTAGTTAGCCTTTGCATGAGCTGTGTGGAAGGTATGTGTGGCAACTCGCAAGGTCGATTGTCGAGTTCTATCCGAGTCGATTTTGGGAGAGATTACCACCGTGTATCTTGATGGTTGATTTACAATTTCAAATTAATATTTCATATGGTCGTCGAGCTCTAGCCGAAGTCATGTAAAATATTACTTTGGGATTGGTGTGGAGGGATCAAACATGCCAAACTTGGCACAATGGTTGTCAAGTAGGATCCCGCAAGGAACTAAGAGTTGCAATAATGGATTGCAATCGGTCAATGGTTGCCGGCCTAAATAGCTTTGCTACGTGATCCGCGGAAAACCCGTCACGGTGCAAGGTGAAATAAGGTTCTTAGCCCTTGTTAAAATAGTTGTTTTTCTTAAATATTGGGGTAATTATTTTAACGAGGATTTCAATCAAACTAACTAAAACTACTCTGCTTTCATAGATGACGTCGACTAGCATCAACAACACCAACTTCACGTTACGCATGTTTCTTGAGAAGGAGAAACTCGATGGGAGTAACTTTATGGATTGGTCTAGGCAATTGCGCATTGTCCGACGACACGAAGACAAGTTACACACTATTGAGAAACCCCTTCCGGAAGCCCCTGCTACCAACGCAAGTAGGACTATTCTTGATGCGTATAATAAACGCGTTAAGGACACGAACGAGGTTTCTTGTCTCATGTTAAGCATGATGATCCCCAACTTGCAAAGGCAATTAGAGGATCGAAGTGCATAAGAAATGATGCTTGAGTTGAAGGACATGTTCCTACAACAAGCAAGGCAAGAACGGTATGGGTGTTTAAATGAACTACTTGGTTGCTGGCTGCGGGATGGTGAGAGCGTAAGCATTCATGTGCTTAAGATGAAAGCACTTGTGGAACGCTTGGAGAGGCTAGGATTTACTATTGAAAGGGAAATGGTGGTGGATATTGTTCTCCGATCACTCCCACCATCATATGAGCAATTCATTATGAATTATCACATGCATGGTATGGATAAATCCTTAATGGAGCTTCATGGCATGCTGAAGACTCTTGAGTCTAACATGGTCAAAAGTAAGCACACCTCGTCCAGTCTTACTAAGGCTACTGGAAAGCGAGCTACCTCAAATGGGAAGCTTGGTTCTACTAAGCTCACCATGTTCATGGAGTAGAAAGGCAATGAGATTGCGCCTCAAGATGAGACTCCTAATGGGGAAGTTTACTACTTTTGTGGAAAGCATAGAAATTGGCGCCGCCACGCCTGCCCTAAGTGCCTTGATGAGCTAAGGAGCACAAGATGAGTAATATTGGCTCCAAAGCTTAAGGTACATTCATGATCAAACTCTACTATTAATCTACTTCTGTAGGCAAGTTATGGATACTAGCCACAACACTCACGTTTGTCACAATTTTGTTTGTTGCAAAGTGCAGGTGTTAGAGAGAAGTAGAAGATGTAGAGAGCTGGACTTCATAACGGGAAACAAGATGGTTGTCCCTATTTGAAAAGGATTGGAAGTCGGAATCTTGCCACTCCTTCCAGCTAGTCTATTACTTTACTAGATCTATGTTTTACACCCTGCGTGGCTAGAAACAATGTATCTTCTATGCCTTTTGATAACGATGGATTAACTTCTTATGAATTATGTTTTTGGTGGCTTATTTGAAAGTTTATCCATGTTATGGCATTTATTATAAGTGTTTGCTTATGAAGTAATGGATTGATCGTGAATGATTTGTACATGTTACTCTTATTGCTAAAGTCAATTTAACCATATAAATAAGACTTGCATCACCAAGCTCCATGTGGTTAGGAACTTGGATCTTTTGATCTAGGATCAATTGATGACTGTAAATCTTATTTATTAGGGTAGAATGACTCAAACATCCTTCACTTATGTATGTGAGAGGAATTAAGGCTTGTTGGATTTCGTTCACACTTTTGTGTGTAGACCATTCAAGCAAAACCTAAGGAGTAACTTTGGATACTTTGTTACCTTACCAGTGAACGTAAAAGGATGAATATGTTTAATTTGTTAGACACTCGTCTGAAGCCTTGAGAGGTGTTCAAGACACATCCGCGACAAAGTACATGACTAAGAGGGCATAAGACTATAATACTCAAATCTAATAGAGATGTTGAGGATAAAGTTCTGAGTTTTGTGACCATCATAAGAATTATGGTTTTGTCTCATAATTCAAACCTCCTAGGACATATTGTTATATATGGTCGCCAAGTGGAGGAACCGGACATTCTAGTTATGGTCTGATTATGATGGGTTTAACCAAAGTACCCTATTGTTTGGGGAGTACTTTGAGAGTGGCGGGAAATGTTCCATAAGCCAAACCAACAAAGATGGTTAAGTATGCACCTTAGATGATGATACTAGAAAGTATGTCTTTGCTAGTCCATCACAAAGTCCTAATTCCTCAACCTGTGTTTAAGGTGTGTTGGAGGAAACCGGAATCTAGAGGTGCTACTCCATTAGGTATTCTGGTGTGGCCATGGGATATTTGAACAAGAAGTGTGTTGTTCAAAAGGTTTCAAATATCGGTGGGTGCCAGTGGGAGTAAAGTTTACCTTGAATGGATAAACCTGATGTTGGCACTAGCAATCAATTGTGATTGAAGCTCAGCATGGCTATGCTGGAGCACCTGACATTAAGTCATTACCTCTTAAACTTGGTAATAGTTGTCATAAGGCCGGAAAGATATAGTTTTATATCTGAGGGAGACGACTTAATGATGTTTACATCAAACTACCAAAACAAGAGTGGGCCTAGAGTCCGCTAGAAGGAAAGGGGTGATGAAAATGAGATGCAATCCATGTGGGATATCCAAGTATTGGACTTGGTAATTCCAACCCTTGGGTTGAAACTCAAAGGGTAAAAATGGTTCTTTGTTGAAAGAGACCAACATGGATAAGTGTACGATTTCGAATACCGACTGGTAAGAAAGATCAATGATTGACCATGTGGAATGTATCATATGATGTCTTTCTCTCAGTGGCTATGTCGAATATTGAGTTCGTAGATAACTTCAAATACCGACTAGTAGGAGATAGTTTTATGATGATTGACCATGAGGAGGGTATCATCTAAAAATTCTCTATCGGTGGTTATGTTGAAGTAAACTCGGATACTTGTGATTTAAGTGCCTTTCATGGCTGTGACAACTTAATGCAAAGACCACATTCCTTAATAGGAATTCTCTCAGGGATTGCTCATAACACTATCCGATGGTCTATTACATTAAGTGTATCCTTGTAAAGTGTACAAGAAAATGGAGTCCCGTGGTGGACTTAAACAAGCATCTCAAGGTTACAATCTTTGCAAAGATATGAAAATCAACTGTTTGAGTTTTCAATAAGCAAGGATGAAACGCATATGAATGTCAGGGCTAGTGGGAGTATTGTTGTAATTCTATATTTGCGATGAAATGGAGATAATGTCCTTACCTTGTATTGTTCAAAAGATAAAGTAAGGAATTATGCATCCATAACGATTATAGAATATACAAAACCTGTTTAGGCATCAACAAATATTTAGATATGTTCTTGGTACTCTGTTATGAAAGAAGCAAGAGTAAGTTGTTACTCTAGTGCTAGCTTCTTAATAGAATGGGATAACTGCCGATTTTAATCGAAATTCATGATCCTACAAAATATGGTGTTGTTGATCAAAATAGTTCTTGAAGCATCATTGACCCTATTGGGTTCTTCTGAGACAATGAGGGTATGATGGCTTTACTAAAGAACCAAAGTCTGAGTAATCATTTACCTTATTGTGTTCTTCTGAAACAATGAAGGTATGATAGATTGAAAGAAGTGTCATGATCTCACCAACGCATACTTTATGAGTGATTGGTTGAGGTAGAGACATGATCGCTAGCAGAGTTTACACGGATAGCTTTATGGCAGATCCGTTGACTAAGCTGTTGTCACGGGCTAGTGATGTTTACCATACTAGGCCTAGGTGAACAAAGCTTGAGTTTGTTTTAGTTATAAGTTTGATATATATATAATCTTGGGGAACATTAAGCAGTATTGTACTTCATACTATATTGATTATTAAATGTGATTTAATAATGCGCCAAGGGCAGATATTTTATGAATCCTTACTGTGTTCCATCTTAGCATGTTTAACACTTCCCAGAATGCTCTTTTCATTCTAAATGTCCATAGTCGGTCATTCTTCACGGGGAGGAAGTTTGAGATAAGGCTGAGGAAGTGGTTGGTCGCTATCTAATAATGGATTAGATAAAAGAGATGCAACACTTCGCCTGTGCTTGCAATGGTCAAGTGACTAGACGACCCGCACCTGAACTTACATCATGGTTTCTGTCACGAGTAAGTCAGGATGATAATACCATTTTGTCCTTAGACTGGAGATACATGTGTTCCAAAGCATGGATCTGCTTTGCTTTGATTGCTTTCAAACGCAGTTCGTAACTGGCTTTATAAAGGGAGCTTTTAGGTAAAGTATGGTGTATGTGGCAGAGCAATGTAGTCAAAGGGATTTGTTCCTCTAGTTTTAGAGAGATATCCTTGGGCCCCTCGATGGTTAAGCGCTGACGTAAAATGCATGGCCATGCTCAAGTTGCGATGATGTTTGATCGATTGCAACTAGATTTTGGGTCACCATCAATCGAGATCGAGAAACATAATCGTGAATGATCTAGAGATTGACATTTAACCATGTCTCGTGTTCACACGGATATCGCGAACGAAGAGATGAATGATCACTTATCTATAGGACCATTCCGTATCTGATTCTGGATTTGGTTTTTGTTCTTGACGACAAAACCCATGCTTGTTGGGGGCAAAGATGCCTTGCTAGAGGCCGCTCTTTGTCTGTGGTTTATGGGTACGGTGCATCATGTGCAAGTTGGAGTTTGTTGGAGTATGCCCACTGACGCACGTATACCATTAGGATCACTACCAATATAGTGTGGGCCTATTGGGTCACACGCCGGGGGTTGATCTCAACAGCAACCTATATTGAGGGACTATAAGTGTCAAAGTGGAGAAGTTGGTATGCAGGAAAAATTACGTGACGCGGTGCACTTTAGGTTACGCGGCGCGGAACCTTACGGGAACGCGGCGCGGAATCCGTCTGACAGCATGCAACTTTTGTCTCCCACCTCTCTTTTGGACCAATGCATGTCTTTTCTTTTGCAGAACTGATGGCCGGTCTAGGGAGAGAAAAGGGCACGTCTTTGTCCATTTAAGATCACTCTTTGCCTCTCACTTTCTACTCTTGACACTTTGTAAAACCCACTTCCACTTAGAGCTCTTTTGGAGTTTCATTTAAGAGTGTATGTGAGTTGAGTCTAGAGGAAGAGGCAAGGCTGAGATCGAAGGTTGTTGTTCCAGGAATGGTTTCAAGGCTTTGAAGACCATTAATGGTGTGCTAGTACATGGAGATCTAACAAACCCGGTGTGGACTTGCAATAGAGGAAATCTATTTTGCTTCCTAGTCAACACTATCCTCTTCTACAGATTGTTGGAGCTAAGGAGAAATCTATAACTCTATTTCTCTTCTTTTTCATGTTGCAAATACTAGTTATAGAGATTGGTCCTCTTTTGGGTTTCATGCATTGCATGCCTGTACCATGGCTTTGCTCTTTCTTTCTGTTGCTTCCGCTGTATTCCCGTAAACCCAACAGTGAATTCTCTGTAGATACATCCCCTAGGTACCCCTAAGTTTCCCACTCGAGCGGCATGATCTCTATTAACTGTTGGTGTCTGCCCAAAGATACACGTGTACTAGCATCACTACTGATTAGGTACGGGCGTATCGGGTCACGCGCCAAGGGAAGATTCCGACATCATGAACAAAAGAGAGAAAAGAGTAAACTAGGGTTTCTAACGACCTTCACGGGCCCTCACGGGTCATGGAGAGGTCGTGAACAGAAACCCAACACGAACCAGGTTTGATCGAAATCGTGGAGGTATGCTCTTCACGAGGGCTTCACGACCCGTGAGAGCCCGTGAAGAGAGAAGCCAATGTGACACTTGAAATTTATTGTTCCTTTTGTTTGCTCCAATGAATAGGTGTCATCTTGGCCGACCCTAGAGCCATCTGGGCTTCCTTGATTCCTATATATGCCTCATGTTTCTCTTCTTTACCACCTTTGTTACTTAGAGCAAAAATAATATACATAAAAACTCTTACATACACTAAGAGTTGAGGTTGGTGAGTTTTGAGTTCTAAAAAAAGGTGAAGCTGTTCTCAAGTGTTTGATTTCAGGAAGGAAATTGAACCTTGGGCTTTAGCAAAGGGAATCTCTCATACTTGGAGTGGATTATTCGATAAAGGAGATCAAGCCTTTGACTCTTTCATTCTCGTGCTTCGCCAATCTGAGATAGCAAGGGTATAACATTATTCTCTTCCCTTGTTTTACATTTATTTGTTGCTATACTTCATTTTCAGTAAAAGATCCACAAAAGGGCTCATATGACGCTTTGTTCATACCCGAGTAACTCATTTTAAATATCATGCTTCCGCTTTTCGTGGATTGTATTACTTGCATGAGATTCCTTCAGTGGTATCAGAGCTATTGCTACAAGAATATAGTAAAAAAATGGCTCAAAATTAAAATTTTTGGAAGTTTTGCAATCTGTCCAAAGAGCCTTCAAGAGCGCTTCATGGGTCGTGAAGTAGTCATGAAGGTCACACGACTTGTATGTTACCTGGGGTAAGTCGTGTACACTGTTTTTGTGTTTCACTTGTTGTTCCTGACTTGTGAAGGGTCATGGAGCTCTTGGGCTTCACGACTAGTAGGGTCGTGAAGGAGCTCGTAGGCAGAAAAGGTTTTTTGGCTTCACGAGTAGCTTCTGTTTTGTGAGCGGCCATGGAACCTTCGGTCTTCTTGATCGTGAAGGGCCGTGAAGTAGGTCGTGAAGGGCTACTATCTTTTGAAGAACATGTTTTTTCGGGTTTTTGAGCCATATGTAAATATCTACTTTTTAGCATAATCTTATTTTATGTTATTTGAAATCCCAAAGTGTATTTTGGTATGAGTATGGGTATATATTTTATGATCTAGGCATGAGATGCATACTTATATACACATATACTATGTATATATTAATATGAGCGTGAATCTTAATATGCCCTAATGCATATGAACAAGGTTTTTCCTTGGTGCCTTGAGTGTATCTATAGGAAAAAAACTTTACCAAAATATTAATTTGTTAACCACGGTTCTTGACACACCGTGTTTTGATTATGGTTTGGTTGTATGTATTGGATTTTAATTGGTAACCTTGCCTAGGCCTTGTGGTTGTTGTGTGGTTGTATTTATTCATCTGGTGATCTTGTGTCACATGGCATGTAATATTATTTTCATTCATTTATTTATAAATATGAAATATTAATGCAGCTTGCATGCCATTTCATTCATCCTTTGTAATTGTACTAGATAGATAGAAATATGTGGCTTACATGCCATTTATTTCTATTGTATATGTACTTGTACAATTGGAGATTGAGGACCACATTTGGGAGTCAAAGAAGATGGAGCTTGGTGAACCATGAACCTAGAGAAGCCTATTAGAGATGGGGGATTCAGTAGGAGCTCGCACCTTGTAAACTTTGACCCCTAGTTGACCATGTTCTTCCAGTATGGCCCATGCGAAGAACGCATTGGATTTGGCAAGGGTTACCAATCTTTATTTATTATGCGTGTGATGTGATTTTATATCTTGCGTGGTTGATTAGGTCTTTCATACTAGATAACTTTTCTAAATTAATAAAATCAAAATAGATTTGTTAAAAATGGTTTACAATACTTGCGCGCGCACATACAAGATTAACTCGAGGATTAAAATAGTGAAAACGAGGTTTTGTCACTAAGTTATTAATCTAAAACCAAACCTGAAACAAAAGCCCGCTTTTTCAAAACAACATAGATCACGCGCCATCTTTAAGACGATGCCACCTGTATCTAGTCTTATAAGGATCGGTTGTCTAGCTTAGCACGAGCCAATTTTTATAAAACTGTGTGGAAGGTGAGAGTGGTGAATCTACAATTTTGGTTGTCGAGCTTAGCACGAGCCAACTTTGGGAGAATTTATCATCGCACGTCTTGATAGACAATTTATAATTTTAAGTGGGAATTATTGAATTTATATAAACAAACTAAATCTACTTGCAATTTTAGATGGCATCAACAAGCGCAACCACCACCACCATCAACGGTTCTCTATGAAGGGAAGTTGCACACCATAGAGGAACCCTTACTTGAGGCCCCTCCAAGCAATGCAACTAAAGAACACTGAGAAGATCCCTTGCCTCGTGTTGAGCACCATGAGCTCCAATTTGCAAATACAGATGGAGCACTTGAGTGCCCACAACCTGATCATGTAGCTGAATGACATGTTCCAATAGCAGACGAGGCAGGAGTGGTACGAATGCCTCAAGTGCGTCCTTAATTGCAAAGTCCAGGACGACGGGAACGGTAACCCTCAAGTGTTACGAATGAAAGCAAACGTGGAGCGCATGGAGAGGTTTGGATTATCTATCGGGAGGGAGTTAACCGTGGTTTTAATCTTCCGATCCCTGCCCAGTGAATATGAACAATTCATCATGAGTTATCATATGCATTGTATGGACAAGTCCCTTATGGAGCTGCATGGCATGCTCAAGACTGCTGAGTCTAGCATGACCAAGCCAAGCCCTCCTCTTCAAATCCCGTTTTGGAAATCCGGGATGGCTACATCCAGAAGAGGAAGAAGACCACTATTCCCATAAAGGGAAGGGTAAGTGTAACGTTGGTGATACCAAGCTAACCCCGGCCTCCGAGGTAAAGGGCAAGGGGAAACTTCTCAGGATAAGACCCCGGAGGATGCGGAATGCTTCTTCTGTCAAGGCAAGGGGCGCACTACCGCCGAAGCTACCCGAAATACCTAGAGGGGCTCAACAAGCTCAAGGCAATGAGCATTTTTAACGCCTCTACATTAGGTACGTTCATGATAGAACTCTATCATACTTCTACTTCTAAAGGTTGGGTTTTGATACCTGTTGTGGCACTTACGTGTGTAATATGGTGCAGGTACTAAGGGAAAGTAGAGGCTTGGAGCGTGGGGAGTTGGATCTAGTCATGGGGAACTTGGAGATTGTCCCCGTTGAAGCAAAAGGAATTGTTGAACTTTCTTTTGGAACCGGATTTTCCGTAGTTCTTAAAAGTGTATGTTCTTCGCCCTGCATGGCAAGAAATATTATCTCATTCCATGTTTTGTATGACGATGGTTTTAATTTCAAATTTGTTAATGGAACATTTATATGCCTTAAAGATGATTTTCCTTATTTTAAAGTTTTACCATGTCATGGCATTTTTGAGGAAGATGCATACATTGAATCCAAGAAATCTATCATGAATATAGATTCTGAATCAAACAATTGTTTCGATAAGTTTTCCTTATGGCATAGTTGTCTTGGCCATATAAACAAGACTCGCAACACCTAGCTTCAAGCATACGGGATCTTGGAATCATTTGACCACGGGTCAAATGAAGTATGTAAATCTTGCTTATTGGGCAAGAGGACTAAAGCACCCTTCACCGATGTTATTGAGAGAGGAAAGGACCATTTAAAAATCATACACACCGATGTGTGTGGTCCTTTCAAGCACGTCACAAGGAATAACAATAGATACTTCGTTACCATTATAGATTACTATAGTAGGTATGGATATGTCTACCTTGTTAGGCATAAGTCTGAGACCTCTAAGGTTTTCAATACATTCCAAAACGAAGTCCATAATCAATTGGACAAGACCATTATGATACTACGGTCTAAGAGAGGTGGAGAGTATCTTAGTGCCCGGGTGAAGTAATGGCATGCTTATCGCCCGGTGCCAAACCCTAGCTCCAAAGGAATACACGTGCCTGAAGAAAGGCACAACTATGCCTGAAGAAAGCACAACCATGCCTGAGGAAAAGGCATGGGCGTGCCCCTCGAAGACATGGGTGTGCCTGAGCAAAAGGTACAGCCATGCCTAGGGTGTGCCTAGGTTGTGCCTAGCCTATTAATGTTTAGAAATATTTATTTATACATATATTACTTGTATATTACTTGTAGGTATAATTGTTGACGTATACAGTGAATTAATAAATGATATTTGGGTTGTTATTTGTACCTACTTAATGCTAAGGTGAGTGTACTTATTTTCTCAATGTAGATATATGTATGGATGTGTTATGCGTTATGCGTTATGCTTTATGCTAAGGAATTCAGGTGATACACGAGGTATTATTTGAACTTAAACCATAGATTTGAGACTAAAAGGAGCCATCAACCGTAGCTGAAAGATAGTGAGCATATGAAGTATGTATGAGCAGTTTAGAATTATGTGATTTGATAGCATGAAAGTATGAACGCATAGTATGATGTATTCGTTATGTGAAGCACAGTTAGCATTATTGTGAGAATAGCTACAAATATATTTGAAGTATATGAATTGTTTATTTTTCAAGTTTGCATGATAGAATAAAATGTTAAGTATGAATGCCATTTTTATGTGTTAGTATGTCGCATGATAGTAGAAAGTGTATGTTATACCTAAGTTTGTGAATCGGGATGTTATTTGGTTAAGTCAAGAATGGATTAGTATAGTGTATTTGAAATAGTAGGGGGCCATACTATAATAAATACATGGTACCTATCTAGTCTTTACAAAATCAGGAGACATCTTGTGGGTCAAATGATAGGTAATAGGCATTAGAAAGACTGTATGCCAAGTGTTTAAATGTTTTTCTAGTGTCAATAAAGTAGGAACCCTTGTATTTATCCTGCTTTATACTAGATTGTACATGTTTCAGAATGGCGAACACTAGGAGGAGTGGAAATGCAACTGCACCTGCAGCTAGCACTAGTAGACCCCATTACGGGGAGACTACCCTCAACACCAATGTTTCTATACCTCCTTCAATGGGAGTTAGACCCCGCATTACCCTAGTTACACAACCCATACCTACCCCTGGAGCTAGACCTTAAGTTATAGTAGAAGAGATTGATGAAGAACAGTCTAATCCTGTAATGAAAGGGATGATATCTACTGAGAGGTTAAACGGTAAGATAAAGAAGAAAGTAGACACAACAATCCAGACCACGGTAACTACCTTAAAACTTCTGGATGTCACCCTAGTATGAAGGTGAGGTATGCCTCTAATCTTCTCAAGGGTGTAGCTAAGGATTGGTGGTCCATCATTGAACATAGGAAGGACGAAGCTAGAATTGATGCAATGACACGAGCTGATTTGAAAGAATTATTTATTCAAAAGTTCATGCCACAGGAACGATTAGAAAGAATCGCTGAAGAATTTCTAGATATGAAGCAAACTATAGAATTAGTAGATGACATAACAAAGAAATTCATGGAAATGCCACGTTTCTGTTTGGAGTATGTGGCAACAGAAGAAATGAAAATGCAGAGGTACATCTCTATTTTGAGAGATGACATCAGGGAGATTTTGGCTACTGCAAAATGTCAGAATCTAGATGACATGATTGAAACTGCATGGAAAAGAGAGCAAGAGCTGTTAAGGCAGGCGGCTGCGGGAGCAAAGAGGAAGATGGAAATCAACACCACCCAGCAGAAGAAGCCGAAGCTATGGGAGAAGAAAGAAGGGATTCCAACTACTTCATCTACTAAGTGCGGTAAGAGTCAGCCGGGTGTTTGCAAGAAGGGGTCTACCGGATGTTATCAGTGTGTGAAACAAGGGCATAGTTTCAAAGAATGTCCAGCCAGAGTACAAGTTTGTTATTCTTGCTATCAGTCCGGGCATACCAAAACTCAGTGCCTAAATATCGCGAGCACTGAAGGAAAACCAGCAGCTTCCTTACCCCCACTACTAATCACCGAAGGGAAGGAAAAGAGAGAACGAAGTGCCTAAAGCTAGGGGTAGAGCATTTCAACTGATTGTGAAAGAAGCCAAGACAGAGCCAAGTGTGGTGGCAGGTAAGTTTACTGTAAGTAACATACCTGCATTAGTACAATTTAACTTTGGTGATAGCAAACCATTTGTGTCAGTTTCATTCTATAAAAGCTTTAATCATGCTCTTGTAAAGCTAGAATTTCCTTTAGAAGTGCAAATTGTGGATGATAAAGTTGTTATTGTGAGTGATTTATAGAAAACCAATATCTTAGAGATTGAAAATGTTAAGTTCCATATTGATCTTATTCCGATGACGATGAGAGAATTTCAAGTAGTCATTGGCATAGATTGGTTGGGCCGTCACCAAGCCACTATCTCCTGTGGGCAGCAGACAGTATGGGTTTAGACCCCAAGTGGGGAAGAACTTATTATCCAAGGATAAGTCAAAAAGAGAAAGATAGCTATTTGTTCAGTATCGAAAGCGAGAAACTACATAGAGCATGGTTGCACAACTTTTCTAGCAAATGTGGTGGATACTCGTGAAGCAAAGAAGAAGACCAGTATTAATAATGTGCCGATTGTATGTGAATTCCCTGATGTATTCTGAGATGATTTACCTGGAATTCCTCCACATAGACAGGTGGAATTCAGAATCGATTTAGTACCTGGAGCTGCACCAATAGCCAGAATGCCCAGTCGTTTATCACCACCTGAAATGCAAGACTTGATGAAGCAGCTTCAAGAACTTCTCGATAAGGGATTCATCAGACCTAGCAGCTCACCTTGGGGAGCACCAATTCTCTTTTCTAAAAATAAGGATGGTACGTTGCTTATGTATATAGATTAAAATGAATTGAATAAGGTCACCATCAAGAACAGATTATCCACTTCCACGAATTGATGATCTGTTCGGTCAGCTTTATGGAGCACAATGGTTTTTCTAAAATAGACTTATGTTCTGGCTACCAGTTGAAAATAAAAAAAGAAGACATTCCCAAGACAGCATTTCGCACCAGATATGGGCACTTTGAGTTTGTAGTTATGCCCTTTGGATTAACCAATGCACCAGCTGCTTTCAAGGATTTAATCAATCAAGTCTACATGCCCATGCTAGACAAGTAAGTTATAGTCTTAATGATGACATTTTTATTTACTCTAAATCAAAAGGACATCATGAACACCATCTCACAGCAAATCTGGAGATTCTCAGAAAAGAGAAATTGTATGTAAAATTCTCAAAATGTGAATTTTGGCTTCAGAAAGTGCAATTTTTGGGCCATCTAGTTAACAAAGATGGTATTAAAGTGGGTCCGACTAAAGTAGAAGCAGTAATGAAATGGGAACCCCCTCAAAATCCCACCGAAGTAAGGAGTTTTTTGAGTTTGGTTGGGTACTATAGAAGATTTATTCAAGATTTTTCAAAGATAACTGTACCATTAACTAATTTAACCAAGAAAAATGTTGAATTCAGATGGGATAGTGAACGGCAGAGAGCTTTTGAAACTTTAAAGCAAAAACTGTGTGAAGCCATTGTTCTAACACTTCCAGAGGGGATTGATGATATGGTAATTTAATGTGATGCTTTATACAACAGGTTAGGATGTATTTTAATGCAAAGAGGAAGGGTAATTGCTTATGCATCAACACAACTCAAGGTTCATGCAAAACTACCCTACTCATGATTTGGAGCTGGCACCTGTCGTTTTTTGCCTTAAAAATATGGAGACACTACCTGTATGGAGTCAAGTGTACTATATACACTGATCACAAGAGTCTGAAGTATTTTGCTGAACATAAGAATATGTGACAGAGAAGATGGTTAGAGTTGTTGAAAGATTATGATTGTGAAATACTTTACCATCCTGGTAAAGCAAATGTAGTAGCTAATTCATTAAACAGAAAAGCATGTGCTAACCAGCTAAAAATTCAGTCTTTGCGAATGTCGGTTATTACTCCAATACTGGATCAAATCCGAGAAGCACAATTTGAAGTCGTTAAAACAGAAAATCAAAACAAGGAGCGAATTAAGGGTTACCAGTCTTCAGTAGGATAGCAAAGAAATTTTGAACCGTTATGATCGAATTTGGGTTCCAAGCTACGACAATGTTAGACATACATTCCTGGATCCAGCTCAGAAGTCTAAGTTTTCTATACATCCTGGCACTACAAAGATGTATACAAATTTAAAACAAGATTACTGGTGGCCAGGAATGAAAAGAGATGTAACGAGATATATCAAAAAAATGCTTAACTTATTTGCAAGTCGAGGAAGAACATCAAAGACCTCATGGTAAACTACAACCATTAGGAATTCATGTCTGGAAGTGGGAGCATATAACTATGGACCTGATTATAAAACTTTCTAAATCCACGAGAGTTTGATGCTATTTGGGTTGTGGTGGATCGATTAACGAAGAGTGTCACTTTATGCCGATCAAAGAAACCTATACATTATAAAGAATGGCCGACGTGTATGTAAAAGAGATAGTAGCCGGGCATGGCCTGCCAGTATCAATTGTATCTGACAGAGACACTCGGTTCACAGCTAGGTTTTGGAGCAAGTTTCACACAGATATGGGTACAAAACATCATCTCAGCACTGCCTATCATCATCAAACTGATGGGCAGAGTGAGAGAACGATACAGACTTTAGAGGATATGCTCCGAGCATGTATAATCGATTTTGGTGGCAATTGGGATATGTATTTACCGTTAGCAGAGTTCTCTTACAATAACAGTTATCACTTAAGCATAGGCATGCCACCTTTTGAGATTCTTTATGGTAGAAGGTTTCGAACTCCTGTATGCTGGGGAGAGATTGGTCAGAAGGAACTGGGTATTACCGAAATCATGCAAAAGACAACGGAGCACATTCAACAGATACGTGAACAATTAATGGCAGCTCAGAGTCGTCAGAAAAGCTATCAGATAGGAGGAGATCACCATTAGAATTTCAAGTTGGGGATCACGTTTTGTTAAATGTTTCTCCATGGAAAGGAATCATACGATTTAGAAAAAGAGGAAAGCTAAGTCGCAGATTCATTGGTCCTTTCAAGATAATTCAGCGTGTTGGGAAAGTTGCGTACAAGTTAGAACTACCAAAAGAACTGTCAAAAATTCATATACCTTCCATGTATCCCATCTAAGGAAGTTTTTAACAGATGATTCAGCTCACGTACCATTAGATGATGTAATCATTTATGAGAAGCTAAACTATGTTGAACAACCAGTTGCAATTCTAGAGAAGAAAGTTAAGAAGCTACGAAACAAGCAGATTCGGTTAGTTAAGGTTCAATTGAAGCATAGAAAAGGCTCTGATTGTACTTGGGATCCTGAAGATGAGATGGCGAAGAATTATTCGCAGCTTTTAAAGTGATTAGATTTCGGGGACGAAATCTTCCAAATGGGGAAGAATTGTAACACCCCAAGGTTAGAAATTTTAATAAATTATTATTTCGATTTTTATACAAGTTTTATAAATAATTTATATGTTTTATATGAAGTCTAAGGGTTGAACTTGACAAGTTTTAGAAAAGAATAAAGTCTAGGGACTAAAATGGCAATAGTTGAAAGTTGTAAGTATATATGTCATTTGACTAGAACTTTTAGTTATTTGCATGCCTAAATAAGAATTCTACAGAGAAAAGTTGGTGCAGCTTGTTTTTGGTCATTTACATCAGATTTTGAAGGATTAAGTGGAGATTAGCATTATTATTTACTGATTAGAATGATTTCGATGATCAAATACTCAAAGACAACCATATAAGTTGTTATAAGTGTTACAAAACCCTTTAAGAAGCATCAAGATCGATTTTTAAGCAAAAAAATGTGTTTTTGGGTGAAAAACCTGCTGTTCTGGGCGATCAAGTGCTGATTTGGGAAGGGTACGGGTGTGCCTGGGTGAAGTATGGGTGTGTCTATCGCCCGGTGCCAACCCCAAGCTTAAAAGGTACACCATGCTCTTTGACTGGAGCACGGGCGTGCCCGTAAAAGGAATGTGCGTGCCTGAGGAAAAAAACACAGTCATGCCTAAAGAAAGCACAACCATGCCTGAGGAAAAGACATAGCCATGCTTCTAACAGGCCTGAGCGTGCCTGAGCAAAACGCACATCCATGCCTGAAAACGGCACAACCATGCCTAGAGAAGACACAGTCATGCCTAGTGTATTGTTAGATTATAAAATGTGAGGGTGCAATATGTAATTCTTGTATAGTTGGGCAAATGCTATAAAAGGCATTTGCCCCACCAATTCTAATCTAAGCTTTGCATTATTCAAGATTTGTGTTTGTGTTCTCTCTACATTGCTCTCGGCTCTCTCCCTCTAAACCGAATACACACACAAACACACACTAGCAAGATTATCATCTAGCATTGCTTCATCCGTATTATATACGGGACCATCAATTGGTATCAGAGCTTGATTAGGATTGATTTGAGTGTGTTTTGATCAAATTTTGAAGCATTTTTTTAAAATTTTCGTGAAAAAGTGGGTTGTGATTTTCAGAAATTCATAGAAAATTCATACGAGCTCCGATTGAGCTGATTTTCGGATAGTTATTCCTCTAGATGAAAGGAATATTGTGTAAAAATTTCATGCAAAAACTCCTTATGGTGTGAGAGAGATCTAAATTTTCGTTTTCCGGGTTTTTCAAGGTGTTCTTCACGATTTTTGCTCAAAAACGGGAATTTGGATACTTGTTTTCGAGATTGGAGTACATAAAAAGTGTTTGTGTAAGTGGAGATGCATAGACTGAAGAGAAAAATAATTTTGGTTGAGTTTTTAAAAATCGTGTTCTTGAAATGTTCTTGAGTTGGTTTTAAGGAAGAAGATGAAATTAGTTGAGTTTGATCTGATTTGGATGTGTTAGTGTGTGAAAATAGATGTTTGTAGGTGTTTTTTAATCCTATCGCGCGTGTTTGATTCCTATCAGCCGCACCTACTAGTCACCATGCCTAAAATTTGAGTTTTTTCAAACACCACTTTTTTTGGGTGAAAAAGTTCCTATCTCACTTTTTTTTTAAGGCAATCGCACGGGTTTTGTTTAAGGCAATCGCACGGGTATCCCTATCGGCCGCGTTTTCCTTTGAGATTTTCAAATCCGATATTTTGAAAATAGAACATGTCCAATAAATGCAGCTTGCATTTAATTTTCGAGAATATCATCGTTTTCGAGGCTAAGCATTAATTATATAGATTCAATTAAAAACTCTTCACCGAGAATAATTGTGCATCAGAAGGCGCGTGTACAGCAAGTTGTCCATCGAGAACATACATCAGGCACAATCGATTAGCATTTTCAACTTTCGAGGCCTGCTCTATCGAGAACATCAAACGCGGTAGCCGTCTAGAAGCATTAAACTTGTCAGGCGCATTTAATTACTACCTTCATGCGTGAAAATTAAATCTCAACAGCCTGATTGAGAGTTTAAAGTGCCCAATTGAATTAATTTCAAGATCATTCATCGAGAACAACTTAACATTTAATTGTTTGAATTAATATTCCAAAATAATTTGAGTTGGTAGCTTACCAAATTCATATGGGAGGTGATCCTCACACAACAAATTTTAGTCATGAACAACAATGTACAAGCAGTTACTACACATAGTACATGTTGATGCTGCATAACACTTTGAATTAGAATTAATTCACATTAATTTCTTTTGTCAAATAATTCGAATTAGGACAAACAAGAATTTATTATTTTGGATATTAATTCAACTAGCTATATTCGAGAATTGCATTGGTATTAATGGCATATTAAAATTGGTATTAGAGAATTAGAATTTTTTTTTTTAAATCATTGTTGTCGCAACTTTGTTGCCTTTCGTTAACTTGTTCTTAATTGTCGTAAATCATTGTTCCCTACAATTTTTGTTGCCGTTAATCAACTCGTACTAAATTGATTTTAAAAATCATTTTAGTTGATTAATTTTGATCAAATCAAATCAATTCTAACCGATCATTATTTTTCAGGTATCGAGATGGATCTTACAAGAACCTCCTTTTGCAGAATTTACATTGAACAAGAAATGAAGAAATGGCAGAGATCTAAATATCATTTCAATGAAGAGGAGTGCTTCATGTTCTAACTGTGGGAAAATATGTTTGCCTTGTATGATTCTGCATGGGATCGATTCTGCAAAGAGTGGAAAATTACAAAAGCACTTAAAGAAGAGAATTCTGATCTGTCTGCAAAACTCCAAGAGTTTGAACAAAATTCTGAACAACTACATTCTGAGACGCAGAGAGCAGATGATTTCTCCACAGCCAATGCAAAGCTCACTGAGCAGGTGTCCACAGTGTCTGTGCAATTTCAACTTGCCGAACAGACATGCAAATCTTATGCAGTTGAATTAGAGCAGAAACGAACAGATATTGAGACTGCGATACATAAGGTCAACGAATTGACACAAGCCAATGCCAAGCTGAACGAAAAATTGTCTACTGTGTTGAAAAATGATACAAAGATCATAGACAAATTGTGCGTTGAGAAAGCTGAGTTGAATGAAAAGGTCAAAGGACTTGAACATCAGTTGCATAAGTCAATTCAATCTTATATTCCTCGTACAATCTTGGAGAGGAAAATATCTAAACTGCAAACAACACTAGACACTGAGAGAGTGCAGTATGAGAAAGAGAAGAAATAGTTAATGGCTAAAATTCTGAATGCTGAGCTTAACGCTGCAAAATTTGCTGAATCAACAAAGTCTTCCGCTGACACTATTAAATTTGATTCAGTTTCACATTGTAGTAGCCACTCTGAATCTTATTTCTCTGTTGCAGGTTCTGATGATTCAGTCAAAGATTTCATCAGCACATCAACTGCTATGAAGACTCCTAAGGTCACAGTATCAGTTGGATCTTCTTATCAAGTGAAATCACCTTCGGCCGTAACGAATCACTCTCCGAAACAGAACCCTAAATCCAAACAAGCCGATTTCAGATATTCACATAATACTTGCTCTTCAAGTACTACTAAATCTAATGATTCTGTGATTACAGCTTCGAAGACGACTACATCATCCTGGATTTTAAAGCAGAAACCGTCTCAGACAACTCCAAACATATCCGAATACATAGTGAAGAAGGTTATCAAAGATGATGTTTCGTCACCTGCAATCCCAACAACAACGAGGATTCCACAGAAAGAGGCTCGAGCTTCTAAGCCAAATCATATACCTTACAACAACAACAGACGCAAATCTTTCCCTAACCCAATACCAAATGGGGATTTTGTGCTCAAAACAGACGTGAAACATCCGTTCGTGGTTTACTCAGTCAAGCATTTAATCCGCCTTTTAAAAGAGAAGATTTGTAAATCGTCTAGAATCAAACAAGAGTTTGTTGTTAAAAACGGAATTCCTCAGTGGCATTCAGGACCATTGAATAGAAAGGTCCATAAACCCTTGATTGTTGAAAATACACAAAAATGGATGCCTAAACCTGCTACTAACAAATCTGGACCCACACGAGCATGGGTACCAATTTTTGTTAATCCGTTTTGTAGGTAAACATTGAGAGACATTGTTGGAGCACAATGAAGATCATTCAAACTGTAGTGAAGATCATTGTGTTCAGTGTGCCGATTAGTTTTTAAATCTCATATCTTTCAAAGATGATGGAGTTTCCCTGCAATACAAGTCCAACTTCATTTTTTTCAGCATTAACCCGAGTCTAATGACCTGAGACGCTTATTTTGTGCAGTTTTATCATTTCATGATATAACTTGATTTCTAATGGGTTGTTATTTGCAGGGGGAGTAAGATTTTATTTTCTTCACCTAATTGATGACAAGCAATTTTCATGCATGGGGGAGTTTTGTTTTTAATGCTTTATATTTTTGAAAACTCCAAAAACATTCACAAAACGAAAATCTAAAAACATTTCAAAAGATTAAAAATACAAAAAGGTTTTGATTTTCATTTGTTCTTATCTGTTCAAGAAGGTATTCATTCATTGACTCATTCTGATACCTTTCTTGATTCAATCTCTTGTTGATCTTCGCATGATCATCTTGAATTTCCTCGACTCCATCTCTAATCATTACTTCCTTCGTTCTTTAATGTTTTATTCTTTCTGGAAACCGCTCATTCATGATAAATATTATTCAAGTGATCGAAAACGCACCATGAGTGACGGAGTGTAGGCATTTATACTCCTATGGTCTATCCAGAACCAGAAGGACCTGCTCTAGGAGCTTACCATATTCTAGAAAGCGATAGTAAGGGTTACTTACTAGGGCATTTAAGTGAGCAGAATCAGCTATCACGGGATACTGATTGGTGTGCAGAGGTAAAATTAAACAGAGAGGGGTGGAACAGGAGATGGGGGTGCATCTTATTAACTAATCATCTTGAGCTCATATTGTTAGATCATTTTGTGACATCATTTGTCAATCGTCTCTGATTGTTCATAATCTTTGATTGTTCAAATATTCATTGACAATCCTTCTCAACACTGATTGTCTTAAAAAAATCATTCTTGTCGTAAATCACTATGATTTCTCATGTCGGTTACGAAAGATAACAAGTGTCCAAGTGTACGGAAAGAGAGTTTAAGGGAGAAGTTGAAAAATATTTAGTGAGCTATGGGTGAGACATGATCAAAAGAAAAGAAAGATCCTTACCAAATAGTATACATCTGGGTAACCACATCTGCTATTGGATCTCATTAGTTGAGATTTGGTATTGAAATAGACATCATGGACCTAGTGATGCAATGCACTAACCCCACCCAGCTACTCAATTATCTCTTAAAAGATAATTGTTTCAACTTCACACGGAGAATTAGCACATTTCTATCGACATCTCACTTGGAGATTGTTGATATTGAAACGAGGAGGACAGCTACTCCGGTCCCTGACTTCTTTCATGCACTGATAGAGTCTATAGCTTATTCGAATATAAATTTCATTACTTAGGACATATGTTGGATCTTTAATGCATATCTAGTCTTTCGTGACTACCGAAACATCTTGGAGTGATATCTTATGTGATATTCACGATGATTAGATGGAAATCCTACCAGAATCAACACTATGCCAAATTTGAACGTAGATCACACAGGGTTTATTTAAACTGTTTTGTTAACGAGAATCTATGTGATCTCGGTGTTATACCACGGGAACTTTGGGACGATGCCCTCAAGATTGTCTCTGATACTTTAATTTTCATATCATTGTGGTGACACCGCTACTTCAACTGAGTCTCATGATGTGGGTTCTAAAATCAAATACATGATGTTCATGATGAATCATGATCATCATGAGGGGGAGAAATTCTAATACTAAATCAGTTTATTTAGAGCCTATCGATCAAGAAAATATTCATTTGTTGAGGGGGAGATCAAGAGAGCTAACTTTGAAAATTCATATGTCAAGTCAAGGGGGAGCAAAGAAGAGAACAACAAAAGAAAAGAATTCAAGTTCAGAACAAAAAAAGTGCTTAATCGCCATTTTAAAGAAGTTCTGAAAAAATAAACCAGATCTAGAGCTACATTCAAGGGGGAGAGATCAATTATTCTTCCTAAATCGTTTTTCTTAAAGGCTCAAGATCGTGTATGCTGAAAGCCACTTCAATCTAAACCGTTTATACAACCAAAGGTTGAAAAACCTTAGGTTACTGGTGCAAGTCCGAAAATCACAAGAAAAGGGATGTTACTGTGAACTTTAAAGATTCAAGTTCTCATCAAGATTTTAAATTGAAGACTATTCTGAAAACTGAAGAATCTAATTTTCAAGATGAGAAGACACTCTGAAGACATCCAATCAAAGACTGAAGATTCAAAAAGAAATCATTCAAGTCTTGTCTCCCAAAAGCTTCTAAAGAATGCAGTAAGAAATCTGCATATTTGTAAGGGGAGATTATTAAAGATTGTATGAAGCTGAAGAGACCAACATCTTATATTTTCTATACAAAGGAGGACATTGTTAGAATTAAATATTGTATAGAATAGAAGATTGAATTCTAGGTTATTAAAGGACTAAATATGTAAATACCCCAAGGGGTATATAAGCCAAATGACTAGTTGTCATTTGGTGGACTTTGGCATTAATCACATTCTTATGTGTGTGTTCTTCATGGTGTTTTAACATTCTCTCTACATCTTATTGATTATTAGCCATTGTTCCATCCATAGATCTTGATACCTGAACCACTTGGGACCAACAAGTGTCAATTTCAGGATCCACAGTTTCCTCCTCTGGTTGAGCAGAACTGCTTTCTCCCTTATGCCTTGCAGGTGATGTGTGTATAGACTCATATAAATCCTCCATTTGATCTTTTGAGTCACTAAACAAGTTAAACATCTCGGCATGGGACTGCTCATAAGGTATTTCACCTTCTTCAAGATCGATTGGCCTCGGTTCAGATTGTTGCTGAGGTACATAAAGTACAATGGCTAATAACCAATATGGAGACATAAACTTCATCGGCCACCTGCTCCTCCAGTGTATCATGGAGACCCATGTCTTGATGCAAACAACATGTTCACAAGAAGTGCTGGCCAACAACCAATATGGAAACGGTATTATGTAAATGCTACCTATCTTGAAGAAAGAATACCATACATATTCAGCACTGAGTTAATACAGGTTATTTCCCCCGAGTTGCGGAACATGGATGATAAACAGAGAAGAAGATATGAACACATCCTCTCACGGTCTATGATAAAACCAGAAGAGATCAAATCAGAGTATCCAATAGTTGAACTCATCAATGTCTATACTCAAACCACCTCCAAGATAAAGTATGCCATCTTTCATGTCAAAAGAGCAAACAACCTGTCATACTTCCTCAATGAAGCAGATTTAAGGTTTGTTAATATTGAAGACATCAGCTTTATCTTTGACACCCTCTCTCAGAAACAAGGAAAGTGGCCTGAAGAAGAGTTTGGAAGAGTTGCTCTGATGAAATATATGAGGTATTTGATGGAGTATTTTGAGGAACATGATCTGCAACTCGGAGCTGATAACAACTACTTGAAATTTAATCTCTTAAAGCCTAACCAGAGCCATCCAGACTTAGAAAAGCTTGAAGAGTTGACAGTTATCTATGATGGGCATGAAAACTTTAAAGGTGATCGAGGCGTCGTCTCAAGGAATACAAAAGGTGAAAAGATATTCATGAGACTTGATGAACTAATGTCATATTCAGACGGCACCTTGAAAATCCTTCATCATAGAATACATCAGAAAATATGGGTTAACCGTGCAGCCTTCACTGATGAAGAACATGCTTAAGCCTATCGTGCTATAGAGAAGATGAGAACGACACTGTCAAGCAAAAGGCAAATACGCAAGTGGCAAGTGGCTTTTGGGATTCACAACAAATCAGCTTATGAATAGATTTATAAATTTGTTTGTTGTGAATTGTTGCACACCTCACTTAGGGGGAGAATGTTAGATTATAAAAAGTGAGGGTGCAATATGTAATTCTTGTATAGTTGGGCAAATGCTATAAAAGGCATTTGCCCCACCAATTCTGATCTAAGCTTTGCATTATTCAAGAGTTGTGTTTGTATTCTCTCTACATTGCTCTCGGCTCTCTCTCTCTCTAAACCGAATACACACACAAACACACTCTAGAAATTTATATATATATATATATATATATATATATATATATATATATATATATATATATATATTACTTGTATATTACTTGTAGGTATAATTGACGTATACAGTGAAATAATAAATGATATTTGGGTTGTTATTTGTATCCTACCTAATGCTAAGGTGAGTGTACTTATCTCCTCACTGTAGATGTATGTATGTATGCGTTATGCTTTATGCTATGCATTCATCCATACCCGTAAGCGCTTTAAGTATGCTTACTAAGCTTTCACTTACTAGTTGATTATTTAACGTTTTCAGGTACTTCCGATAAAGATAAGGGAAAGGCTGCGGTGGTTTAGAGATCTTGATGATGACTCCCAGTTTTGTTAATATAAAGATGATGTTTTGGAAGGAAACTATTTTTTGTTAAATTATCTGATGTTTATGTGTTGACCGGTTTAAAATTTAGTTTCTACATCATCTATGTAATTAAAGTTTAAACCTTATTTTGTATATCTTAAGTGTTTATGTATTTCATGTTAAAAATAAAATAAAATAATGGGTCTTTACAAGCAAGCATCTCGAAGCTTGAATCTTTGCTTTGATGAAAATATCAAAGAGTTTGGATTTTTGAAATGCAAAAATGAACCATGCGTATATGTCAGGGCTAGTGGGAGCACGATAGTATTCTTGGTCTTATATATAGATGACATTCTACTCATTGGAAACCACATTCCAAGCTTAAGGAGTGTTAAAGCTTGGCTTGAGAGTTGTTTTTCAGTGAAGGATTTAGGAGAAGCTACTTTCATTTTGGGTAAAAAGATCTATAGAGATAGATCTAGAAGACTTCTTGGATTAAGCCAAAGTGCATACATAGATAAAATTATGAGACGATTCAATATGGAGGATTTCAAGAAAGGGAACCTCCCTATGCCACATGGATTGACGTTCAGTAAGACTCATTGTCCTACCTCCCAAAAGGAGAAAGACGTAATAAGACGGGTACCATACGCTTCGGCTGTGGGATCGATCATGTACGTCATGTTATGCACTCGTCCTAATGTGTCATGCGCTTTAAGCATGACAAGTAGATATCAGGCTAACCTAGGAGAGGCTCATTGCAGGGTAATGAAGAACATTTTTCAAGTACCTTAGGCGTATGAAAGAGATTTTCTTAGTTTATGGTGGTGAGGAAGAGCTAAAAGTAAAGGTTTACTCAGATGCTAGCTTCCAAACTGATAGGGATGACTACCTATCACAATTGGGGTTTGTGTTCTTATTTAATGATGGTGTAATCAGCTTGAGGAGCTCAAAGCAAGACACATTGCTTATTCAACAACGGAATCAGAGTACATAGCGGCAAGTGAAGCTGCAAAGGAAGCTGTGTAGATGAAGAAATTCATTCATGATCTAGGAGTGGTTCCAAGCATCGATGACCCTATTGAGATTTTCTGCGGCAATGAGGGTGTGGTAGCTTTGGCGGAGAACCTAGAGCTCACAAGAGGATGAGACATATTTTGCGCAAATACCACTTCATACGAGATTTAATTGAGAGTGGTGATATATTCATGAGCAGAGTAGCGACAGATGGAAACTTGGCGGATCCAATCACTAAGCCGTTACCACAACCAACTCATGATTCTCACACCAAGGCAATAGGTGTTTGATTTGCTAGTTATTTAGCTTGAGTATTATATCTAGTATGTTTGATATGTATTTATTTAGGGAACATTAAACAATATTCTAACTTATGTTTTTTTTTATATATGATAGAGATCATTATATGTGTGTGATGCGGTTACATTCATTAAGTCTTTACTGTCTTCCATCTTAGCATGTTTAATCACTTCCCGAAATATTTTATATACTCCTAATATTCCACAGTCAGTTACTCTTCATGGGTAGGAAGAGTAATTAGGCTGAGGTGAGTGGTTGATCATAGTCACAAGTAACTTAGGATGATAATATCATTCATCCTTAGACATGAGATATATGAGTTACCATTTCACGAATCTTCTTTACTTTGGCGATTTTCAAATTAAGTTCGTAATTGGCTGTTATAAGGGAATTGCTGAGTAAAGTTTGAAACATGTTATGGGGTTGTGTAGTCAAAAGAATTTGTTACTTTGATAAGAAGATATCCCTGGGCCCGTCGATAATTGGGAGCTGGCACCAAATTTTCATGGCCATGCACGAGATACATTGATTGTAAATATGATGTAACTCATCTATTTGTTCACCACCAATCTGGAATCGAGAAACACAATCATGAACGATCTGGAGATTGAAATTTATCCATGTCTCGTGTTCACAAGGATATCGCGAACAAAAGGATGCTAATGATCACTTTTCTATAGACCCTTTCTTATTCCTAAAGGCAGTTAGGTTTTGTCAAGAATGACAACTCGTACCAACTTGGGGGCAATGATGCTTTGCTAGAGTCGCTCATTGTCTGTGATCAATATGACGTTGTATCATATGCAAGTGGTAGTCTGTTGGTGTCTACCCACTGACACACGTGTGCTATCATTACTACTGATGAGGTACGAGCCTATCGGGTCACACGCGAAGGGAAGATTCCGACAGCATGAACAAAAAGGAGAGAATAGTAAATTAGGGTTTCTGATGACCTTCACGGGCCCTCACGGGTCGTAGAAAGGTCGTAAACAGAAATCCTACACGAGCCTTAATAAGCCGGGTTTGAAATCGTGGATTCATGCTCTTCACGAGGGCTTCATAGCCCGTGAGAAACCGTGAAGAGAGAAGCCAAAGTGACACTTGAATTTTATTGGACCTTTTGTTTGGTCCAATGAATGGGTGGCATCTTGGCCTCCCCTGGAGCCATCTGGCTTCCTTGATGCCTGTATATGCCTCGTGTTTCTCTTCTTTACAACCTTTGTCACTTAGAGCAAAAATCATACACATAAAAACTCTTACATACACTAAGGGTTGAGGTTGGTGAGTTGTGAGCTCTAAAAAAGGTGAAGTTGTTCTCAAGTGTTTGATTCTAGGAAGGTAGTTGAACCTTGGGCTTTAGCAAAGGGTATCTCTCATACTTGGAGTGGATTATTTGATAAAGGAGATCAAGCCTTTGACTCTTTCATTCTCGTGCTTCACCAATATGAGATAGCAAGGGTATAACATTATTCTCTTCCCTTGTTTTACATTTATTTGTTGCTATACGTCATCTGTAGTAAAAGAGCCACAAAAGGACTTATATGCATGCGTTATTCATACCTAAAAAACTCGTTTTAAATCCCATGCTTCCGCTATTCGTGGATTATGTTACATGCTTGAGAATCTTTCATTAACTCCCTGACATCGAGTGCTCGTGACACTTATGTGGTAATAATAGCATTGTTGGGAAAATGATCTCATCAGTTTGAATTTGATGAGACAAAGTTAAGTTTGTAAGATGAGTTCTATATATAACTTAAACAGAATTATGAAGCTTAGTCAGACTGAACACTTAGAGTGATTCAGACTGAGTAGAAGCTGAATACAAGCTGAGCATATGTTGATCAGTTTATATTATACCTTAGCTTGTTTATTAATATGTTTAATAATCTGTGTATGTCACATAAGGTATATATCGAGTAGTCAGCTTGATGTGTTTCAAACTGAGTGACTCAGCTCAAAAGCAGAGTCAGCTCGACAGAGTTGCTAAATATGTTTTAGTCAACTAAGTTAGACTTCTAAGGATGAGTTTATCAATGTACGTGTTAGTTCATGTATGAATTCAGATTTGTTCTTGAAGAACTCAGCTTGATGAGTTTCAAGCTGAGTAACTCAGTCCGAGTGAAGAAGTCAGTTTAAAGATAATTTTAATATGTTTTAAATTCATCTTTATCTCTCTCTATATCTACGGAGCGGATAAGAAGACTCCATAATCAAGATTGAAGATTGAAGACTCAAGATAAGAAGATTCAAGATTCAAGATTCCGGTTTATCCGAAAGTTAGTTAGCGAATTAGGCTAAGTCTAGTTTGTTAGGAACCGTAGCAACAGGATTATAAATACTTATCTCCTGATAAGTTTATAGGTACGACTCAGTACGACTTAGAGACGATTACAACTAAGTGTTGCAGAGCCATACCTCACCTCATCGTATGTGTTACGAGTCTTGATTCAGTATCAAGATTTAATCACAGATTGCCAAAGAAGTTCGTGTGTTCGAATTAATCACATTAGTTGTGATATTGGTAAGTAATCATGTGTTGATTCAATCTGTGAAAATCCTGTTTAGAGAGTCGTCGGTATCTATAATTATATGTTAATTATAGATATCTAAGTTTGAGAGAATTGAGAGATTTATATTAGGTGATTATATATCAAGAGTTGCTTACTTGATAGTCATTGTAATCATCTTCTTATTCAAAGCATTGTAATCATCTTCTGATTAATAAAAGCATTTGATTGATTGTGGTTTGATTTACTGTGTGTAACACTTTTCTTTGATTTGTTCAATTTCCACAGAATGTGTATTTAACCCCCCCTTCTACACACTGTTGCTTGTTGTTACTCTCTCATACAAGGGACCAACAAGCATTCATTTCATCGGCCATCTACTCAAACATATTCAGGAGAATCTATTCCAGTGCTTTACCTGTTGGGGTTCTATGAACACAGCGGAAGCAAGGGAACAACAAGCAACGCGAGGGTACAAGTAAACAAAGCATAAAACCCCAAAATGGACCAATCTCTATAACTAGTATTTGCAACATGGAAAAAGAAGAGAAAGATGATATACCTTCCTCAGCTCCAGAATCTGTAGAAGAAGTGGATGACAAGAAAACAACCGAGTTTCCCTATATTGCAAGTCCACCCCGGGTTTGCTCAATCCTCTTGTACTAGCAAACCATTAATGGTCTTCAAAGCCTTGAAACCATTTCTGGAACAGCAATCTAGACTCAATTCCTGGAACAAATCTCTCAAATACACTATAAAATGAAACCCACATTGAGCTCTAAGTGTACTTTGTCAAGAACTCTCCAAGAGAGAAAAGAATCTAGAGAGAGAGAGAGGAGTAAGAGTCTAATCTAGAAATCTGAGGCAAAAACCGACCAAATCCACTCCCCATGACTGGCCATGTGCCTTTTAAAAAGCCAAGACATGCATTGGTCCAAAGGGGAGGTGGGAGACAAAAGTTGCATGCTATCAGACAGATTTCGCGCCGCGTACCCGTAGGTTTCCGCGCCGCGGAACATCCGCGTCGCGTACCCTAACAGGAACCGGGTCGCGTAATCTTCCTGCACTAGCTTCTTCACTTTAACACTTTCGGTCCCTCATCTTCCATTGCTGTCAGGATTGATCCCCGGCGTTTGACCCAATAGGCCCACACTATATTGGCAGTGATCCTAATGGCATACGTGCGTCAGTGGGCATACTCCAACAAACTCCCACTTGCACATGACACACCATACCCATAAACCACAGACAAAGAGCGGCCTCTAGCAAGGCATCTATGCCCCCAACAAGCATGAGTTTTGTCATCAAGAACAAAAACCAAATCCAGAATCAGATACGGAATGGTCCTATAGATAAGTGATCATTTATCCCTTCGTTCGCGATATCCGTGTGAACACGAGACATGGTTAAATATCAATCTCCAGATCGTTCACGATTATGTTTCTCGATCTCGATTGATGGTGACCCAAAATCTAGTTGCAAGCGATCAAACATCATCGCAACTTGAGCATGGCCATGCATTTTACGTCAGCGCTCAATCATCGAGGGGCCCATGGATATCGCTCTAAAACTAGAGGAACGAATCCCTTTGACTACATTGCTCCGCCACATACACCGTACTTTACCTAAAAGCTCCCTTTATAACAGCCAGTTACGAACTGCGTTTGAAAGCAATCAAAGCAAAGCAGATCCATGCTTTGAAACACATGTATCTCCAGTCTGAGGACTAAATGATATTATCATCCTGACTTACTTGTGACAGAAACCATGAAGTAAGTTCAGGTGTGGGTCGTCCAGTCACTTGACCATTGCAAGCACAGGCGAAGTGTTGCGTCTCTTTTATCTAATCCATTATTAGATAGCGACCAACCACTTACCTCAGCCTTATCTCAAACTTCCTCCCCGTGAAGAATGACCGACTGTGGACATTTAGAATGAAAAGAGCATTATGGGAAGTGTTAAACATGCTAAGATGGAACACGGTAAGGATTCATAAAATATCCGCCCTTGGCGCATTATTAAATCACATTTAATAATCAATATAGTATGAAGTACAATACTGCTTAATGTTCCCCAAGATAATATATATACCAAACATATAACTAAATCAAACTCAAGCTTTGTTCACCTAGGCCTAGTATGGTAAACATCACTAGCCCGTGACAACAGCTTAGTTAACAGATCTGCCATAAAGCCATCTGTGTAAACTCTGCTAGCGATCATGTCTCTACCTCAACCAATCACTCATAAAGTATACGTTGGTGAGACCATGACGCTTCCTTCAATTCATTGTACCTTCATTGTTTCAGAAGAACACAATAAGGTAAATGATTACTCAGACTTTGGTTCTTATATTAAAAGCCATCATACCCTCATTGTCTCAGAAGAACCCAATAGAGTCAGTGATGCTTCAAGAACTATTTTGATCAACAACACCATATTTTGTAGGATCATGAACTCCGATTAAAATCGGAAGTTATCCCATTCTATTCAGAAGCTAACACTAGAGTAACAATTTACTCTTGCTTATTTCATAATAGAGTACCAAGAACATATCTAAATATTTCTTGATGCCCTAAACCGGTTTTTGTATATTCTATAGTCGTCATGGATGCATAATTCCTTACTTTATCTTTTGAACAATATAAGGTAAGGACATTATCTCCATTACGTTGCAAATATAGAATTACAACAATGCTCCCACTAGCCCTGACATTCATACATGTTTCATCCTTGCTCATTGAAAACTCAAACAATTGATTTTCATATCAAAGCAAAGATTGTAACCTTAAGATGCTTATTTAAGTCCATCATGGGACTCCTTTTGCTTGTAGACTTTACAAGGATACTCTTAATGTAACAGACCATCGGATAGTTTTACGAGCACTTCCTCATAGAATTCCTATTAAGGAATGTGGTCTTTGCATTAAGTTGTCTTAGCTATGAAAGGCACTAAAATCACAAGTATCCGAGTTTACTTCAACATAACCACCAGTAGAGAATTTTTAGATGATACCCTCCTCATGGTAAATCATCGTAAAACTATCTCCTACTAGTCAGTATTTGAAGTTATCTACAAACTCAATATTCGACATAACCACTGAGAGAAAGTCATCATATGATACCTTCCACATGGTCAATCATAGATCTTTCCTATCAGTCGGTATTCGAAATCGTACACTTATCCATGTTGGTCTCTTTCAACAAAGAACAATTTTTACCCTTCGAGTTTCAACCCAAGGGTTGGAATTACCAAGTCCAATACTTGGATATCCCACATGGATTGCATCTCATTTTCATCACCCCTTTCCTTCTAACGGACTCTAGGCCCACTCTTGTTTTGGTAGTTTGATGTAAACATCATTAAGTCGTCTCCCTCAGATATAAAACTATATCTTTCGGGCCTTATGACAACTATTACCAAGTTTAAGAGGTAATGACTTAATGTCAGGTGCTCCAGCATAGCCATGCTGAGCTTCAATCACAATTGATTGCTAGTGCCAACATCAGGTTTTTCCATTCAAGGTATACTTTAATCCTACTGGCACCCGCAGATATTTGAAACCTTTTGAACAACACACTTCTTGTTCAAATATCCCATGGCCACAGTAGAATACTTAATGGAATAGCATCTCTAGATTCCGTATTCCTCCAACTCACCCTAAACACAGGTTGAGGAATTAGGACTTTGTGATGGACTAGCAAAGACACTCTTTCTAGTATCATCATCTAAGGTGCATACTTAACCATCTTTGTTGGTTTGGCTTTTGGAACATTTCCCGCCACTCTCAAAGTACTCCCCAAACAATAGGGTACTTTGGTTAAACCCATCATAATCGGACCATAACTAGAATGTCCGGTTCCTCCACTTGGCGACCATATATAACAATATGTCCTAGGAGGTTTGAATTATGAGACAAAACCATAATTCTTATGATGGTCACAAAACTCAGAACTTCATCCTCAACATCTCTATTAGATTTGAGTATTATAGTCTTATGCCCTCTTAGTCAAGTACTTTGTCGCAGATGTGTCTTGAACACCTCTCAAGGCTTCAGACGAGTGTCTAACAAATTAAACATATTCATCCTTTTACCTTCACTGGTAAGGTAACAAAGTATCCAATGTTACTCCTTAGGTTTTGCTTGAACGGTCTACACACAAAAGTGTGAACGAAATCTAACAAGCCTTCATTCCTCTCGCATACATAAGTGAAGGCTGTTTGAGTCATTCTACCCTAATAAATAAGATTTACAGTCATCAATTGATCCTAGATCAAAATATCCAAGTTTCTAACCACATGGAGCTTGGTGATGGAAGTCTTATTTATATGGTTAAATTGACTTTAGCAATAAGAGTAACATGTACAAATCATTCACGATCAATCTATTACTTCATAAGCAAACGCTTATAATAAATGCCATAACATGGATAAACTTTCAAATAAGCCACCAAATACATGATTCATAAGAAGTTAATCCATCGTTATCAAAAGGCATAGAAGATACATTGTTTCTAGCCACGCAGGGCGTAAAACATAGATCTAGTAAAGTAATAGACTAGCTGGAAGGAGTGGCAAGATTCCGACTTCCAATCCTTTTCAAATAGGGACAACCATCTTGTTTCCCGTTATGAAGTCCAGCTCTCTACATCTTCTACTTCTCTTTAACACCTGCACTTTGCAACAAACAAAATTGTGACAAACATGAGTGTTGTGGCTAGTATCCAAAACTTGCCCATAGAAGTAGGTAACTAGTAGAGTTTGATCATGAATGTACCTTAATATTTGGAGCCAATATTTCTCATCTTGTGCATCCTTAGTTCATCAAGGCACTTAGGGCAGGCGTGGCGACGCCAATTTCCATTCTTTCCACAAAAGTAGCAAACTTCCCCATTTGGAGTCTCATCTTGAGGCGCAATCTCATTGCCAAGCTTAGTAGAACCAAGCTTCCCATTTGAGGTAGCTCGCTTTCCAGTAGCCTTAGTAAGAGTGGACGAGGTGAGCTTACTTTTGGCCATGTTAGACTCAAGAGTCTTCAGCATGCCATTAAGCTCCATTAAGGATTTATCCATACCATGCATGTGATAATTCATAATGAATTGCTCATATGATGGTGGGAGTGATCGGAGAACAATATCCACCACCATTTCCCTTTCAATGGTAAATCCTAGCCTCTCCAAGCGTTCCACAAGTGCTTTCATCTTAAGCACGTGAATGCTTACGCTCTCACCATCCTGCAGCCGGCAACCAAGTAGTTCATTTAAACACCCATACCGTTCTTGCCTCACTTGTTGTTGGAACATGTCCTTCAACTCAAGCATCATCTCGTATGCATTTAGATCCTCTAATTGCCTTTGCAAGTTGGGGATCATCATGCTTAATATGAGACAAGAGACCTCGTTGGTGTCCTTGACGTGTTTGTTATACGCATCAACAATAGTCCTACTTGCGTTGGTAGCAGGGGCTTCTGGAAGGGGTTCCTCAGTGGAGTGTAACTTGTTTTCGTGTCGTAGGACAATGCGCAATTGCCTAGACCAATCCATAAAGTTACTCCCATCGAGTTTCTCCTTCTCAAGAAACGTACATAACGTGAAGTTGGTGTTGTTGATGCTAGTCGACGTCATCTATGAAAGCAGAGTCGTTTTAGTTAGTTTGATTGAAATCCTCGTTAAAATAATTACCCCATATGTTTAAGAAAAACAACTATTTTAACAAGGGCTAAGAACCCTATTTCACCTTGCACCGTGACGGGTTTTCCGCGGATCACGTGGCAAAGCTATTTAGGCCGGCAACCATTGACCGATTGCAATCCATTATTGCAACTCTTAGTTCCTTGCGGGATCCTACTTGACAACCATTGTGCCAAGTTTGTCATGTTTGATCCCTCCACACCGATTCTCAATTAATATTTTGTATAACTCGGCTAGAGCTCGACAATCATCCAAAATATTACATTGAAACCGTAAATCAACCATCAAGATACACGGTGGTACTTTCGCCCAAAATCGACTCGGCTAGAGCTCGACAATCGACCTTGCGAGTTGCCACACGCACCTTCCACACAGCTCATGCAAAGGCTAACTCGGCTAAAGCTCGACAATCAACCCTTACACGGCTAGATTCGGGTGGTGTCATCTTATGGCTGGTGTGCGATTTACATTTTAGAAAACGGGATTTTGTTTTCCGGTTAAAAAACCATTTTGAGTATGATTAACAAAAAGTGACAATAACCAAATGTTTTCACTAATCGGATACAAAACCATCGTTAAATCCGTTTGTTAATCGAGTGTGCGCGCGAGAGTTGTTAAACCATCTTTAAAACTCTTGGGTTTTATTATTTACAAAAATTGTCTAGCATGCAATAGTCCTACAACTCATGCATAAACAATATAATAAAACTATCACACGCATACAACAAATTGGTAACCATGCCCCTAAAACCTATTGTGTTTTCCCGTGAGCCACTACGGGAAAACAAAGTCATCTAAGGACCAAAATCCTTGACTTCGGATGTGCTCCCACTAAACCCGCTACCTCCATTGGGCCTCTCGGATTCGTGTTCACCAAGACGTCACTCCATTGACTCCCGATGGTTGCTCCATATTACAATTACATTGACTCTCGGATTCGGGGTTCTATGAACACAGCGGAAGCAAGGGAACAACAAGCAACGCGAGGGTACAAGTAAACAAAGCATAAAACCCCAAAATGGACCAATCTCTATAACTAGTATTTGCAACATGGAAAAAGAAGAGAAAGATGATATACCTTCCTCAGCTCCAGAATCTGTAGAAGAAGTGGATGACAAGAAAACAACCGAGTTTCCCTATATTGCAAGTCCACCCCGGGTTTGCTCAATCCTCTTGTACTAGCAAACCATTAATGGTCTTCAAAGCCTTGAAACCATTTCTGGAACAGCAATCTAGACTCAATTCCTGGAACAAATCTCTCAAAGACACTCTAAAATGAAACCTACATTGAGCTCTAAGTGTACTTTGTCAAGAACTCTCCAAGAGAGAAAATAATCTAGAGAGAGAGAGAGGAGTAAGAGTCTAATATGGAAATCTGAGGCAAAAACCGACCAAATCCACTCCCCATGACTGGCCATGTGCCTTTTAAAAAGCCAAGACATGCATTGGTCCAAAGGGGAGGTGGGAGACAAAAGTTGCATGCTGTCAGACAGATTTCGCGCCGCGTACCCGTAGGTTTCCGCGCCGCGGAACATCCGCGCCGCGTACCCTAACAGGAACCGCGTTGCATAATCTTCCTGCACACCAACTTCTCCACTTTAACACTTTCAGTCCCTCATCTTCCATTGCTGTCAGGATTGATCCCCGGCGTGTGACCCAATAGGCCCACACTATATTGGCAGTGATCCTAATGGCGTACGTGCGTCAGTGGGCATACTCCAACATTCCCTATAGCGGCCACTAGTCCCTCGTCTACTACGGGGGATTCACATTCCCGCCCCCAATAGCAATCACTGGTATCCTTAGCTCACGCCTCGGATTAGTCTTAGCCGTATGACTTGTAGTGTCTCCATCCATGGGTGCATTAGCAGTTCCCCCACCAAACAGATTCCGGTTTCTTAGAGTGTTAACCATTCTGAAGTGTAGATAACGCACTATAGATTAATATAACTTTTTATCATATAAGTCCTTATGCACACTTAGCTCAACTACAAGTATCCCGTACATGTACTAAGTAAATCCTAGCTAAGAACAGCTATAACATACAAGTAACCCCTGACTAGATTCACAGTATAGGCCTTCATATTATTACCAACACACTATACATACTAGATCTTAGCATCCCCACTAAGTCTCTCGATTCACGGGCTTAGGTAATGCACTACTAAAGGTCTAAGCATATGAATCATCACGTATAGGGCATCACATACAAATCATCATGTATAGGTTATTAAATGCACATCATATCATCAACATAGGTCTAGTGTAGTTTGAATACGGTACTATGCATAACCATAGTCATATAGGTAGTCGAGAGCTTGAATCTACTCGACCGCAACAATGAAACAATAACATGTAATCAGTCCAACTCAAGTTTACTAAACCTACATGTCTAGTTTCATTCATGGCATAAAGTGTTCACAATACACTAAGCATCCATATAATCCATTTCAGAAATATCTAAATAATATTAGCAACTCAGTAATCACATCATCAATCAATGCTCACCAGGACCTCCGGCTCCAGCTAACAACGCATTTTGAAAATGATTTGTAAGAATCGTTTTGAAAATTTTCGTATTGTCACCAAGGTTTAAGTCCAAACACAGTACTTGTATGCTTGAATCTCTTAAACGGAGTTGTAACATCTCAATATTTTTAAATAATGTAAGGATTCATTTAGATATGAAAAGCAATTCGGAAATATCCAATACAAGTGAACATCAATGTACAGACCAACACACGAGACTTACGGACCAAAGGTTAAACATGTTCGAAAGTTATTGTTTATAAATCATAGTTGGAAACAAGTTTGGGGAAAAGATGCTGTGACATGGGAGCCTTCCCCTTGTCTGTCTGAGACGGTCCTCAAAGATGAAATCAACAACGGATTAAGCATAAGCTTAGTGAGCATACAATACTCATACATTATATCAGACATACATTGAGATAATCATATACATCAGAAACACGTGTCACTCCACAGTGCCATTCAGGCTATGTTATTCAAGCGAATATGCCACTCAGGCAAATATGCCACTCAGGCGATGCTAGTCAAATGAATATGCCACTCCGGAGAATAATCATCACAATATCATATAAGAACATATATCACTATATAATACATAAGTTAGTGAAACTCACATGTTTGTCAATACAACAATAACGGTAATTCATAGGATAGCACGGTTAACGAATCAGACAGCGAGAACCTACAACACATTTACTGAATCAATACCGAGTATAAGTTCCTAAGTCACGCGACACACTCACATTGAGTCCTAAATTCGGACCAAGTGCAAGTCATACGGGTTCATCTAGGTCGAACTGAAGGCCAAATCGTACCAATACCTTAAGTAAGACCCAAGACAAGGCGGACCTCTACTTTATCATACTAACTCGGATCTAGGGCAAGTCAGACCTCCACTTCGTCACTTGGTCATACTAAGTCGGACCTAAGGTAAGTCGGATCATACGCAAGCGAAGTTGGATTACCACCTAATCGCACAAAACACATCAAGTCGCACAACATCAAGTCTGACGTATGGCTAAGTCGCACATGGGCCTAGGTCGTACAAGCTCCAAGTCAGACCAAACAATATTTCACATAATCGATCTAGGCCGAACCATATAAGTCGCATCATACTCTCTAAGTCAGGCCATGTACTCAAGTCGCACCACACCCCATGTCGCACATCTTATAAAAGTCGGACCAAGTTCATCTTGGTCGCACCACGCACACGCACACACAGACGACACAGGAACAATCCGAAGTCATTTGAATCGTAACCAAATCGAGTGATTCCAATTTCTAAGGATTCCTAACATCATATAAACAAATTCTTCTCAACTAATCTGATTATCATCAAGGTTAGAGGTCTTAAACCCCAAATTTTGTTTTTGATTTATGTTTTAACGCAAGAATATAAACATGAACTTAGAATTCGACTATAACTTAATATTTTGCTTTGTTTGATGCTCTTAACTGCCTTTGATACCTCTCGCCCCATTTAATCCAATATAACATCACCAAATCGATTTAAAAAGCAAAACAACTCATGGTTCTGTGTGACCTTGGTCTCGGCTCACACCAACAAGAACAGGGTAAATACCCTTTTAAATAAAGCTTTGTAACTCTCTTTATGAACTGAAATTCTTACATGATTAAAGCTACACAAGAGTAACATGCATTACTTGAGATTTTCCTTGTAGATTCAGCTCAACTTGATTTCCTTCTTTCTTTCTTCTTCACAACAATGCAAGAATACATAGTACACCCACACACAAACTCGCTTTCTGATGAACTGTCAATATAAGAGTGTTGGGGCTATGCCCTAATTAAGTACATATATATAGGCCCCCTTCTTGGGGCCAAGCCTAATCCTTCATAACTTCTTGGACACAATTGCCTAATTAAGTTATGGCCCAACACAAGTCTTGAAATATAAGGTTAGTCATCTAAGCCCACCCTATATATATATATATATATATATATATATCCATTAATAGACAAACCCAACAATCCACAACTCTTGTAATTGATTTATATTAACATAAAAATCTCAACTTACATTATAATATTCATAATTTTAAAAACGGGTATTACACAATCGAACGAAAGAAGCTTTTAGTAATATGGCCGTGATCTACCATTACGTGCGACTATCTCCACTATAGAAAGAAAAAAGTAAACAGTGATCAAATTCGCTAGTAAATACAAGAAAAATGGCTTTCTACATATGCATCGTCTAAAACAATGATTTTTACCGGCGTAGAAAAGAAAGAAACTTCATAGAAGTTGAAATAAGAAAAAATAGATATGCCTAATTGTTTTAGTTTATGGGTAAATAATCAAATTGATAGAGTAAGCACCATAAAGATAAATTAGTGAGGTTTTGGGCTGATACAATAATAATTGCTTACTCTTGACATGATGTCAGACAAAAAAAAATAGGAATCCACTTATGTAATAGAGTCGATCCACTAAGGTATTGAGCAGCGGTGTAGGATCGGATCCTAAAGATTGTAAGTCTTTCCTTTATAAAGTCTTTTTCAAAAATTCTATATAAATTTCTATATAATTTGAAACTGAGATTGTTACCTTTCACAAAATTATAATGATAGGCGAAATATATATGTTTTATTCTTCTCAAGGTGGGAGAAAAGATCAAACTAGAATAAACTGGGTTTTTAATCCAAACATTATATTTAAGTTTGAAACTCATTTTATTAACTTCTATTTGTTAACTTGAAAAAAATGGGACAGATCTATGAGAAATTTTATGTAGTTAAATGGGGTAGATTCAAATGGGATACAAAGAGAGGTGATTGCCAAACCGTATGAGATAGGAAACTCTCAAGTACGGTTTATTCTAAGTGATAGAATTTACACACCTCTTCCAACTGGAGAGTACAGAACACGCCATTCGGTAGAGGGATTCTGAAATTGTGGAGGTTTGGTTTGACGAAGCTTGCTGAGTTGTAAACATGCTATAGTACTTACTCCTAGTAATTATATTGAATCTCATAATTGCTTGAAGATCAATAGACAGTTTCAGATAAAACATGATACTTTTCCTTTTTTTAGTTATTATTTAGAATGTTTTAGATGTATTTTGATTTGTTATAATTAATTAATTATTGACCACATCATTCAAATAAAATAAATCGTTTCTTTAATTTGGAAGAACCAATCAAATAATTTATTTATATCTCTTCTTATTTCGTATGGTATTTTGTAGGAATAAACATTTGTTGTACCTGTGTGTTTAAATATACAAGAACAAAAAGAATAGAATAATTTTTATACCAGATAAGTGACCATTAATACCATTGAGAAATGTTTAATATAGTTCATACTTATTGCGTAGTTCTAAAGGACTAATCTTAGCGCTTGGATCAGCCCCATTAATGGTCCAGATTGAATTTTAAAAATTTGGGCGGAGTGACATTTTCGTAATCAACAAGTAATGATTTTACCATCACATGTGATTGTATAGTGAATCACATGTGATTTTGTATTGAATCACATGTGATTAAATATTAAAATTTAGGACTATATTTTTTATATGAACTATATTGAACACAACTCTAATATCATTTTCATAATCGTGAGCAAGAAAATATAATCATACCAAAAGAAAAAAAACTGGAAAATAAAAAAATAAATGAAAGAAATATTAATTAGGTATGACAGCTAGCAATTTTGAGAATCCCGTACGTACAAATCGTTAAAGTCAAAAAAGGACGGGAGAAAGAAACCTTTTAGCCTTCATGACCATTTGAGAAGTAAATCGTGATCAACAAACTCCTCACTTGAGAAGCCATTATTATTAATACTATTAGCATCACAACACCAAAAAATAAAGATATTGTATAATAAAGTGTGTAATAATTAAAAAAAAATATTTAACATGTGCCTACTGATTTTGTGTTTTTTTAGTGTGGTTGGAGTTGAATTTGTTTTTGGTGTCAAGAGTTCCACTAATTTTTGGTGTTTTCGTATTATATGAGTTGGAGTTGGTCTAATATTATCATTTAAAATGAAAGGAGAATTAAACACATGTATATGTAGGTGGAACAATGGTAAAAAAGAAAAAAGAAAAAAAAATTGTTAGTAAGTATAAAAAGGTTTTTTGACCAATGCGTTGCAGCGGATTTTAAAACATACACTTAAATAAAATTCAAAGATTAAAAATAAATAGTCTATATCTTGATATATATGTTACCATAACTTGACCGGTCCTAATTAAGACATGACCACATTCTTAACATACATAAAAAAACAAACCAACACTGTTAATCCAATTGCACCCATCATCACACCCTTAAACCTCTAAGAAAATAACATAATACATGTATCAATGCCGAATCATTCTCCTACCACTATTAAAATCTTTCTTCAACTATTAATTGATATATAATCTTCAAAAAAAAGTAATAATATCGTATGAAAGGTTAACTTAACAACCATTATTATTGCGAGATCCGCAAGAAACAATTTTAGTCATTCATTTGGTAAGTGAAATTAATGTATTAATGAAGAATGTGAAGTGATAGAGGGTGGCAAGATGCATGAGATGAATTTATAGGTGAAAGGTGAAAGGTGAGATTGAAATAGGGAAAATTGAACAGCTAAAATTAAATATCGCGGTTATCATAATAAAAATGATTTTTCAAACAAACTTCTTCATAATATAGCTCTATATTTAAAAACCAGAAAGAATGAAAACGTAAATACAATGATAGATGTTAATTTTTTCCATCGGTGGGGATTCTCTTTTCTTTTTTCTTTACTGTTAACTAAATTTAGTGTTGAAAGTATATCGAATTCATATTTTACAGTTGTAGAAGGAATAGAGAAATTACACAGCCTTCACTTCTATAATGCAACTATCTTAAATCTAATTTTTTATTTTTATTCAACAAATCCCTTTAGAAAAACAATATCTCTAAAAAAGAGTAAGTTTGTGGGGTTCCAACTCGAAACTAATTGTTATAAGAGGAGTAGCCCAAAACTCTTACAAAGCTTATTACAAAGTCACTTTCCGTCCGATGTGGGACAATACTCAACACGCCCCCTCACGTGTGGCGTTCTTGTTTTTTTCTCGCCGCCTAACACGTGGATACTTATGGGTTACGTATCTTGCTCTGATACCATGTAAGTTTGTGGAGTTCCAACTCAAAGTCAATTGGTCATAAGAAGAGTAGTCAAAAACTCGTATACAGCTAATTACAAAGTCACTTTTCGTCCGAAAGATCTATTTTAAGTGAATCTACAAATTTTTTGGAATATAAAATATAATATAATACAAATAAATCCAGTTCTTTTTCCTTCATAGCTGTCTTTACCATAATAGAAGAAGGAACTCTTGGTTAATTTTAAGTTTTTTCATTGATTTGAAATGATTTATTATAAAATATATATAAAATTAACATCAAAGTGCCGTATACAAAATATTGTTTCATGAAAAAGTTGCTTTCCCAGTCTGCATGTTACGATAGAGATTTAAATAGATTTAGTAGATCGAATAAATTATTTTTCTATTTTTTTTTTTTTTTGAAAAGCAAATTATTTTTCTATTAAAAGTCTCTTGAACATCTTACAAAAACAAAATTCTGTAATATATTTAGTATAACAGAATAAGTTGCTTTTATTAATATTATAATTGAAACTTAAATCTTTTTCAGTTTAATTATTTTAATCAATAAAATTATAATTTAAAATTTAATGACTTGATTGTTTTCCTATAAATCATATAAAAAATTAGAAACATCGACAATGTAATAACCGTTAGTACACTAACACTGATATTATTCTGACTTACGTAATTATGATATAGTACTCTACAATTCAAGCTTCTTTTAAACAAAATTAAAAAAACTAAACCCTACTACACTAAAATATATATAACCTCTCTTATAACAAATACCCGCACACATAGTTAGAATTTGCCATATTTTCAATAATAGTTTTAACTATACTTTAAAATATAAACCTTTCTTTCTCTCAACACTCAGTGACTCCACCGGTCCACCAAAGGTTAAACTATCTCTCTTACCTTCAAGGGATAAAAACCATTTTCAAAGTAAACTAACAAAGTAACCAACAAAAATTACCCTTAAGAAGAAAATGTTCTCTTTGTTACCCTTGCACACCGGTAGAAAATGACAACAACTTTTATTAACACTTAAATATAAAATTTATAAATAGTTCTAATAAATTTATATCCATAAGTAAGAAAATGAATATTATAATTAACTCCAAAACTAATATATAAATTAAGCCTTAAATAAACACTTATAAGACGACTAATTTTTTCAGGTTTTTGAACAATACATATAAAGATAAATGCTTTTACCTTCTTGCGAGTTGTGATGCTATTTTGATATTTTCTCTTTAAAAATAAACCTCCCATACATGATGCTATTTTGACTACTTTTAATTTTCTTTCTATTTCTCATATATTCATATGCGCAATGTAAAACACTTGAGTGCCCTTGCGTACTCTTTGTCTACTACTTTAACATAATAAAAACTCTCTCTCTCTCTCTCCTACTTTTTGCAAACTTACCCACTTTCATAGACGTCTTTCTCCTTAATTATTTCTGGGCTGGAGCAAAAAGAGTGCAAGACTTCTATCAGTACTACTGCTACACCTGCACAGTCAATCAGTGTGATCCGGTTCGCCGGTTTCAGCCGGGTTTTCTTTAACACTATAAATCCAAGCAAAGTCTTCACTCTATGTATTCATTTTTCTCTCTTCATCTTCGTCTTTGAATCTCTCTATCTTCTCTCTCTCAGAGATTGATATGTAAGCAATAAGTTTACGTAAATAAAAATAAAGAAAACAAGAAATGGGGAGAGAGAGACGATGAAGAAGACCAAGAAAACATGTTTTTTGAGGTGGGAGGTATTGAGTGTTTGCCTATGAATAGATAGAAACAGAAAGAGGAGCATATGATTGTATGGGTACGTCTTTGGTGATATCATTAGAGGTCGTGTGTTGATGCTGGAAAAATCGGGATGGATAAAAGTTTTAGAAGGACAGTGGGTACAAAAGTAGAAGACATTGATGGAGCTAGGCATGGCGTGTGAAAGGGGAAAAAGGATGGACAGGAAGGTTTTGATTAGTGAAACGTAGTGGACAAAAAACAATGAAGCTAGCACATACTCGAACTTTCGCCTTTGAGCATAAATGGAGATACTCTTTCCAGCAGACTATAAGAACTTACTGAAATTTCTAACATGGACATTTAATATATACAATAAAGGTACTGTGGATGAACAGGAACCTTTAGCAGACTAAATGTTAATATTTAATTAATTAATTAAATTATATGAAAAACAAATAACTTACCACCCCACCATACCAACATATTGTTACAATTGTTGATAAATTAATATTATAACAAACACATGATAGGTTAGTGTTCATTTCATCTTAGTAAATATTAGTAAGTATAATTCTGAATTAAAAGAAAATCACTTTATTAAAATTTTGTGTTTGAATATTAATTTCTATATTTAGTTTATTTTTACATTCAATGTAATTTTACTTTCTTATTTTTTTTTAATGAATATAGTCTTTCTTAGTTTCTGAGACTTCAATAAAGTTAATTATATAAACACCGGAATGTTGGGGTGATGATACATTAAACTCGTACCGAAATTCTACGAAGTGGAGATGCTTGAATGTCAAAAAAGTACATTTTATTTTTATTAATTTTTATTAAAGTCCATGTAGTGTGCAATAACTTTGGCTACATTATCCCTTTAACATGTAATTAGAGAAGACTCCAATCTTGTGAAAAGTGTTGCAAAATATAAAGCTTAACGAAATCCAAGATGTTTATTTATGTTATATCTATGTAGCTAGTTTTTAAGAGTTTAACTAGAAAGTACTTTGTAGATATAAGTAACGGTTTCTTTGTTTGTGGACAACACTTTGATTCTTCACATTTGATGTGAATTCTCATTCCAATCTTTGGAACATGGTGTTAAATAACTCTTGCAGAAACTGGTAGGCTGCGAAGAACCACCGTCTCCACAGTCAAGCCGGGGCCAAATCCAAATAGAACACCCCAGTCCAAACCTTCACCAAATGTGTTCTTCCTTTCTTTCATGGAGTTCTTTCTCATCTCTTCAATGATAAATAACACACATGCACTAGTCAAGTTTCCATATTCTCTTAGGACATGTCTACTAGCCCTTAATTTCTCCTTATTTAGGTTTAGAGTTAGCTCGATTTCGTCCAATATGGCTCGACCACCGGGGTGGACTACCCAAAAGAGAGAGTTCCAATCGCTTAGACCAAGCGGAGAAACTGCGTTCATTAGTACATTGTGTATATTCTCTGAGATCAATTTAGGAACATCCCTATGCAATTTCATTGTTAGCCCTTCCTCCCTTAAATGTAATTTCATTGCCATTTCAGTGTTTGGTATGATTGTTTGATTTGTAGACACAATCTCAAACAATGACTGTTCAATCAAAGGGTTTGGATCTGAACCAACAATGATCGCGGCAGCTCCATCCCCAAAAAGAGCTTGGCCAACCAAAGAATCAATGTGGTTCTCGTTTGGTCCACGAAAAATAATAGTCGTGATCTCTGCGCAAACAACAAGAACACGTGAACCCTTGTTGTTTTCAGCAAGGTCTTTAGCTAGACGAAGGACCATGCCTCCGGCTGAGCATCCCTGTTGGTACATCATGAGACGCTTGACCGAAGGGGAGAGACCAAGTAGCTTGGTTAGTTGAAAGTCAGCACCAGGCATGTCGATTCCCGAGGTGGTGCAAAAGATTAGATGGGTGATCTTTGATATCGGGAGCCCCCACTCAGTGATGGCTTTTGTAGCAGCTTCAGCACCAAGCTTTGGGACAGCAGTTATCAACAAGTCTTGGCGAGCATTCAAAGATGGAGTCATGTAGTCACACATCATTGGGTTTTGTTTAAGTAGGTCTTCTGTGAGAAGCATATATCGTTTCTTTATCATTGTTTTCTCACCTACAATATATCACATCAACAGTTTTAAATGAATGTTTGTCTTTTACTAAATAAATCATGTAGATTAACTCTCTCACACCACATTAAAACAATAATTAATTAATAGATGTTCTATATCCTTTTATAAAGTGTTTTTACTTATTTTCTTACTCATAAGATCAAGACACATGTCCAATGCAATAGAGAAGGTGAGAAAAGAGACTTAGGGGATTTCACATCTCATCTTCTTATGAGTAGAAGAATATAGTAGGAAAAAATAGAATTTTCCATTATTTAAGTGTGATTCTATTTAAAACATAAATCTTAATTGACCTCAAATAATGTAATGATTTAACTGTATAACATGCATTAAAAGCTGTAATTGATTAATATAACGTAGTATGTGGAAGAGGTAGAATCGAAATAGTATTACGCTAATTTAATTTATTAATTTGTATCTTATTACAAAGGATACATAAAATTTTGGAAGTTGTTTCGACTTATAAATACGTATAACATATTTCTATAAGTAAATGTATGAGATAAATTAAAAACTGTAGGAAAAAAATGTTCGTATCAACATGAATTAAAAGTACGGTAGAAATGTGAATTCTTTGTACCAAACTTCGTCGTGTTTCATCACTTAAAGGAAGTGCAGAAAAATTTGGTGCTAAATAATTAATCGTTACATTTTTACGTGTAAACAAATTTAATTTTTTATGTACTTAAAAACGAGTAAACTATTTTTACAGTCATGAATATAAACATTATTATTTAGTTTCTATATATAATCATATTTCAAGATTATAAATAGGAATTTTATAAAAATACATAAAAAAGTAAAAAGAAATATAATATTAATTGTAGTATCATTTTGTCGCTTTAATAATCTCATCAGCCATAAATTCCGAATAAAACACGTTACTTGACACAGATAAAAAATATAGATTTAATTAAATGTTTTTTATTTGCTTTTTATGGTTTTTCCTAACATTTTATTTGTTTAGTTTTGATCCCCCGATTAAATTAAAATAATCAAATTATTCTTGTACTCTTATTTTATTTATTCTCTTCATTTTTACTTCATTTTGAAAACTATTTTAAAAAATAAATAAACTTAAATTAAAAAAGTTCTAATTATCTCTCCTCTCTCACACACTTTAACACACACATACACTCTCTCCTCTTTCTCTATTTTCTCTCTCTCATTACTACATCTATGAATCACACCACCACTACATTGTGAACCATCCCCCTACTATCTTCCACCATCCACTCCATCGTCAACAACTTGCATTTTTAACGCAACCGGCCACAAAGAATCAAACACCTAAATTCCCTCCGGTAACTAAGAATCAAACACCCAAATCAAAAACATGGACAATGATAAATAAGGGACGGCGAAGAACCTCCGGCCACGAAGAATCATAGACGTATTATCAGCTCTAGCCACAAAGATTCAAACACCTAAAGTCGACCTCCAATAATCCACTTCATCTTTATATGATTCTATATAGATGAATGAAAAGGGGGCTGAATCAATGCATCCCTACCCTATGATGTAGGGGTGTGTTCGGTTCTGGAACCGGCCCGAACCGGACCGGAACCGAAAGAACCGGGAACCGAAATTGGTCAAAAGCTAGAACCGATAACCGGACCGATATAAGGGAACCGGTTCCTGTCTCGGTTCCGGTTATTAACCGGTTATTTCGGGTATAGAACCGGAAAAACCGAAAAAACCGAAAATTTTCTATAGACCCGGTTTCAAGCGTAGGAACCGAAAGAACCGATACAATAAAAGAATGAATCAACTACTTTAATAGTATTGACACATATCTCGATGAAGCAGAACTGCAGAAGCATTATGTATTAATACATATATATAAATATCATCGATGAATAATGGAGTGCAATTATTTGATAGAACACTATTTTAATATATATATATCATCGATGAAGCAGAAGCACTAGTTTAATATATTATATATACACATATTAGTAGATATATATTCGAAGTTACGATCAAGTATATATATATATATATATATATATATATATATATATATATATATATATTCGTGAACCATGAAGCAGAAGCACTAGTTTAATATATTATATATACACATATTAGTTGATTTTTACCCATAAAGGTTAACTAATAACAAAAAAGCTAAACAGTTTAAAGTTACAGTAAAAAAACTTGAAATCGTAAGTAGACATACATGCATTTTTGACACTAGCATATGACCAAAAAATAATAGTTCGTTGACTTCGTTCTTACAAACAATAATCATTAGTCATATCACTAACGATAATATTTCAATAACCAACCATATCACAAAAATAATAGGTCATAGCCAAACATATGACAAATACAAAATCACAAACCAACCGGTTCCGGTTCTAAGACCGAATTACCCGATAACCGGTGGAACCGGAACCGAAAGAACCGAAAACCGAAAATAAGATTTTAGGAGAACCGATAACCGAACCGAATATTCCGGTTCCGGTTCCGGTTCGGTTCCGGTTCCGGTTCGGTTTTTCGGTCAAAAAGCTCATCCCTACTATGATGTAAGTGAGAGGATTAACCTATTCATGTGACATATGTATGTGAAGGGAGAGGATACACCCATGACCAAACAACACTCGAAAAAACCCAGTGATTTAGTCTCTTTATAGGAAAAAGGAAGAATATATATTTATTTATACTTTTTCTTCGTGGTTCATCTTTATTAAAAATAATGACATATAAATCCAATATTTATCTTTTTTTCATTAATAACAACACCAACAAGAATCAGGGTTCTAAAAAACGCGCCATGGCGGCGCCGTTGTGGCGCCAAGGCGTGAGGTGCGACTCCGCCGTTAAGGAACAGTCCTTGGCGGCGAGGTTAGGCGTGGTGTAAGACAAGGCGGCATAAGGCGCGCCTTTACGCGCCATATGGCGATTTTTTTAAGGCGTAGCGCCCCAAAAACATTTTTTTTAAAACAATTGACTTTTTTATATACATTTTGCGGTCGCGTGTTTTAAACTTCTATAAATTTGTATTTTGTAATTTATATATGTTACTTTGCCCCTAATTTGAGCAACTTTGTGTAATTTGTATATTAATAATGATAAATTGGATATAAATATTTATGAAATATATACAAAATTGTCGCCTTAAAAAACGCCATGACTCGCCATGGCTCCAAAAACTTGAGGCTTGACCTCGCCCCCACGCCACGCCTCACGTTATTTAGAACCTTGACAAGAATAATCATAATTATAATAATAATAATGATGATAACAATAATAATAATAATAATAATAATAATAATAATAATAATAATAATAATAATAATAATAATAATAATAATAACAACAACTACAACAACAACAACAATAACAAAAACAACACACTACTAGAAAAAAGCTAATTTTCGCCGTCGGAAATCCGTCGGTATGTAATTAGTTACCACACCCTCGGAATTTCGTCGGAAATCCGTTAGAATTTTCCGATGAATTTATGATAGATCACTATTTGTCAGAAATCTGTCGTAAATTTGTTGGAAATCCATCGATATGTAATTAGTTACCACACCCTCGGAATTTCATCGGAAATTCGTCGGAATTTTCCGACGAATTTCCGATGGATCACTATTTATCGGAAATCCGTCGGAAATTTGTCGGAAATCCATCGATATGTAGTTAGTTACCACACCCTAGGAATTTCGTCGGAAATCCGTCTGAATTTTCCGACAAATTCAATCCGTCGGAACTTTTTCGTCAGAAAAAGCCTTTTTTTCTAGTAGTGACAACAACTATAATAACAACAATAATAAACATGATGATGATGATGGAAGTTTACTTACAAATTCGTTTAAATTTATCTTTAAGACCAACCATGTTTTCACTGTTTGTAACACGAAAATAGTATTCAGGGTAATCAGCTTGATAAAAACAATTGGGAGGAATTGTTGTGCCAATTGCAAGAATGGTGGCAAGACCATCTGCACGTTGTGTCTCTCGAATGCTTTCAATGTTAAAAGTTGATTGTGACGATGACATTTTGGTATAGAATGATCACTTTGATAGCCCTTTATTTTGAAATAATGGAACAAATAATGAGATTTATTGATGAAAGGGATACCAAGAAAAGGTTGTGTTGTTTACATGTTTGTATTACTATTTATAGCAAGTTCAACTTAAAAAATTAATAGCTAGACATTAAAGTAGTCTACACGATTTACGTAAATGGGTATAAGGATAAAATAGAGAAAAAGCTAATAAAAAAATAGAATTTTCGAATAGTTAGATTATAATTTTGGTCCGGGTTAAAATTCTAGATTTGATTTCTATGGTTTATTTTTTTATGAATTTGGTCTTTTCAGATACGATAACTTTTACACTATCCATAGCACCAAGCGGGTGGGGGTGAAGGTTGCTAGCGGTTCCCGGTGAACACCGCTACGCCCCCCGCGGTTTGAACCCCGTGGTTTCCTTCACGGTTTCTTGAAACTATTACACCCGCTCAATAAATCCCATTTTTCTTTTTTTTCCTTTTTTTCCTTTTTCCAAAGACCAAATAAAAAAAATTGTTTTTTAATTTAAAAGCCAGTCTACTTATTTATTTTTTATAAACTTTTATTTTTTTTCCAATTCATCCACTGTAAATACTATAACTAGGTTTTAGATGTTTTATTATTTAATATTTAATAGTAAATGTTATGTTATTTTTCATTTTTAATGTTTAGTAATGTTAGGAATTTTTTTATTATTTGTATTGTTTTAATTTTTAATCAATTTCAGAATATTTTATTTTATTATATTATATAATGTATTTAAAAAAAGAATTAAAAAAAGTGGAAAAGGTTGGGGGTATAGGGGGTGTGGTACTCCACTTGAGGGTAGGGTATGAAAGAGAAAAGCTGATGTGGCGCAGATGTGGCAGCAGAGTTCAGTGGATTCTGTCGGTGCACTACGGATGGTCTTATATTTTTAGTTCCTAGACTGTTCAACGAATGTTAATTTTTTCTAAATGTCCATTTTACCCTTTTAATAATTTCAGTATTGGTTCTTTAGGTTTATTATTAATTTTAATATGATACTTTAATGATTGTTTCAAATGAATCATATTTAATAACCTATTTATTACTAATATCTTAGAAAATATTATTATTATTATTGTTATATTATTATTATTATTATTATTTATTTATTTATTTATTTATTTATTTATTGGTGTTGTTATTATTACAACAAGTAAATTAAGCCAAATTTAAAATAGTTTACCAATTTAATCAATATATATTCTCATCAATAAAAATGTGTAACTTGCATTTGAGATAAAGTGGCAACCAAAATGGCTAAATCGATGATTTGTTTTTATACATTTCCATATGAATTTTTTTTCTTCGTTATTTATGTTATGTACTTTTCAAAAGCATATTTAACTTATTATTATTTATATTAATTAAATGTTTTAAGTAAAGGTTAAGATCCTCAAATGTTGTCGTCAACATCACCCATCATATTATCTTATAAACATATCAAAGGGCTTATAGCTCAGCAGTATCTTATGTTGTAAGGTCGTGCCTCCTCTCAAGAGGTTGTGGATTCAAGTCCTGACGTGAACAGTGGTGTAGATTTAGGAGTAGGTTTAAAGAGTGTGTGTGTTTGCTGTTAAAAAAAATCTCATAAACATGACAGTAGGATCTATAATGGTACCCCTTTTTGACTTAAAAATAAGGGACTCATTATAATATTTGTAAGATAACATAATCGATTATGTTTAACCATAACATAAGAGAATATTAAGCCTTAATATAATCATGATATGGTTATATATATTTGACCATTTTACTTTTATTTATATTTTGGTTCCCATTTATCTAAAAATGTAGTTATATAATTAGTAAATAAACTGAATATTCGTTTTTGGGATTTGGGAGGAGAGGCTGCTGAGGAGTAGGAAGCTAGGTGAGCTTGAGTAACTTGAAAATCTTCTAATAAATGTTGCTCTAGCTAGATAAAGCTAGCAGGTGTAGTTAGGGACCCTCAAATGATGGTTGTTATTTGGTAAAAGAACGAGTAGGAAAATAATAGATGGGGTGTGATTAAATGGGAGAGGCCCATCGGTGGAGACTTGGTGGATAAATTAACTCCCAGGAAAGTAAATATCTTTATGTGGAGAGTTTGATGATAGACTCGAGATAGATTTACATTTCTGTTTATGCCCGCTATATGAGGAAGAGGTGTGTAATCAATTGTCCATGCGTTGTGGGAATGGAGGAAGGTGCAAGTATACGGACTTCAACATTCAAATGGTGGTCAAAAGATGTTTCTGTATTAATCACAAAAGATCAAGATTATTGGCAAGCAAATTAATATATGAAACTTTTTTGGTCTTATCGAAATCAAGTAGTATTCAAGCAAACTAAGAAGTCTTGGTGAAAAGTTTCTTTGAGTTTCAGAAGCTTTAACTGAATTTCTTAAACATGCAACCGACGAAGATTATAGATCGATACTGCTGGTTGATTTTTATTAGGAGAATTGTTTCCATTCATGACTTTAAAATCATGAAGATCCATACAGAACATGTGATTTTTAAAACGTTATTATTGTTTTAATTGTCGTTTAAACCTAATTCCTAGCTTATTTAATTCTCTGTTTATAATTAAAATTAATACACAATTAATATTATTATTACATTAATTTAATACAAATTAAAACTAATGCTACATGTATACGTTTTTTTAAGGCACTACATCTATACGTTTTTTGTGATAGTTTTTTTTTATTATCACTACACGGACAAAGGCATTCAGCAACGACAGAAGTCGTCGCTAAAAGTCCCAATGTCATCGAAGAAGGTATTTCACGAGGACATGTCGTCGCCAAAGTGTCGTTGGCGGAAAGCCCGTATGGAAATTTTTTTCGCGAGGACATGTCGTCACAGAAAGTTGGACAACTTTTATAGACGACTACTTTCGTCATGAAAAGTGATTTTTAAAAAATAAATCCAAAATAAATAAATTCTTTTTTGGCGAAGACTTTATCGCCGCTAAGGTGATTTTCCACTTAATTATTAATTTTATTTTAATTAGTTTTTAGCGGCTACAGTGACGTCGAAGTGATTTTCCATTTTTAATATTATTTAATGGGTTTTAGCGATGACTTTGTTGTCGTCAAAAGTGTTTTTGATTTTTATTTTATTTTACCTGTTGTTTATAATATATTTAAATGCTAAAACTGTTTATGTACCAGTTTTTAGAAATAAAGTACTTACACCAGCATAATATTACACAAAACAATAATGTACTTTTTACAAACTAGTTTAATGTAATTTAATTAATAAAATATAACTAATATCCATCATCGTCTTCTTCTTCTTCCTCATCCATGTCCTCATCATCTTCGGTTACGTTCATTAAAAAAGAAGTCGGTTGAAAGTCGTGAATATCATGCATGGTTTCTAGCATCACGATGACACATCATTTCATCCACTTCATGGTCGTGCCCGGCCCACCAAAACCATTTTTGGCGTCATTCTCTCTTTTGTTCAAAGTTGTTGCCATAATCAATACTTGACGTGAGACCCAATAGCCCTATGCCTCATTGGCAGTGGTACCAACTAGTGTGTCTCAGTGGGTATATTCCAACACCTCTTCTCCAAGAATCGGCTCCAAATAAGAATTCTCCAAAAGATCCCTTCAAAGAATGCCAAAAAATCAATTTATTGTTGAGGTTTCCCGACATGCTCGCGCGTGTAGCCCCTCTCCTCGCGGCGCGAAGCATGGATAATCGTCTTCTTCCTTTTCAAATTCAAAGAGTCGGACTAATCAAGGACACCTTCACGGCGCGAAGAGTCAGGCTCGTGGCGTGAATCTTACATTTGTAACTTTGCCGAGATTTCTAGCTAGCGAGAAGGACCTATCTTCCGTCAAAATCGTCTTTAGGGCACGAAGGGGTATGCTTGCGGCGCAAAGATCCTTCTCCGGTTCGATTTTCTGAACTTTCATCTTTTTTTGACTTGTTTCTTCACATCTTTGAGCACTTTTGTATTGAAACATCTATGAATCATAAAATACACATTTTGGGTGAAAAAATCCATTCTTTTAGGTAGAAGAGAGTTTAGCACTTTGCGGTTTTTGGCCTTTGGGTTTATGGTTTATATATATATATATATATATATATATATATATATATATATATATATATATATATATATATATATATATATATATTGTTTTTCTGTTTTTGTTTTTTTGTATTTTTATTTTTATTTTGATCAGTGTTTTCCTTGTTGCTCCTCTTTTCCTTATTGTTTTCTGTCCCTTGGATGCCGAAGGTCTTTTCTGGAAGCAATCTCTCTACCTACGGATAGAGGTATAATTGTCTACATCTCACCTCCCCCAAACCCCGCTTTAGCGGGATTGGGTATTGTTGTTGTTGTTGTTGTTGTCAATTAAAAATAAAGATATTGATGGAAATTATTATGTATGATTTTGGAAATATCAATCATTAACTATTGTTCTGAGATACATCATAGGTATTACGACCCTCTATTCACCATTTAATGTAATATATATTTCAATCTCATTAGTATCAATAAAATGTAGGTATTGTTATGGCACTGAGAACTTTTAAATAATTTCCAAATTCAACTGTCACATATTCAGATCTGTAATTTAATTGGAATATTTTATTTTATTATTTGTGTCATTTTGCTGCGTATATTGCAATATTCTCACTTCATTACGTTATCTATAATAACCTTCTTATATTTAAAGATTTTATTTTTCCTTGAGAACTTAATAAAACTTGTTGACACTTAATGCCAACTAATTCTTATATTCTCATTCTTTATATGGTAATCACTTACTTGAATTAACATCATCACATATAAGATTATTCACATATGTAAACAAACAATATTGTTTCATTTACTAGGAACTAGTCATCGTAGTTAATCAAATATTGTAGCAGTAATCTACTGTACAGTGTGAATCTGCCACCGATGTGCACTACGGAAGACAGCCTGATCCGGTCTATACTTTTTATCGCCCACATAAAATCACACACATATATAGTATCATTTTCATACACACACATATGACTATCATCAATAATAGGACTTGAACACATGTAATCTCTATTACTTTGATAAATATGTAGTGTTAATGTATGTTAGAACCTGATACTTTCCAAGATACCCGGTATAAAATTGAGTCCTTGCCTACGGAGGCCTCAATAATATATCATCTTAGCACGTCTTACCAGGGTAGATGCTAATCTTAGCATTACCACACGAAGCAGTATGTTATGCAAGGCACGACACCAAGTTCAACATCCACATTATAGACTACTTGACACCAGTAACGAATCTCATCACAAACACTTTTTAGTTGTTATTGATGTGTTATGCTTATTGCATTTATCTTTTATTCATATATCATTTTACCTTTAAGGTACATATTTTCATTTCTTAGTTATGATCTTATTCACATTCTGATGTCATCATTAAACAAAATAATCACTTTTATTTGGTGTGTAATACTCTTAAGTCCTATATTTGATTTCATTTATTATCATAATTTTCATCTTGTGTTATTTTCTTTTGAATGATTCTCTAATCTCTTTCTGAAATTCTCTTGAAAACTACTTGATCAAAATCCACGTATTACCCCTCACTTAATTCACGAGGTACTACCATGAATATTTCAAGTGAAATTGCATACCGTACACTTGCCACAAACACTGATCAGATGTTGTTGCAGATATACTATACACATTTGTTCTTGATTTAATCATTGAATACCCTAATTTACACGCTAAGGTTATGCAATTTACTCATGCTCGCTTATCTGACTCTGTTCCGGTGGATGTCGCTACCTATAATTTACGTCGAGGAAACACACTTGTGTACCCGAAGCCCTTAAACCAAGCCTCTAATACAAAGTTGTAATTGTAACACCCTGAAATAGGGTCTAGCAGTAATTGCTTCTACCTTGTGTTTTCGTGTTTGTACCGTGACTATTTTTAGTTACTAACGTGTTATATATTAATTAATGTGATTATGTAAAAAGTGTCATAAGTGTTAAAAAGTGATATAATGTTAAACGGTTTCAAGTAATGATTCTGTAGCTATCCCCGTTAGTTGAAACGGGATGGCGTGTGTCAAGTTGTAAGTTGAATAGGGGAACAAAATACGTGTGTTTATTTAATTGACCCCTTAGGGTCGGTTTTCTCTCCCTTATCCCCTGTTGAAACCCAAAAACACACACTAGAACATCTACATACATACGATACACATAAATACTCTCAAAACCTTGGAGTTTTAAAGAAAGAAATCAAGTGAAATCAGTAGCAAGGGAGCTTGTAGAAGTATCTAAAATATTTAATGTTGGGAAGATGATCTCATTAGTTAAGATTTGATGAGACAAAGGTAAGTTTATAAGATGTGTTCCAAATTTAACTTAAACAGAATTATGAGGCTTGATCAGACTAAACACTTATAGTGTTTCAGACTGAGCATAAGCTGAATATAAGCAAAGCATATGTTCGATCAGCTAATACTATGTCTTAGTAAGATTATCACTATGTGTGATAAGCTGTGCATCTCACTTAAGATATATTGAGCTTTCAGCCTCATGTGTCTCAAGCTGAGTGACTCAGCTTATATACTGAGTCAGCTCAACAGAGTTGCTAAATAAGTTCTAGCCAACTCTTGGGACTTCTAAGATACATGTTAGTCCATGTTTGTTTTCGAGTCTGTTCTCGAAAAACTCAGCTTGATGAGTTTCAAGCTGAGTAACTCAGTCAGAGCAAGAAGTCAGTTTAAAGAGAATAAAAATATGTTTTAAATTTATCTTTTTAACTCTCTATATCTATGGGAAGGATAAGAAGACTCCAGGATCAAGATTGAAGATTGAAGACTCAAGATAAGAAGATTCAAGATTCAAGATTCTGGTTTATCCGTTAGTTAGTTAGCAAATTAGGATAAGTCCAGTTTGTTAGGATCCGTAGGAACATGATTATAAATACTTATCATCCTGATAAGTTTGGAGGTACGACTCAGAAACGACTACGACTAAAAAACGACTACAGAGCCAAATACCTCACCTCAACCGTATGTGTTACGATTCTTGAATCACTGTTTGTCAGTTCAACGTGATCAAGAAACTAATAGATTTCCAAGTTATTCGTGTGTTCGAATATTCACATTAGTTGTGAAATTGGTAAGTTTTCAATCTGTGATTAAATCCTGTTTAGAGAGTCGTCCAGTATCTATAATCATAAGTTGATTATAGATAGCTAAGGTTGAAAGATTGAGAGATTTATATTAGGTGTTTACATATCAAGAGTTGCTTACTTGATATAGTCTGTAATCATCTTCTTATTAATGAAAAGCAAAGCATTCGATTGTGGTTTGATTTACTATGTGTAACACTCTATTTTGATTTGTTCAATTTCCGCAGAAAGTGTATTCAACCCCCCTTCTACACATTTGTTGTTTGTTGTTATTCTCACCAAGGGACCAACAACTGGTATCAGAGCAGGCTGAACAATTTCATACGTTGAAAGTTCAAGATTCTGAGAAAGTTAACAATGTTTACAAGCATTAATTCTTCAAACTTTCCATAGATGTCTGCTAAGGGCTGTCCCATATTTGATGGATCTGACTATCCTATGTGGAAGTTCAGAGCCATGCTGTTCCTCAAGTCCATTGACAATCGTATGTACGATGTCATTACAAAAGGACCAATAATCCCCAAGATTCCTGCAACTGTCAGTATAACGTCTCCTGGCAGATCTGAAAAGGATATGAGAAATCCTGTTGCATCCTGGACTGAAGAAGATTGGAAACTACATTCTTTGGATGACAAGGTAAAGAGTGTTCTGGAAAATTCCCTGACCAATGAGATCTTGCAGACAGTGACTGGGTGTCAAACTGTGAAAGAGATCTGGGATACATTGAGTATTACATATGAGGGCACTGATCTGGTCAAGCAACAGAAGAAGAATCACTTGAATAGATCCTATGAAAACTTCTTTTCTAAAAAGAATGAAACCTTGCCTGATTTGTTCACAAGGTTTCACTGCTTGATAAATGACCTGCTAAGTGTGGGTGTTAAGAAAGATGAGGCTGAACTTGTGCTGAAGTTTCTGGATGTATTACCAGAAAGGTTCAATGAAGTAACCACAAAACTGAGGGCTAGAGGAACACTGCATATGTACAACCTACAAGTTCTTGCTTAATCATGAACAGATTACAGAACACAACAAATCTTCTCAACAACAAATTAAGGATTCTTTGGATAAAGCTGATATTGCATTAGTTGCACAGAAAAAGAAGAAAGTTTCCAAAGCCTTGGTTGTTGAATCTGAGACTGAGTCAGAATCTCAAGCTAACTACTCAGACTCAAACTCAAGTGCTGATGATGATGTTCAGATAATCACTGAGCAAATGGCTATGCTAGCCAGACGATTGAGAAGAGCTTAAAGGGGAAGAGGAAGATCTGACAGGAGCAAAGGAAAGAGTTCTTTTGATCCTAAGAATGTTGTGTGCTTCAACTGTCAGAGAAAGGGACATATTGCTGCTGAGTGCAGATCAAAGAAGGTAGATTCAGCATCAGTTGCTGATAAGAATGCTTATAGAGCTGACAAATACAAGAAGAAATATACTCAGCTCAAGAAAGGAAAGCCTGAAGACAAACCCAGTGCAAAAGGACTATATGCTGAAACCTGGGATACAGAATCATCTACCTTAGATGATGATGTATGTCTAATGGCTCAAGAAGATGAAGAGTTGGAAATAGATGAGGTTGCTTATGGTCAGTCTGAATCAATCTTTGAAGCTGACATGAAGGAAGCCGAGGAAAACAACAAGCTTAGTGATTAAGATCCTGCTTCCATGTACAAGGTCAGTAACTTCTACTCTTACACCGAAGAAGAAAAGGGTCTTGCATTTTATTATCTGCTAAATGATTTCAAGACTAGCCTTAAGTCTCAAAATAACCTCAAAGCTGAGATAGCTAAACTAAAAGACGAGATTAAGGAAAATCAATCTCTCATTGATATTGGTAAGAAAGCATAGTGTGATCTTGAATGTGAAAGACACATTAATAAACTTTTAAGTGAAGAACTTCAGGAAGCTAAAGTCAAAGCTGACCAACTCCAAAAGGTCACTGAGTCTTGGTGTAAGTCATCAAAGCTTGCTGAAAAGTGCATAAACCAACAAATTCTTAAACAGGTACATGCTGTACTTGGAGGTGACTATCAAAATGCAGCTTATGTGGCTGATGATGAGATATCAAGTACAGACTCTGAGGAAGATAGACAACTGATTGAGTCTCAGAAGTCAGCCTCAGAGAAAAGACATGATCCAAGCTTGAAATGCAATATGTTTGTAAAGGCTAGAGATCATGGAAATGAGTGCTCAACATCCAAACAGCATAGTAAGTCTGTGTTGGACAGATTAAGCACTCAGCCTATTCAAAGAACTTCAGTCATAGAAAGGCTTAATCAAAATCCTTTCAAAACACAACACTCTCTATCTGGCTCGGAGAGAAGTTACAAGAATAGGAAGACAACTGTAACTCAGAGGTCAAATCACAACAATGGTAAGTCCAAAGTTGTAGATCTTGGTAAGTCCAAGGAGATCAACAGTGGTAAGTCCAAACCTGTTGAAACTGGTGAGTCCAGAAAGCATGACAAAGGTAAGTCCAAGGCCATGGAAAAGAAGTTTGTTGGTCAAGCTTCTAATCATAAGGATAACAAACAAAAACCTGACAAAGGTAAGTCCAAAGTAAGTGATCATCAGGTGAATCAACTTGCTAAGAAAGTTGAAAAGTTATCCACCATATATAATCCTAAGACTGAGAGAAAGTTCTCACAAGGATTATTAGACACTCTACCTCCTGTACTCATTGGAAGAAGGAGATGCTACAAGTGCAGAAGTAGAGGTCATGAGGCTAAGGACTGTGATGCAGAAATCTCAAGGCCTGAACAAGAACAAGCTGATCAGCCTACACAGGACTCAGCTCCTGCTCAAGCTGAACAGTCAGTTCAACAAGATGGAGATGCTAAGTGCTCCTAATCTGAACTCACCAAGAAGTGGGTTCCCAAACAAAACTAATGTGTTTAGTTTTCATATCATGTGAAGGGTTCAAGTAAATTGTACTTGGATAGTGGATGCTCAAGGCACATGACTGGGTGGAAAGGACTTCTTAGTGATTTCCAGGAAGATGAAGGTCCTAAAGTAACTTTTGGTGCTCCCATGGAAGAACTAAAGGATATGGGAAGATGCATGCTAGCAAGGTTACTTTCCAGAAGGTTGCATATGTCAAAGGTCTTAAGCACAATCTGATTAGTATCAGTCAACTATGTGATGAAGACAACATTGTTACTTTTAGGAAGAAAGTAGGAAATATATATAATGCTAATAGAAAGCCTGTATTAATAGCTAAAAGAGAAAGAGATGTGTATCTACTTGATATTAATTCTACTGATCCCTATACTGAAACCTGTTTGTATTACCAATCTGTTCCTAAGCTGAGTTGGTTGTGGCATAAACGATTATAACATTTAAATTTCAAATATATAAATATGCTATCCAATAAAGAGTTAGTCTCTGGATTACCAAAGATCACATTTGTCAATGACAAATTGTGTTCAGCTTGTGAAAAAGGGAAACATCATAAAGGGTCCTTTAAATCAAAGCAAAATTTTTTAATAACAGACCCACTGCATATGTTGCATATGGATCTGTTTAGACCCATAAGTACTCCAAGCCTAAGTGGCAAGAAGTACACACTGGTGATAGTAGATGAGTTCTCACGATTCACCTAGGTAATATTCCTAAAAGCTAAAAGTGAAACTGCCCTGGAGATAATAAGTTTTATCAAACAGGAAGGGTTGTAGAAAGGTAAGTCTGTAAAGCAACTCTGTAACACCCAGGTTCGGTTACCCCCTAATTACGTGTTACTTAATATTAAGTGTTATATGTGTATTGGGGTAGTCCATATGTGAATATATATTTTTAATAGTTAAAGGGGCCTTACTTGTCAATTTGAAAGTTGGTAAGTGGAGGGGCCTTTTAGCAATTTGACAAAACTTATAAATATATAATCAGATTCAATTTTCTATATATGACTTCATGATGAAGTCTTTCTAGTACATGCATGTATGCCACATACACATCCTCATAAGGTGCCACCTACCATCTCTTTCTCCTTTTAAAATTTGAATTCCACCATAACAAGGTTATTAGCTTTTTAGCATTCATGCAGACCATAGTTAGCCAATATATGATTTATTTATTTGATTTTAAGTTATTATGGATTAAAGGTTCAATAAGGTTGAATCTTTAGGTATATATAATTGTTGTTGTATTATTACTATGAGGTGTTTGGGGTGTAGGAAAACACTCCTAAATCATTTTTTGTTAATTACATATATGTGATACTATTTGTGTAGGATCGTAAGTATTCGAATACACAACTCTAATTCAGTAATTTTATTAGTGCAATAGCTTATAAGGTGAGTCTCCTAGACTATTACTCATATGTTCACTATGTGTGTTATTACAGTAGAATAAAATCATTTGACTATCATATGTGTTTATAGCATGCTGCTTCGTACAGTAGTGGGTCAGATTAGTACAGTACTGTAGCTCATGTTGTTGCCCTTGGTCTAGAACCAGTGGTTTGCAAAACCATGTTACACGTGTGTTATCTATATGTGATTATATACATGTGTTTATATGATTGACAGTCTGATAAACTCACTAAGCTCTCGTAGCTTATCAGATATTATATGTGGTGTTTTGCAGGTACCAAAGACAAGGGCAAGCCTCCCGTTTGACCATAGTCTTTGAGATAGTCTTTTGTTAAAACAATATAATGCCTCAGTGTAAATTTTTAGCTTTTGATGTCAAATACGAGAGAACAAGTGAATATCTTTTGTCAGAACTCGTTTTAAAATTGTACGCTTCCGCTTTTATGAAAAATATATGTGTTTTTTTCCAGAAGGTATTTCAGAAAGTGATTTTCAGTTATTTAGTAAATAGGGGTGTTACAACTTGGTATCAGAGCCATGATTTGAGGGATTCGGATGTGTCTCATGCACAGTCTGGACTTGAACCTTGGTTTTGAGAAATAGGTGTGTTAAACCGGGGACTTGCAGCTTGGTGAGTATACTGGTAATTTCAGTAATGTATTATATAAGAATTATATGTGCTTACATGATATGTTCAGAAGTGATATGAATTATATGTGTAACTTATATAAGTTGACTATATATATGTGAATATATCATGAATTGACTTGCTATATATGTGAATGATTATACGATATGGATATTGTAAACCAAGCTTGTGAAGTAGGTGCTAAGTGGTAAAAGTTAAGATTTAGTATGTATAGTGAATTTGAAGTGGTAAGGGGGCCCGTACTACTACAAATACACGGTATATGCTAGAACTTGACAGAATCATGATAGTATTCTACGGATCGGGTCAGGGTAGTGTGTTAGATTAGAAATCCAGTAACCGTTGGGTTAGTTTTTCTATAATTGTGTGAAATATGTGTAAACATCATACTAAGTGTTTATAGTCATAGAGGATGAGTCAGTTAGAATTCAGAGTTATATGTGTATTCTTGTGAGAGCTATAGATACATAAATTACAGAATGGTGAATACACGAGGCTCTCGAGAAATGAATGATCCAAAGGTGGACCTAGTCATAGACCTGACCACATAGAGACCAGTGTAACTGGTGACAGAAACCCTACCCGGATACAGAATGCAAGACCAGAGGGGCCACCCGATTTGATTCAAGAGGCTCCAGTGCCTACTATGAGAGAAACTATTGCTGAGGAGCTCAGCAAAGCTATGGAACAAAGTATACCCTACATCATTACATAGGTAGTAGGGCAACTTCAAGAACAGAACCGGGATACGATTAGGCAAGAAATAGTTGTGAGGCTAGCAACAGCTGGGGAAGGGGTTAATCCCCAACAGGTGGTTATACAGAAAGATCCCAAGGGAAGTAAATTCACAGACTTCACAGCATGCCAACCACCGTTGTTTTACGGGTCAACATATCCGGTTATTAGTCACAGGTGGATTTCAGAGACAGAGGGTGCCTTTCATACGTGTTCTTGTCCTCCAGAAAAGAAAGTTAGATACGTTAGCAATCAGCTGAGAGGTGCCGCGAAAGATTTGTGGGATATGGAAGTCAAGCAGAGGGGTTACGCACAGATTGAAACCATGTCTTGTGAGACGTTCAAGGAGATTGCTTATGAGTAATTCGTGCCACAGTCAGAGATTGATAGGATTGTGGTTGAGTTTCACAAACTCAAGCAGACCACAGAAACAGTGCCAGAAATCAACGCAAAGTTCATGGAGAAAGATCGTTTTTTCCCGGATTACGTGGCAAATGAGAAAATGAAGATGTATAGGTACACGATGGTGCTCAAGCCGAGTATCAGAGAGTTTATTGATGCCAGCAAGCATCACACGGTAAAATCAATGATGGATGCTGCTAGAGCTAGAGAGTTAGAGCTTGAAAGACAACTGGCAGAGAGAAAGTTAGTTGAGAAAGTTGCACCAGCACCCAAGAAACAGAAAGTGGAAACCCCTGAACAAAAGCCTACCCAGAAAACCTATCCGGTTTGTCCTACTTGTAAACGACATCATGTTGGGGAATGCAGGTTAGGTTCTCCAACGTGTTACAAATGTGGGAAGCAGGTCATGTGAGCAAAGATTGTAAGAATCCAATCAAAATCTGCTTCAACTGCTATAAGCCGAGCCACCAGAAAGCTCAGTGCCCAAACCCAGTAGCAGCAACACCTACTGGCTCCAAACCGTAGCAATTTTGAAAGTTGGTAAGTGGAGGGGCCATTTAGCAATTTGACAAAACTTATAGATATGATCAGATTCAATTTTCTATATATGACTTCATGATGAAGTCTTTCTAGTACATGCATGTATGCACATAGATACCCTCATAAGGTGCCACCTACCATCTCTTTCTCCTTTTAAATTTTGAATTCAACCATAACAAGGTTATTAGCTTTTTAGCATTCACGCAGACCATAGTTAGCCAAGGTATGATTTATCTATTTGATTTTAATTTATTATGTATTAAAGGTTCAATAAGGTTGAATCAATAGGTATATATATATATAATTGTTGTAGTATTATTACTATGAGGTGTTTGGGGTGTAGGAAAACGCTCCTAAATCATTTGTTGTTAATTACATATATGTGATATTATTTGTGTAGGATTGTGAGTACTCGAATACACAACTCTAATTCATTAATTTTATCAGTGCAATAGCTTATAAGGTGAGTCTCCTATACTATTACTCATATGTTCACTATGTGTGTTATTACAGTAGAATAAAATCATGTGACTATCATATGTGTTTATAGCATGCTGCTTTGTGCAGTAGTGGGACAGATTAGTACAGTACTGTAGCTCATGTTGCTGCCCTGGGTCTAGAACCAGTGGTTTGCAAACCCCTGTTACACATGTGTTATCTATATGTTATTATATACATGTGTTTATATGATCGACAGTTTGGTAACTCACTAAGCTCTCGTAGCTTATCTGATATTATACGTGGTGTTTTGCAGGTACCAAAGACAAGGTGAGTTAATTAATATACATGTTTGTCCATGTTTGTTTTCGAGTCTGTTCTCGAAGAACTCAGCTTGATGAGTTTTAAGCTGAGTAACTCAGTCCGAGCAAGAAGTTAGTTGAAAGAGAATTAAAATATGTTTTAAATTTATCTTTTTAACTCTCTATATCTACGGGAAGGATAAGAAGCCTCCAGAATCAAGATTGAAGATTGAAGACTCAAGATAAGAAGATTCAAGATTCAAGATTCCGGTTTATCCGTTAGTTAGTTAGCAAATTAGGATAAGTCCAGTTTGTTAGGATCCGTAGGAACATGATTATAAATACTTATCATCCTGATAAGTTTTGAGGTACGATTCAGAAACGACTACGACTCAAAAATTACTACAGACAAAAATACCTCACCTCAACCGTATGTGTTATGATTCTTGAATCACTGTTTGTCAGTTCAACGTGATCAAGAAACTCACAGATTGCCAAGTTATTCGTGTGTTCGAATATTCACATTAGTTGTAAAAATTGTTAAGTTTTCAATCTGTGATTTAATCCTGTTTAGAGAGTCGTCCAGTATCTATAATCATAAGTTGATATAGATAACTAAGTTTGAAAGATTGAGATTTATATTAGGTGTTTACATATCAAGAGTTGCTTACTTGATAGAGTCTGTAATCATCTTCTTATTAATGAAAAGCAAAGCATTCGATTGTGGTTTGATTTACTATGTGTAACACTTTATTTTGATTTGTTCAATTTCCGCAGAAAGTGTATTCAACCCCCCTTCTACACATTTGTTGCTTGTTGTTATTCTCACCAAGGGACCAACATTTAATCTGTTCTATCTTCATCATCTTTGTAAGTGTTTTCATGGTGAAACCTCATTTGAGTTTGAGAAGAAAATGATCATTTGGATGGTGCAAATTGAGTTCTAGTGGTTTATTTTTGTGTCAAAAGTGGTTATAAGCTTCAAGTGATGATAAACGAAATGTATAAACAATTGAAACTGAGTTTTGGTCGATTTGAGTATCAAAAATGCGATTTACAGAAGCTGTGTAAGAATAGAGTCGAAGCTTACTATATCGATCTTCCTTACGGGCGCAAAGGATGGTCTTTTCGTCTGTAAGCCGTTATGTGGTTCCTTGCGGCCATAGTCATGGGTACTTGTGGCCGTAAGGGTTGTGTCATGTGGTTTACCGCCTACGGGTGAAGGAATAAGGTTTACGGAAATAGACGACCAAGGAACCATACTTGGGGGCAAAATAGATTTCCCTTGCGGCCGTAAGCCATGGTTTATGGCAAGGAAATCTTGCGGGCGTAAGTTATCCCCTTACGATCGTAAGGGGGTGTTTTAAGGGGCCCTTGCGGGCGTAAGCCAGGGCTTGCGGCCGCAAGCAGGGGTCAAGTGTTGACAGTTTGTGTAGCATGTGTTTAGACCTGAATGTGCTCTTTGTAAGTGATAACCAAACGTGTGTATGATGTGTTAGGTGATCTTGAGGAACTAGAGGACACCGAGCACTATATCTGTCTCTTATGAATCCAGGTGAGTACCGGTTTCCCATGAGACTCAGTAAGTAGGGTTATCTGTTGTCTGTGCTATGTTGCCATGTTTATACACGTGTACATGTGAGGTATGATTACCATGTGATATATGTTATGCCATGTGATATAACTTGTGACTATGATACCATGCATATTGTAGACCCGGTACAGGTCAGTTGTGTTTGTGATTCTTTTCCCGACAAATGGCGTGAGTTGAGGTCAGCTACGGCTTGATCCCTTGAGGGACTGTTGGCTGGTTATTTGGGATCAACGGTACTCGACGGTGATTTCTGGGACAAAGGCACTATAGGCCGCCGTTCCTTGACATATAGTGACGGTCTTGGTCTATGATCAGATCCGAGCAGAGTCCTTGTGGCTCAAATGTGTTGTTGGGCTGCTCTTCACTCCCAAATCTGTGCGGTTGGATGTGACTGATTCTTCCGCTTGGGTCATTGAGCCAGACTAGCTATCTCTCTAGATATGACCCTGCTGACATGTCGGCGCACCACTATGTGATAGACTAGCTCTGTGTGGCATGCCGTGATGTGATAGCATGCTTATTGATGCTTATGTGAAATCTGTGCTCACTAGCTAGTTGTAGCTAATGTTTCAAGATATTTCCCTTTTCGCCGGTTAGTTACGTGATAGCCTGGCGAGGCGGGATATTTTCGGGTAGTTATTGTATATATCTTTTGAAACACTTGTCGTTTTTATTATGTTACTCTCATATGATGTTCGGTACGTAATTGGTAACACTGGCTTATTTTTTAGACTTGGCTTGATTGGTTGTATTTTGATGCCAAGTCGATAAACACTACTTAACTATGTAATCAGTAGTTTGTTCCGCTACGATCTTTTGTGTAAATATAGTTTAAAAGTTTTAGATTTCCACTGATTTTAAGCTCGTGAAACGTGGTGTTACAATTAGGTATCATAGCCTAAGTTTGAAGGAATTGGGTAGTTGTAAAAGTATTCAATCTTAAACTCGAACCCGACCATCGTTAAGTGTTCATAGCGGGTATTTGGGACTGAGTATGTGCGTTATGTGATTACTGCTCAATGTGAACTAACTTATGTGTTAGTGAATTGTGAATAAGTGTTGTGCTAAGTGTTTTTGTTACTTGTGTATAGTAAGCTGAGTGATAATGTCTGAGCAACGAGCTACCACAGAGGAAGCTCTGAAGCAAATGGAGGACGAGGCTTCTCCTACTCACGTTGTAGCTGAGGAGGGATCTTCTCAGCATTATACTCAAGGTTCGAGGCGTATTCGTGATCCTGAGGCATATATTATGCGTCTCGAGGAAGAGCTTCGTGTGACAAGAGAGCTGCTGCTGGAAGCTGTCAAAGACAAGAGCCGGGGGCACTGTTCGTATATAAAGTTCATGTCTTGTCGACCCAAAGAGTTTGAAGGGAGTGACAATCCTTTAGACACTATCCGATGGCTTCGAGAGACAGACCAAGCGTTTGAGTCATGTGATTGTGAACCCGAATACCGTATCAAGTACGCAGTACGCTTGTTAAAGAGGCGTGCAATGGCGGGATACCATCAAAGACACTGTGAGTAAACAGGTTATTGCTGCCATGTCTTGGGAGCAGTTTGCAGAAAAAGTGACGAAAAAGTACTGTACTGATTATGACTTGGAAAATATGGAGAGAGAGTTTAACGGTCTCCGCAAGGGGGACAAACCGATAGAGGATCTTTTAAATGCTTTTACCGATAAGGTGAAGTTTCTTCCCCACCTTGTAACTGATGAGAGTGCAAAGATTCGCAAGTTAGTGGGTATGTTACCGGTGATTTATCAACCGCACTTCAGAGCTGTGGGAACTCTGGATCAGGCTTTTGAAATCGCCCAAAAAATCGAAGGTGATTGTCTCCACGGCAAAGGAGACCAATCTGGTGAGGGTCAGAAGAGGAAGTCCTAGCAGTCCTCTAAATCTGGTCCGTCCAAAGGGTAGTCTTCTGCCGATGGTAAATCCGAGTCAGGCAAGAAGCCGAGGTCTGATAACCCTTGGTGTTCTATGTGCCGTACTTACCATTACGGTAATTGTTCAAAGGCAACTACTAGGTGTATGCGGTGTGGTGAAAAAGGGCACTCTGTTGCAGAGTGTACGTTTAAAGAAAGTGTTTGTTTTAAGTGTCAGAAGCCGGGGCACAAGTTCAGTGATTGTCCGACCCGGCAGGGTACAGGCACTAAAGCCGGTGGATCTTCTTCCGGTCAAAAGAAAGAGGGCGTTTCTCACGACAAGGGGCGGGCTTTTCAAATGACTACTGACGAAGACAAGGCTGCTGGAGATGTGATCACTCGTTCTTTTCTAATTAACACTACAAAATGACCACTCCTGTTGCTGCTTCTAACGGTTCTTCCAACAGTGGCTCACTCACAAGGTGTCCAACGTTTGATGGAGAAAACTTTTCTCTCTGGAAGAGTAGAGTTCTTCTCTATATGTCAAGCCTAGATGATGTGATGCTCAAGACTGTTACTGAAGGTCCTTATGTTCCTTCCTCAACAATTCAAGTGACTGAAGCAACTGACGAAGTTCCTGCTGTTGAAAGACTGATCATAAAGCCTATAAATTAGTGGTCTGATGAAGACAAAAGGCTTGTTAATCTTGATGTTAAAGTAAGAACAACCTTAGTCTCTGCATTACCAAATGATGTCTATCATCAAGTTCTTAACTGCAACTCTGCAAAGGAAATGCTAGATATTTGACTGTTGCTTATGAAGGCACTGAAGAAGTGCAGGAGAATAAGAAACTCCTTCTGGTAAGAGAATATGAGTTCTTCTTTGCTCATAAAGGTGAAAGTCTTACTCAGACCTACACCAGGTTCAGCTGCCTTATTAATGACTTAAGAAGGGCAGAGGTTCCCAAGAGCAATAAGGAACTTGTAAACAAGTTTCTAGACTCTCTCCCAGAATCTTGGGATCATTTTATCACTGTGCTTAAAAATGGTGAGAAAATCAAGGGTCTTACACTGGTTGGTTTATATGGAAACCTTATGAATCATTAACAATCAGTGAAACAAAGGAAACTCTCTACCAAGGATATGGAGGAGGCTTCAAAAGCTCCATCTACTGCCTTTGTATCTAAGGATACAAGATCCAGGAGTTTTGCTGCAGTGGTGGATGAGTCCAGTGATGAGGAAGAAGAGGAGGAGTCTTCTGATGAAGAGTAAGTGGCAGATGGGGATGAAGTTCTGGAGAACATGGACAACATTGAAGCTGCTGTTGAGCAGGCTGCCATGTTGGTTAAAAGGTTCAAACCTTTCTTGAAAAGAAAGGGTGTCAAGAGATTTGAGAAGAAACCCTTCAAAGGAGAAAGAGCCATGTCAAAACCAAAGGCTTCTGAAGGTTGTTTCTCTTGTGGCAAGACTGGTCACTACGCTAGTGAGTGTAAGTCCAGAGGAAACACAGGCTTCAAGGGTTCCTCAAGCTCTGACAGCAAGATTGACTATGAAGCCAAGTATAAGAAGCTTCTTGCTGCAGTCCTTGACAAGAAAAAGAAGAAAGCTCAGAATAGAGTGTTGGTGGCTGAAGAAGAAGATTGGGCTGAGGAAGATCTCTCAAGTGATGAAGATGAGGTCCTCACAGTTCAGCTCAGCTTGATGGCCAACACAGCAACTGCAAGTTCCTTTGATGAGGACATGAAGAAAGCTACTAAAGCTTGTACTTCTCCTGACTGGGATCCTTCTTCTATGTATCAGGTTGGAAAATTTATTAACTATGAAGATAATGAAAAGAACACTATGTTTGATTATCTGTGTGTTGAGTTTCAATCAAATATTCAAAGAGAAAAGAAGCTAAAATCAGAAATAGAATTACTAAAAGAGAGATTAAGTCTTAAAGATGAGAAACTGAAACTAATGACAAAACTGGAAGATGATTTTGCTAATCAAAAGATGCTTAATCAGATCTTGGTAAAAGAAAACAATGAAGCAACCACGAAGTTTAATGAGCTTCAAAAAGTAGTTAAATCTTGGTGTGTTTCTGCTGCTAAGACCACTCAGTGTGTCAATGAGCAGATTCCAAAACAAGTTCAAGCTATTATTGGTGGAAATTACTTCCATTCTGCTAATTGTGTTGATTTTAGCAAGGACATAAATATATTAGAAGAGGCTGATATTTTACCTCTTACTTTTCAAAAGATTGTTAAAGGAAAAAGTATTATCACTAACAGATTTGTCAAAAGTAAAAGTACTCAGCCGAAAGACTCAACCACTTCAAAAGTTGGTTCAAGTTCTAGTGTTTTGACAGAAAGTAAAAAACTGATAATGTAATTGTAAAGGAAGTCAGTAAAGGAATGGAATCATTTGTTGATACCAAAGAGACATTATGTTGTCAAACCTTGAAAGCTGATACATTAAATATAAGTGCTCAGCTGACTGACATTTCATTAGCTAATGATCCTCAATCAACTGATCAGAGAACAGATGATAATTGCTCAGCTGATACCCTGTCAGCTGATAAAAAATCCTCTATAAATTGTTTAGCTGATCCAGTATCACTTCAAACTCTTTCAATAAAAGAAACCAAGAGAAAAGGACTAAATGTTCACATGAAGTCTAAGTATGCCTCATCTAAGGTTGATCAAAAACTCATTTTAACTAAGGGTCAACCTAAGGTGACTGTAAACAAAGACATTATTAGTTTACATAATCAGTTGCAACAGCTGAAAGGTGAAATTTGTCAGCTGATGACCCATAGTCATCAGAAAATAGTTAAGACATCTCTTAGGCAATCACTGAAACATGTCAAAAGCTCCAAAAGTCAAAAATGTTATAAATGTGGGAGCAAAGGGCATAAGGCAAGTGATTGTTCTCTTGAAGGTAACTCAAGACAGCGGACTGATTTTGAAAACACAGTTGTTCCTCTTATTCATAAACAACCTAATATGAAGTGGATAGCTAGGTGCAATCCACAGGGATCCACTTAACAGTGGATGCCCAAGTGTCACTAACCTTCTTTCAATCTCAACTATGCAGGTTCTGAACACTTGGTATCTTGACAGTGGATGTTCAAGGACCATGACAGGTTGTAAAGCTTTGCTTAGTAACTACAAGAAGGAAAAAGGTCCAAGAGTTACCTTTGGTGAAAACAATTATGGGCAAACAAAAGGCTACGGAGAACTTCATAATGGGAACTTAACCTTGTCCAAAGTATCATATGTTAAAGGGCTTAAGTACAATCTCATCAGCATAAGTCAGTTATGTGATGGTGATCATAAAGTCCTCTTTACAAAGACAGGTGGTTCCTTTTTAGATCAAGAAGGTAAAACAATAATTTGTTCAAAGAGAACCAAGGATGTATATACTCTTGATATGTCCTGTGGTGATCCATCCAAGTTAACATGTTTGTATACAAAATCTGTAACTGACACAAACTGGTTATGGCACAAAAGGCTTTCTCACTTAAACTTTAAAAATATAAACAAGCTGGCAAGGGTGAACTAGTGTCAGGACTACCTTCACTGACTTATGTTAAGCCTAAACCTTGTTCTGCCTGTGAGAAGGGAAAGCAGCACAAGACTTCTTTTCCATCTAAGCAAGCCTTCTCCATTACTGAACCTTTCTACATGTTGCAGATGGATCTATTTGGTCCCGTTGCCACTGCTAGTATTGGTGGAAGTAAGTATGCATTGGTAATGGTTGATGAATTCTCAAGATACACTTAGGTCATCTTCCTAAGAGCAAAGAGTGAGGCTGCTGAAGAAATAATAAGCTTCATTAAGAAGATGGAAGTGCTAAATGGAAATCTGGTAAGGATGCTCAAAAGTGATCATGGAACTGAATTTAGAAATCAAACTCTAGAAGGGTTCTATGATGATAAAGGCATATCTCAAAACTTCTCTGCACCAAGGACTCCACAACAAAATGGTGTAGCTGAAAGAAGAAACAGAACATTGATAGAAGCTGCAAGAACCATGTTGTGTGAGAGTGGGTTAGGATTCAATTTTTGGGCTGAAGCTGTCAGCTGTGCATGTTTCACTCAGAACAGATCCCTAGTCATCAAGAGACACAACAAGACTCCTTATGAAGTGCTAAAAGGAAGGAAGCCCAACATCAGATTTCTGCATATCTTTGGGTGTCAGTGTTTCATTATGAACCAGAGAGATCGATTGCAGAAATTTGCACCAAAAGCTGATGAAGGTGTTTTTGTTGGATATTCTGTGATCTCCAAAGCTTACAGAATCTACAATCTCAGAACAAAGGTCATAGAAGAATCAATCAATGTAAGTTTTAATGAAAATGACTTTGTTGCTTCCTATTCTACTAATCCATCTACAGGTCAGGAATTTAATGATCTGCTGTATACTGAAGACAACATTCCAGTATCAGCTGATCCACTCCCATCAGCTGATGTAGAGGATTTAGATGAAACTGTTCCAAATATACATCAAACCAATGCACATCATATCTTAAATCAACCCACACTTTTACTGAATGATGAGAATCATGATTCAACATCAATGGACTCTAATTCCATATCAAACATTCCCTCATCAGTAGAAGTTCCAACAGATAACATTCCTGAAACTCTGTCAGCTGGTCAACCAGAAGTCTCATCAGCTGATTCAAACCAAAGAATTTTAACTCCAACAATCCAAAATAATCCAAACTCTCCCAGAATCCAAAATGCCTATAAGGACCACAAGGATCATCCTAAAGATCAGGTCATAGGTAACATAGAAGCACCTGTACTAACAAGATCAAAAGCTTGTAATTTCTGTTTATACATAGGTTTTGTTTCTATGATTGAACCAAAGAAGGTGGATGAAGCTCTAAATTATCCTCACTGGATTAATGCCATGCAAGACGAATTGGTAGAATTCACAAGAAACAATGTATGGACTTTGGTGCCAAGACCAAAGGGTAAAACCATCATTGGAACTAAGTGGGTGTTCAGAAACAAAATGGATGAACAAGGGCTGATCATCAGAAACAAAGCAAGGCTGGTTGCACAGGGGTATTTTCAAGAAGAAGGTATTGATTATGCTGCCTTCAAGTACTTCAAAGTGTTTCAAATGGATGTTAAGAGTGCTTTCCTCAATGGAGAATTGAAGGAAGAGGTATATGTCAAACAACCTCCTGGTTTTGAGGAAGCTAGCAAGCCAGACCATGTATACTTCTTAAACAAAGCTTTGCATGGTCTAAAGCAAGCTCCAAAAGCCTGTTATGATACCCTCTCTTCTTTTCTAACCACCAAAGGCTGTATAAGAGGAAGCATAGATAGCACTTTGTTTATAAGGAAATTCAAGAGTGATGTAATAATTGTACAGATATATGTAGATGATATAATATTTGGGTCTACAAATTTGGATCTTTGTAAAAAGTTTTCTAAACTCATGTCTGATAACTATCAGATGAGCATGATAGGTGAACTAAACTATTTTCTTGGATTTCAAATTAGACAAGAGGTTGATGGAATTTTCATTCATCAAACAAAGTATGTAAATGACTTACTTAAGAAATTTGAGTTTGAAAATTTTTCTTCAATGAAAACACCCATGTCCACTGCCTTAAAGCTTGGAAAGGACACTGATGGTAAATCAGTGAACATTACAGCTTATAGAGGCATGATAGGGTCATCTTTATATCTCACTGCTAGTAGATCCGATATAATATTTTCAACATGTTTCTGTGCTAGATACCAAGCAGATCCCAAAGAATCTCACTTAGCTGCTGTTAATAGGATTTTCAGGTATCTTAAAGGAACTCCTGATCTAGGTCTTTGGTACCCCAAAGACTCTGATTTAGAGTTAGTTGGATACACTGATTCTGATTTTGCAGGTTGCACACTAGACAGAAAGAGTACATCTGGTGGTTGTCAACTGTTAGGTGGAAGGTTAGTCAACTGGTCAAGCAAGAAACAGAACTCTGTTTCAACTTCAACAGCTGAGGCAGAATACATTGCTGCTAGAAGCTGCTGTGCTCAACTATTATTGCTGCAAAATCAACTACTTGATTATGACATATAGTTTGAAAACTCTCCTATCCTGTGTGACAACACTAGTGCCATTTCTATCTCTAACAATCATGTTTTACATTGTAAGACCAAGCATATTGAAATCAGACATCATTTTCTTAGAGATAATGTGCAGAAAAAGAAAATTTCAATCCACTATATAAGTACTGATGTTCAATTAGCTGATCTTTTTACAAAACCTCTGGATGAGTCTCGGTTCAGCTTCTTAATATCCAAACTTGGCATGTTAAATTTGTAACATATTCCTTTCTTAGGTAGTTAATTTAATGTGAGAAATTAATTTCATTTGTGTGTGAAATGAAGTACTTATCTAAGCTTCTTCATATCTTATTAATGATGAATCAGCTAATGATATTCTGTCAGCTGACAACCATTAGCTGATACTATACCTCAACTGATAAACCATTAGCTAAGACTTAGACGCTCAGCTAATTGCTTTAATTAGCTGACACTTATTTTAGCTCAACAAGGATCAGCTGACACTTTCTTCAGTCAGCTGATGATTCTCAAAGTTAAAGTTCTTGTGTCCCCAAACTTATTTTATTAATTTCTCATTTGTATTTAATATGTTACTAAGTAGTATTTATTTCTTGTTTTATGTCCATTAGTTGTCCGTGTATTTATTAGCTTATCTGTTTATTACCCTTTTTGCAGATGTGACAGTTACTTTTTCAAAAAGATATTTCTGTGACAGTTTAGGTTTCCAAAGAAGATATAAAGGTGTTTTTGAGCGGTTCTTCATTTCTTGTGCATTCAACATTCACAAACACTCATCTTCTCTCCAAAATTACAAACCCTAAACTCTCACAGCTCACAGTTTCTTCACTCTGTAATCATGGTGTCCTTCAACCCTGTTTCTACTCCAAATGCTATTGCTGGTGAGAACATGACTGAGAACTCAGAAATCACCATTCGTCCAAACAACTTTCTAATCAACACTGACATTCCCTCGAACAAGGCAAACCAGGGATACGAACATATGGTAGCATTCATAACTGCTCATCCCCTGTTTCCATGTCTCTCTGCTCATCCTTTCTTTATATTTCCAAACATTGTTGGTGAGATGTGGTACACTGCAAGATACCATACTGATCAAGACCTAATCACTTGCACTTGTCTCAATGGCAACATCAACATCAACATTACTGTCAACACTATTCCACAAGCCATCTCTCTGCCTAACTTGGCCCTATATCAACTGTTTGCTCAAATGGATCAAGTTTTGGAAGTTTTACCCTTGATTGGCTACAATGATGCTATTACCCATGGTCAGTATAAGTTGTCTGTGATGGGACACCCATGAAAGTATTTGGCCAGTGTAATCACTCGTTGCTTTGGTCATAAATCTGGAAGTTTTGATCAAATGAATCAAACTAAACTAATGATTCTCCATGCCTTAGTCACAGGGAGGAATATTGACTTTGCTCAATCATATTCTCAGAGATGGTGGATAAAATCACTCTTGGCACAACAAAGAAGTCAACAAGAACTATTGTTCCCTACATCAGGTACTTAAGTTTGCTTGTACTTCATCATCTTCAATGGGAACAATATATTGGGATAGCTGCTGTTTTGGATGCAATGACCATGCCTCAAATAGGTCAAAATATATTCCATTTAATAAGGGAAGAGCAAGGTCCTGCCATCACTGCACAAATGCAAGAACTGATTGATATTGCAACTGATGAAGAAGATGTATTTGTTGAAGAAGAAGGTGCTGTTCAATCTGTAAATGAAGAAATGGCTGATGATTCTGAGTCTCCTAATATAATCACTGAGCATTATGAAGAGTCTGTGACTCATGCTCAAGATGAATCCATAAGTGAAAAAGAAAGAAGGGATGAAGAGCTGGTGGGTACTGATCAAGAGATAATGTAAAGAGCAGATGTGTTTGATGCACCAGCACAGGATGAGTCTGTTAATCCTGATGATGAGGATGTTGATGCAGATGATAGTATTGCTGATAGTGGTGGAGGTAATAATGATGAAGGAGATGATGACTTTCATGTTGGTGATGCTGGGTTTGTTCATGTTGAAAATATTCAAGATATCACCACCTGATCTTCTCAAATAGGTATGCCAATTACTGAATTCCCTGTCAGTTATAGTTCTAGCACACCACGGAATCAACAAAGTGGAGATGCTGCTGATGGTGATGATGTTCAGGATGACACAATTTCTGACAATCTCATTCAACTGATTGAGATCAGCAAAACTCAGCATATCTCAGGTATAATTACTACCACCCTTGAGGACACTCATTTGGTTTACCCCACCAATGAGAACCCACCCTCTCCTCTAGTTGTAACAACCCCACAACAGCCAAGCTCTAGTGTACTCCCAACAGTCACTAGCTCTACTCCCTCCTATACCCATACTGAATTAAGGTCACAAGAGTTTGTGCACTTTTCACAAGTCTCTGAGGTAGTGTTATCCACACCTCTTACCTCAACTCCACTGGTTCCCTCTTATGTTAAGGGGGAGCAAATGGAAGTTGACTTTATCCAACTGCCAGTGGATGTGTCCTCACAACAGGTCACATCTGTAAATATGGGACTCCTGTAATCTGGATCACCCTCCTAACAAGGTGATGCCATTGAAAGACATACCTCCTCCCAAGGTCACACTGTGTCTACACCCACATTGAGTCAATCCATACCCTAGGTAAGTTCACAACAGCTTACTACTGTAATAAGGGATACCCCACTGAGTGCAACCCTCACTCACACTCACATGCTTGCACCTGTATTTGATTCACATCTTACACATGCTACTGCATTGCCTGTCAATACTAGTGGTATAGACCAACTATTAGCACAGGGCACACAATCTGCTCCCAGTGATCTTAGGCCTATATACCAAGGTCTAAGTAAGGGACCTCAATCTATTCCTGTTCTAAGCACAATTTCTCAATCAACTCCAATAAAACCTGTTCCTTCTACTACTTCTGAACCCTCCCCTTAAATACTCCAAAATCTACTGTCCATCTCTCAAAAGATGGATAGTCTTCAAGCCTCCTTCACCTCTTTTCAAACCCAAACAAAAACTCAAATCTCTCATCTAATTCAAGAGGTTGAGTCACTTAAAGCTACTCAACCCCAACCCTAACCCACCCCTGCCCCAGTTGATCTATCACCAATTCTTCATAAATTGGATCAAAAACTTCTACCCCTGCTCCTACCCCTTCACCTCCCATTTCAAACCAGACCATCTCTTCTTTAAACCAAACCATTTCCAATCTCCTTTCCCAACTTCATACTCTCATACCTTCCCCTCCTAACATTTCTGTAACCATCCCTGACTCTTTTCTTAGAGTCCCTTCACTTCTACAAACCATAGCTAATGAAGTAACTCACTTAAGCCTCTACTCCAAAAAAAAAGCATAGTGAAACCCTTAAAGAATTCACAAATATCACTGATGCTATCCTAAGGCTAAGACAACCTCCATCCTTCACCCAACCTCTTATCCCTACTGCCTCTCCTTCACCTTCAAGTATCCCTCCCTCTTCCTCCACCACTTCTCCATCTCCTTATTCCTTTTTCACACCTTCAGCTCCTGCTAAGCCTGCCAAGCCTTCTGATAACTTTCCTTTCTCATTTGTTGATGACAAAAAGGAGGAGAAGTCAGACTCGGATTCTACTAGCTCAAGCTCATCACCAGATCCTATTCAAGCAGTAGAAGCTGACAAGGCAGCAACAGATCAAGCAGACCTCAATGAAGCAGATATTCTAAATCAATCAACTGCTGAGAAGGAAAATCCATCTGAGGGGGATCAACCTGCTCAAGATGAGCAGCGGCCAAAAAGAAGACTAAAACAAATGGCCAGAAGGAAGAGGCTAAAATTCTAGTATAGATGACTCTTAGTAGATAGCTCACATAGTGTAAATAAAGAAAATATAATAAAATACTAAAAATAGAAAAAGGATAGAAAAGATACAACAAAAATAGAAATATGGTACTTCATAAATGAAAATATTCTCAAAAACAGAATATCAGGGAACATATATTAAAGAGTTACCAAAAACAGATAGCTAGGTAACCAAATTGCACTTAAAAGTTTTATTTTTACAAATCCGAGTCAAACTGAATCTTCTTAAGCAAGATAAGGTTTTGTCATCATCAAATAGGGGGAGATTGTTGGGGAGATAGCAATATCAAACCTAAATCAAACCTATCTATTCATTAAAATAGGATTTGATGTTAACAAAACCACATATTCAGTTTTGGACTTAGATAAATGAAAAGCTTGTGTTGTTTTTCATATTAGACTTAAAGAAATTCCTAAGTAAGAAATGTCAGCTGACGAATCATAGTGTCAGAAGAACACTGAGTATCAGCCAAAGGACCAGCTTTAGAAAGATCAGCTAAGATGGAAAGACAAGTCAAGAAGCATCAGCTGCACATCTATAAAGCATCAGCTAATGGCGCAAACCATCAGCTGAGGGTTCCTCAAAGATCAGCTGAGCAGTCAAGGATCAACTGATAGTATCTCATTGGTCAGCTGATGCCTCCCACATATCAGATAAGGTATTCTACACTTATTCATTCTTGTCCCAATAAGCTGATCATACTCAAATTGTTAAGTGAGCCCTTGGGATCAGCTGAGAGTTTGTTTTGATTAATTTATTAGCTGTACCCTAATTATATTGATTAGCTGATCAGTTTGATCAGCTGAGTAGATCTAATTAGCTGAGACTCTTTCAATTGTCCTTAGCTGAGCAAAATTATGTTGGCTGTTCAGTATCAGTTAGCTGAGCCTTTAATCAGCTAATAGTTTTTCGGTGTAATATTTTCTTAAGTCAAAGGCAGAACATGTGTTGTTCTATTATGCCTTAGATCTCTCTTTGTAAAAGTACATAGCACTTTTTGGATCTGCAAAGAAACAAAAATGATAGATATTTATCCTCTGGAAAAGGAGAAAGATATTTTAGAAGAGAAGATCTCGAAGATATTGCTTCAACAACTAAGTATGGCTGTCAACTCTATACTTGGTTAAGTCAAGTCTTCAAAAAGCATGGTGTTGATTAAAGCACAAGCATGGAAGGAGAAGTTTACTTTCTCAAGACATAAAGGTAGTACTTTAATAATATAATAATAGATAGTGGGTAAACTCCTTACTGAAAGGTATGTTCACTTTACACACTTTGTGTATAAAGTTAACTTACTTTTCACCCACTAACTTTATCTATTATAATATTATTAAACCAAGTACCTTTGTCTCCTTCTCCTCTTCATCAACCCATACACCCTTTGCTAGGTATGCATATAGATAGTTGAATACTGAAATCTCATCTGTTGAGGATTAGAAGAGTTAGCATTTTACTTTCAGTATAACAAACTTGTTCATGTGTTGAACATCTTAGACATAAGTTGTTTAAGATTAGCTTAGTCTATGTGTTAAACAAATTTAGTAGTCACCTTTTATTGAAATTAGATTTTCTGCATCTAGTTCATGTAATTCTTGATTCACATCAATAAGAATTATATAAAAGTAAACCGTGTGTCTCTTAAATTTTTATTTGCTAAAGTTTGTATTCAACCCCCCATTCTACAAACATTTGTTGTTGTAGTATCCATTCGGGACCAACAATTATTATTATTGTTATATTATTATTATTATTATTATTATAATTATTATTATTATTATTTATTTATTTATTTATTTATTGGTGTTGTTATTATTACAACAAGTAAATTAAGCCAAATTTAAAATAGTTTACCAATTTAATCAATATATATTCTCATCAATAAAAATGTGTAACTTGCATTTGAGATAAAGTGGCAACCAAAATGGCTAAATCGATGATTTGTTTTTATACATTTCCATATGAATTTTTATTCTTCGTTATTTATGTTATGTACTTTTCAAAAGCATATTTAACTTATTATTTTTTATATTAAATGTTTTAAGTAAAGGTTAAGATCCTCATATGTTGTCGTCAACATCACCCATCATATTATCTTATAAACATATCAAAGGGCTTATAGCTCAGCAGTATCTTGTGTTGTAAGGTCGTGCCTCCTCTCAAGAGGTTGTGGATTCAAGTCCCGACGTGAACATTGGTGTAGATTTAGGAGTAGGTTTAAAGAGTGTGTGTGTTTGCTGTTAAAAAAAATCTCATAAACATGACAGTAGGATCTATAATGGTACCCCTTTTTGACTTAAAAATAAGGGACTCATTATAATATTTGTGAGATAACATAATCGATTATGTTTAACCATAACATAAGAGAATATTAAGCCTTGATATAATCATGATATGGTTATATATATTTGACCATTTTACTTTTATTTATATTTTGGTTCCCATTTATCTAAAATGTAGTTATATAATTAGTAAATAAACTGAAGTTGCATAATATTCGTTTTTGGGATTTGGGAGGAGAGGCTGCTGAGGAGTAGGAAGCTAGATGAGCTTGAGTAACTTGAAAATCTTCTAATAAATGTTGCTCTAGCTAGATAAAGCTAGCAGGTGTAGTTAGGGACCCAAATGATGGTTGTTATTTGGTAAAAGAACGAGTAGGAAAATAATAGGTGGGGAGTGATTAAATGGGAGAGGCCCATCGGTGGAGACTTGGTGGATAAATTAACTCCCAGGAAAGTAAATATCTTTATGTGGATAGTTTGATGACAGACACGAGATAGATTTACATTTCTGTTTATGCCCGCTATATGAGGAAGAGGTGTGTAATCAATTGGCCATGCGTTGTGGGAATGGAGGAAGGTGCAAGTATACGGACTTCAACATTCAAATGGTGGTCAAAAGATGTTTGTGTATTAATCACAAAAGATCAAGATTATTGGCAAGCAAATTAATATATGAAACTTTTTTGGTCTTATCGAAATCAAGTAGTATTCAAGCAAACTAAGAAGTCTTGGTGAAAAGTTTCTTTGAGTTTCAGAAGCTTTAACTGAATTCTTAAACGTGCAACCGACGAAGATTATAGATCGATACTGCTGGTTGATTTTTATTAGGAGAATTGTTTCCATTCATGACTTTAAAATCATGAAGATCCATACAGAACATGTGATTTTTAAAACGTTATTATTGTTTTAATTATCGTTTAACCCTAATTCCTAGCTTATTTAATTCTCTGTTTATAATTAAAATTAATACACAATTAATATTATTATTACATTAATTTAATACAAATTAAAACTAATGCTACATGTATACGTTTTTTTAAGGCACTACATCTATACGTTTTTTGTGATAGTTTTTTTTTTATAATCACTACACGGACAAAGGCATTCAGCAACGACAGAAGTCGTCGCTAAAAGTCCCAATGTCATCGAAGAAGGTATTTCACGAGGACATGTCGTCGCCAAAGTGTCGTTGGCGGAAAGCCCGTATGGAATTTTTTTTCGCGAGGACATGTCGTCACAGAAAGTTGGACAACCTTTATAGACGACTACTTTCGTCATGAAAAGTGATTTTTAAAAAATAAATCCAAAATAAATAAATTCTTTTTTGGCGAAGACTTTATCGCCGCTAAGGTGATTTTCCACTTAATTATTAATTTTATTTTAATTAGTTTTTAGCGGCTACAGTGACGTCGAAGTGATTTTCCATTTTTAATATTATTTAATGGATTTTAGCGATGACTTTGTTGTCGTCAAAAGTGTTTTTGATTTTTTTTATTTTACCTGTTGTTTATAATATATTTAAATGCTAAAACTGTTTATGTACCAGTTTTTAGAAATAAAGTACTTACACCAGCATAATATTACACAAAACAATAATGTACTTTTTACAAACTAGTTTAATGTAATTTAATTAATAAAATATAACTAATATCCATCATCATCTTCTTCTTCTTCCTCATCCATGTCCTCATCATCTTCGGTTACGTTCATTAAAAAAGAAGTCGGTTGAAAGTCGTGAATATCATGCATGGTTTCTAACATCACGATGACACATCATTTCATCCACTTCATGGTCGTGCCCGGCCCACCAAAACCATTTTTTGGCGTCATTCTCTCTTTTGTTCAAAGTTGTTGCCATAATCAATACTTGACGTGAGACTCAATAGGCCTATACCTCATTGGCTGTGGTACCAACTAGTGTGTCTCAGTGGGTATATTCCAACACCTCTTCTCCAAGAATCGGCTCCAAATAAGAATTCTCCAAAAGATCCCTTCAAAGAATGCCAAAAAATCAATTTATTGTTGAGGTTTCCAGACGGGCTCGCGCGTGTAGCCCCTCTCCTCGCGGCGCGAAGCATGGATAATCGTCTTCCTCCTTTTCAAATTCAAAGAGTCGGACTAATCAAGGACACCTTCACAGCGCGAAGAGTCAGGCTCGTGGCGTGAATCTTACATTTGTAACTTTTCCGAGATTTCTAGCTAGCGCGAAGGACCTATCTTCCGTCAAAATCGTCTTTAGGGCACGAAGGGGTATGCTTGCGGCGCGAAGATCCTTCTCCGGTTCGATTTTCTGAACTTTCATCTTTTTTTGACTTGTTTCTTCACATCTTTGAGCCCTTTTGTATTGAAACATCTGTGAATCATAAAATACACATTTTGGGAGAAAAAATCCATTCTTTTAGGTAGAAGAGAGTTTAGCACTTTGCGGTTTTTGGCCTTAGGGTTTATGGTTTATATATATATATATATATATATATATATATATATATATATATATATATTGTTTTTTTGTTTTTGTTTTATTGTATTTTTATTTTTATTTTGATCAGTGTTTTCCTTGTTGCTCCTCTTTTCCTTATTGTTTTCTGTCCCTTGGATGCCGAAGGTCTTTTCTGGAAGCAATCTCTCTACCTACGGATAGAGGTATGATTGTCTACATCTCACCTCCCCCAAACCCCGCTTTCGCGGGATTGGGTATTGTTGTTGTTGTTGTTGTCAATTAAAAATAAAGATATTGATGGAAATTATTATGTATGATTTTGGAAATATCAATCATTAACTATTGTTCTGAGATACATCATAGGTATTACGACCCTCTATTCACCATTTAATGTAATATATATTTCAATCTCATTAGTATCAATAAAATGTAGGTATTGTTATGGCACTGAGAACTTTTAAATAATTTCCAAATTCAACTGTCACATATTCAGATCCGTAATTTAATTGGAATCTTTTATTTTATTATTTGTGTCATTTTGCTGCGTATATTGCAATATTCTCACTTCATTACGTTATCTATAATAACCTTCTTATATTTTAAGATTTTATTTTTCCTTGAGAACTTATTAAAACTTGTTGACACTTAATGCCAACTAATTCTTATATTCTCATTCTTTATATGGTAATCACTTACTTGAATTAACATCATCACATATGAGATTATTCACATATGTAAACAAACAATATTGTTTCATTTACTAGGAACTAGTCATCGTAGTTAATCAAATATTGTAGCAGTAATCTACTGTACAGTGTGAATCTGCCACCGATGTGCACTACGGAAGACAGCCTGATCCGGTCTATACTTTTTATCGCCCACTTAAAATCACACACATATATAGTATCAGTTTCATACACACACATATGACTATCATCAATAATAGGACTTGAACACATGTAATCTCTATTACTTTGATACATATGTAGTGTTAATGTATGTTAGAACCTGATACTTTCCGAGATACCCGGTATAAAATTGAGTCCTTGCCTACCGAGGCCTCAATAATATATCATCTTAGCACGTCTTACCAGGGTAGATGCTAATCTTAGCATTACCACACGAAGCAGTATGTTATGCAAGGCACGACACCAAGTTCAACATCCACATTATAGACTACTTGACACCAGTAACGAATCTCATCACAAACACTTTTTAGTTGTTATTGATGTGTTATGCTTATTGCATTTATCTTTTATTCATATATCATTTTACCTTTAAGGTACATATTTTCATTTCTTAGTTATGATCTTATTCACATTCTGATGTCATCATTAAACAAAATAATCACTTTTATTTGGTGTTTAATACTCTTAAGTCCTATATTTGATTTCATTTATTATCATAATTTTCATCTTGTGTTATTTTCTTTTGAATGATTCTCTAATCTCTTTCTGAAATTCTCTTGAAAACTACTTGATCAAAATCCACGTATTACCCCTCACTTAATTCACGAGGTACTACCATGAATATTTCAAGTGAAATTGCATACCGTACACTTGCCACAAACACTGATCAGATGTTGTTGCAGATATACTATACACATTTGTTCTTGATTTAATCATTGAATACCCTAATTTACACGCTAAGGTTATGCAATTTACTCATGCTCGCTTATCTGACTCTGTTCCGGTGGATGTCGCTACCTATAATTTACGTCGAGGAAACACACTTGTGTATCCGAAGCCCTTAAACCAAGCCTCTAATACATAGTTGTAAATGTAACACCCTGAAATAGGGTATAGCAGTAACTACTTCTACCTTGTGTTTTCGTGTTTATACCGTGACTATTTTTAGTTACTAACGTGTTATATATTAATTAATGTGATTATGTGAAAAGTGTCATAAGTGTTAAAAAGTGATATAATGTTAAACGGTTTCAAGTAATGATTCCGTAGATATCCCCGTTAGTTGAAACGGGATGGCGTGTGTCAAGTTGTAAGTTGAATAGGGGAACAAAATACGTGTGTTTATTTAATTGACCCCTTAGGGTCGGTTTTCTCTCCCTTATCCCCTGTTGAAACCCAAAAACACACACTAGAACATCTACATACATACGATAAACATAAATACTCTCAAAACCTTGGAGTTTTAAAGAAAGAAATCAAGTGAAATCAGTAGCAAGGGAGCTTGTAGAAGTATCTAAAATATTTAATGTTGGGAAGATGATCTCATTTGTTAAGATTTGATGAGACAAAGGTAAGTTTATAAGATGTGTTCCAAATTTAACTTAAACAGAATTATGAGGCTTGATCAGACTAAACACTTATAGTGTTTCAGACTGAGCATAAGCTGAATATAAGCAAAGCATATGTTCGATCAGCTAATACTATGTCTTAGTAAGATTATCACTATGTGTGATAAGCCGTGTATCTCACTTAAGATATATTGAACTTTCAGCCTCATGTGTCTCAAGCTGAGTGACTCAACTTATATACTGAGTCAGCTCAACAGAGTTGCTAAATAAGTTCTAGCCAACTCTTGGAACTTCTAAGGATGAGTTAATTAATATACATGTTAGTCCATGTTTGTTTTCGAGTCTGTTCTCGAAAAACTCAGCTTGATGAGTTTCAAGCTGAGTAACTCAGTCAGAGCAAGAAGTCAGTTTAAAGAGAATAAAAATATGTTTTAATTTTATCTTTTTAACTCTCTATATCTATGGGAAGGATAAGAAGACTCCAGAATCAAGATTGAAGATTGAAGCCTCATGATAAGAAGATTCAAGATTCAAGATTCTGGTTTATCCGTTAGTTAGTTAGCAAATTAGGATAAGTCTAGTTTGTTAGGATCCGTAGGAACATGATTATAAATACTTATCATCCTGATAAGTTTTGAGGTACGTCTCAGAAACGACTACGACTAAAAAACGACTACAGAGCCAAATACCTCACCTCAACCGTATGTGTTACGATTCTTGAATCACTGTTTGTCAGTTCAACGTGATCAAGAAACTAATAGATTTCCAAGTTATTCGTGTGTTCGAATATTCACATTAGTTGTGAAATTGGTAAGTTTTCAATCTGTGATTAAATCCTGTTTAGAGAGTCGTCCAGTATCTATAATCATAAGTTGATTATAGATAGCTAAGGTTGAAAGATTGAGAGATTTATATTAGGTGTTTACATATCAAGAGTTGCTTACTTGATATAGTCTGTAATCATCTTCTTATTAATGAAAAGCAAAGCATTCGATTGTGGTTTGATTTACTATGTGTAACACTCTATTTTGATTTGTTCAATTTCCGCAGAAAGTGTATTCAACCCCCCTTCTACACATTTGTTGTTTGTTGTTATTCTCACCAAGGGACCAACAACTGGTATCAGAGCAGGCTGAACAATTTCATACGTTGAAAGTTCAAGATTCTGAGAAAGTTAACAATGTTTACAAGCATTAATTCTTCAAACTTTCCATAGATGTCTGCTAAGGGCTGTCCCATATTTGATGGATCTGACTATCCTATGTGGAAGTTCAGAGCCATGCTGTTCCTCAAGTCCATTGACAATCGTATGTACGATGTCATTACAAAAGGACCAATAATCCCCAAGATTCCTGCAACTGTCAGTATAACGTCTCCTGGCAGATCTGAAAAGGATATGAGAAATCCTGTTGCATCCTGGACTGAAGAAGATTGGAAACTACATTCTTTGGATGACAAGGTAAAGAGTGTTCTGGAAAATTCCCTGACCAATGAGATCTTGCAGACAGTGACTGGGTGTCAAACTGTGAAAGAGATCTGGGATACATTGAGTATTACATATGAGGGCACTGATCTGGTCAAGCAACAGAAGAAGAATCACTTGAATAGATCCTATGAAAACTTCTTTTCTAAAAAGAATGAAACCTTGCCTGATTTGTTCACAAGGTTTCACTGCTTGATAAATGACCTGCTAAGTGTGGGTGTTAAGAAAGATGAGGCTGAACTTGTGCTGAAGTTTCTGGATGTATTACCAGAAAGGTTCAATGAAGTAACCACAAAACTGAGGGCTAGAGGAACACTGCATATGTACAACCTACAAGTTCTTGCTTAATCATGAACAGATTACAGAACACAACAAATCTTCTCAACAACAAATTAAGGATTCTTTGGATAAAGCTGATATTGCATTAGTTGCACAGAAAAAGAAGAAAGTTTCCAAAGCCTTGGTTGTTGAATCTGAGACTGAGTCAGAATCTCAAGCTAACTACTCAGACTCAAACTCAAGTGCTGATGATGATGTTCAGATAATCACTGAGCAAATGGCTATGCTAGCCAGACGATTGAGAAGAGCTTAAAGGGGAAGAGGAAGATCTGACAGGAGCAAAGGAAAGAGTTCTTTTGATCCTAAGAATGTTGTGTGCTTCAACTGTCAGAGAAAGGGACATATTGCTGCTGAGTGCAGATCAAAGAAGGTAGATTCAGCATCAGTTGCTGATAAGAATGCTTATAGAGCTGACAAATACAAGAAGAAATATACTCAGCTCAAGAAAGGAAAGCCTGAAGACAAACCCAGTGCAAAAGGACTATATGCTGAAACCTGGGATACAGAATCATCTACCTTAGATGATGATGTATGTCTAATGGCTCAAGAAGATGAAGAGTTGGAAATAGATGAGGTTGCTTATGGTCAGTCTGAATCAATCTTTGAAGCTGACATGAAGGAAGCCGAGGAAAACAACAAGCTTAGTGATTAAGATCCTGCTTCCATGTACAAGGTCAGTAACTTCTACTCTTACACCGAAGAAGAAAAGGGTCTTGCATTTTATTATCTGCTAAATGATTTCAAGACTAGCCTTAAGTCTCAAAATAACCTCAAAGCTGAGATAGCTAAACTAAAAGACGAGATTAAGGAAAATCAATCTCTCATTGATATTGGTAAGAAAGCATAGTGTGATCTTGAATGTGAAAGACACATTAATAAACTTTTAAGTGAAGAACTTCAGGAAGCTAAAGTCAAAGCTGACCAACTCCAAAAGGTCACTGAGTCTTGGTGTAAGTCATCAAAGCTTGCTGAAAAGTGCATAAACCAACAAATTCTTAAACAGGTACATGCTGTACTTGGAGGTGACTATCAAAATGCAGCTTATGTGGCTGATGATGAGATATCAAGTACAGACTCTGAGGAAGATAGACAACTGATTGAGTCTCAGAAGTCAGCCTCAGAGAAAAGACATGATCCAAGCTTGAAATGCAATATGTTTGTAAAGGCTAGAGATCATGGAAATGAGTGCTCAACATCCAAACAGCATAGTAAGTCTGTGTTGGACAGATTAAGCACTCAGCCTATTCAAAGAACTTCAGTCATAGAAAGGCTTAATCAAAATCCTTTCAAAACACAACACTCTCTATCTGGCTCGGAGAGAAGTTACAAGAATAGGAAGACAACTGTAACTCAGAGGTCAAATCACAACAATGGTAAGTCCAAAGTTGTAGATCTTGGTAAGTCCAAGGAGATCAACAGTGGTAAGTCCAAACCTGTTGAAACTGGTGAGTCCAGAAAGCATGACAAAGGTAAGTCCAAGGCCATGGAAAAGAAGTTTGTTGGTCAAGCTTCTAATCATAAGGATAACAAACAAAAACCTGACAAAGGTAAGTCCAAAGTAAGTGATCATCAGGTGAATCAACTTGCTAAGAAAGTTGAAAAGTTATCCACCATATATAATCCTAAGACTGAGAGAAAGTTCTCACAAGGATTATTAGACACTCTACCTCCTGTACTCATTGGAAGAAGGAGATGCTACAAGTGCAGAAGTAGAGGTCATGAGGCTAAGGACTGTGATGCAGAAATCTCAAGGCCTGAACAAGAACAAGCTGATCAGCCTACACAGGACTCAGCTCCTGCTCAAGCTGAACAGTCAGTTCAACAAGATGGAGATGCTAAGTGCTCCTAATCTGAACTCACCAAGAAGTGGGTTCCCAAACAAAACTAATGTGTTTAGTTTTCATATCATGTGAAGGGTTCAAGTAAATTGTACTTGGATAGTGGATGCTCAAGGCACATGACTGGGTGGAAAGGACTTCTTAGTGATTTCCAGGAAGATGAAGGTCCTAAAGTAACTTTTGGTGCTCCCATGGAAGAACTAAAGGATATGGGAAGATGCATGCTAGCAAGGTTACTTTCCAGAAGGTTGCATATGTCAAAGGTCTTAAGCACAATCTGATTAGTATCAGTCAACTATGTGATGAAGACAACATTGTTACTTTTAGGAAGAAAGTAGGAAATATATATAATGCTAATAGAAAGCCTGTATTAATAGCTAAAAGAGAAAGAGATGTGTATCTACTTGATATTAATTCTACTGATCCCTATACTGAAACCTGTTTGTATTACCAATCTGTTCCTAAGCTGAGTTGGTTGTGGCATAAACGATTATAACATTTAAATTTCAAATATATAAATATGCTATCCAATAAAGAGTTAGTCTCTGGATTACCAAAGATCACATTTGTCAATGACAAATTGTGTTCAGCTTGTGAAAAAGGGAAACATCATAAAGGGTCCTTTAAATCAAAGCAAAATTTTTTAATAACAGACCCACTGCATATGTTGCATATGGATCTGTTTAGACCCATAAGTACTCCAAGCCTAAGTGGCAAGAAGTACACACTGGTGATAGTAGATGAGTTCTCACGATTCACCTAGGTAATATTCCTAAAAGCTAAAAGTGAAACTGCCCTGGAGATAATAAGTTTTATCAAACAGGAAGGGTTGTAGAAAGGTAAGTCTGTAAAGCAACTCTGTAACACCCAGGTTCGGTTACCCCCTAATTACGTGTTACTTAATATTAAGTGTTATATGTGTATTGGGGTAGTCCATATGTGAATATATATTTTTAATAGTTAAAGGGGCCTTACTTGTCAATTTGAAAGTTGGTAAGTGGAGGGGCCTTTTAGCAATTTGACAAAACTTATAAATATATAATCAGATTCAATTTTCTATATATGACTTCATGATGAAGTCTTTCTAGTACATGCATGTATGCCACATACACATCCTCATAAGGTGCCACCTACCATCTCTTTCTCCTTTTAAAATTTGAATTCCACCATAACAAGGTTATTAGCTTTTTAGCATTCATGCAGACCATAGTTAGCCAATATATGATTTATTTATTTGATTTTAAGTTATTATGGATTAAAGGTTCAATAAGGTTGAATCTTTAGGTATATATAATTGTTGTTGTATTATTACTATGAGGTGTTTGGGGTGTAGGAAAACACTCCTAAATCATTTTTTGTTAATTACATATATGTGATACTATTTGTGTAGGATCGTAAGTATTCGAATACACAACTCTAATTCAGTAATTTTATTAGTGCAATAGCTTATAAGGTGAGTCTCCTAGACTATTACTCATATGTTCACTATGTGTGTTATTACAGTAGAATAAAATCATTTGACTATCATATGTGTTTATAGCATGCTGCTTCGTACAGTAGTGGGTCAGATTAGTACAGTACTGTAGCTCATGTTGTTGCCCTTGGTCTAGAACCAGTGGTTTGCAAAACCATGTTACACGTGTGTTATCTATATGTGATTATATACATGTGTTTATATGATTGACAGTCTGATAAACTCACTAAGCTCTCGTAGCTTATCAGATATTATATGTGGTGTTTTGTAGGTACCAAAGACAAGGGCAAGCCTCCCGTTTGACCATAGTCTTTGAGATAGTCTTTTGTTAAAACAATATAACGCCTCAGTGTAAATTTTTAGCTTTTGATGTCAAATACGAGAGAACAAGTGAATATCTTTTGTCAGAACTCGTTTTAAAATTGTACGCTTCCGCTTTTATGAAAAATATATGTGTTTTTTTCCAGAAGGTATTTCAGAAAGTGATTTTCAGTTATTTAGTAAATAGGGGTGTTACAACTTGGTATCAGAGCCATGATTTGAGGGATTCGGATGTGTCTCATGCACAGTCTGGACTTGAACCTTGGTTTTGAGAAATAGGTGTGTTAAACCGGGGACTTGCAGCTTGGTGAGTATACTGGTAATTTCAGTAATGTATTATATAAGAATTATATGTGCTTACATGATATGTTCAGAAGTGATATGAATTATATGTGTAACTTATATAAGTTGACTATATATATGTGAATATATCATGAATTGACTTGCTATATATGTGAATGATTATACGATATGGATATTGTAAACCAATCTTGTGAAGTAGGTGCTAAGGGGTAAAAGTTAAGATTTAGTATGTATAGTGAATTTGAAGTGGTAAGGGGGCCCGTACTACTACAAATACACGGTATATGCTAGAACTTGACAGAATCATGATAGTATTCTACGGATCGGGTCAGGGTAGTGTGTTACATTAGAAATCCAGTAACCGTTGGGTTAGTTTTTCTATAATTGTGTGAAATATGTGTAAACATCATACTAAGTGTTTATAGTCATAGAGGATGAGTCAGTTAGAATTCAGAGTTATATGTGTATTCTTGTGAGAGCTACAGATACATAAATTACAGAATGGTGAATACACGAGGCTCTCGAGAAATGAATGATCCAAAGGTGGACCTAGTCATAGACCTGACCACATAGAGACCAGTGTAACTGGTGACAGAAACCCTACCCGGATACAGAATGCAAGACCAGAGGGGCCACCCGATTTGATTCAAGAGGCTCCAGTGCCTACTATGAGAGAAACTATTGCTGAGGAGCTCAGCAAAGCTATGGAACAAAGTATACCCTACATCATTACACAGGTAGTAGGGTAACTTCAAGAACAGAACCGGGATATGATTAGGCAAGAAATAGTTGTGAGGCTAGCAACAGCTGGGGAAGGGGTTAATCCCCAACAGGTGGTTATACAGAAAGATCCCAAGGGAAGTAAATTCACAGACTTCACAGCATGCCAACCACCGTTGTTTTACGGGTCAACATATCCGGTTATTAGTCACAGGTGGATTTCAGAGACAGAGGGTGCCTTTCATACGTGTTCTTGTCCTCCAGAAAAGAAAGTTAGATACGTTAGCAATCAGCTGAGAGGTGCCGCGAAAGATTTGTGGGATATGGAAGTCAAGCAGAGGGGTTACGCACAGATTGAAACCATGTCTTGGAAGACGTTCAAGGAGATTGCTTATGAGTAATTCGTGCCACAGTCAGAGATTGATAGGATTGTGGTTGAGTTTCACAAACTCAAGCAGACCACAGAAACAGTGCCAGAAATCAACGCAAAGTTCATGGAGAAAGATCGTTTTTGCCCGGATTACGTGGCAAATGAGAAAATGAAGATGTACAGGTACACGATGGTGTTCAAGCCGAGTATCAGAGAGTTTATTGACGCCATCAAGCATCACACGGTAAAATCAATTATGGATGCTGCTAGAGCTAGAGAGTTAGAGCTTGAAAGACAACTGGCAGAGAGAAAGTTAGTTGAGAAAGTTGCACCAGCACCCAAGAAACAGAAGGTGGAAACCCCTGAACAAAAGCCTACCCAGAAAACCTATCCGGTTTGTCCTACTTGTAAACGACATCACCTTGGGGAATGCAGGTTAGGTTCTCCAACGTGTTACAAATGTGGGAAGCCAGGTCATGTGAGCAAAGATTGTAAGAATCCAATCAAAATCTGCTTCAACTGCTATAAGCCGAGCCACCAGAAAGCTCAGTGCCCAAACCCAGCAGCAGCAACACCTACTGGCTCCAAACCGAACTCAGCTTTACCTTCTCTACGTATTTCAGAACCAAAGGACGTAAAGAAAGAAAATGTTCAGAAACCTAAGGGTAGAGCTTTCCAGCTCACAGCTGAGGAAGCTTGAACAGAACCAGATGTGGTCACAGGTACATACCTCATAAATAATTTTCCGGCTCTCGTGTTATTTGATTCGGGTGCAATTAAATCGTTCGTATCTGTTACCTTTTTTAAAAAGTTTGATCATAAGTGTGAAAAGCTAGATTCTCCTCTCGAGGTGGAAATAGCTGATGATAAATCTGTGATAATATCTGATTTGTATAAATATAATGTGATAGAAATAGATACTGTTAGATTCCCTATAGAACTTATTCCTATGACCATGAGGGAATTTCAAGTGGTAGTCGGGATAGACTGGTTAGGATGTCATCAGGCTAATATATTATGCAGACAGAAAGTGATACGGGTTCGTACCCCAAGTGGGGAAGAACTCTCTATATGTGGTGATACAAAGAGGGGTAGATCATGTGTGTGTTTAGTTTCCAAGGCTAGGAAGTATCTTCATCGAGGGTATATTGCTTTCCTAGCTTATATGGTAAATACCAAATTAGAAAAAAGATAAGTATGTGTTGAAGATGTGAAGGTAGTATGTGAATATCCTGATGTGTTCCCCGAGGATTTACCTGGGGTGCCGCCAAACAGACAAGTTGAATTCAAAATTGACTTAGTGCCAGGAGCTTCACCGATAGCGAGGGCTCCATACAGATTGGCTCCGCCAGAGATTCAGGAACTGATGAAGCAACTTCAGGAGTTACTTGATAAGGGGTTTATTAGACCCAGTAGTTCTCCGTGGGGTGCACCCATTTTATTCGTGAAGAAGAAGGATGGTACTTTTCGTATGTGCATTGATTACCAGGAGCTCAACAAAGTGACCATCAAGAATAAGTATCCATTACCCAGGATAGACGATTTTTTTTATCAGCTACAAGGGGCAACGTGGTTTTCAAAAATTGACTTGAGGTCGGGTTATCACCAGCTCAATATCAGACTAGATGATATTTCAAAAACCACATTCAGCACCAGATATGGGCATTTTGACTTCGTTGTGATGCCGTTTGGCCTTACTAACGCACCAGCAGCATTCATGGATCTGATGAATAGAGTGTGTAGACCCATGCTAGATAGATCAATGATCGTATTCATAGATGATATCCTTATTTATTCTAAAAGTCCAGCAGATCATGAGAAACATCTCCGTGAGGTCCTAGAGACGCTAAGGAGAGAAATTTATATGCTAAATTTTCTAAATGTGAATTCTGGATACAAGAAGTGCAATTTCTGGGTCATTTAATCAACCAAGAGGGGATAAAAGTGGACCCTACGAAAGTTGAAGCGGTAATGAAGTGGGAACCGCCAAGGAACCCGACAGAGGTTAGGAGCTTTTTAGGATTGGCAGGTTATTACAGAAGATTCATTGAGAATTTTTCAAAGACTACCGTTCCTTTGACTCAACTTACTAAAAAGAACGTGGATTTTGTTTGGGGAAGAGAACAACAGGTAGCCTTCTTAACTCTAAAGCAGAAACTATGTGAAGCGCTAGTGCTCACGTTACGGGAGGGTATGGAAGACATGGTAGTATTTTGTGATGCCTCATATCGTGGGTTAGGCTGTGTTTTGATGCAGAGGGGCAGGGTTATAGCTTATGCTTCTAGACAATTGAAACCTCATGAAGGTAATTACCTGACTCTTAACTTAGAACTAGCGGCAGTGGTATTTGCACTCAAGACTTGGAGACACTATCTTTATGGTGTGAAGTGCACTATTTATACCGATCACAAGAGTCTTAAGTACTTTGTGGATCAGAAAAATCTTAACATGAGGCAGAGACGATGGCTGGAACTGCTGAAAGACTATGACTATGAGATATTGTATCATCCCGGGAAAGCTAACGTCGTGGCTGATGCCTTGAGCAGAAAGTCAGGAACAGTGTTAATGCAGAATCAGTCCTTAAGGATGACAGTTACAACACCTATTATCGATGTGATCAGATCAGCTCAGTCAGAAGCCATTAAAAGTGAGAACCAGAATAAAGAACGGATAAAGGGGCAGGTGGTGAATCTTATAACAGATAATCGTGATGTACTGACTCGTTACGGACGCATATGGGTACCTAGTTACAGAACTGCGAGGCAGACTTTACTAAATAAAGCTCACATATCCAGATTTTCTATTCACTCAGAGGCTACCAAAATGTATAAAGACCTGAAGGTAGACTATTGGTGGCCAGGTATGAAGCGAGACATAGGCAGGCAAGTGGAAAAGTGCCTCACATGTTTACAAGTGAAAGCTGACCATCAGAAACCACATGGGAAATTACAGCCACCAGAGATACCAGTCTAGAAATGGGAAAACATTACAATGGAACTGATTACCAAATTACCCCTCGAGGTTATGATGCGATATGGGTGATCGTAGACAGGTTGACTAAAAGTGCACATTTTATCCCCATCAGAGAAACTTATTCCTCGGAACGACTAGCAGAGGTGTATATGAAAGAGATTGTATCTCGTCATGGTGTGCCAGTTTCTATTGTGTCAGAAAGAGATACTCGTTTCACTTCTAGATTATGGAACAAGTTTCATGAAGATCTGGGAACCAGACTTAACCTTAGCACGGATTTTCACCCTCAGACCGACGGTCAGAGTGAAAGAACAATTCAGACTTTAGAACACATGCTACGTGCATATGTTATTGATTTCAGTAGAAGCTGGGATACGTATTTGCCTTTAGCAGAGTTTTCTTATAATAACAGCTACCATTCCAGTATCGGAATGCCACCGTATGAAATGTTGTATGGGAGAAAGTTCCGAACTCCGGTGTGTTAGGGTAAGGTGGGTCAGGGAGAGATGGGTAGTACTGAAGTGGTTCAGCGAACAACAGAACATATCCAGCAGATAAGAGAGAGATTGCTAACCGCCCAAAGTAGACAGAAATGTAATGCAGACAAACGCAGATCACCACTCGAGTTTCAAGTGGGAGACTACGTGTTATTAAAGGTGTCACCGTGGAAGGGCGTGATCAGATTCAGAAAGAGGGGGAAACTTGGTCCGAGATTTATTGGACCATTCAGAATTATTGCACATGTGGGAAAGGTTGCTTACAGACTAGAACTGCCAGAAGAGTTATCTCGGATTCATAACACCTACCATGTTTCGCATCTCAGAAAGTGTTTAGTAGTTGAGTCTGCATTCGTACCGTTGGAAGATGTTAGTATCGATAAAAAATTGAATTATGTGGAGCAACCAGTTGCTATTTTAGAAAGAAAAGTGAAGACCTTACGTAACAAACAGATTGGACTTGTGAAGGTCCAATGGAAACATAGAAAGGGTTCAGACTATACATGGGAACCGGAAGAGGAAATGATGCGTAACTATCCAGAACTCTTCAACAGTTGATTTCGAGGACGAAATCCTTTCAAGTGGGGAAGAGTTGTAACACCCAGGTTCGGGTACCCCCTAATTATGTGTTACTTAATATTAAGTTTTATATGTGTATTGGGGTAGTCCATATGTGAATATATATGTTTAATAGTTAAAGGGGCCTTACTTGTCAATTTTGAAAGTTGGTAAGTGGAGGGGCCATTTAGCAATTTGACAAAACTTATAGATATGATCAGATTCAATTTTCTATATATGACTTCATGATGAAGTCTTTCTAGTACATGCATGTATGCACATACACACCCTCATAAGGTGCCACCTACCATCTCTTTCTCCTTTTAAATTTTGAATTCAACCATAACAAGGTTATTAGCTTTTTAGCATTCACGCAGACCATAGTTAGCCAAGGTATGATTTATCTATTTGATTTTAATTTAGGTATATATAATTGTTGTAGTATTATTACTATGAGGTGTTTGGGGTGTAGGAAAACGCTCCTAAATCATTTGTTGTTAATTACATATATGTGATATTATTTGTGTAGGATTGTGAGTACTCGAATACACAACTCTAATTCATTAATTTTATCAGTGCAATAGCTTATAAGGTGAGTCTCCTAGACTATTACTCATATGTTCACTATGTGTGTTATTACAGTAGAATAAAATCATGTGACTATCATATGTGTTTATAGCATGCTGCTTTGTGCAGTAGTGGGACAGATTAGTACTGTACTGTAGCTCATGTTGCTACCCTGGGTCTAGAACCAGTGGTTTGCAAACCCCTGTTACACGTGTGTTATCTATATGTTATTATATACATGTGTTTATATGATCGACAGTCTGGTAAACTCACTAAGCTCTCGTAGCTTATCAGATATTATACGTGGTGTTTTGCAGGTACCAAACACAAGGTGAGTTAATTAATATACATGTTTGTCCATGTTTGTTTTCGAGTCTGTTCTCGAAGAACTTAGCTTGATGAGTTTCAAGCTGAGTAACTCAGTCCGAGCAAGAAGTCAGTTTAAAGAGAATAAAAATATGTTTTAAATTTATCTTTTTAACTCTCTATATCTATGGGAAGGATAAGAAGACTCCAGAATCAAGATTGAAGATTGAAGACTCATGATAAGAAGATTCAAGATTCAAGATTCTGGTTTATCCGTTAGTTAGTTAGCAAATTAGGATAAGTCCAGTTTGTTAGGATCCGTAGGAACAGGATTATAAATACTTATCATCCTGATAAGTTTTGAGGTACGACTCAGAAACGACTACGACTAAAAAATGACTACAGAGCCAAATACCTCACCTCAACCGTATGTGTTACGATTCTTGAATCACTGTTTGTCAGTTCAACGTGATCAAGAAACTCACAGATTGCCAAGTTATTCGTGTGTTCGAATATTCACATTAGTTGTGAAATGGGTAAGTTTTCAATGTGTGATTTAATCCTGTTTAGAGAGTCGTCCAGTATCTATAATCATAAGTTGATTATAGATAACTAAGTTTGAAAGATTGAGATTTATATTAGGTGTTTACATATCAAGAGTTGCTTACTTGATAGAGTCTGTAATCATCTTCTTATTAATGAAAAGCAAAGCATTCAATTGTGGTTTGATTTACTATGTGTAACACTTTATTTTGATTTGTTCAATTTCCGCAGAAAGTGTATTCAACCCCCCTTCTACACATTTGTTGCTTGTTCTTATTCTCACCAAGGGACCAACATTTAATCTGTTCTATCTTCATCATCTTTGTAAGTGTTTTCATGGTGAAACCTCATTTGAGTTTGAGAAGAAAATGATCATTTGGATGGTGCAAATTGAGTTCTAGTGGTTTATTTTTGTGTCAAAAGTGGTTATAAGCTTCAAGTGATGATAAACGAAATGTATAAACAATTGAAACTGAGTTTTGGTCGATTTGAGTGTCAAAAATGCGATTTACAGAAGCTGTGTAGGAATAGAGTCGAAGCTTACTATATCGATCTTCCATACGTGCGCAAAGGATGGTCTTTTCGTCTGTAAGCCGTTATGTGGTTCCTTGCGGCCATAGTCATGGGTACTTGTGGCCGTAAGGGTTGTGTCATGTGGTTTACCGCCTACGGGTGAAGGAATAAGGTTTACGGAAATAGACGACCAAGGAACCATACTTGGGGGCAAAATGGATTTCCCTTGCGGCCGTAAGCCATGGTTTATGGCAAGGAAATATTGCGGGCGTAAGTTATCCCCTTACGATCGTAAGGGGGTGTTTTAAGGGGCCCTTGCGGGCGTAAGCCAGGGCTTGCGGCCGCAAGCATGGGTCAAGTGTTGACAGTTTGTGTAGCATGTGTTTAGACCTGAATGTGCTCTTTGTAAGTGATAACCAAACGTGTGTATGATGTGTTAGGTGATCTTGAGGAACCAGAGAACACCGAGCACTATATCTGTCTCTTGTGAATCCAGGTGAGTACCGGTTTCCCATGAGACTCAGTAAGTAGGGTTATCTGTTGTCTGTACAATGTTGCCATGTTTATACACGTGTACATGTTAGGTATGATTACCATGTGATATATGTTATGCCATGTGATATAACTTGTGACTATGATAGCATGCATATTGTAGACCCGGTACAGGTCAGTTGTGTTTGTGATTCTTTTCCGGATAAATGGCGTGAGTTGAGGTCAGCTGCGGCTTGATCCCTTGAGGGACTGTTGGCTGGTTATTTGGGATCAACGGTACTCGATGGTGATTTCTGGGACAAAGGAATTATAGGCCGCCATTCCTTGACATATAGTGACGGTCTTGGTCTATGATCAGATCCGAGCAGAGTCCTTGTGGCACAAATGTGTTGTTGGGCTGCTATTCGCTCCCAAATCTGTGCGGTTGGATGTGACTGATTCTTCCGCTTGGGTCCTTGACATATCTCTCTAGATATGACCCCGCTGACATGTTGGCGCACCACTATGTGATATACTAGCTCTGTGTGGCATGCCGTGATGTGATAGCATGCTTATTGATGCTTATGTGAAATCTGTGCTCACTAGCTAGTTGTAGCTAATGTTTCAAGATATTTCCCTTTTCGCCGGTTAGTTACGTGATAGCCTGGAGAGGCGGGATATTTTCGGGTAGTTATTGTATATATCTTTTGAAACACTTGTCGTTTTTATTATGTTACTCTCATATGATGGTCGGTATGTAATTGGTAACACTGGCTTATTTTTTAGACTTGGCTTGATTGGTTGTATTTTGATGCCAAGTCGATAAACACTACTTAACTATGTAATCAGTAGTTTGTTCCGCTACGATCTTTTGTGTAACTATAGTTTAAAAGTTTTAGATTTCCACTGATTTTAAGCTCGTGAAACGTGGTGTTACAATTAGGTATCATAGCCTAAGTTTGAAGGAATTGGGTAGTTGTAAAAGTATTCAATCTCAAACTCGAACCCGACCATCGTTAAGTGTTCATAGCGGGTATTTGGGACTGAGTATGTGCGTTATGTGATTACTGCTCAAAGTGAACTAACTTATGTGTTAGTGAATTGTGAATAAGTGTTGTGCTAAGTGTTTTTGTTACTTGTGTATAGTAAGCTGAGTGATAATGTCTGAGCAACGAGCTACCACAGACGAAGCTCTGAAGCAAATGGAGGACGAGGCTTCTCCTACTCACGTTGTAGCTGAGGAGGGATCTTCTCAGCATCATACTCAAGGTTCGAGGCGTATTCGTGATCCTGAGGCATATATTATGCATCTCGAGGAAGAGCTCCGTGTGACAAGGGAGCTGCTGCTGGAAGCCGTCAAAGTTAAGAGCCTGGGGCACTGTTCGTATATAAAGTTCATGTCTTGTCGACCCAAAGAGTTTGAAGGGAGTGACAATCCTTTAGACACTATCCGATGGCTTCGAGAGACAAACCAAGCGTTTGAGTCATGTGATTGTGAACCCGAATACCGTATCAAGTACGCAGTACACTTGTTAAAGAGGCGTGCAATGGTGCGATACCATCAAAGACACTGTGAGTAAACAGGTTATTGCTGCCATGTCTTGGGAGCAGTTTGCAGAAAAAGTGACGAAAAAGTACTGTACTGATTATGACTTGGAAAATATGGATAGAGAGTTTAACGGTCTCCGCAAGGGGGACAAACCGATAGAGGATCTTTTGAATGCTTTTACCGATAAGGTGAAGTTTCTTCCCCACCTTGTAACTGATGAGAGTGCAAAGATTCGCAAGTTAGTGGGTATGTTACCGGTGATTTATCAACCGCACTTCAGAGCTGTGGGAACTCTGGATCAGGCTTTTGAAATCGCCTGAAAAATCGAAGGTGATCGTCTCCACGGCAAAGGAGACCAATCTGGTGAGGGTCAGAAGAGGAAGTCCTAGCAGTCCTCTAAATCTGGTCCGTCCAAAGGGCAGTCTTCTGCCGGTGGTAAATCCGAGTCAGGCAAGAAGCCGAGGTCTGATAACCCTTGGTATTCTATGTGCCGTACTTACCATTACGGTAATTGTTCAAAGGCAACTACCAGGTGTATGCGGTGTGGTGAAAAAGGGCACTCTGTTGCAGAGTGTACGTTTCAAGAAAGTGTTTGTTTTAAGTGTCAGAAGCCGGGGCACAAGATCAGTGATTGTCCGACCCGGCAGGGTACAGGCACTGAAGCCGGTGGATCTTCTTCCGGTCAAAAGAAAGAGGGCGTTTCTCACGACAAGGGGCGGGCTTTTCAAATGACTACTGACGAAGACAAGGCTGCTGGAGATGTGATCACTCGTTCTTTTCTAATTAACACTACAAAATGGCCACTCCTGTTGCTGCTTCTAACGGTTCTTCCAACAATGGCTCACTCACAAGGTGTCCAACGTTTGATGCAGAAAACTTTTCTCTCTGGAAGAGTAGAGTTCTTCTCTATATGTCAAGCCTAGATGATGTGATGCTCAAGACTGTTACTGAAGGTCCTTATGTTCCTTCCTCAACAATTCAAGTGACTGAAGCAACTGATGAAGTTCCTGCTGTTGAAAGACTGACCATAAAGCCTATAAATCAGTGGTCTGATGAAGACAAAAGGCTTGTTAATCTTGATGTTAAAGTAAGAACAGCCTTTGTCTCTGCATTACCAAATGGTGTCTATCATCAAGTTCTTAACTGCAACTCTACAAAGGAAATGCTAGATATTTGACTGTTGCTTATGAAGGCACTGAAGAAGTGCAGGAGAATAAGAAACTCCTTCTGGTAAGAGAATATGAGTTCTTCTTTGCTCATAAAGGTGAAAGTCTTACTCAGACCTACACCAGGTTCAGCTGCCTTATTAATGACTTAAGATGGGTAGAGGTTCCCAAGAGCAATAAGGAACTTGTAAACAAGTTTCTAGACTCTCTCCCAGAATCTTGGGATCATTTTATCACTGTGCTTAAACATGGTGAGAAAATCAAGGGTCTTACACTGGTTGGTTTATATGGAAACCTTATGAATCATGAACAATCAGTGAAACAAAGGAAACTCTCTACAAAGGATATGGAGGAGGCTTCAAAAGCTCCATCTACTGCCTTTGTATCTAAGGATACAAGATCCAGGAGTTTTGTTGCAGTGGTGGATGAGTCTAGTGATGAGGAAGAAGAGGAGGAGTCTTCTGATAAAGAGCAAGTGGCAGATGGGGATGAAGTTCTGGAGAACATGGACAACATTGAAGCTGCTGTTGAGCAGGTTGTCATGTTGGTTAAAAGGTTCAAACCTTTCTTGAAAAGAAAGGGTGTCAAGAGATTTGAGAAGAAACCCTTCAAAGGAGAAAGAGCCATGTCAAAACCAAAGGCTTCTGAAGGTTGTTTCTCTTGTGGCAAGACTGGTCACTACGCTAGTGAGTGTAAGTCCAGAGGAAACACAGGCTTCAAGGGTTCCTCAAGCTCTGACAGCAAGATTGACTATGAAGCCAAGTATAAGAAGCTTCTTGCTGCAGTTCTTGACAAGAAAAAGAAGAAAGCTCAGAATAGAGTGTTGGTGGCTGAAGAAGAAGATTGGGCTGAGGAAGATCTCTCAAGTGATGAAGATGAGGTCCTCACAGTTCAGCTCAGCTTGATGGCCAACACAGCAACTGCAAGTTCCTTTGATGAGGACATGAAGAAAGCTACTAAAGCTTGTACTTCTCCTGACTGGGATCCTTCTTCTATGTATCAGGTTGGAAAATTTATTAACTATGAAGATAATGAAAAGAACACTATGTTTGATTATCTGTGTGTTGAGTTTCAATCAAATATTCAAAGAGAAAAGAAGCTAAAATCAGAAATAGAATTACTAAAAGAGAGATTAAGTCTTAAAGATGAGAAACTGAAACTAATGACAAAACTGGAAGATGATTTTGCTAATCAAAAGATACTTAATCAGATCTTGGTAAAAGAAAACAATGAAGCAACCACGAAGTTTAATGTGCTTCAAAAAGTAGTTAAATCTTGGTGTGTTTCTGCTGCTAAGACCACTCAGTGTGTCAATGAGCAGATTCCAAAACAAGTTCAAGCTATTATTGGTGGAAATTTCTTCCATTCTGCTAATTGTGTTGATTTTAGCAAGGACATAAATATATTAGAAGAGGCTGATATTTTACCTCTTACTTTTCAAAAGATTGTTAAAGGAAAAAGTATTATCACTAACAGATTTGTCAAAAGTAAAAGTACTCAGCCGAAAGACTCAACCACTTCAAAAGTTGGTTCAAGTTCTACTATTTTGACAGAAAGTAAAAAACTGATAATGTAATTGTAAAGGAAGCCAGTAAAGGAATGGAATCATTTGTTGATACCAAAGAGACATTATGTTGTCAAACCTTGAAAGCTGATACATTAAATATAAGTGCTCAGCTGACTGACATTTCATTAGCTAATGATCCTCAATCAACTGATCAGAGAACAAATGATAATTGCTCAGCTGATACCCTGTCAGCTGATAAAAAATCCTCTATAAATTGTTTAGCTGATCCAGTATCACTTCAAACTCTTTCAATAAAAGAAACCAAGAGAAAAGGACTAAATGTTCACATGAAGTCTAAGTCTGCCACATCTAAGGTTGATCAAAAACTCATTTTAACTAAGGGTCAACCTAAGGTGACTGTAAACAAAGACATTATTAGTTTACAGAATCAGTTGTAACAGCTGAAAGGTGAAATCTGTCAGCTGATGACCCATAGTCATCAGAAAATAGTTAAGACATCTCTTAGGCAATCACTGAAACATGTCAAAAGCTCCAAAAGTAAAAAATGTTATAAATGTGGGAGCAAAGGGCATAAGGCAAGTGATTGTTCTCTTGAAGGTAACTCAAGACAGCGGACTGATTTTGATAACACAGTTGTTCCTCTTATTCATAAACAACCTAATATGAAGTGGATAGCTAGGTGTAATCCACAGGGATCCACTTAACAGTGGATGCCCAAGTGTCACTAACCTTCTTTCAATCTCAACTATGCAGGTTCTGAACACTTGGTATCTTGACAGTGGATGTTCAAGGTCCATGACAGGTTGTAAAGTTTTGCTTAGTAACTACAAGAAGGAAAAAGGTCCAAGAGTTACCTTTGGTGAAAACAATTGTGGGCAAACAAAAGGCTACAGAGAACTTCATAATGGGAACTTAACCTTGTCCAAAGTATCATATGTTAAAGGGCTTAAGTACAATCTCATCAGCATAAGTCAGTTATGTGATGGTGATCATAAAGTCCTCTTTACAAAGATAGGTGGTTCCTTTTTAGATCAAGAAGGTAAAACAATAATTTGTTCAAAGAGAACCAAGGATGTATATACTCTTGATATGTCATGTGGTTATCCATCCAAGTTAACATGTTTGTATACAAAATCTGTAACTGACACAAACTGGTTATGGCACAAAAGGCTTTCTCACTTAAACTTTAAAAATATAAACAAGCTGGCAAGGGTGAACTAGTGTCAGGACTACCTTCACTGACTTATGTTAAGCCTAAACCTTGTTCTGCCTGTGAGAAGGGAAAGCAGCACAAGACTTCTTTTCCATCTAAGCAAGCATTCTCCATTACTGAACCTTTCTACATGTTGCACATGGATCTATTTGGTCCCGTTGCCACTGCTAGTATTGGTGGATGTAAGTATGCGTTTTTAATGGTTGATGAATTCTCAAGATACACTTAGGTCATCTTCCTAAGAGCAAAGAGTGAGGCTGCTGAAGAAATAATAAGCTTCATTAAGAAGATGGAAGTGCTAAATGGAAATCTGGTAAGGATGCTCAGAAGTGATCATGGAACTGAATTTAGAAATCAAACTCTAGAAGGGTTCTATGATGATAAAGGTATATCTCAAAACTTCTCTGCACCAAGGACTCCACAACAAAATGGTGTAGCTGAAAGAAGAAACAGAACATTGATAGAAGCTGCAAGAACCATGTTGTGTGAGAGTGGGTTAGGATTCAATTTTTGTGCTGAAGCTGTCAGCTGTGCATGTTTCACTCAGAACAGATCCCTAGTCATCAAGAGACACAACAAGACTCCTTATGAAGTGCTAAAAGGAAGGAAGCCCAACATCAGATTTTTGCATATCTTTGGGTGTCAGTGTTTCATTATGAACCAGAGAGATCAATTGCAGAAATTTGCACCAAAAGCTGATGAATGTGTTTTTGTTGGATATTCTGTGATCTCCAAAGCTTACAGAATCTACAATCTCAGAACAAAGGTCATAGAAGAATCAATCAATGTAAGTTTTAATGAAAATGACTTTGTTGCTTCCTATTCTACTAATCCATCTACAGGTCAGGAATTTAATGATCTGCTGCATACTGAAGACAACATTCCAGTATCAGCCGATCCACTCCCATCAGCTGATGTAGAGGATTTAGATGAAACTGTTCCAAATATACATCAAACCAATGCACATCATATCTTAAATCAACCCACACTTTTACTGAATGATGAGAATCATGATTCAACATCAATGGACTCTAATTCCATATCAAACATTCCCTCATCAGTAGAAGTTCCAACAGATAACATTCCTGAAACTCTGTCAGCTGATCAACCAGAAGTCTCATCAGCTGATCTAAACCAAAGAATTTTAACTCCAACAATCCAAAATAATCCAAACTCTCCCGAAATCCAAAATGCCTATAAGGACCACAAGGATCATCCTAAAGATCAGGTCATAGGTAACATAGAAGCACCTGTACTAACAAGATCAAAAGCTTGTAATTTCTATTTATACACAGGTTTTGTTTCTATGATTGAACCAAAGAAGGTGGATGAAGCTCTAAATTATCCTCACTGGATTAATGCCATGCAAGAAGAATTGGTAGAATTCACAAGAAACAATGTATGGACTTTGGTGCCAAGACCAAAGGGTAAAACCATCATTGGTACTAAGTGGGTGTTCAGAAACAAAATGGATGAACAAGGGTTGATCATCAGAAACAAAGCAAGGCTGGTTGCACAAGGGTATTTTCAAGAAGAAGGTATTGATTATGCTGCCTTCAAGTACTTCAAAGTGTTTCAAATGGATGTTAAGAGTGCTTTCCTCAATGGAGAATTGAAGGAAGAGGTATATGTCAAACAACCTCCTGGTTTTGAGGAAGCTAGCAAGCCAGACCATGTATACTTCTTAAACAAAGCTTTGCATGGTCTAAAGCAAGCTCCAAAAGCCTGGTATGATACCCTCTCTTCTTTTCTAACCACCAAAGGCTTTATAAGAGGAAGCATAGATAGCACTTTGTTTATAAGGAAATTCAAGAGTGATGTAATACTTGTACAGATATATGTAGATGATATAATATTTGGGTCTACAAGTTTGGATCTTTGTAAAAAGTTTTCTAAACTCATGTCTGATAACTATCAGATGAGCATGATGGGTGAACTAAACTATTTTCTTGGATTTCAAAATAGACAAGAGGTTGATGGAATTTTCATTCATCAAACAAAGTATGTAAATGACTTACTTAAGAAATTTGAGTTTGAAAATTTTTCTTCAATGAAAACACCCATGTCCACTGCCTTCAAGCTTGGAAAGGACACTGATGGTAAATCAGTGAACATTACAGCTTATAGAGGCATGATAGGGTCACCTTTATATCTCACTGCTAGTAGATCCGATATAATATTTTCAACATGTTTCTGTGCTAGATACCAAGCAGATCCCAAAGAATCTCACTTAGCTGCTGTTAATAGGATTTTCAGGTATCTTAAAGGAACTCCTAATCTAGGTCTTTGGTACCCCAAAGACTCTGATTTAGAGTTAGTTGGATACACTAATTCTGATTTTGCAGGTTGCACACTAGACAGAAAGAGTACATCTGGTGGTTGTCAACTGTTAGGTGGAAGGTTAGTCAACTGGTCAAGCAAGAAACAAAACTCTGTTTCAACTTCAACAGCTGAGGCTGAATACATTGCTGCTAGAAGCTGCTGTGCTCAACTATTATTGCTGCAAAATCAACTACTTGATTATGACATATAGTTTGAAAACTCTCCTATCCTGTGTGACAACACTAGTGCCATTTCTATCTCTAACAATCATGTTTTACATTGTAAGACCAAGCATATTGAAATCAAACATCATTTTCTTAGAGATAATGTGCAGAAAAAGAAAATTTCAATCCACTATATAAGTATTGATGTTCAATTAGCTGATCTTTTTACAAAACCTTTGGATGAGTCTCGGTTCAGCTTCTTAATATCCAAACTTGGCATGTTAAATTTGTAACATATTCCTTTCTTAGGTAGTTAATTTAATGTGAGAAATTAATTTCATTTGTGTGTGAAATGAAGTACTTATCTAAGCTTCTTCATATCTTATTAATGATGAATCAGCTAATGATATTCTGTCAGCTGACAACCATTAGCTAAGACTTAGACGCTCAGCTAATTGCTTTCATTAGCTGACACTTATTTTAGCTCAACAAGGATCAGCTGACACTTTCTTCAGTCAGCTGATGATTCTCAAAGTTAAAGTTCTTGTGTCCCCAAACTTATTTTATTAATTTCTCATTTGTATTTAATATGTTACTAAGTAGTATTTATTTCTTGTTTTATGTCCATTAGTTGTCCGTGTATTTATTAGCTTATCTGTTTATTACCCTTTTTGCAGATGTGACAGTTACTTTTTCAAAAAGATATTTCTGTGACAGTTTAGGTTTCCAAAGAAGATATAAAGGTGTTTTTGAGCGGTTCTTCATTTCTTGTGCATTCAACATTCACAAACACTCGTCTTCTCTCCAAAATTACAAACCCTAAACTCTCACAGCTCACAGTTTCTTCACTCTGTAATCATGGTATCCTTCAACCCTGTTTCTACTCCAAATGCTATTGCTGGTGAGAACATGACTGAGAACTCAGAAATCACCATTCGTCCAAACAACTTTCTAATAAACACTGACATTCCCTCGAACAAGACAAACCAGGGATACGAACATATGGTAGCATTCATAACTGCTCATCCCCTGTTTCCATGTCTCTCTGCTCATCGTTTCTTTATATTTCCAAACATTGTTGGTGAGATGTGGTACACTGCAAGATACCATACTGATCAAGACCTAATCACCTGCACTTGTCTCAATGGCAACATCAACATCAACATTACTGTCAACACTATTCCACAAGCCATCTCTCTGCCTAACTTGGCCCCATATCAACTGTTTGCTCAAATGGATCAAGTTTTGGAAGTTTTACCCTTGATTGGCTACAATGATGCTATTACCCATGGTTAGTATAAGTTGTCTGTGCTGGGACACCCATGAAAGTATTTGGCCAGTGTAATCACTCGTTTCTTTGGTCATAAATCTGGAAGTTTTGATCAAATGAATCAAACTAAACTAATGATTCTCCATGCCTTAGTCACAGGGATGAATATTGACTTTGCTCAATCATATTCTCAGAGATGGTGGATAAAATCACTCTTGGCACAACAAAGAAATCAACAAGAACTATTGTTCCCTACATCAGGTACTTAAGTTTGCTTGTACTTCATCATCTTCAATGGGAACAATATATTGGGATAGCTGCTGTTTTGGATGCAATGACCATGCCTCAAATGGGTCAAAAGATATTCCATCTAATAAGGGAAGAGCAAGGTCCTGCCTTCACTACACAAATGCAAGAACTGATTGATATTGCAGCTGATGAAGAAGATGTATTTGTTAAAGAAGAAGGTGTTGTTCAATCTGTAAATGAAGAAATGGCTGATGATTCTGAGTCTCCTAATATAATCACTGGGCATTCTGAAGAGTCTGTGACTCATGCTTAAGATGAATCCATAAGTGAAAAAGAAAGAAGGGATGAAGAGCTGGTGGGTACTGATCAAGAGATAATGTAAAGAGTAGATGTGTTTGATGCACCAACACAGGATGAGTATGTTAATCCTGATGATGAGGATGTTGATGCAGATGATAGTATTGCTGATAGTGGTGGAGGTAATAATGATGAAGGAGATGATGACTTTCATGGTGGTGATGCTGGGTTTGTTCATGTTGAAAATATTCAAGATATCACCACCTGATCTTCTCAAATAGGTATGCCAATTACTGAATTCCCTGTCAGTTATAGTTCTAGCACACCACGGAATCAACAAAGTGGAGATGCTGCTGATGGTGATGATGTTCGGGATGACACAATTTCTGACAATCTCATTCAACTGATTGAGATCAGCAAAACTCAGCATATCTCAGGTATAATTACTACCACCCTTGAGGACACTCATTTGGTTTACCTCACCAATGAGAACCCACCCTCTCCTCTAGTTGTAACAACCCCACAACAGCCAAGCTCTAGTGTACTCCCAACAGTCACTAGTTCTACTTCCTCCTATACCCATACTGAATTAAGGTCACAAGAGTTTGTGCACTTTTCACAAGTCTCTGAGGTAGTGTTATCCACACCTCTTACCTCAACTCCACTAGTTCCCTCTTATGTTAAGGGGGAGCAAATGGAAGTTGACTTTATCCAACTGCCAGTGGATGTGTCCTCACAACAGGTCACATCTGTAAATATGGGACTCCTGCAATATGGATCACCCTCCTAACAGGGTGATGCCATTGAAAGACAGACCTCCTCCCAAGGTCACACTGTGTCTACACCCACATTGAGTCAATCCATACCCTAGGTAAGTTCACAACAGCTTACTACTGTAATAAGGGATACCCCACTGAGTGCAACCCTCACTCATACTCACATGCTTGCACCTGTATTTGATTCACATCTTACACATGCTACTGCACTGCCTGTCAATACTAGTGGTATAGACCAACTATTAGCACAGGGCACACAATCTGCTCCCAGTGATCTTAGGCCTATATACCAAGGTCTAAGTGAGGGACCTCAATCTATTCCTGTTCTAAGCACAATTTCTCAATCAACTCCAATAAAACCTGTTCCTTCTACTACTTCTGAACCCTCCCCTTAAATACTCCAAAATCTACTGTCCATCTCTCAAAAGATGGATAGTCTTCAAGCCTCCTTCACCTCTTTTCAAACCCAAACAAAAACTCAAATCTCTCATCTAATTCAAGAGGTTGAGTCACTTAAAGCTACTCAACCCCAACCCCAACCCACCCCTGCCCCAGTTGATCTATCACCAATTCTTCATAAATTGGATCAAAAACTTCTACCCCTGCTCCTACCCCTTCACCTCCCATTTCAAACCAGACCATCTCTTCTTTAAACCAAACCATTTCCAATATCCTTTCCCAACTTCATACTCTCATACCTTCCCCTCCTAACATTTCTGTAACCATCCCTGACTCTTTTCTTAGAGTCTCTTCACTTCTACAAACCATAGCTAATGAAGTAACTCACTTAAGCCTCTACTCCAAAAAAAAAGCATAGTGAAACCCTTAAAGAATTCACAAATATCACTGATGCTATCTTAAGGCTAAGACAACCTCCATCCTTCACCCAACCTCTTATCCCTACTGCCTCTCCTTCACCTTCAAGTATCCCTCCCTCTTCCTCCACCACTTCTCCATCTCCTTATTCCTTTTTCACACCTTCAGCTCCTGCTAAGCCTGCCAAGCCTTCTGATAACTTTCCTTTCTCATTTGTTGATGACAAAAAGGAGGAGAAGTCAGACTCGGATTCTACTAGCTCAAGCTCATCACCAGATCCTATTCAAGCAGTAGAAGCTGACAAGGCAGCAGCAGATCAAGCAGACCTCAATGAAGCAGATATTATAAATCAATCAACTGCTGAGAAGGAAAATCCATCTGAGGGGGATCAACCTGCTCAAGATGAGCAGCGGCTAAAAAGAAGACTAAAACAAATGGCCAGAAGGAAGAGTGCCAAAAAGCCTAGACAAGATGAATCTTGTGCACCAATCAAAGTGCCATCAGAAGATTCTGATGATGATAATGATGAAGATAGGGTGCCTCTGTCCTCTCTGCTCAACTTGAAAAAGCGGAGCCTCTCTACTCAAGCTCCAACTGTCCAAACTTCCTCTCCAGTTCAATCAAGTCAACCAACTCCCAGCAGTACATCAAGGAGAAAAGGAAAGAAAATAATGTCTGCTGAAGAGATTGAAGAAGAAGAAAGAAGAGAGAAAGAGCTAGCTCAAGAAGATGAGAATCTTAGGAAGTTAAGTGAGCTGGCTGCTGTACTTGGCACCTCAGTTGAAGAGGTTCTCAAAGCCAAGGAAAGACACCAGGACTTCACAACTCCTGAAGACCTTGCTGCCATTATATGTGCTACTGATGATGAGTTGAGAGAATTACAAGAAGAAGAATTAATCATGCGGTCTTCTTAATCACATCCAACACAAGTTGCACCACAGCAAGATGATCCTACTGCCAAGAAAGTTCCTAAAAGAGGAAGAACTCACACAGAAGCCATTCAAGCATTGCATGAGTTCAACTTTGGGGTTACAACTCAGCAATCAGAAATGGAGATCAAAGAGCTCTTAGAAAATAAGAAGAACTTGGTAGATAGGAAGTATCCAAATCTCATCTCAAGAGTAACTCCATATAAGGGTACAGATGAAGGTCCATATCTCAAAATAGTAAGAAAAGATGAAAGACAAACACATGAGAATGCCTACCTTCATCACTGCAAATTGTTCTCCTTGAACTGAGATGATTGAGACTCTGTACCACCTCCTTAAATCCAAAAGTGAAATTGTCACAAGGTTCATAAGAAAATTTGAATACTGGATCAGAATGTCTGTCTACCACAGGATATGCTCTCATGATCAATTCATGGAACACATTGATGTGATTGAGGATGCCTTCAAGAAATCATCCAAAGCTTTTGTACTTGCTGAACATATCATACTTAATCCTGATCATCCTTACCTGTCTGCATATGAAAGTCTAAACACTACTCTGCCCTCCAACATCGAACCAGAAATGTTTAAGTACATAACTAAACCTGAGAGAGGGATGTTCTTCAAAAACAGAGCTGGTATTTGGAAATTCCTAAGAGAATCTGACTTAGGAAAAGCCCCTAGAGAACTGATATTTCAAGCTGCAACTTCAACAAGGGGACAGACAGGAAGTGAACACTTTGAAAGTCTGATTCAAGTAAGAGCTGAAGAATTGTTGGCTGCAAATCCTCTGGACAGACTTCTGGATGTTAAAGAAGAACCTTGGTGGGAAGAAAACTGAAACTTCATAAATAGATTAGATGTAATTTCAACTTCTTAGAATAGTTCAACTTCTGTAATTTAGCTTAATGTTCAGTATTAGCTAAATTGTATAAACTCTTATGTAAATACTTTGTTCTGTAACCAAGCTTGAAGCTTTGATCATGGACTACTTGGCTAAAATGCTAGTATAGATGACTCTTAGTAGATAGCTCACATAGTGTAAATAAAGAAAATATAATAAAATACTAAAAATAGAAAAAGGATAGAAAAGATACCACAAAAATAGAAATATGGTACTTCATAAATGAAAATATTCTCAAAAACAGAATATCAGGGAACATATATTAAAGAGTTACCAAAAACAGATAGCTAGGTAACCAAATTGCACTTAAAAGTTTTATTTTTACAAATCCGAGTCAAACTGAATCTTCTTAAGCAAGATAAGGTTTTGTCATCATCAAATAGGGGGAGATTGTTCGGGAGATAGCAATATCAAACCTAAATCAAACCTATCTATTCATTAAAATAGGATTTGATGTTAACAACACCACATATTCAGTTTTGGACTTAGATAAATGAAAAGCTTGTGTTGTTTTTCATATTAGACTTAAAGAAATTCGTAAGTAAGAAATGTCAGCTGACGAATCATAGTGTCAGCTGAACACTGAGTATCAGCCAAAGGACCAACTTTAGAAAGATCAGCTAAGAAGGAAAGATAAGTCAAGAAGCATCAGCTGCACATCTATAAAGCATCAGCTGATGGCGCAAACCATCAGCTGAGGGTTCCTCAAAGATCAGCTGAGTAGTCAAGGATCAGCTGACAGTATCTCATTGGTCAGCTGATGCCTCCCACATATCAGATAAGGTATTCTACACTTATTCATTCTTGTCCCAATAAGCTGATCATACTCAAATTGTTAAGTGAGCCATTGGGATCAGTTGAGAGTTTGTTTTGATTAATTTATTAGCTGTACCCTAATTATATTGATTAGCTGATCAGTTTGATCAGCTGAGTAGATCTAATTAGCTGAGACTCTTTCAATTGTCCTTAGCTGAGCAAAATTATGTTAGCTGTTCAGTATCAGTTAGCTGAGTCTTTAATCAGCTAATAGTTTTTCGGTGTAATATTTTCTTAAGTCAAAGGCAGAACATGTGTTGTTCTATTATGCCTTAGATCTCTCTTTGTAAAAGTACATAGCACTTTTTGGATCTGCAAAGAAACAAAAATGATAGATATTTATCCTCTGGAAAAGGAGAAAGATATTTTAGAAGAGAAGATCTCGAAGATATTGCTTCAACAACTAAGTATGGCTGGCAACTCTATACTTGGTTAAGTCAAGTCTTCAAAAAGCTTGGTGTTGATTAAAGCACAAGCATGGAAGGAGAAGTTTACTTTCTCAAGACATAAATGTAGTACTTTAATAATATAATAATAGATAGTGGGTAAACTCCTTACTGAAAGGTATGTTCACCTTACACACTTTGTGTATAAAGTTAACTTACTTTTCACCCACTAACTTTATCTATTATAATATTATTAAACCAAGTACCTTTGTCTCCTTCTCCTCTTCATCAACCCATACACCCTTGCTTATATATACTCATGCATGAAAACATGCTAGGTATGCATATAGATAGTTGAATACTGAAATCTCATCTGTTGAGGATTAGAAGAGTTAGCATTTTACTTTCAGTATAACAAACTTGTTCATGTGTTGAACATCTTAGACATAAGTTGTTTAAGATTAGCTTAGTCTATGTGTTAAACAAATTTAGTTGTCACCTTTTATTGAAATTAGATTTTCCGCATCTAGTTCATGTAATTCTTGATTCACATCAATAAGAATTATATAAAAGTAAACCGTGTGTCTCTTAAATTTTTATTTGCTAAAGTTTGTATTCAACCCCCCATTCTACAAACATTTGTTGTTGTAGTATCCATTCGGGACCAACAATTATTATTATTGTTATATTATTATTATTATTATTATTATAATTATTATTATTATTATTTATTTATTTATTTATTTATTGGTGTTGTTATTATTACAACAAGTAAATTAAGCCAAATTTAAAATAGTTTACCAATTTAATCAATATATATTCTCATCAATAAAAATGTGTAACTTGCATTTGAGATAAAGTGGCAACCAAAATGGCTAAATCGATGATTTGTTTTTATACATTTCCATATGAATTTTTATTCTTCGTTATTTATGTTATGTACTTTTCAAAAGCATATTTAACTTATTTTTTTTTATATTAAATGTTTTAAGTAAAGGTTAAGATCCTCATATGTTGTCGTCAACATCACCCATCATATTATCTTATAAACATATCAAAGGGTATAGCTCAGCAGTATCTTGTGTTGTAAGGTCGTGCCTCCTCTCAAGAGGTTGTGGATTCAAGTCCCGACGTGAACATTGGGGTAGATTTAGGAGTAGGTTTAAAGAGTGTGTGTGTTTGCTGTTAAAAAAAATCTCATAAACATGACAGTAGGATCTATAATGGTACCCCTTTTTGACTTAAAAATAAGGGACTCATTATAATATTTGTGAGATAACATAATCGATTATGTTTAACCATAACATAAGAGAATATTAAGCCTTGATATAATCATGATATGGTTATATATATTTGACCATTTTACTTTTATTTATATTTTGGTTCCCATTTATCTAAAATGTAGTTATATAATTAGTAAATAAACTGAAGTTGCATAATATTCGTTTTTGGGATTTGGGAGGAGAGGCTGCTGAGGAGTAGGAAGCTAGGTGAGCTTGAGTAACTTGAAAATCTTCTAATAAATGTTGCTCTAGCTAGATAAAGCTAGCAGGTGTAGTTAGGGACCCAAATGATGGTTGTTATTTGGTAAAAGAACGAGTAGGAAAATAATAGGTGGGGTGTGATTAAATGGGAGAGGCCCATCGGTGGAGACTTGGTGGATAAATTAACTCCCAGGAAAGTAAATATCTTTATGTGGAGAGTTTGATAACAGACACGAGATAGATTTACATTTCTGTTTATGCCCGCTATATGAGGAAGAGGTGTGTAATCAATTGGCCATGCGTTGTGGGAATGGAGGAAGGTGCAAGTATACGGACTTCAACATTCAAATGGTGGTCAAAAGATGTTTGTGTATTAATCACAAAAGATCAAGATTATTGGCAATCAAATTAATATATGAAACTTTTTTGGTCTTATCGAAATCAAGTAGTATTCAAGCAAACTAAGAAGTCTTGGTGAAAAGTTTCTTTCAGTTTCAGAAGCTTTAACTGAATTCTTAAATGTGCAACCGACGAAGATTATAGATCGATACTGCTGGTTGATTTTTATTAGGAGAATTGTTTCCATTCATGACTTTAAAATCATGAAGATCCATACAGAACATGTGATTTTTAAAACGTTATTATTGTTTTAATTATAGTTTAACCCTAATTCCTAGCTTATTTAATTCTTTGTTTATAATTAAAATTAATACACAATTAATATTATTATTACATTAATTTAATACAAATTAAAACTAATGCTACATGTACATGTATACGTTTTTTTAAGGCACTACATCTATACGTTTTTTGTGATAGTTTTTTTTATTATCACTACACCGAAAAAGGCATTCAGCGACGATGGAAGTCGTCGCTAAAAGTCCCAATGTCGTCGAAGAAGGTATTTCGCGAGGACATGTCGTCGCCAAAGTGTTGTTTGCGGAAAGCCCGTATGGAATTTTTTTTCGCGAAGACATGTCGTCGCAGAAAGTTGGACAACCTTTATAGACGACTACTTTCGTCACGAAAAGTGATTTTTAAAAAATAAATCCAAAATAAATAAATTCTTTTTTGGCGAAGACTTTATCGCCGCTAAGGTGATTTTCCACTTAATTATTAATTTTATTTTAATTAGTTTTTAGCGGCTACAGTGACGTCGAAGTGATTTTCCATTTTTAATATTATTTAATGGGTTTTAGCGATGACTTTGTTGTCGTCAAAAGTGTTTTTGATTTTTTTTTACCTGTTGTTTATAATATATTTAAATGCTAAAACTGTTTATGTACCAGTTTTTAAAAATAAAGTACTTACACCAGCATAATATTACACAAAACAATAATGTATTTGTTACAAACTATTTTAATGTAATTTAATTAATAAAATATAACTAATATCCATCATCATCTTCTTCTTCTTCCTCATCCATGTCCTCATCATCTTCGGTTACGTTCATTAAAAAAGAAGTCGGTTGAAAGTCGTGAATATCATGCATGGTTTCTAGCATCACGATGACACATCATTTCATCCACTTCATGGTCGTGCCCGGCCCACCAAAACCATTTTTTGGCGTCATTCTCTCTTTTGTTCAAAGGTGTTGCCATAATCAATACTTCACGTGAGACCCAATAGGCCTATGCCTCATTGGCAGTAGTACCAACTCGTGTGTCTCAGTGGGTATATTCCAACACCTCTTCTCCAAGAATCGGCTCCAAATAAGAATTCTCCAAAAGACCCCTTCAAAGAATGCCAAAAAATTAATTTATTGTTGAGGTTTCCCGACGGGCTCGCGCGTGTAGCCCCTCTCCTCGTGGCGCGAAGCATGGATAATCGTCGTCTTCCTTTTCAAATTCAAAGAGTCGGACTAATCAAGGACACCATCACGGCGCGAAGAGTCAGGCTCGTGGCATGAATCTTACATTTTTAACTTTTCCGAGATTTCTAGCTAGCGCGAATGTAACACTGTACTTTCTAAACATATAATTTACTGCACGCGGAAGCTAATTACATAAAATTATCTTAATTACATAATAGATACAAAAGATTTAACTTGTTTATTGTACAAAGACTTTTACAGTGTTAATACAAAAACAGGCTCTATCAAAATTTTTAGCATCAGAGTATTGGTCCGTCCATATTCCCAGTTCAAAAGCATCAAGCTCACCAAAGAGAATCTGCAAAACAATCTAGTGGGGAATTAGCACAAAGCTAAGTGAGGGAACCAATATCTAAACATAAACAAGGCAAACATGCCTAAACCAAATAGCTCATGAATCCCAGAAGAACCGGCGGTGTTGCAAGCACCTACAACCAAGGTCAGCCAAAAACAAGGTTTACCGATAGCCTTGCTAACATGGACAATAGTATCAGCCCTCTTGAGTACCACAACGGTACTTCAAGATCAGATACTGTAAATCCCCCAAGCAATAGGCCCAGCATCAAACTGATCTCCAAATTAACATGTATATACAATTCAAACAAGAGCATTCCAAATAGGATATCATATCCTGTATATCAAAAGATATAAATCCACTCACCACAGTCTGCACTGTAGAGTCCCACTCAGTTGACTAAATTCACCGAGTCTTCTCAGATCCTGAGATTGAAGTAACCCAAGTCAGTATTCAATTCATAATACATATCGAAAATAGATATCATATCTAACCATGTAAATCATGTATGTGCACAATTGCAAATATACATATATTCATCATACATAAACCCCAAAGATATACAAACCATGTTTATCTTCAAATCATCCATTCCGATTGAATCCAAATCCGATTAAAGTCGGATTCCGAGTTTATGTACAATCCGAGCATAGGTACTATCCGAGTAGAGTCCAATCCGAGTGAATAGTCCAATTCCAAGAGAATAGGATTCCGAGTAAAGGTATAATCCGAGTAAATGATCCAAATCCGAGAAAAGATACAATCCGATCAAATAAATTCCGAGGAAATATAATTCAAAGCAAAGGCAATGTCAATTCCGACTAAATAGAAATCCGATAAATGTTAAGGCATACGTTAATTCCGAGTAAATAAGATTCCGACTGAATTGGATTCCGAGAAAATGCTAAGACAGTTCATATATAATCAGTCCGATTCCGGCACAATCCAATTCTGAGTAAAGTGTTAAAAGTATTCTACTGATATCTTAGTCGGATTCCGATCATATCAATTTCGAGTAAATAAGTTAAGGAAATTCTATAAGTGTTTAGTCGGATTTCATCAAATTCCGACCAAATCTATCGGATTTCACCAAATCCGACTAAATTCTCTTGGATTTCCTCAAATCCGACTCATTCAAGCACAATTCCGATTAATTCAATTGTTCATCCCCATTTTCAGTTTCTAGCACAATTAATCACTGATTTTAAGCATGTAAACGTTCTATGTTTCCAGTAATCATTCTAATCACTTAAAGAACATATAACAAGCATAAAATCTAACATGCATACATCCTAAGTTCATCAAATCATTTATCAAGCTTCAATCGGAATTCATATTAAACATCCAAATCCGAAATAATCTATCAATTAACAAATTGAATCCAGTGTTCTAACCTTGACTATGTTATGATTTCAGAAACCTAATTGCGAAGCAAGTTTATAGATCAATTGTTGGATTTCCTTTCTTCTTTTTTCTATTCGGCCGAGAGGAAAAGTTCACACACTCACACACTTAATTTGGAAATTTTGCATGTAATGTGAGAGTTGTTGGAGGTGGTGGTGACTAAGGCCCCTAATCTCGGCCAACTCACAAACCACGAACACAATTATTTAATCATTAATACAAATATTAACACATAATATTAATAACCATTAAATCAATAAATCCACATAATAAATATAAATCCCAAACTTAATTAGATTAATTACCTTAAACCTACTAGGCCGGGTAAGAGGGTGTTACAAATCTACCCCCTTAAGAAGATTCCGTCCTCGGAATCTGATCGCTCTCAAACAAAGAAGGATAACGGTTTCTCATATCAGCTTCAGTCTCCCAAGTTAGGTCTGATCCCAAACTATGCTTCCACTTGACTAAAACCATCGGTATCTGTTTCTTTCTTAACTTTGTAACCTTTCGATCCAACAGTTCAACTGGTTCTTCTACAAGTTTCTGATTAATATCAACCCGAAGATCCTGAATAGGTAGAACCTGAGTCTGATCCTCCACATTGCACTTGCGAAGATAACACACATTAAAAGTGTTATAAATTCCCGTTAACTCATCAGGTAGGTTTAAAACAACAGTCTGATCGTTAACAACTCTTCGAATTTTGAAAGGACCAATGTAATGGGGAGCCAACTTCCCGCGTTTACCAAATCTGATAACGCCTTTCCAAGGAGATACTTTTAAGTAAACTTTTTCTCCTTCAACAAATGATACTGGTCGACGACGAGGATCAGCATACATTTTTTGTCTGTCTCTCGCAGCCTTTAATATCTCACGAGCAATAGCTACCTTATCAGCTGTCATCTGTACAATATCAGGCCCTGCAAATTGCTTTTCTCCAGCTTCTAACCAACAAGTTAGAGTTCTACAAGGACGACCATACAGCATCTCATACGGCAGCATTCCAATGCTGGAGTGATAAGAATTATTGTAAGCAAATTCTACCAATGGTAAATGTGAATCCCAAGAACCCCCAAATTCCAATACACATACCCGTAGTATATCTTCTAAAGTCTGAATGGTTCTTGTAACACCCTCTTTGCCGGCCTAAATTAATTAAGGTAATTAGTTAATTAATCTTGAGATTTAATTGGTTTATGGGAATTATTGGTAATTATGTGTTAATTATTAATTGTTGGGATATTGTTATTTTGGGATATTATTTGATTTAGATAAATAGTTTCTTTTAAATAATATTATATTTGGGTTGTTGGGGGGGGGGGGGGGGTATGGCCGAATAGTGGGTTTAAGCTACCACTCCCCTCCATACTTCCTTACTTGTAAAAATAGACAAGTGTGTTTGTGTGTGTTCTTTGGGTTGCTCTCGGCCGAGAAGAAAGAAAGAAAGGAAGAAAAGAAAATCAACCTTCATCTTGCTTGCATTATTGTGGTTATTTGAAATCATCTAGAGGTTAGATTACTGATTTATAGTTGGTTATTTGTTTATATGTTCGGGTTTTATATTTATATGTATGAATTCCGATTGAAGCATATATGATGATTTGATGATCATAGGAAGTATGCATGTTAGATTTTATGATCAATATGTGTTAGTTATATGATTAGAATGATTTCTGGAAACTTGTATAACTTGAATACATGAAATAAGTTTAGAAAATGAAGTTAGAATTAATTATGTGCTGAGTTATGAAGGACTCGGAATTCATAAGTATGAATTAGTCGGATTCCGTCTCTTGCTCGGATTCCGACTAGAATTGCTCAGATATGATATTAATTCGTGTAAAGTACTCGGATTCCGCCTTCTACTCGGATTGTGACCATTGACCAGATTGTCTGTTTACTCGGATTCCGCCTATTTACTCGGAATTGTATCTTTACTCGGAATCCGACTAAAACTCGAATGCCTTAATACTTTACTCGGAATCTTATTCTCTCGAAATTGGACTTTTACTCAGATTATGCCTTTGCTCGGATTTGGATTATGATTCTATCGGAATTGGTCATATACTCGGAATCCGACTATAATCGGATTTGGATTTAATCGGATTTGAAGATTTGAAGATAAACATGAATTGTTTATCTGTTTGGGTTTTGTGTATGATGAATATATATGTATAAGTGTATATACATGTGATCATGAAGAAATATGATATTTATTATTGGATCAGTATTATGAATTGAATACTGACTTGGGTTACTTCAATCTCAGGAACTGAGAAGACTCGGTGAATTTAGTCATCTGAGTGTGCCAAGGTTTTGAAGACTTTGGTGAGTGGATTTATATCTTCGGATATACAGGATATGATATCCTATTTCGAATGCTCTTGTTTGGATTGTATATACATGTTATTTGGAGACCAGTTTAGTCTGGGCCTTTGCTTGGGGGTGTAACTTATCAGATCTTGGGGTGCATTTATTGTACTCAAGAAGACTGGTGTTGTTATCACTGTTAGCTGGGCTATCGGTAAACCTTGGTTTTGGCCGACCATGGTTGTAGGTGCTTGCAACACCGCCGGTTCTCCTGGGATTCATGAGCTATTTGGTTTGGGCATATTTACCTTGTGTATGTTTAGATATTTGTTCCCTCACTTACCTTTGTGCTAATTCCCCACTAGATTGTTTTGCAGATACTCTTTGGTGAGCTTGATGCTTTGGGCTGGGAATGTGGACAGACCAAACTCTGATGTCAAAGTTTTTTATTAGAGCCTGTTTTGGATTAACACTGTAGAAGTTTTGTACATCAAACAAGTTAAATCATTTTGTATCTATTATGTAATTAAAATAACTATATGTAATTAGCTTCCGCGTGCAGTAAAGTATATGTTTAAAAAGTACAGTGTTATAGTTCTTTCTGACTGACCATCTGTTTGCGGGTGATATGCCGTACTCAAATTTACTCTGGACCCCAATTCCTGTTGTAATCTGTTCCAAAAGTTAGATACAAACCTTGAATCTCGATCGGAAACAATTAATAACGGAACTCCATGTCTTGATATTATTTCATCAATATACAATTCACAGTATCTGAAGATCCCTTTCGGCTGAGTGCATCTGCAACTACATTGGCTTTACCCGGATGGTACTGAATCTCACAATCATAATCCTTGATCAATTCTAACCAACGGTGTTGTCTCATATTTAATTCTTTCTGAGTAAACACATACTGAAGGCTTTTGTGATCGGTACAGATAGTACATTTAATTCCATAAAAATAATGTCTCTACAGTTTCAATGCAAATACTACGACCGCTAATTCCAAATCATGAGTTGGATAATTTCGTTCATTCGGATTTAACTGTCTTGAAGCATACGCAATTACTTTACCTCTGTGCATCAAAACACAACCTAACCCAGCGTGAGAAGCATCACAGTACACAACAAAATCCTATGAACCCTCGGGTAACGAAAGAACGGGAGCTTGGCACAACAACTGTTTCAATTGTTGGATTTCCTTTCTTCTTTCTTCTATCGGGCGAGAGGAAAGGTTCACACACTCACACACTTAATTTGGAAATTTTGCATGTAATGTGAGAGTTGTTGGAGGTGGTGGTGACTAAGGCCCCTAATCTCGGCCAAATCACAAACCACGAACACAATTATTTAATCATTAATACAAATATTAACACATAATATTAATAACCATTAAATCAATAAATCCACATAATAAATTTAAATCCCAAACTTAATTAGATTAATTACCTTAAACCTACTAGGCCGGGTAAGAGGGTGTTACAGTGAAGGACCTATCTTCCGTCAAAATCGTCTTTAGGGCACGAAGGGGTATGCTCGCGGCGCGAAGATCCTTCTCCGGTTCGATTTTTTGAACTTTCACCTTTTTTTGACTTGTTTCTTCACATCTTTGAGCACTTTTGTATTGAAACATCTGTGAATCATAAAATACACATTTTGAGTGAAAAAATCCATTCTTTTAGGTAGAAGAGAGTTTAGCACTTTGCGGTTTTTGGCCTTAGGGTTTATGGTTTATATATATATATATATATATATATATATATATATATATATATATATATATATATATATATATATATATTGATTTTTTGTATTTATTTTATTGTATTTTTATTTTTATTTTGATCAGTGTTTTTCTTGTTGCTCCTCTTTTCCTTATTGTTTTCTGTCCCTTGGATGCCGGAGGTCTTTTCTGGAAGCAATCTCTCTACCTACGGGTAGATGTATCTTTGTCTACATCTCACCTCTACCAAACCCCGCTTTAGCGGGATTGAGTATTGTTGTTGTTGTTGTTGTTGTCAATTAAAAATAAAGATATTGATGGAAATTATTATGTATGATTTTGGAAATATCAATCATTAACTATTGTTCTGAGATACATCATATGTATTACGACCCTCTATTCACCATTTAATGTAATATATATTTCAATCTCATTAGTATCAATAAAATGTAGGTTTTGTTATGGCACTGTAAACTTTTAAATAATTTCCAAATTCAACTGTCACATATTCAGATCCGTAATTTAATTGGAATCTTTTATTTTATTATTTGTGTCATTTTGCTGCATATATTGCAATATTCTCACTTCATTACGTTATCTATAATAACCTTCTTATATTTTAAGATTTTATTTTTCCTTGAGAACTTAATAAAACTTGTTGACACTTAATGCCAACTAATTCTTATATTCTCATTCTTTATATGGTAATCACTTACTTGAATTAACATCATCACATATGAGATTATTCACATATGTAAACAAACAATTGTTTCATTTACTAGGAACTAGTCATCGTAGTTAATCAAATATTGTAGCAGTAATCTACTGTACAATGTGAATCTGCCACCGATGTGCACTACGGAAGACAGCCTGATCCGGTCTATACTTTTTATCGCCCTTTTCACATATCCATGCCACACAAGCAACTCATATACGCATAAAATCACACATATATATAGTATCATTTTCATACACATACATATGACTATCATCAATAATAGGAATTGAACACATGTAATCTCTATTACTTTGATACATATGTAGTGTTAATGTATGTTAGAACCTGATACTTTCCGAGATACCCGGTATAAAATTGAGTTCTTGCCTACCGAGGCCTCAATAATATATCATCTTAGCATGTCTTACCAGGGTAAATGCTAATCTTAGCATTACCACACGAAATAGTATGTTATGCAAGGCACGACACCAAGTTCAACATCCACATTATAGACTACTTGACACCGGTAACAAATCTCATCACAAACACTTTTTAGTTGTTATTGATGTGTTATGCTTATTGCATTTATCTTTTATTCATATATCATTTTACCTTTAAGGTACATATTTTCATTTCTTAGTTATGATCTTATTCACATTCTGATGTCATCATTAAACAAAATAATCTTTTTTATTTGGTGTGTAATACTCTTAAGTCCTATATTTGATTTCATTTATTATCATAATTTTCATCATGTGTTATTTTCTTTTGAATGATTCTCTAATCTCTTTCTGAAATTCTCTTGAAAACTACTTGATCAAAATCCACGTTTTACCCCTCACTTAATTCACGAGGTACTACCATGAATATTTCAAGTGAAATTGCATACCGTACACTTGCCACAAACACTGATCAGATGTTGTTGCAGATATACTATACACATTTGTTCTTGATTTAATCATTGAATACCCTAATTTACACGCTTAGGTTATGCAATTTACTCATGCTCGCTTATCTGACTCTGTTCCGGTGGATGTCGCTACCTATAATTTACGTCGAGGAAACACACTTGTGTACCCGAATCCCTTAAAACAAGCCTCTAATACCAAGTTGTAATTGTAACACCCTGAAATAGGGTCTAGCAGTAACTGCTTCTACCTTGTGTTTTCGTGTTTGTACCGTGACTATTTTTAGTTACTAACGTGTTATATATTAATTAATGTGATTATGTGAAAAATGTCATAAGTGTTAAAAAGTGATATAATGTTAAACGGTTTCAAGTAATGATTCCGTAGATATCCCCGTTAGTTGAAACGAGATGGCGTGTGTCAAGTTGTAAGTTGAATAGAGGAACAAAATACGTGTGTTTATTTAATTGACCTCTTAGGGTCGGTTTTCTCTCCCTTATCCCCTGTTGAAACCCAAAAACACACACTAGAACATCTACATACATACGATACACATAAACACTCTCAAACCTTGGAGTTTTAAATAAAGAAATCAAGTGAAATCAGTAGTAAGGGAGCTTGTAGCAGTATCTAAAATGTTTAATGTTGGGAAGATGATCTCATTAGTTACGATTTGATGAGACAAAGTTAAGTTTGTAAGATGTGTTCCAAAGTTAACTTAAACAGAATTATGAGGCTTGATTAGACTAAACACTTATAGTGTTTCACACTGAGCATAAGCTGAATATAAGCAGAGCATATGTTCGATCAGCTTATACTATGTCTTAGTAAGATTATCACTATGTGTGATAAGCTGTGTATGTCACCTAAGATATATTGAGCTTTCAACCTGATGTGTCTCAAGCTGAGTGACTCACCTTATATACTGAGTCAGCTCAATAGGGTTGCTAAATAAGTTCTAGCCAACTCTTGGGACTTCTAAGGATGAGTTAATTAATATACATGTTAGTCCATGTTTGTTTTTGAGTCTGTTCTCGAAAAACTCAGCTTGATGAGTTTCAAGCAGAGTAACTCTGTCCGAGCAAGAAGTCTGTTTAAAGAGAATTAAAATATGTTTTAAATTTATCTTTTTAACTCTCTATATCTATGGGAAGGATAAGAAGACTCCAGAATCAAGATTGAAGATTGAAGACTCAAGATAAGAAGATTCAAGATTCAAGATTCTGGTTTATCCGTTAAGCTGAGTGATAATGTCTGAGCAACGAGCTACAACAGAGGAAGCTCTGAAGCAAATGGAGGACCAGGCTTCTCGTACTTACGTTGTAGATGAGGAGGGATCTTCTCAGCATCATACTCAAGGTTTGAGGCGTATTCGTGATCCCGAGGCATATATTCTGCGTCTTGAGGAAGAGCTCTGTGTGACAACTGGACTAATCCTGATTCATAAAATTAGAACACGTGCACGGATATGAACTAAATAATTAAGTTTCCATAAAACTCAAACTAAAAGTTTTCCCAAAAAAAAATAAAACAGTTCCAATAAACTTGAAAGAGTTTAAAAACTAGGAAATAAAATTATTAATAATGTCCGTCAGCTGCACGTGGGATCTCTTCATGCTGGGCCGTATCACTTTCCATCTCCTCCTGCAAAAAACGATTGCAAGATATTAGAATACTCGTAAAAACTTTTACAAGTGGAAAGTGATAAAGAAGCTGTTTACACGATACCTGAGGTGTCAGCCTTGCCACCTGCCTCGTGACCTTTCGGGCAATCTCTTTTCCAGTGCCAAACCGCACCTCACTTGAAGCACCGATTCTCGGTTCTTGCTTTGTTCGGCTTTGGCTTCTTGCCCTTGTTGTCGTTATTAGCCCTGGGTGCACTCTGACTGGGCTGGGCCTTGCCCTTTCACTTTCCGTTGCTCCCCTTCCTCTTCTTATGCCCGCAATGACCCACCATGAGAATGTCCTTGGACTTGGTCCCGATACTCTGCTCAACAGTCTTGAGCATTGAGTGTAACTCAACCACTGATTTCTCCATGTTGTTCATGTTGTAGTTGACTATAAAAGGCTTTTAGTCATCTGACAACGAGTTGAGTATCGTATCCGTTGCTAGCTGCAACGGTACTGGGTGCCCAAGTCTCTCTAGGTGGTCCATCTAACATTTCATTTTCATGACGTGGTTACTGACCGAGGTCCCCTTACCCATCTTGCATGAGTTAAATGCCCTGGTGGCATCATAACGCTCTGTGCGAGCTTGCTTCTCGAACATGTCCCTCAGCTGGTGGATCATGTCATAGGCAGGAGTCTCCATCATGCTCGACTGCAACTCTAGACTCATAGGTGCGAGCATGAGGCAGCTAACATCTAGGGCGTCATTGGAACGCTTCTAAAAAGCCTCCCTGACGTCTGCCCTAGCATTACTGGCAGGAGGACGATCCGGAGATTTCTCTCCCACGTGAGAAAGTTAGGACCGACAAGCTTGTCCATCTCAAGGATTGAGCGGAGTGAGAGGTTGTTAGTACTAGTAACGTTGGTTGCCATCTACAAATTAAAACCTTGGTTTAATTAGTAATGGCAGATAAACTTTCTAATCATATATCATCAAACCCATAAATAATATATATTAGACCTAGGACCCATATTTCACATACTTGACGCAAGGTTTGGGCACTTCCCGCCAAGTCATGCTATTTCTGGTAGGTAACACCCTGTACCAATCGTACCTAACTGATACGACTCCTAGAACCTCGTAGAGCACTTAGACCCAGTCTAGTATGTTTAACTCTACTCTAGTACTTTTTGGGCCGGGACTCCCGATTATCACCAAAATAGATCGCAACACCTAAGACAGCATGAATTCTGGCCGGGACTCCCGATTATCGCAGAATCTTTTATGCCCCTTCCCACAATGGTTTGAACCCGGATGCCCAAGGTTTGGGCACTTCCGACACCCGAGTACCATTTAAGCAAGGGTGTACCATTAGGTGGGTAGCACACTGATCTAAGATTTTCTTGAGTTTTATAATTAAGTTAAAAAACTCAATTTTCCAGTTTTGAAAAACATTTTAAAACTAACAGTTTTAAAAAAATACGATTTATATGTGTAACTAAACTAGGTGCACAAAACGGCCTTTATAAGTTCCAAACTTAAAACCTTGACAAAACTTTAAATTTATAAAAATTTAACTAACATGACTAGCAACCTGTAGTCGTATTCTAGTTTGTATTTAAAATGTGGTTTTTCTCTGTTTAATAATTAGCTATTATTAAACCCCCTTTTTATTTAGCATCATATAAATGTCGCAAATCTATATGAAAAACAGTAAATAAAAGAACCGCAACCACGCACATAAAAGAGTAAGCATATAAAGCCCTATAGTTTTGCCAACTAATCCTAAGGTCAAACCTAAGGATAAAATGACTTGGATTCGCCTTTCTTGACATGCTGCTCCCACTAGCCTTGACACCTCCCCGAAGTGTCCGTGCTTCGCGTATAGAACACCATTTAAATCATCACCTTCTTTGAGTCCAACTTGGTTGAGGGATTAAACTATTACTAATCTATTACAAATACAATATTGAATGGGGTTGTAAGTGGCACGCAGGCCTCCCCGAACCAGTACAATATTACATATAAGAAAGGGATTGTAATTGGCACGCAGGCCTTCCCAAAACCAAAAGAAAAAGAAGAAAAGGAAAAATGAGTCCTAAGTCGGCAAAGCTATAGCTATATATATATATATATATATATCACAACCACACAATTATATATAAGTACTATATATATAAAAGTCAACCACACAGTTATAATATATAAACAATAAACTGTGCTGTTAAGCACATAACTTGATTTGTTCAAACATTCTCATTTACCCTTTTGATTCATACCTATTAACTAAAAATGAGAATTATGATCTTCTAATTTATTTGACCAAACTAGTTTTTAACAAAATTTAAAACCTTGATCTCATTCAAAACTTGAATGAAATCCTCATGTCCCGTTTCTTTACTAGTTTTCCAAAAACTTAAAACCGACAACTTTTGGTCAATAAAATACTATCTTATTTGTTTCTCCACAATATTATATAAACTTTATCCTTTTTAGAATTTATTCAAAAATGACTTAAACTAGTCATAATAAATAAAAAATAAAAATATATATATTTTAACTTAACTAATTAAAAATACATATATAACACTAGTTTATATAACACCTTATTAATTTTGTAACTTAAAATTAATAATCCTTTTATATTTATCCGGAAAAAGCTATTTGGGCCAACATTTCTCATCAACCCAAGTAACCCACTAGGCCAAAAAACACTTGGGCCGAGATCCTCACTGGGCCGAGGACCCGCCTTGGGCCTAAACCACTTGGATCGTGGCCACCTGGGCCGAGAACCACATTGGGCCTCGAAAAACTTGGGCCGAAACCCCTTTGGGCCGAAGCCCACTTGGGCCTTAGCGCCGCTAACTAGGCCGGCCTGGCCTTGGCGCCGCTAACGATTACCATCTAACGCGACGATGATCTTAGTTCCCGTCTTTCCGATTAATAAAATATTTCAAATCCTTTTTAACCTAATAAAACTAACTGTTTTAATATACTAATTAAAAAAACTGGATTTAAATAAAAAACCAAAAACTATTAATTATTAATATTAACAACACTTGTTTTATTAATAACTAATTATCCTAAAACTTGATCTTATCCTTTTTAAACAAAAAGTTCAAAACTTGATTAGGATCTAGTTTTAGATAAAAAGTTTATCCCTTTTTAACCATTTAAACACAAACCTGGTTTAAACCTAACCGGTTAAAATCAAACTTTTTATAAACTGGATAAAAACAGAAAGCTTGTTTTTATCCTTTTATGGTTTTCGAAAAACAGAGGGGAAGAAAACAAGATGAAGAAGATCATATAACTATCAAACAAACCAACTAATTAGATAAACTAGGTTTAACTGTTTAAACAAACTGTTTAATTTAATCTTAATTCAAACTTATTCTTTTCCAAAAATTATGATCCTTTTAACCATTCAAACTAACTGTTTGAATTTTCTGATTAATAGATAATAAAACAAATTGTTTTGCTATCTTCTTGATTTTCGAAAATTCCAATAACAAGTAGAGAATCAAGAATAAAACCTTAATTTAAAACAGATAAAAAGCTAGAATCTATGGATCATAGAGCCGAGGCTCTGATACCACTGAAGGGTTTTTGAACCTGACCAAACCACTATATGACTCAAACCAGTCAAACCTGGGTTTGATTCCACTGGTTCAATCCTAAAAGCGGAACTGGATTGAACACAACCCTCTAAACCCCAAAAAGAGTTAGGATCTTAATACTAATGATCAAACATAGCTTCTAACAAACAATCCACAGAAAAGGTTACAGAGAATATACCTGATCAAGAACTTAGGATTGCTAAAGTAGTCCACCACTACTGCACCTCCTTTGGAACTGCCTGCTAGACCGCTCCTGGATTACCAAACAACAATTCTCGTAATCAAGAATGTGTGTGTCTATGCGTCGACTTCAATCGCAAAACACCTTCGGGTGTTCTTCTCCTTTGACTTCAACTTGAGCCACGAGAGAGATAGATAGCGACGAGAGAGAGATCGAGCGACGAGAGTGAGAGAGAGAGAGAGAGAGCCGAGACCAACAATGGGAGAGAGGGAGAAAGTTGGTGGCTAAGTTTAATCCCTTGTTTCATGTATCTTATTCCTTAAGGCTTAAGGATATATATAAGGATTAGATGGACCTAAGCCCGTTTAATTAAAAGCCCACTGGTTTTAATTAAACTTTCAACCTTCTCACTTTGACCCCCTGGACTTTACTAGTTAATTAATTAACTGGTCCGCAAATTAAAACTTAATATTTATTTCCTTAATAATTAATACAAGCTGATTAATTATTTATATCTCTCTTTTCAATAATTAATTCTACTGATTAGTTATTTCCTTTTTTTCTCTTTAATAATTAATCTAACCGATTAATTATTTCCACACAAATTTATGGTGAAATCCAACTGTTCCGTATTGGGTGTGTAGCAGTGTGACCCTTTAGTTCCTTATAACATTTGATACAATATGCCTATTAATTATCTCTGCACATAATCCAACATTTTCTTCTCATGCCATATGCGGGCTTTGACGCGGTAGTTGGTATGGATTGGCTCAACAGTTTAAATGCTGAGATTCTGTGTTTGAAAAAGATGATAAAGACTCCTCTACCCGATGGGTCATATGCTATTGCTCGACGAGAACGAAGAGAATCTGATATTCCCATTATTTCTGTGATTAAAGCTCAGAAATCTATTTCAAAAGGCTATGATTCCTATCTAGCCTATGTGATTGATGCAAAATTGGAAAAACGAGTGGTCAAAGATATTCTGGTAGTGTCTGACTATCCGGAAGTATTCCCTGATGAATTACCGGGTTTGCCGCCGGTTAGAGATGTGGAGTATCGAATAGATCATGTTCCAGGGTCTACCCCTGTAGCTAAAGCTCCTTACCGTCTTCCTCCTTCTGAGGTGCCAGAGATGATGACGCAAATACAGGAGTTACTTTCCAAGGGCTTTCTTCGTCCGAGTTCTTCCCCGTGGGGAGGTCATATGCTTTTTGTGAAGAAGAAAGACGGAACTATGCTGATGTGTATTGATTACCGGGATCTTAACAAGCGAACGGTGAAGAATAAGTATCCTGTTCCGCGTATCGATGACTTGTTCGATCAATTACAGGGAGCGATGTGTTTCTCTGAGATTAATCTTCGATCTGTCTACCATCAAGTGCGGGTTTGTGATGATGATATTCCTATAACTACTTTCCGCACTCGATATGGCCATTTTGAATTTTTGGTTATGCCGTTCGGCTTAACCAATGTGCCTTCTATCTTTATGGATTTGATAAATCGGATTTGTCATCCTTTCTTGGATAAATCCGTTATCGTGTTTAACGATGATATTCTTGTGTATTCTAAAAGCGAAACCGAGCACGAGTTGCATTTGCGGAAATTTCTTGAAACTCTCAAGCAAGAGAAACGTTATGCAAAATTTTCTAAATGTGAGTTCTGGCTTTGGGAATTGCATTTTCTTGATTATGTGATCTGCAGGGATGATGTCAAAGTTAATCCGGCGAAAGTCAAAGTAGTGATGAACTGGGGAGTTCCACGAACTCCTTCTGAAGTTCAAAGTTTTCTCGGACTAGCTGGATATTATCGGCGGTTTATCTGTGATTTTTCTAAACTTGCAGGTCCCTTGACCAAGCTTACTTGTAAAGATGTTGCTTTCGTGTGGTCAAAAGCACAAGAACAAGCGTTGAGGCTCTGAAACGGCTACTGTGTGAAGCTCCGATCCTTTCTTTACCTGACTCGTCTGATGACTTCGTCGTTTATTCTGATGCTTATTACTCGGGGCTGGGATGCGTGTTAATGGAGTGTGATAAAGTGATTACTTACGCGATTCGACAATTAAAGCCCCATAAATGTGTGGTCTGTACGGATCACAAGAGCTTGCAGTACGTGTTTACGCGGAAAGAGGTCAACATGAGACAGCGTCGATAGCTCGAGTTGATAAAGGATTATCACTGTAAAATTTGTTATCACCCAGGTATGGCCAACGTGGTGGCGGATTCTCAGAGTTGCCAAAGCTCGTCAGTAGATGTGAAATTCATGAAGCATACGGTGATTCCTGATATCCTTGCGAGATTGAAGGAAACACAAATATTCGCGTTGTGTGACGAGAATTTGAAAGATGAAGTGATGCGAAAGTAAAAAGATCTGCTTGCAGATGATAGTCGTGGGATAAAAACCTTTCTGTCTTGAATATGGGTGCCGCTTTATGGAGGTAATCGTGAGCTGATTTTACATGAAGCTCATCAGTCTCGACTGTGTGTTCATCCGGGTAGCACAAAAATATATCACGATCTGAAGGCTTTGTTCTGGTGGCCTACATTAATGCGAGACATTGCTTCGTACGTGGATAAATGTCAAATATGTACGCAAGTGAAGACTGAGCATCAGAAACCACACGGTCACCTTCAGCAACTCGAAATTCCTGAGTGGAAATGGTATCATATCACTATGATTTCGTGACGAAGTTGCCAAAGACTTTAAAAGGCCACAACACGATTTGGGTCATCGTTGATAGATTGACCAAAAGCGTCCATTTCTTAGCCACTAACGAATCTACTTTGTTGGATCGGCTAGCCCAGTTGTATATAAATGAAATTGTGTCGCGCCACGGTTTGCCGTGTTCTATTGTGTCAAATCATGACTCGCGGTTTGCTTCTAACTTTTTTCAGAGCCTACAACATGAGCTTGGCACTCGTGTGTACGTGAGTACTGCTTATCATCCGCAGAATGATGATCAGTCTAAGAGAACTATCCAAACCTTGGAGGACATGCTTCACGCATGTGTACTTGAGTTCGGCGGAGCATGGGATTCTCATTTGCCGTTGATTGAATTTTCATATAATAACTCATACCATTCCAGCATTGGAATGCCTCCTTTCGAGATGTTATATAGGAGGCGTTGTCGTACTCCCACTTGTTGGCTAGAGCCTGGAGAGAAACAGTTTGCTGGACCCGAAATTGTGAAAATCACCGCTAATAAAGTGAAAGTGGCGCGTGAAAAGATGAAAGTTGCTTCTGATGGACAGAGAGTGTATGTTGACCCTAGATATCCGCCAATCGTGTTTAACGAGGGCGATCGTGTATTCCTAAAAATCTCTCGATGGAAGGGTGTTATCCGATTCGGCTGTAAAGGTAAGTTGAGTCTACGTTTTATAGGACCGTTTAAGATCCTTCGCAGGGTCAATGATCAGTTGGTTTCTCTGGAGTTTCCTATAGAACTTGCTGATATTCATAATACCTGTAATGTGTGTTACTTACGCAAGTGCAAAGTTGACGAAAGTCAAATCCTGCCGTTGCAAGAGCTGAGAGTTGATGCTTCAAAATGCCTCGTTGAGGAACCCGTTGAACTTCTTGGCTCAAAGACTAAAAAGCTGTGTAAGAAAATGATAAAGCTCGTCTTAGTCAAGTGGAAGCATAACCTAGGTTCGAATTTGACCTGGGAAACTGAAGAAGATATGCGAGCTCGATATCCCCACCTATGCGTGAGTGATCAGATTCCGAGGACGGAATCTTCTTAAGGGTGGTAGATTTGTAACACCCTGAAATAGGGTCTAGGTGTAACCGCTGGTACCTTGTGTTTTCATGTTTGTACAGTGACTATTTTTAGTGACTAACATGTTATATGTTAATTAATGTGATTATGTGAAAAGTGTCGTAAGTGTTTATAAGTGATAAAATGTTAAACGGTTTCAAGTAATGATTCCGTAGATATCCCCGTTAGTTAAAACGGGATGGCGTGTGTCAAGTTTTAAGTTGAGTAGGGGAACAAAATACCCGTGTTTATTTAAGTGACCCCTTAGGGTCGGTTTCCTCTTCCTTATCCCCTGTTGAAACCCAAACCACCCACTAGAATACCTACATACATACGATACACATACAAACTCTCAAACCATTGAGTTTTGAAGAAAGAAATCAAGTGAAATCAGTAGAAAGGGAGCTTGTAGCAGTATCTAAAGTGTTTAATGTATTCTATCTTCATCATCTTTGTAAGTGTTTTCATGGTGAACCCTAGTTTTGAGTTTGTTGAAGAAAATGATCATTTGGATGGTGCAAATTGAGTTCTAGTGGTTTATTTTTCTATAAAAAGTTTTTATAAGCTTCAAGAGATGTTAAACGAAGTGCATAAACGATTGAAACTTAGTTTTGGTCGATTTAAGTGTCAAAAATTCGATTTATAAAAGCTGTTTAAGAACATAGTCGAAGCTTATATTATCGATCTTCCTTACGGGCACAATGTGGTACCTTGCGGCCGTAGTCATGGGTACTTGCTGTTGGGGTTCTCAGGGCACGCAACGGAAGCAAAGGTACAACACAAAAAGCCCAAGGTACAAGCATGTAAAGCATAAAACGTAAAAACCCCTAACATGGATCATTCTCTATGAAACGAAATGCAACAAAGACAGAGAGTAAAGGAGGTTATACCAGCTCCTTAGCTCCAGAAATTTGATGAAGATGATGAACTTGTTCCTTGTGGCTTGAACGAATCGACTATTGAGTGGATACCCCGGCAACACGCCAAATCCCTTGAGCTAGCAAGCCTTGGTGATTCTTCTAACTCGAAAATCACTTATGGAACAGCAACTCACGAAGCTTGGATCAAATTCTGGATCAAACTCTCTCTAGAACTCTCTCTAAATCAAAGAACCCTTTTAGAGAATTACAAGTGCATGTAGAGCCAAGAGGACCAAATGAGGCTGGAGTATAGCCTTATAAAGACTTCAAAACGACTCTAGGTTATCCCCAAGCCGGCCCAAGTCGCAGAAAGTAACATACATGCATTGGTCTAGTTGAGAGGTGATTTGACAAAAAGGTGCCGTTTGGACTTAGCGGCGCTATCCAAGACTTAGCGGCGCTAACTTATAAAAGTTAGCGGCGCTAACGCGGCTTGTCAGCTGACATGACACAAAGCCCATGCAGCCGTAGCGGCGCTAACCTCTAGGACTTACGGCGCTAATACCTAATAGTTAGCGGCGCTAATGCGGCCTGCGAAGTCAACTTTTCTCTTTTGTTATTTTTGATCCCTTTACTTAAGTTGCTGTCAAATTTGACCCCGGTGTATGACCCAATAGGCCCATACATCATCGGTAGTGATTCCAAATGGTGTACATGCATCGGTGGGCATATTCTAACAAAATCCCACTTGCACACGATGTACCATTTCTAATAAACCACAGACAATGAGCGGCCTCTAGCAAAAGCATCATTGCCCCCAAGTCAGTATGGGTTTCGTTATCCGAATGAAACCTATTCATAAAGAAAGGTCCTATAGATAAGTGATCTTAAACATCCTTTTGTTCACGATATCAATGTGAACACGAGACATGGATTGAGTGTCAATCTCCAGATCGTCCACGATTGTGTTTCTCGATCTTGATTGGTGGTGACCAAAAGTTAAGGACATATCTGATTCTAAATCAATATTCCTTGCGCATGGCCATGCAAAATTTTGGTGTCAGCTCCCAATCATCTAGGGGCCCAATGATATCTCTCTTATCAGAGGAACAAATCCCTTTTGACTGCATAACCCTAAACCATACTCCTTAACTTACTTAGTCGTTTCCTTTATCACAGCCAGTTACGAACTGCTTTTGAAAAAGACTAAACTAAGAAAGAAATATGATATAGCGGTTCATACATCTCAGGTCTAAGGACGTAAGATATTATCATCCCAAGTTACTCGTGACTATAATCCATGGAGTATACTTGGGTACGGGTCTTCCAATCACTTGAAACTCTTTTCAAGTATAGATAGGCATTGCTCCTTAATTCGACCATCTTGAATTCAAGGTCACATGCTTATCTCGGTCTTGTTTCAATCTTCCTTCCACAAGATTGACCGACCGTGGAAAGTTTGAAATATAAAATATTTCCGGAAGTGATTAAACATGTTAAGATGGAACACAGTAGAGTCTTATGAATGTAACCGTATCATACGCATATATAATCTCTATTATATATCGAAACAAGCATAAGTTACAATACTGTCTATATCGTTCCCAAAATATAAAATAAAGTTTACATATCAAACAAACTAAATATACAAACTCAAACCAAGTCGCTAGCAAATCTTACACCTATAGCATTAGTGTGAGAATCATGAGCTGCTTGCGATAATGGTTTCGTGAACGGATCCGCAAGGTTCTCATCCGTTGCTACTCTGCTTATGACGATTTCACCACTCTCAACTACTTCTCGTATGAAGTGGTATTTGCGCAAAATGTGTCTTGTTCTCTTGTGAGCTCTTGGTTCCTTCGCCAAGGCCACTTCACCCTCATTGTCACAAAATATCTCAATAGGGTCAGTGATGCTTGGAACCACTTGTAGATCTTGGATGAATTTCTTCATCCACACAGCCTCTTTTGCAGCTTCACTTGCCGCAATGTATTCCGACTCAGTAGTCGAATCAGCCACCGTGTCTTGCTTGGAGATCCTCCAGCTCACAGCACCACCATTTAATAGGAATACAAACCCCGATTGAGATCGGCAGTCATCCCTATCCGTTTGGAAACTAGCGTCCGAGTAACCCTTTACTCTTAGCTCTTCTTCCCCACCATATACCAAGAACATTTCTTTTGTACGTCTAAGGTACTTAAGAATGTTCTTTACAGCTTTCCAATGAGGTTCCCCGGGATTAGCCTGATATCTACTAGTCATGCTCAAAGCACATGACACATCAGGACGAGTGCATAACATGGCGTACATGATCGATCCCACAGCCGAAGCATATGGTACTCGCTTCATTACTTCTATCTCCTCTTGGGAGGTAGGACATTGAGTCTTGCTCAACATCAAGCCTTGCGCCATAGGGAGGTTTCTTTTCTTGGATTCCTCCATTTTAAAGCGTATCACGACCTTATCTATGTATGCACTTTGAGAAAGCCCAAGTAGCTTTCTAGATCTATCTCTATAGATCTTGATTCCCAGAATATAGCTCGCATCGCCTAAGTCCTTCATTGAGAAACAATTCCCGAGCCAAGCTTTTACACTCTTAAGGCTCGGAACATGGTTTCCAATGAGTAATATGTCATCCACATATAGGACTAAGAAGACAATAGTGCTCCCACTAGCCCTGACATATACACATGGTTCATCTTTGCTTTTCGAAAATCCAAATTCCTTGATTTTCTCATCAAAGCACAGATTCCAACTGCGAGATGCTTGCTTAAGTCCATAAATGGACTTCTTTAGCTTACAAACCTTGTCCGGATATTCTGGATGTTCAAAACCATCAGGTTGTTTCATATACACCTCTTCGGAAAGCTTCCCGTTAAGGAAGGCGGTTTTAACATCCATTTGCCATATTTCATAGTCATAAAATGCGGCAATGGCCAGAAGTATCCGGATTGATTTCAACATAGCCACTGGGGAGAAGGTTTCATCATAATCAACACCGGGTGTTTGAGTGAAACCCTTTGCCACAAGTCGAGCTTTGAAAGTATCCAAGGTTCCGTCCATGCCGGTCTTCTTCTTGAAGACCCATTTACACCCTACGGGTCTAACCCCGGGTGTAGGATCAACCAGTTCCCAAACTTGGTTATCCGACATGGATTGCATCTCACTTTCCATCGCTTCCTTCCAATGTGCAGACTCAGGGCCCGCCATGGCTTCCTTATAGTTAGAGGGCTCATCAGAGTCCACTACTAACTCGCTGCCCTCAGATATGTAGAAATCATATCTCTCTGGCTCGAAACGAGTTCTACTGGAACGCCTTGGAGTAAGAGATGAAGTAGTGTCAGGTATTGCAGCATTTTCTTGCTCAGTTTCAACCGTCCTAGGTTGAGAGCTAGTGCCAACCTCAAGTTCTTTATCGGTTGATCCTTGAACTTCCTCAAGATCGATTTCCTTGTTGCCTCTTTGTTTGGATAGCAATTCTCTTTCTAAGAAGAATGCCCTTCGAGCAACAAAAACTTTGTTCTCAGAAGGTTTATAAAATATATATCCAAAACCGGCAGAAGGATATCCGATAAAGTAACACCTTTCCGATCGAGGTTCAAGTTTGTCCTCAGTCTCACGTCTCACGTAAGCTTGACAACCCCAAACTCGTAGATATGAAAGTGTCGGCTTCTTATTATGCCACATTTCATAAGGTGTTTTCGATACTTTCTTGGTTGGTGCAAGGTTAAGGATCCTTACCGCCGTTTCTAAGGCATATCCCCAGAAAGTAATAGGTACCTCAGTTCGACTCATCATGGACCTTACCATATCTAGTAAAGTCCGGTTCCTCCTCTCAGCGACTCCATTCAATTGTGGAGTCCTTGGAGGTGTTAATTGCGAAATAATTCCACAATTCTTAAGATGATCGATAAACTCGGTACTTAGATACTCTCCACCTCTATCAGACCGGAGTATCTTTATTGTTTTGCCCAATTGATTCTCAACCTCGTTTTGGAATGTCTTGAACACTTCAAAAGTTTCATTCTTGTGCTTGACAAGATAGACATATCCATACCTACTATAGTCATCTATAAAGGTTACGAAGTATCTCGAGTTATTCCTTGTAACATGTTTAAAAGGCCCACCTACATCCGTATGGATGATGTCCAAGAGGTCTTTACCTCTCTCATTTGTCCCCGTGAAGGGTGCCTTTGTCATCTTGCCTAGTAAACAAGAATCACATACATCATTCGACCCTTGGTCAAATGTCTCCAAGATTCCATCCACTTGAAGCTTGGTGATGCGAGTCTTGTTTATGTGGCCAAGACGACCATGCCACATAGAAAAGGACTCATTGTTAGGGAAACGGCTCGTAAGAGGGTCGCAATAGGTAGAAAGATCACTTTCATGATCCCTAAGGAAGCCCTGAAGGAACTATCTAAGCAAGGCTCTTCCAATGAACCACCAGAAGAGGATCCCTCCGAGGAACCATTCGAGGAGGAACCCTCCAAAGAGCCATCTGAAGAAGAGCCCATAGAAATATCAAGTGACGACTCGACCGAAGAAGAGATCGACTCGGATCTCGAATCCGACGCACGAAGCTGATTTAAAATCTAAATGCGCTCGACCACCTATCCTTAGACCACTATTAGGAATTTCTATTTTCTCATTTATGATATCTTATTTCTATTGTCACTATAAAAGCAAAAGTCTATGAATAAAGTGGTGTTCTATTTGAGTATTTCTTTTTATTTTAGTGCAGTATTCAAGTTGAAATCTCGTATGCTCAATGAAATGTCTAAATTCCATGAACCCTTATTTATAACTCTTTGTGGATGAACCGTAGAAACTATCGCTCAAACACTTTATTACGACATGCTATCATACGTGAAACCATTATATGCCTACTTCAGTTTATTGATCAATGTTATAGGAGTTATATTAGGTAGAGGGAACGGCTGAATGAATGCTTCAATAACTATGCATGAACGAAATATATAGACTTAGAATTCTTGATCTAGCATTACTGCATGTACTTGTTTGATTGTTGCCTTAGAGTATGATTAATTATTCGAAGGACTATATATTTTAGCGTCATGCACAGTAGAGTATTCATGAAAGCCTGGACCAATAGGGTACTGTAGCGCTTCGTGCAAGTAGATCAGCATGGTTAGTAATGCCTTGTGACAAGCTGTGATAAGCATGGATGCATAGCAACTGGTCAATGCCATGCACACATGCCTATGACGAGGACCCTCAAGATACTACGAGAAATTCTGTGAAACAAGCTACGGACTAGGATATGGGAACATGTGAGATACCAATATTGTTATGACCCTACGAAGCTTGACATGCCCGCACTACGGGTAAAGATAACTTATATGCTACTATACTATTTGATTATGGCACCGATTATAGTTTTGTTTCTACCGATTCGTAATCTTAACGGGTATGAAGTCTAGCAGTTTAGGCACTGTTTACTTGATAGAGATAGTTGATGGGGAGAAAGAAGAGATTAGTAAGGTTTTTCGTGAGTGTACCTTAGAATTAGAGGGCGTTACTTTTAGCATAGACTTGATACCTTTTGGGTATGGGAGTTTCGACATGATAGTGAGGATGGATTGGTTGTCAAAATTCAAAGACGAAATTATATGTCACGAAAAAGTAGTGCGGATTCCTTTACCGTGTGGTCAGGTGCTCTTAGTTCATTGAGACTGGCCGGAAGGAGACATGAGATGACTTCTGAATGCTACATCTGGAGAGAAGAAACTCGAAGATATTCCTATAATTCGGAATTTTCTGGAAGTGTTTCTTGAGGACTTGTCTGGACTACCTCCTATTCGGCAAATGGAATTTGCCATCTACCTAATACCGGGAGCTACTCCGGTGGAGAGGTCACCATACCGACTGGCACCATCATAGATGCAAGAATTGGCCAGCCAACTACTGGAATTACAAGATAAGAATTTGACCTAATCAGTCACGTTGGGGAACACCCGTTCTATTCGTCAAGAAGAAGGATGGATCGTTTCACATGTGTATCGACTATCGCGAGCTGAATAAGTTAACCATCAAAAATCGCTATCATTTCCCTAGGATAGATGATCTGTTCGAACAACTTCAAGGCTCGCGACATTTTTCAAAGATACATCTTCGATCTGGTTACCATCAATTGAGGGTACGTGAAGAGGATATACCGAAAACCGCGTTTAGGACCCATTACAAGAACTTTGAATTCACCGTTATGCCTTTTGGGTTGACCAATGCACCTGCGGTGTTTATGGATCTTATGAACCTAGTATGCAAACTGTTTCTGGATAAGTTTGTAACCGTTTTCATCGATGACATACTAATCTATTCCAAGTCCAAGGAGCAACATGAAGAACACCTGAGGTTGATTTTGGAATTGCTTAGGACAAAAAAAACTGTACGCCAAATTCTCAAAGTGTGAGTTTTGGTTAAATGAGGTACATTTTCTCGGCCATGTGGTTAATAACAAGGGAATTCATGTGGACCCCAACAAGATTGAGGCCATTAGTAAATGGAAAACCCCTACGACGACATCGGAAATCCGCTCGTTTCTGGGCTTGGACAGATATTACCGAAGGTTCATCGAGAACTTCTCAAAGATCGCCAAGCCACTCACTCTGTTAACACAAATGAGAAGAAATTCGACTGGAATGAGGAACAAGAAGAAGCATTTCAGACTTTAAAGGATAGATTGTGTAATGCCCCGATTCTGACTCTGCCTGATGGTCCGAATGACTTTGTGGTCTACTGTGATGCTTCTCATATGTCTAGGTTGTGTGCTCACAATCTGGAATTGGGTGTTGTGGTCTTTGCACTCAAAACCTGGAGACACTACTTAAATGGTACGAAGAGTATAATCTATACCGACCATAAGAGTCTACAACATATCTTTGACCAGAAGGAGTTAAACATGAGAAAGAGAAGATGGGTTGAACTCTTCAGCGATTATGATTGTGAAATTCGTTATCACCGTGGGAAGGCGAATGTGGTAGCGGATGCGCTTAGTAGGAAGGAAAGGATTAAACCCAGACGTGTACGAGCCATGAGCATGACAATTCAATCGAGAGTCAAAGGATGGATGCTCGAAGCACAACTAGTGGCATCCAAAGACATGAATGCTCCAAACGAGATGTTGCGTGGTTTAGACAAACAATTGGAGAAAAAGGGAGATGGTGGGTTGTATTTTGTGGAACGGATTGGGTTCCACAAGCAGGAAATTTAAGAGCACTAATTATGGATGAGGCCAATAAGACAAAATACTCTGTTAATCCCGGCACGGATAAAATGTATCACGACCTTAGAGATGTGTATTGGTAGCCAGGGATGAAGAAGGATATAGCTACCTATGTAAGCAAGTGTTTGACCTACTCGAAGGTAAAAGCCGAACACCAAAGGCCTTCGGGACTACTACAACAGCCAGAAATTCCTAAATGGAAATGGAAAAACATAACCATGTATTTCTGTTGGGAAAATGATCTCATCACTTAAGATTTTATGAGACAAAGTTAAGTTTGTAAGATAAGTTCAAAATACAACTTAAACAGAATTATGAAGCTTAGTCAGACTGAACACTTATAGTGAGACTGAGCATAAGCCAAGTATAAGCTGAGCATATGTTCGACCAGCTTAGACTATATCTTTGTAAGATTATCAATGTGTTTGATAAACTGTGTATGTCACCTAAGATATATTGAGCTTTCAGCTTGATGTTTTTCAAGGTGAGTGACTCAGCGTATATACTGAGTCAGCTCAACAGAGTTGGTAAATAAGTTCTAGGTAACTCTTAGGACTTCTAAGGATGAGTTTAGTAATATACGTGTTAGTTCATGTTGGTTTTCGAGATTGTTCTTGAAGAACTCAGCTTGATGAGTATCAAGCTGAGTAACTCAGTCCGAGCAAGAAGTCAGCTTAAAGAAAATTTAAATATGTTTTAAATTTATCTTTTTAACTCTCTATATCTACGGGAAGGATAAGAAGACTCCAGAATCAAGATTGAAGATTGAAGACTCAAGATAGGAAGATTCAAGATTCAAGATTCCGAGTTATCCGATAGTTAGTTAGCAAATTAGGATTAGTCCTGTTTGTTAGGAACCGTAGGAACAGGATTATAAATACTTATCTCCTGATAAGTTTTGAGGTACGGTTCTGAAACGACGACTAAGTGTTGCAGAGCCAAATACCTCACCTCAACCGTATGTGTTACGATTCTTGAATCATTGTTTGTCAGTTCAACGTGATCAAGAAACTCACAGATTGCCAAGCTATCCGTGTGTTTGAATACTCACATTAGTTGTGAGATTGGTAAGTTTTCAATCTGTGATTAAATCCTGTTTAGAGAGTCGTCAGTATCTATAATCATAAGTTGATTATAGATAGCTAATTTTGAAAGATTGAGAGATTTATATTAGGTGTTTACATATCAAGAGTTTCTTACTTGATAGAGTCTGTAATCATCTTCTTATTAATGAAAAGCAAAGCATTCGATTGTGGTTTGATTTACTTTGTGTAACATTTTCTTTGATTTGTTCAATTTCCGCATAAAGTGTATTCAACCCCCCCTTCTACACATTTGTTGCTTGTTGTTATTCTCACCAAGGGACCAACAACTGGTATCAGAGCAGGCTGAACGATTTCATAAGTTGAAAGTTCAAGATTCTGAGAAAGTTTACAGTGTCTACAAGCAACAATTCTTCAAACTTTCCACAGATGTCTGCCAAAGGTTGTCCCGTATTTGATGGATCTGACTATCCTATGTGTAAATTCAGAGCCACGTTGTTCCTCAAGTCCATTGACAATCGTATGTCCGATGTCATTACCAAAGGACCAATAATCCCCAAGATCTCTGCTGTTGTCAGTGATACGTCCGCTGATAAAACATACAAGAGTGAAAAATAGGTAAAGAAGCATGTTGCATCCTCGACAGATGAAGATTGGAAACTGTTCAATCTGGATGACAAGGCTAAAAGTGTTCTGGAAAATGTCTTGACTAACGAGATCTTGCACACAGTGACTGTGTGTCAATTTGCAAAAGAGATCTGGGATACTCTAAGTGTTACATATGAGGGCATAGATCTGGTCAAACAGCAAAAGAAGAACCATCTGAACAATCATATGAAAACTTCTTCTCAAAGAAGAATGAAACCTTGGCTGATGTGTTTACCAGGTTTCATTGCTTGATTAATGACCTGCTAAGTGTAGGTATTAAGAAGGATGAAGTTGAACTCGTGCTAAAGTTTCTGGATGTGTTACCAGAAAGGTTCAATGAAGTGACCACAACACTGAGGGCTGGAGGAATATTGCATTTGTATAACCTACAGTCCATCTATGGGTTCTTGCTAAATCGTAAACAGATCACTGAACATAAAAGAACTTTTCAACAACAACTCAAGGAGTCTTTGGATAAAGCTGAAGTTGCATTGGTTGCACAGAAAAAGAAGAAAAGTTCCAAGGCACTGGTTGCTGAATCTGAGACTGAGTCAGAATCTCAAGCTGACCACTCAGACTCAGACTCATGTGATACTGATGATGTTCAGACTATCACTGAGTAGATGGCCTTGCTAGCCAGACGTTTGAGAGGAGCTCAACGGGGAAGAGGAAGATCTGACAGGGGCAAAGGGAAGAGTTCCTTTGATCCCAAGAAGGCTGTGTGCTTCAACTGTCAGAAGAAGGGACACATTGCTGCTGAGTGCAGATTAAAAAGGGCAGAATCAACATCAGTTGCTGATAAGAATGCTTACAGAGCTGACAAATAAAAGAAGAAATATATTCAGCTCAAGAAAGGAAATCCATAGGACAAACCCAGTGCAAAAGGATTATATGTTGAAACCTGGGATACTGAATCATCTACCTCAGATGATGATATATGTATAATGGCTAAAGAAGATGAAGAGTTTGAAATTGATGACGTTGATTATGGTTTGTCTGAGTCAACTTTTGAAGCTGACATGAAGGAAGCTGATGAAAACAGCAAGCTCAGTGATTGGGATCCTGCTTCCATGTATAAGGTTAGTAATTTCAACTCTTACACCAATGAAGAAAAGGGTCTTGCCTTTGACTATTTGCTAAATGATTTCAAGACCATCCTTAAGTCTTAAAAGGACCTTAAAGTTGATATAGCTAAACTAAAGAATGAGATTAAGGAAAATAAATCTCTCATTGATGTTGGTAAGAAAGCACAGTGTGATCTTGAATGTTAATGACACATTAATTAACTTCTAAGTGAAGAACTTCAGGAAGCTAAAGTTAAAGCTGACCAACTTCAAAAGGTCACTGAGTCTTGGTGTAAGTCATCAAAGCTTGCTGAAAAGTGTACAAACCAACAAATTCCTAAACAGGTACAAGTTGTACTTGGAGGTGACTATCAAACAGCAGCTTATTTAGCTGATGATGAGATAGCAAGTACAGATTCTGAGGAGGATAGACAACTGATTGAGTCTCAGAAGTCAGCCTTAGAGAAAAGACATGATCCAAACTTGAAATACAATATGTTTGTGAAAGCTAAAGATCATGGAAATGAGTGCTCAACATCTAAACAACATAGTAAGTCTGTGCTGGACAGATTAGGCACTCAGCCTATTCAAAGCACTTCAGTCATAGAAAGGCTTAACCCAAATCCATTCAAAATACAACATTCTCTATCTGGCTCGGAGAGAAGTTACAAGAATAGGAAGACCACTGTAAGTCAGAGGTCAAATCACAACAATGGTAAGTCCAAAGTTGTAGATCTTGGTAAGTCCAAGAAGATCAACAGTGGTAAGCCCAGACCTGTTGAAACTGGTGGGTCCAGTAAGCATGACAAAGGTAAGTCCAAAGTCATGGAAAAGAAGTTTGTTGGCAAGATTCTAATCAAAAGGATAACAAACAAAGATCCGACAAAGGTAAGTCCAAAGTCAGTTAGCACCAAGTGAATCAACTCTCAAAGAAAGTTGAAAAGTTATCCACTACATATAATCCCAAGACTGAGAGCAAGTTCTCACAAGGATTATTAGACACTCTACCTCCTGTAATAATTGGAAGAAGGAGATGCTACAAGTGCAGAAGTAGAGGTCATGAGGCTAAGGATTGTGATGTTGATATCTCAAGGCCTGAACAAGAACAGGCTGCTCAGCCTACACAGGACTCAGCTCCTGCTCAAGCTGAACAGTCAGTTCAACAAGATGGAGATGCTAAGTGCTCCTCATCTGAATCCACCAAGAAGTGGGTTCCCATTCAAAACTAATGTGTTTAGTTTTCATATCATATGCAGGGTTCAAGTAAATGGTACTTGGATAGTGGATGCTCAAGGCACATGACCGGGTGGAAAGGACTTCTTAGTTATTTCCAGGAAGATGAAGGTCCTAAAGTAACTTTTGGAGACAACTCCCATGGAAGAACTATAGACTATGGGAAGATGCATGCAGGCAAGGTGACTTTCCAGAAGGTTTCATATGTTAAAAGTCTTAAACACAATCTGATCAGTATCAGCCAGTTGTGTGATGAAGACAATATAGTTACTTTTAGGAAGAAAGCAGGAACAATATATAATACTAAGGGAAAGCCTGTATTAATAGCTAAAAGAGAAAGAGATGTGTATCTACTTGATTTTAATTTTGCTGATCCCTATACTGAAACCTGCTTGTATTCCCAATCTGTTCCTAAGCTGAGTTGGTTGTAGCATAAACGATTATCACATTTGAATTTTAAAAATATAAATATGCTATAAAATAAAGAGTTAGTCTCTGGATTACCAAAGATCACATTTGTAAAGGACAAATTGTGTTCAGCTTGTGAACAAGAGAAACACCACAAAGGGTCGTTTAAATCAAAGAAAAATTTTTCAATAACAGACCCATTGCATATGTTGCATATGGATCTGTTTGGACCAATAAGTACTCCAAGCCTAAGTGGCAAGAAGTACACACTGGTGATAGTATATGCGTTCTCAAGATTCACCTGGGTAATATTCCTTAAAGCCAAAAGTGAGGCTGCCCTGGAGATAATAAGTTTTATCAAACAGGAAGAGTTGCAAAAAGGTATGGTTGTAAAGCAACTCAGAAGTGATCTTGGGACTGAGTTCAGAAATTGTACCGTTAAAAGCTTCTATGAACAAAAAGGAATATTACAAAATTTCTCATCTATCAGAACTCCCCAACAAAATGGAGTTGCTGAGAGGAGAAATAGAACCCTAATGGAGGCTGCTAGAACAATGATGTGTGAGGCAGGATTGAAACTCTATTTTTGGGATGAAGCTGTCAGTACAGCCTGTTATACTCAAAATAAATCAATCATTGTCAAAAGACATTGTAAAACATCATATGAGATGTATAAATCTAGAAAGCCCAATATAGGTTATTTCCATGTCTTTGGTTCAAAATGCTATGTGCTGAATCAAAGAGATTAGCTCCATAAGTTGGAACCCAAAGCTGATCCTGGAATATTCGTTGGTTATTCCTCAATCTCCAAATCATATAGATTGTATAATACTAGGAGAAAGGCCATAGAAGAATCAATTCATGTCTCATTTGATGAAGACAGTCTTGATCAAGCTGAGAAAAGACAAGCTGACTCTGTCAGTCTGAGTGAGCTTGAAAGGCCCGAGGAAACCAATATGTTAAATCCCATGTATGTCATGGGAGATGATAGTGATGATGATGTGTGTTCATCAAATAAATCATCACAAGCTCCAAGAAATTCTCAAGCTGAGAAGGATGATGAGTTCGTCAACCCCTTTAGAGCTGAAGTCACTCAGACTGAGGATCTCAGTGATAATCAGTTTGTTGACAATGCTGCTATTGAGACTGAGGATGTGTGTTCACCTCAGAGCTCTAAACATCACTCAGATCCAGACCCAGACTCTCCTACTACAGCATTCAAATTCCTCAAAGATCATCCTCAAGATCAAATCATTGGAAATGTCTAAGAAAGGGTCATGAAGAAAAGAAATTTTGCTCCCCCTGCAAATAACAATTCATTAGAAAGCAAGTTATATCATGAAATGATAAAATTGCACGAAATAAGCTTCTCGGGTCATTAGACTGGGCTAATGCTGAACAAAATGAAATTGAACTTGTATTGCAGGGAAACTCCGTCATCTTTGAAAGATAATGAGAATTAAATTCACTTTAGCACACTGAACACGATGATCTTCACTGCATCTGAATGATCTTCATTGTACTCCAACATTGTCTCTTTTTGTTTACCTGCAAAACGGATTAATAAAAGTTGGTACCCATTCTTGTTTGGGTCCAGATTTGTTAGTCGCAGGTTTTGGCATCCATTTTTATGTATTTACAGTAATAACAAATTTATGGACCTTTTTGTTCAATGGTTCTGAATGCCATTGAGGAATTCCGTTCTTCACAACAAACTCTTGTCTTATTTTGGACGTCTTACACATCTTCTCTTTTGAAAGGCGGATTAAGTGCTTTGCTGAGTAAACCACAAAAGGATACATGACGTCTGTCATAAGCACAAACTCCCCTGTTGATTTTGGTTTTGAGAAAGATCGGCGTCTGTTGTTGTGATGAGAAGTATGATTTGACTTATGAGCTCTATTCTCTTTCTTTGGAATCCTCGTTGTTGTTTTTAACGAGAAATCATCATTTATAACCTTCTTTACTTTGGATTCTGATGCACGCACTTGGTGCAGATTCAGAAGGTTTTTTCTTTTCAATCCAGGATGATTTCGCCGGCTTTGAAATGGATGGACTATATAATGATGACAACTTTGCAAATGTTGCAGCTAGAGTTCGCTTTGAAATCCATGTTTGTTTTGGTTTCGGCAAAGTACCATCTGTAACCACAGAATAAGCAGAATTAGAATTACATTATGTACAAGAATTCTGTTTATAACTGAAAGCAGCTTGTTTCTGTTTAGAGTGTTGTTTCATAGAATGATTCGTTGCGGCTGAAGGTGATTTCACTTGATTAGAAGATCCAACAGATTAAGTGATCTTAGGATGCTTCGCAGCAGTTGATGCGTTGGTGAAATCTTTGTAAGAAAGCTCAGAACCTGCAACAGAGAAATAAGAATCAGATTGGCTACTACAATGTGAAACTGAATCAAAATTAATATTGTCAGGGGAAGTCTTGATTGATTCAGGAAGTTTGGCAGCGTTAAGCTCGGCATTCAGAATTTTAGCCATTAACTATTTCTTCTCTTTCTCAAATTTCACTCTCTCAGTGTCAAGTATTGTTTGCAGTTCAGATATTTTCCTCTCCAAGATTAAACGAGGAACATATGGTTGAATTGACACATGCAGCTTTTCCTCAAGTCCTTTGACTTTTTCTTTCAACGCAGCTTTCTCAGCGCACAATTTTTCTATGATCTTTGTATTATTATTCAACACAGAAGACAATTTATCATTTAGCTTGGCATTGGCTTGTGTCAATTCTTTAGCGTGATTCATCGCAATTTCAATATCTGCTTGCTTTTGCTCCAATTCAATTGTATAAGATTTACATTTCTGTTCTGCAAATTGAAATTGCTCAGACACTTTAGACACCTTCTCTGTGAGTTTTTCATTGGTTGTGTTCAGATCATAGGCTTTCTGCCTCTCAAAATATAACTTTTCATAATTTTGATCTAACATATGTTCAATCTTTAAATCATAACGATGATTTTCCTTTTTGAGAGATTGTATTTCCTCAGACATTTCGGAAATCTGTTGAATCTTAGATTGACAGTCTTGAAGTTTTTTAGACAAATCAGAATTTTCTTGTTTAAGCTCTTTGAGTTTTTCAACTGCTTTGCACTAGTCATTCCTTGCATTATCATGCATGCAAAACATTATGGTCCACATGTGAAACATGAATCTTTCTTCTTCATTAAACGTATATTTAGATTTCTTCCATTTATAAACCTCTTGTTCAATGCAAATTCTGTCTAAGGAAGTTCTTGTAAGATCCATCGTGATACCTGAAAAATAATGATCGTTTAGGAATGATTTGATTTGATCAAAAATTTAATCAACTAAAATGATTTTAAAATCAATTTATTTCGAGTTGATTAAACGCAACAAAAATTGTTGGCAACAATGATTTAGCAATAACTACGAACTTTGATCAATAACAACAACTAAAATTGATTAAAATGGATGATCAAATAAAATGGATGTTTAATTGATGGTGGCAAAAAAATCAATGACTAGAAGTTGAAATTTAATTAATTAAATTAATTGTTTTGAACTCCTCGGTGCAATTCACAAAAAGTAGATCTCAGATTTTTGTAACAAAATCACGGAGATTGTGGTCCTTGTAAAAATTATTTACCAATATAGGGTGCTTTTGAAAATATTTACTAAAATAAGGTCCTTTTTATGTGACTGAGACTTTATTTTGAAAAAAAAAACGGGAGCAGATTGGAGCCCTAATTTCGATCGATCCATTCCTTGCTCTCGACGCCTACCTTCAACGACAGCCTACGACTGCCGCCCACCCGTCTCCTACGCCACCAAGACCTTCGACAACAGCCTGTGACGACCTCCGGCCACCGTGTGACGGCGAGAATACCTCTGCGATGCCTTGCCCACCCGTCTCCTACAACTGCCGCCCGTCCCCTGGAGTGAAGCGAACCGCCGGCCACGTTGGTCACCACTGCCGACCACCTTGTAAGGTAACCCTATGGTTCTTGTAGATAAATTAGATAAATAAAAAGGACCTTATTTTTCTGATTTTGTTGCCCACCACCGCCGGCCACTTGTTACATTTTTCTGATTTTGTTGAAGAATCAGATAAATTAGTCTTTGGTCCTGGTTTCTGATTTTGTTTATGCCACCTTGTACTGATTTCCGATTTTGTTGATTTTGTAAGTAACCTATGGTTCTTCACATTTTTATGAAATGCAACTTGGATCTTCTAAATTAGGTTTTGTTTGATTTATAGAAGAAATGACTTTAGTTGTTCTTGTTAATTAGCATGTGTTTGATTTATGGATGAAATTAGTTAATTAGTTTGTTTGTGACCTTGTAGATGAAATATGTTACAATATTTTGCTATTGGGGTGGCACAACATGTGAAGGTTCTAATGGCTTAGCATATAATAAAGCTCCAAGTAAAGCAATAAAAGTGAACAATGGGATTAAATTTGATGAGTTGCTTGAGCGTATGTATCGGTTTCATCTTTTGATAAGCAACAACATGACATCAAAATTATGTGTAGATATCCATCGTTTGGTATTGGAAAAGTGATTAGATATGTTCCCCTCCCCGTCAAAGACGATGATGATGTTGACATAATGTTTGATGTGCTTAATATACATCAAGAATTAAGCACCCTTGATCTATATTTAGAGGTTGAAGATGTCGCACCAATACGAAACACCGAGATGACGTCTAGGTATAAATGTTTACGGTACTTAATTTTCTTGTTTTTACTTATTGTGGATTTGATAGTCTAGTTTGTATTTTTTTTTACAGAAATCAAGAAGCTGTTATGGTAGTAGAAGAAAGGAGCCTAGAGTTGCTATTAACTAATACGAGCAATGCCGTATCAGAAATGATTCAAAATGATGATTTCTATACAATCTCCCAACGTGCTGTTGTGAGCAATGCAATGGATTTGGACAATGAAGTGGAGCTAAATGAAGTGTTAGAAGATGACATTGGAGAAGAAGATAATGAAGAAGATGAAGTTCACAACATGCATGAAGCACAACATGTACGTAGAGGTGAATCGTCTTTTGATGATAATCAGGTACCTTCAACTTTTACTAGTATGCATGGAACAAATATGACTATTGATGGTAATTGGATTGTGTCACCATCAACTAGTAAGAAGATACGGGCTACTTACAACAAATTTGTCAGAGATTTTCAACAGTGTATTTAAAGGTGCTCGTTTCTTACCAATCACAGCTTGTGTGCAACTTTCATTTTATAAAATGGTGCACTATTTTGATGTTAGACGTCCATTAGGATTTAGTTCTCAAACTAGTGGAGATGCATATACTCCACATGTTGTTGCAGAGCAAGTAGCGTTAATGGCAAAAGCAAGTGCCCATTCTTTGAGATCTTTTAATCGAGAAAAAGGTATATTTGAGTTGATAACTCAAAGAGGAAAAAATGTGCAAGTGGTTAATCTGGAACAGAAAAACTTGCACATGTGGTAAGTGGGAGGCATTTAGATACCCTTGTTCTCATGTACTGAGTGCATGTGTCAAACTCTCTTTAAATAGTTGGCAATATGTTGATAAATGTTACTCAATTGAAAATTATTGTGCTACTTGGGCATCCGAGTTCTCACCGCGTCCTCATGAAGATTATTGGCCACAATCACCATTTAGTGAATTGCTTCCAAATTTGGAACTATTACGGAACAAAAAAGGTCGTCCACGTTCAACAAGATCAAAAAATGGAATGGACATTAAAGAAGAAAGAAATGGTAATCTATGTGGAAATTGTAGGCAAAGAGGTCATAATCGAAAACGATGTCCGTCCAAGCCAAGGTGAATACAAACACAAATTAATTTTCATGTTTGTTTTTACTATTATCTTATTTCCTTCATTCTTTTTTTTTGCAGGTAGGAGATTGTGACTTGTTCAAGCTAATTTCGATGTTTTTGTTCTCTTTTTTTTGTAACAAACAATCATTGCAGTTTTTATTTGTAACAAACATGTGATTTCTTTTTGTTTGTAATAGACATTGTATGTGTGATTTGTTGTTTTAAGTTAAGATGTTAGAATTTTATGTTCAAGATAGTTGTATACTTCATTTAAAGTAAATTTGGTAAAAAAGTAAAAAAAATCTACAAGTAAAAAAAACTAAAGGTTAAAAAATTTAGTAAAAAAGTAATAAAAGTTGAAGATAAAAAATATTAGTGAAAAGGATAATAAAAGCTGGAAGTTGAAAAAAAATTAAAAAAACCTTATTTTAGTAAATATTTTAACTACAACCCTATTTTAGTAAATATTTTTTAAAGGATCCTAGATTGGTAAATATTTTTTCTAACGTCCCTATTTTTGTTATAAACTCCAAAATCACGTGCCAAACCACGAAACAATTACATGTAATTAATTTCTGAAATTAACCAAAATAATATTTGACTTCAATCGATGGCTTTCTGACCACATACAGCTGTTGTCGATTTTTAATATCTGTCCTCGAAAATACACGGTCTCGGTTTAATAGAAAAATAGCTGGCCTCGAAAATACACGGGTCTCGATACACACGCCTCCTCGGTTTAATATCTAGCTACTAAGCTGAAACTTACAAAAGAAAAAATTAAAGAATGGAGGAAAATTGAATGTGGGCGATCTAAAGGAAAGTTAGAAACTCTCAAAGCAAGATTGGATTGTTTAGAAGTCAAAGCCGAAGCCTATCCTCTCACTGTTTCCGAAGCTCAAGAAAGACAACAATGCATAATACGTATTATGGAGTTGGATCAGTCTAGGATTCTCGACATTAAACAGAAAGCAAGTTTGAAATGGGCTATTGATGGTGATGAGAACTCGAGTTATTTCCATGGCATAGTTAATGCAAACCGCAGGAACAACTTCATACATGGCTTATCCGTCAATGGTTCTTGGGCCACGGATCAAACTCGAGACTTTCAAGTTTTTTGAAAGGAAATTTATGCATCCACCTTCTAGTCGGCCTTCCTTTTTTAGTAAAAACTTTTTCACTTTATCTCAAGAACAAGAATTGTATTTAGAAGAATCGTTTACTTTGGAAGAAATCAAGGAAGCGGTGTGGTGCTGTGACTCTAACAAAGCAGCGGGTCCTGACGGTTATACTTTTGGTTTCTTTAAAAATTTTTGGGACTTCATCAAATCTGATCTTTTGTTGGCTATTAAACAGTTTGAGTCTTCGACATCTTTTGATAAAGGTTGCAACTCATCTTTTATTGCACTTTTATCAAAGATAGACAACCCAATAAATTTCAATGAGTTCCGTTTCATCAGCTTGATCAACAGTTTTTACAAAATTGTAGCAAAAGTATTGACAAATCGACTAAATAGGATGATCGGACACGTAATTGGACAGGAACAAACAGCTTTCATCGAAGGAAGACACATTTTAGATGGGCCCTTAATTATAAATGAGGTAATTTCGTGGGTTAACAAATCAAAGAAAAAAGCTTTCATTTTTAAGGTGGATTTTGATAAAGCCTTCGACTCGGTAAGGTGGGATTTTTTGGAAGAAGTGATGATCCAAATGAACTTTGGTCTCAAGTGGAGGCGATGGATCAAGGGCTGCCTTTCATCTTCGAGGGTGTCAATTTTAGTAAACGGGGCTCCAACTAAGGAATTCAATATGGGCATCGACATACGTCAAGGCGACCCCCTTGCACCATTCTTATCTATCATCGCAGTTGAGGCATTAAACGTGGCAATGAAAGAGGCAGTCAATAATGGTGTATTTCGTGGGGTTCAACTGCCAAAGAACGGTCCAATGATCACGCATCTGCAATACGCAGATGACGCTCTCTTCGTGGGCGACTGGTCACTTGCAAACTTGAACAACTTAATCCGAGTGTTACGTTGCTTTCATTTATCCTCAGGCCTGAGGATAAATCTAAATAAATGTTCTATCACAGGGGTTGGCTCCTCCACTGATGAAGTAAAGCAATTGGCATATGCTATTCACTGTCTTCCAGGTACATTTCCTCTTAATTATCTTGGGGTGCCTATAGGTGTTTCTATGAATAAAAATGAATATTGAGAGTTACTTGTTAATAAATTTCAAAAGAAATTATCGTCTTGGAAAAAAAGAACATTATCATACGGGGGTAGACTTACTTTAATTAAGTCGGTCCTCGGCTCTCTTGGCTCGTATCTTTTTTCTATATATAAAGTTCCATCGAAAGTGGTAAACAAACTTGAGAGTTTGAGGCTGGAATTCTTTTGGGGCGGGTGACTCACGGAAAATCGCATGGATTAAATGGGAGGTTGCTCTCTCGGATAAAAATAGAGGGGGTATTGGGATTCGTAGCCTTTTTTCACTCAATGTTGCCTTGTTAGCTAAATGGATTTGGAGGTTTAAGAGGGAGGAGTCATCGTTATGGAAAAAAGTCATTATGTCCATTCACGGGGTCAACGGGGGATTAGACAAAGCAACTCCGAAAGGTGCGATGCCTGGAACATGGAACAATATCTCGAAGATTTTCCAGACCTGTGACAAAGTGAATTTTCCGTTAGATGCTTGGTTTCAATCGGAGTTAGACGGGAGCTGCAAATGGGCGTTAGAAAAATCGGGATGTTACTCGGTATCATCCATGCGTAAAGCTCATGATACCTTCTTTCTGAAATCACCATTATATGATCAGTTTATTTGGAACAATTGGGTTCCGTCTAAAGTCAATATCCTAGCCTGGAGGATGTTCCATAACAGGCTGCCAACGAAAACTAATTTAGAAAGAAGAGGTATTCCCATGGTAGCACACCTATGCCCATTCTGTAAATGCACAGAGGAAACTGAGAATCATATTTTTTGTGAATGTATAAAGATGAGAAAGATTCTTGAAGCGATTTGCAGGTGGTGGAATGAAGACTTCGGATCGCTGAATAATCATCCAATTAACTGGACGTCGTCCTTAGGACTAACAGGTCTCAAGAAAAAGGCGTTCACAGCGGTGATCTATACCTTTTTTGGGCTACTTGGACTTGCAGGAATGCAATCATTTTCAATGAAGCCTCGGGAAACAAATTGGAGGCAATATTCTCAAATGTCCAGGCTATGATGTTTTTTTTTGGGGAAAACATAGAGCTGGTGTGCATGCTTGTAAATTTATTTGGAGTTCTTGGTCTATGTTTCCATCAAATTGCTTTTGATCTTTTTCATTTAATTTGTACTTGGACATTCTAGCACCTTGCTAGTTATTTGGTTATTTATATATTTATCGTCGGTCTGTTCGGGGGTGATGGCAATGCCGAAGCTCCCGGGGTTGCCTTCCTTTCTTGCCGTTAAAAAAAAAACACCTCCCACGCGCCTAATATACCACAAAATTGATAGGTGTAGTTGTTTCACGCGCTTTGACCTCGAGACATACACCTACACGCGTTTTCTGAACTCGAAATCTGAACAACAATTCCGAATAAACTCACAATTCCGAGCAATAACAATTCCGATCAAATTTACAATTCCAAGTATTTTTCATTTCCGAGTATTTTGAAATTCCGACTACAATTTTCTTTTTGTCGAAATAAAACAACAATTTCGAGTATTTTTCAATTCCGAGTATTTTTCAAATTCCGAGCATTTTTCAATTCCGAGCCTTTTTCAATTCCGAGTCTTTTTAATCGGAATCTTCATCCAAAACACACACAAACACCTTTTTTCACACATTAACTCCACCTTTTTGGATCAAACAACCCCTTTCTTCATCTTCTTTCTCAAGAGCACCAAGAACACACCCAACTTGATTTTTCTAAACTCGTCAAAAATGATTTTTGTGATCAAACTTATGTTTCTTCACCTTCCGTAACACATTTCTAACACTCCTTTTACACGAATTCAGTTCAAAAATCACGACTTTATCCAAAATTAATCAAAATCTTAAAGAACACATGAAAAACAAAATTTCAGATTTCTCCTTGTGTGTTTGGAATTAAGCTTTGATATTTTTCAGATCAAATCATCATCATAATGCTAATCTTCGTTCAAAAAATCAGCAATTAACATCCATCCTATCTCAAATTTCATCTTCAAGAACATCAAGAAAAAAACCCAGAAATTAAATTTGCGATTTCTCTCAAACGGTTTGGAGTTTGTTCTTCAAATTTTGACACAATGTTCCTGTAATCATAGACAACAACATACCCAAAAATTAGATCAATCGGAGCCCGTATGAATTTTCTATGAATTTTCTAAATTTCCAGCACACTTTAATCCGAAAATATCCAAAAAAAATTTAAAATTTGATCAAAATCTCTTCAAATCAATCCTAATCCAGCTCTGATACCACTTGTTTGTACCAAGTGATTCAGGTATCAACTAATCTCATGAAGATCAATGGCAAGTAATCTAGAAATCTAGAGAGAATGTAAAACACCATTAAAGCACACACTTAATATTGTGATTATGCCAAAGACCTTACTAATGACTAATTAGTCATTAGTATATATACCCCTATGGGTATTTACAATATTAGTCCCTGAAGTTCGTATTTTAATACGAACTTCACCTAAAATGTAATCTTCTATTCTATACAATATTAATAACCTAACACTAGGTACTAAGGTTGGAGGACTGGACCAAGTTAACGAGTTCGAGATGCAGCTGCTGTACAACATGTACCATGCCAGAAACTTAGACTATGCACAGCTCATCTTCAATGAGCTCAGGGTCCAAGTGATGAAAACCACAAGGGATCTTGATGTACCTTTCATAAGGTTCCTGTCCTTGGCATTTGAAGCCGACCTGGGGACAACACTCTACGAAGTTGATCAAGATGTGTTCCTTTTTCCTACACTCAGCTCCAAGATGTTCAATAATGACATCTTCCCAGAGCAAGAGGGTTTGAGTGATCCCATGTTGCTGATAGCTGAGGCAGCTTCCTCAGTAAGTGACGAAGAGGGATCCAATCAAGGGGGAGCTTCTCAAGCTGATACAGAGGTTCAAGCTGAGTACTCTGCTCTGGCTGAACCAGCAAATAATGAAGCTGCTTCTGGTAAGACCTCTCCACTTTCTCTTTCATCTCATTATTCTCCATCCATTTTTGGATAGAAGGCTGTGGTAAACCCAACCCAGTCTAACCCATCTCCTCCACCTTCATTCCATTTACAATCCCACTCTGAAGCCACCCCTAGTATGCCCACTGCTGCTAGGGAGAATATCCGAACCTATACATGAAAAACTGCCATAGGTGGTTCTACTCCTAAAGTTATCATTGGAGCTATGATCACTTTGATCCCTCCACAGGCAGAAGTTGAGGGGGAGATGCCTACTCTTAAGGTGTCAACCTCGACGCTCATTTCTACCCAGCATCCTAAGCCAGATGTGGTGTCTACTCAGCCTACACTCTCCAGTGCCATGGGAGAGCCCGTTACTGTCCCTAAGCAGACACACAAAAGGTAACACTGAATATATGACCAATCCCCAGTGTCAATCACCCCCTCCAAACCAATTAGCCAACCACCTACCCATACACTTCACGTCTCGAGCCCCATTACTTTTCTTCATTTCCCATACCCACACGCACGACCTGTCAATGTTCATCTTCAAACCAAGGTGATTCACAGGGTCCACACTCTGGTGCAAATGAATTTAAAGGTAAACACCAACCTTTGGATGATGTACCCAAAGACTCTCCTCACACTGACACAACCTCCTCAGGCATCCAGCAGCTGAAAGATTATGTTGCTGCTCTGTTTGGTTTGTTCCATCTCAAGCAGAAGAAGCACAAACGTCAAATCTATCAAAGGCTTGAGAAGCTGACCATGGATGTTAAGGAGATTGCCTCTGCAGTTGCTGCACTCCAACAACAAATGTCTTCAACCCCTATTGATGATGACAAAAAAGGGGAGAAGGTTCAAGATGATAATGAAGCTGAGCTAGTTCGAGCTGAAGCTGAAGCTCTACTAGTACTAGCTATAGGAGCAGAGAGGAAGACTCTGGCAGAGGGGAACAAAGAGGAACCTGCAGCTAAGAGACAAAAGGTAGTAGAATCTGAACCTGAAGCTGACAATGTTTCTGAAACTGAGGAAGAAACAGAAGAGGAAAAAGCCACAAGGCTTATGATTGAAATGCTCAAACAAAAGGAAGCCAATGAGTTAGGTATTTCACTTGAAGAGCTAAGAAAGAGAAAAGAGAAGGAATTGAAGGACCAAAAAAAGGAAAAAGAAATAAAGCTTTGGATCAAGCTGAAGCTGCATACACTGGTCCAAGACCTGATCTAATCTCATACTCAGATGCAAAACTGCTGGAGTGTTACTTCCGAAGAAGCTTCAACGAAGAGATAAGAGGAATGACTCTGAGCAGAGTAAATGGAGCTGTCATTCTCACTTTTGAACTTAGTGACAAATCAACAGTGGGAATGGACATGAGATACGTTCACAGGATGGGCTACATTGAATGACAAAGAATAATGATGATGCTCAGTAAGTTTAAAAGGTGTCAAATTAAACAAGAAATTCTATCTGAGGTCTTCAAATTGATTGCTCGAGCCGAAGAACTGAAGTATGTTCCAGTTCTTTGTTTGCAGTGGGAGAATTTGTTTAGAATGCCTGAGGGTGTAGAATTCAAGGATAATCAAAATATTAGCACACCTGTTCAGGGCTTTATATTTAAGGATCAGGCAGGCAATCCTGGCTTTATCAAACTGAATGAAGTATGTTATCTGAAAGCTGAGATGCCTTGAGAATTAGAAAGTGTTGTGGTGATGATAACTCGAATCAGCTAATGAAATATAGGCTGAACAAGATCATCAGGGTACAACAGAAGGAACTTAGAGGGAATAAAGAAGCTGAAAGACTGTTACATGAGATCAACAAGGAGATCAGCATCTGGGAACTTCTACATCCTGAGTTAATAACATAAAGTGTATAAATTAGATTAGTTCTAATATAAATATTAGATTAGTTCTAATATTTTTGTAAGCACTTAGTGTGCATGATCTAAGTGATCAATATTTTTATATTATGATTAGTTCAATTAATACAAGTATAAGTTTGATATGTTCCACTGTGTTATGATATGTTCATAATTATTAGTCTGATAAGTTCAGCTTAAATGAATAACTAATTAGTTCTTATTCATTGATATAATTAGTTGGTTTGTTCAACTTAAAGTTGGTATGTTCCACATATAATTGATAAGTTCAATTAATATTTGATTAGTTAAAAAATAAAATCTTAATAAGTTTGAGATTCAAAACATAATTCTGTTAAACAAACTTAAGAACTGTTTGATGGTTTTGTCATCATCAAATAGGGGGAGTTTGTTGGGAAAATGATCTCATTAGTTGAAATTTGATGAGAAAAAGTTACGTTTGTAAGATATGTTCTAAATACAACTTAAACAGAATTATGAAGCTTAGTCAGACTAAACACTTATAGTGATTCAGACTAAGCATAAGCTGAGTATAATCTGAGCATATGTTCGACCAGTTAGACTATATCTTAGTAAGATTATCCATGTCTTTGATAAGCTGTGTATGTCACTTAAGATATATTGAGCTTTCAGCTTGATGTGTTTCAAGCTGAGAGACTCAGCGTGTATACTGAGTCAGCTCAACAGAGTTGCTAAATATGTTCTAGCTAACTCTTAGGACTTTTAAGGATGAGTTTATTAATATACGTGTTATTTCATGTTGGTTTTCGAGTTTGTTCTTGAAGAACTCTGCTTGATGAGTTTGAAGCTGAGTAACTCAGTCCGAGTAAGAAGTCAGCTTAAAGAAAATTTAAATATGTTTTAAATTTATCTTTTTAACTCTCTATATCTACGGGAAGGATAAGAAGACTCCAGAATCAAGATTGAAGATTGAAGACTCAAGATAGGAAGATTCAAGATTCAAGATTCAAGATTCCGAGTTATCCGATAATTAGTTAGCAAATTAGGATTAGTCCAGTTTGTTAGGAACCGTAGGAACATGATTATAAATACTTATCTCCTGATAAGTTTTGAGGTACGGTTCTGAAACGACGACTAAGTGTTGCAGAGCCAAATACCTCACCTCAACCGTATGTGTTACGATTATTTAATCATTGTTTGTCAGTTCAACGTGATCAAGAAACTCACAGATTGCCAAGCTATTCGTGTGTTCGAATACTCACATTAGTTGTGAGATTGGTAAGTTTTCAATCTGTGATTAAAGCCTGTTTAGAGAGTCGTCAGTATCTATAATCATAAGTTGATTATAGATAGCTAATTTTGAAAGATTGAGAGACTTATATTAGGTGTTTACATATCAAGAGTTGCTTACTTGATAGAGTCTGTAATCATCTTCTTATTAATGAAAAGCAAAGCATTAGATTCTGGTTTGATTTACTTTGTGTAACACTTTTCTTTGATTTGTTCAATTTCCGCAGAAAGTGTATTCAACCCCCCCCCCCTTTTACACATCTGTTGCTTGTTGTTATTCTCACCAAGGGACCAACAACTTCATCACAAAACTACCAAGGACTAGTAGTGGTCACGATTCTATCTGGGTCATTTTGGATAGTATGACAAAGAAAGCCCACTTTCTAGCAATTCGTGTGGAGTACAAAATAGAAAAGCTAGCAAGGGTTTATATCAGCGAGATAGTGGCAAGACACGGGGTGCCCGTGTCTGTTATATCTGATTGAGATAGTCGGTTTACATCGCAGTTCTGACAAACACTATAGAAAGCCTTGGGTACAAGATTAGACATGAGCACGGCTTACCATCCTCAAACCAATGGTCAGAGTGAGCGTACGATTCAAACCCTAGAAGATATGCTTAGGGAATGTGTTATTGATTTTGGAGGAAGCTAGGATATGCATCTACCATTAATTGAGTTTTCTTACAATAACAGTTATCATACGAGTACTAAGTGTGCTCCGTTTGAGGCCCTATACGGACGGAAATGTCGATCACCTGTTGCTTAGACCGAAGTGGGGGAAAGCCAACTGATTGGGCCAGAAATTATACAAGAGACTATCGATAAGCTTTTTCAAATCAAAGAAAGACTCAAGACGGCAAGGGATCGCCAAAAGTGTTATGCCGATAACCAGCGGAAACCCTTAGAATTCAGTGTTGGTGACCGTGTGCTGCTGAAAGTATCACCTTTGGAAGGGTATGGTGCATTTTTGTGTGAAAAGAAAATTAGCACCAAGATACGTGGGACCCTTCGAGATTATTGAGCGGATTGGCCCGGTAGCTTCCCGGTTAAAGCTACCGCAGGAACTCAGTGGTGTACACGATACGTTTCACGTATCGAATCTAAGGAAGTTTCTGGCGGACGAGAACTTGCATGTACCACTGAATGAAATCAAGATAAACAACACTCTACGCTTTGTGGAGGAACCTGTAGAGATCTTGGATCAGGAAGTTAAAAGCCTAAAGAAGAGTAGAATCCCAATAGTCAAAGATGGAACTCGAAGCGAGGACCCGAGTTTACATCGGAAAGGGAAGATCACATGAAGTCCAAATATCCACACCTATTTAATCAATAGAGTTCTAGCAGCACTATAAGCTGAATTTCGGGACAAAATTCTCTCATGTGGGGGATGCTATGACATCTGTCACCAAAACAGGTTAGTTAATTAGACCTGCAACTTCTGAAACCCTACTTCTTGCTCATACATGTAAAGTATAATATTGTATAGAAATAGGAGTTTAATTGTAAAATACCCATAGGGTATATATAGGGATATGACCTATTGTAATAGGTAAGGTTTTGCACACAATGAAATAATAAACTAGGTGTTTTCCAAGGTGTAAACCATATTCTCTCTAGTTTACATATGCAAACCTTCATTTATCCTACATTATACTTGAATCACTTGTTATATGGGACTAACAAGTGGTATCAGAGCCAAAGGAGTGAAGATTTGATTTTGAATTCAGCAACAAAAGTTGAATTTTTGAAGATTTTTGAAGAAAAAGTGTACTTTCGGGTTTGAAATCAAAGTGAAGATTTAATGGAGTTTTTGAGTGTTAATTGCTTGTATTAGGGTCGCATTTATCATAGTAACACTCGTTGATAAAAAAGGAGTCAATTCATTCACAAATTAGTGGCCAAATTTGAAGATTTTTGTGTTTTCGGGTTTGTGAAGTTCTTGAAGAAAATCGATCGAATCTGCTCATTTGATCGTTGTTTATGATTATTCTTGATTGAGAAGTGTAAATCCGGGGTAGGCAAAGTGATCTGGACAAGAAATTATCAGATTTGGGCAAAATTCGAGATTTTTTGAATCTCAGCGGGTAAGATCTTGAAGCTGTCGGAATTCCAGGTTTGAAGGTGTCGGAATTGCCCTTTGAATCAGTCGGAATTGCTGAATTCCGAGAATAATTTAGTCGGAATTGTCGAATTCTGAGAAGAAGTATGTTGGAATTGCTGAATTCCGAGAATAATTTGGTCGGCATTGTCGAATTCCGAGAAGAAATATGTCGGAATTGCTGAATTCCGAGTAGAATTGGTTGGAATTGCTATAATCCGAGAAAATTGTATCGGATTTCAAACTTTCTCGGAATTCAACTTGACCGGAATTGGTTGTTGACCGGATTTGGTGATTTTACTCGGAATTCATATTTTTTCGGAATTCTCTATTTTCTCGGAATTCTCAATTTCATCCGAATTCTCTCAGTGCTCGGAATTGTCAATTTTATCGGAATTCAAGATCACCCGGATTTACACTCATTTTTCAAAATTTTAAGATTTCTGATCATTTTTGCCACAGCATTATTCTTCATTTTCAAAAAATTTCAAGCCGACCTGGCCGCTCGACCCCAGCCAGGGGCTCTGCCCCTTGGACCCCGCCAGGGGTTACCACCCCTTGGACCCCGCTATCAGGGGCATAGCACCCGAAGCCCCGTAGTCGTTGTTGTGACTGAATTATCTTGTCACCTTGATTCGTAAGTCATGTGTTTGGATTTATTGGCTGAGTCAGGAGTTCTCAAAGTGTTAGTTATCATTCTGATGTTTCTAGATTCGGGTCATATTCTGTTTTCCCGTGAACCATGTGTTTAATTGTCTAGTACCCTTATGTCTAGTCATCCGGTGCTTTCCTAACTGATTTTTGGTTCTTCTTTCTTAGTGTCACAAATTTTTGGTCTCAAAACCAGATTTTGGCCATCCATTCCTTGTTTCTTTTGAATCTTGGTTATCCTTTATCAGTCATATTTGAAAACCCATATCTCATTGTTGGTGAAATTATTTGAAGAATTGACCAGCATCAAATTACTTCAGGTTTTTTTAGAGGATTTTGAATTACATGCGCACTTGCTCACGTGCATATCAATCTGACTCACTGATTATTATATCAAAGTCAATCGTTTGGTGCTCTTGAATAAGGATGAATCCGACTCACTGATTATTATATCAAAGTCACCTACCCTCTTATGTGTTCCCAAGTTCATTTGCACCCGTATGTATTTCAAAATCTTTGTATCTTGCGGTGATTTGGTCAAGGTTGATTACAAGGTATTGGGAAACTTACTTGACAACATTATTCTTCAATATCATACTACATCCAACAAAGATTTATTAATCATCAAGAATTCAGATCAAATCATTACCACTCCTCAACGATCAAGAGTGGTTCAAGTATCTATTCAAGTCACGGAATTTCTGAAGATTATTTTGACTTGAAGTGTAGGATTTTCCCCACCCCTCTTCCATGTTTTTGCAACTGAATCTCATGGTGATGTCTTTTATGCATGATGCTCATAAAGTGTTATAATCATCATGAGGAGGAAATAAAAAGTGAATAAATTTTACATTGTTGATTCAGTTGTTGAGGGGGAGTAAAAGAATATATTAAAAAAATTATTGTGTCTACTCAAGGGGGAGAGAGAAAAAGAAACATCAGTCTATATCATGTCTAGGGGGAGTAAAGATCTATCATATGAAGACATGGAAACAATCTGAGCTACATTGTAGGGGGAGACAAAAAGAAGATTCTTCCCAACACATCAAAAGTGTTTATGCTTCCGCTGTTAAAAGCTCAAGATAAAGCATTGTTTGAGACTGACGTATTTGGTGGGACGCTACATCCAAAACTGCTTATATAATCTAAGAAAAACTTAGGTTACTGGCGTGTACACTCCTATTTCAATACAAAGGGGGAGAATGTAAAGTATAATATTGTATAGAAATAAGAGTTTAATTGTAAAATACCCATAGGGTATATATAGGGATATGACCTATTGTAATAGGTAAGGTTTTGCACACAATGAAATAATAAACTAGGTGTTTTCCAAGGTGTAAACCATACTCTCTCTAGTTTACATATGCAAACCATCATTTATCCTACATTATACTTGAATCACTTGTTATATGGGACTAACAATACATATGTTGCAAATTCTCTAATATGTGTAGAATGTCAGTATTAGGTTTAGAAATATTTAAATACTAGGGTTTATCAGAAGGTGCATTATACGTGCCTAGTTATGTACACCTTTAACCATGTTACCTAGATACCACAATTTAGCAACTTATAATAAATTATTAAAAAATTTTAAAATTACTTATATATATATATATATTTCTGCCTAGCTATAGATTAGAATTTAAATATGGTTAAGATTAATCTACTTATCTTTAGGCTTATCCTAATTTAAAATAAATACCTCCTTATCTTGTGTTTTATTCAAAAATCAAACCCTAGCCCTCTCCCCTTTATAATAATCGGCCGACTCTCTCCTTACCCCCCTCATTGTCGACATTCAGCCCTCCTCCCTCTCATTTTTCGTTTTTACCTTCAAGAACACGAGAAAGCAAGAAGCTTCAAGCCTAGGGTTCATTGTTCATGGGCTGCTACGGTAATACTTTCAATCTTTAATCATCTTATGTTCTTCTCGACATCTTCTTCCTACTTCTATGGTCATCTTGTTCATGAATCACTAGAAACACATTCAAAACATTAAATAAACTTTCAAAGATGATTTATAGAAATCCTAGAAGATTTTAGAATCGAAAAACTAGTTTTCTTCCTTAAAAAGGACATGAACCATGATTATGTATTTTTTTTCTGGGCAGTAAGTTATGTCGTGTTGAGGAGGTCATATCAGGCTCCATTCATGGTGTTTTATTTCGATTTTTGAGTTTAGGATGTAGTGCTTCGAGTCTAGTTTCACCTCTACTAGGGTTTGCAATTTTTGGAGGTTGTTTGGTCGGTCAAAAGAGTTTTATCGTAAGGGTGCACAAGGCTGCCAGTTAATCCCGCAGAATTGCGGGTTAAGTTTTGGTTTTGAAATACGTCCAAACCGTGGTATTTTCGATCAATGTTTCTACTGTAGAATGTTCGTAGGGTCTATGATGTCCTGTACAAATTTAGTGAATTTCTGGAGTCGTTTACTATTTTTATAAAATTCGAACTTTCTTACGCGTGTGCAGCTAGCTTCCTGACAGTAGTAACTTTCATGAATTATTAAAAATAGTTAGCTAGGATGATTAATTGTGAAAAGATTATATATTGTAGTTGAGACTTCGAACTTACTGTTATAAAAATTTGAGGATCAGATTCGTATGTATAGTATATTTTAAAAAAACGTAAAGTCAGCCTATGTAATCATTAAACATATATTGTGGCACTAGGTTTTAACATAAACAACTCCTCACACCTTTGGGCTATACTAGGGAGTTCCATACACCTATATATGTGACTTATGTGCATTCATACTTGTTGTAGATCTCGAGCTTATTCCTTTGCAAGACTAGAATCGTTTGAAACGCTAAGGTGAGTACTTGTAGCCCGTTTTTCTTGCAATTTTTTGGGGGAAACTGACACTCAAACATGTTCTTATGCCGTGTTCTAAACTTTAAGTCTCTTATGACAATTGTGTGGTGTATGACTATGAGCTTGTGTGAACCCGTGTTGGGTTATGCCTATGAGATGACTATAATTCTACAACCCTTGTTGGGTTAAGCCTATCAGATGACTATATTGCTATGAGCCAACTTACGTTCCCGGCCGGCTAAAGTTTGTTGGAAGATTAATTGCTCATGAACTATTGTGGTTCAGTTATATGCTATGTTGATGACTAATTACTCATGAACCATTGTGGTTCGGTTATTGCTATATTCTATTTGCAAGTACATTACTACCATGCGTCAATTGTCATGTCAAACTGCTTTACACGGTAAACTTATTTCTTATTAAACTACGAGCTCACCAACCTTCGTGTTGAAATTTTTAGAATGTTCTTTTTCACGTAATGCTAATAACAATACCTAAGGAGCCTAGAAGATTCTAGTTGGGCTTTTGGAGACTCATCTACTGCAAGACTATCTATAAACTATGGACGCATCTTCTTTATTTAATATCTATTAGACATGGATTTCTTGGTTTTGGGCTTGAATGCCCCGTATACCTGTTTCGGGTTGTGGGATTTACTTTTCGCGTACTTTTCTCTTTCGTTTGACTATGATGCCGTGGAATCGACTTATCGCGGCACAAGTCCCCTTTTGTATTGTGGAAACGTCGTGACTCGTTGATTTAATGCATTTAGTGATTCTCTACTATTATGTCAATGTGTTATGACGATCCTCTCCGTCACACTTCGCGTTTCCGCCTTGGCGGGGTGTGACAGTACTCGGGTTCACAGTCGCAAGACTCAAAAACTTGATCCATCTCTTGAAGCCATCGTATAGTATCTGAGGAATTGTCAAAACCCTCAAAGTTGTTAGGTATACAGGAGAGGAACTTCTTATACGAACAATGCTTCTGCTTTTTTCCCCTGACTGGATCAAACAATAGCTCCTTTGCTAACCGGAGATTTTCTTCAAGACGTCGGATATAAGCCTCTTGCTCCGGAATATGCTTCAGACCCTCCATATTAGGATGAGAAGACTCACCCTCAGCTTCTTGATGAGTGTGAGATGCCTCATCCTCCATCTGCTTAAGAGCCTCTTCTGTAGTAGCTATGACATTTACTACACCACTTATCTGCCAACTACTAATACTACAAGTAACATGTAATTATCACAAAACGCTCACACTCAAACCCAATTATCCCAATAAGAACACTTAACGATGGTCGGGCTCGAGTTTGAGATCGAATACTCTTCCGAGTACCCAATCCCTCAAACTTAGGCTATGATACCTAATTGTAACACCTGTGTAACACTCGTGTTTCGAATCAATAAACGAATATGTTATTATTCATTATCGAAATAAAAGAGTTGTGTAACACCCCATATTTCGTTAAAAATATATAAAAGAGAATTATAGTCGGATGAATAATATTATATTTTTAGTGGGTCTCACACGACTGAGACATGAGGTATATCCACAGTAATGAATAGAAATTATATATTATCAAAAAGAATAAAATGATAATTTTAGGAAATACCCACTTTTAATATTATATTAGTGTGAAGATAAATTGTAAGTCGAATAGAGGATCCCGGTACCCACTGATATGAGTAAGTAAGCAAATAAGAGAGTGTGACTCTCTTTTCTTTTGTGACTTCATACGCAATCCTTCCTGAATCCATGCTGCAACTTTAAAAAAACTTACGTAGAAGTAAATGCAATTGTAATTTTAGTCTCCTGCCTAGTGCTAGCCTCCTACATATTTCTCTGCATGACATTATTGTTTGACTACTATTATAAGCACTCTTGATCAACTTCATATGCCATTCTCTTTTATCGCATACCTCACAGAGAAATTTAGAAATGAGTGATTTGTAGGTAGAAGCTGTGTCTAAAAGAAGGCGGTGATAACTTATTGCTAAGGCTTGCAATAAACGTAAAAGAAAGTAAGGAAACCATTACTGTAAACTTTGTTTTCCCGTATATGCATGCAAATGGGTTTTTATAAAACTCTTTGTTTGTTCCATGTTTGATACGAATGTGTTCATCATCTCATGCTAAGCACATTGGACAAGAATGAAGTAAAATTGTCCATTGTTGTGTTAGATATTTACGATCAGAGTTTGGATTAATTTTTATAAAGATTCGTGAAATGATAAAAACGAAGTTGAAATCACTAGTACAAAAATGACATTTAACACACCAAAAAAGTGTGATTGTGTGCCTACGGTCACACTTTTTTTTTCATTTAAAGTGTGACCGAAGGTCATGCCATTTTAGGCATGTTTTGGTCACACGAAAATTTAGTGACCATATCATATAAAAAAATGTGACCGTAGCTTAAAAATGTGACTATAGGGTATGGACTTTTCATTTTGAAATCAAACAATTCATCCGAAAGTGTGACTAAAAACCTTTTCTAGACACACAAATTTTTTATTTGAGTGACTATTGTAACGGTCACACAAGTCTATTATAAGTGTTGTTATTGTTCAACTTTTAGTCACACATAAATACTTAAAAAGTAGCTAAAACCGTTTTATGGTCACACAATGTTTTCAAAAGTTTGACTATCTATAGCCTACAGCCACACAAACGTTGTAACATCCCGTCATACCACGACACAAGCAATTCCCATGGGTCACCCATCCCTGGATTGCTCCAACCCAAGCACGCTTAACTTCGGAGTTCTCATAAGATGTGCCATGCTTGTGGTCCTTACACGCGTTGTGTCATTTAAAGCCAAAGTTTACTTATAAGTCAATCAAAAGTGTGACTGGATTGTTTTGGAAAAAGTGTGACTAAATGTCATTTTTGTACTAGTGTATGACCGTATATATATCTATGGTGTCTTATAAAACTCTTCACAAATTTTATTCACATATCAGTGGCATATCATGATATTTGGTCATACTTTTTACGAGTGTGGCGAGTAATGGTCACATTTTTATGTTTAAGTGTGACTAAAGGTATTTACTTACTATGCAATTGTCACGTTTTTATGTTTAAGTGTGACGAAAAGTATTTACTTACTATGCAATGGTTACACAAACAAAATATAAAGTGACTAAAAGTATTACAAAATTTTAAAAATGACCTATAGTCACACTTTAAATCAAAAGTGTGACTTTGGTTTATTTTGGAAAAAGTGTGACTAAATGTCACTTTTGTACTAGTGTGTCACCGTATATATATCTATGGTCTCTTATAAAATCTATCAGAAATTTTATTCACATATAAGTGGCATATCATGATATTTGGTCACACATTTTACGAGTGTGGCTAGTAACGGTCATGTTTTTATGTTTAAGTGTGACTAAAGGTATTTACTTACTATGCAATTGTCACGTTTTTATGTTTAAGTGTGACGAAAGGTATTTACTTACTATGCAATGGTCACACAAACAAAATATAAAGTGACTAAAAGTATGACAAAATTTTAAATATGATCTATAGTCACATATTAAGTCAAAAGTGTGACTTTTGTTTGTTTTGGAAAAAGTGTGACTAAATGTCATTTTTGTACTAGTGTGTGACCGTATATATATCTATGTGTAGGACCGTGGGGGTTCTAAACTAAAATACCTTAATGCTAGGACTGATCTAGGATGAGAAATAGTGCGGAATATCTATTTCCCAAACCTCCTAAGGATTCTAAGATCTGCTTAGGTGTCCGGCACACAGTTAACACAAAGAACACACAGAGTAGGATCAAGAACAACACTAAGAACTCACACAGAATGCTTAAGGCTGCCCTTGGATTTGAGATTAACACTAAGTACGCGTTTATCGAGGTTATACGTGCGATAACGAAGGCTCACGAAGGCTTAAGGTTGATTACGGACGATTACAGGTGATTATTGATTATTCCCGCGCTAATATGAGGTTAATACGTATTTATAGTATGGAATTTCCACTACGTACGTAATGCAACACACTTCGCATGAAGTGAATCTAGTACAAACGTACCGGGTGTTTTAATAATAATTAATTAAACATTAATCGTCTACCTCACCACGCACGTAGTGAGCTCCACTACGCACGTAGTGAGCTTCATCACGCACGTGATGACCTTCGCTTATACTTAAACTTCCAAACACACATCAACACATGAATAAGTACTTGTAAGCTTAAAATGAACACTTAGAATATATAAACATGTAAACCATTAATCAAAACACATTTGAATAAACATTTCAAGTGAACATATATGTATTGGATTGATAAGAAGTAGGGATTTACAATTATGCACCAACAAACTCCCCCTAAGACCTAGTTCTATCAACAAAAATTGCACTAAGCAAAAATAACATGACTATCTATCCTTCACAACGTAGTAGACTTGATTTCCTGTGATCCAGCATAGATGTCTAAAGCAAAACAAACTCGAACGACTTTTTGAAATTGCAATGCCAAATCCATGTACTGATCTTTGTAGAGGATTGGATTGTAATACAAAATTGTGATGTCATCCTTTCCAAAAATTTTCATCCACATAGGATTGAATACTTTAATCGTTTCTCCACCCAAAAGATCATCATCTAACACAATTACTGCCTCAGTTGTTTTCTCGTTAAAGTACCACCATTTAAACCTTATGCTCCACCCAGTAGGCATGGTTTTCAACGGTAATTTTTTCATACAACGAGGAGATTTGCAGTTTAACACTTTGAGCTTTCTTCCTGTCAGTGGATCAACTTTAGTTGGATGACTTTTAACACCTGGCACATACGGCTTTAAGTTTTTCCATCCAAATCGAGCCTCACGCTTTACCAGTGTATCAAACCACTTGGCTATACTGTGATCTTGACAATCCAAAAGGGGCAGACGAGCAAGTTGTCTGATATCATAAAATGGTAACGTTTGAATATCATTTGCTCTCTGGAAGTACTCAACTCCCCTTTCCCTCTTAATTGCATAAACGTTAAATTCAGGGATATAGCACCAACCAACTATTTCACCATCAGTCTTTTTACCAAGAGTTTGATAGAACTTTGTATATTCTGGTGAACTTTTCGACTTCTTCTCTTTTCATGCCTGACGTTCGAGATAACGTTGAAATTTCTTTCTTCTTGCCTCTCTTTCCTCTTGTTTAGACTTCCTATCACCCAGATATTTGTCTAAGTCAAAATCAACAGTTGTTTGTTCTCTTGCTTCAGCTCGTCTGTTGATTTCCTCAGCATTAGCATTTTTTAAGAGATCTGCAAGATCAGGCAGGTTATCATCGGTTTGTTGGCCTGGGTAGTGTTGATCCATTTCATCCTCAATTTCAACTTCATCGGTATCAAACACCGGTTCCTGTTCAGCTTGAGGTGGTGGCACAAAGCTTTGATCCACCTCTTCTAGAATCACGTCCTCTATGGGAATCTGTAAGAGTTCAGCAATTTGTTCTCTAGATAAAAATGGAAGAATTTCTCCTTCCTCGGCTTCATACACCTCTTGAGATACAATCTGCCCTTGAACACTCAGCAGCCGTGATGATTGAGGAATCTCAGCTTTCAACGGCTGAACAATCAATGGATCTTCACACAGAAATAGAAAAACCATAAACATGTGTAAGTTAAAAACAACCATTTCATTTCAGAATAAACGTTCAAATATACATGATTGTTTCATTCCTTTACAAGATAACTAAATAATTACAAAGTCACATAGACTAAGAGTCAACCTTCTTCATCTCCAGAGTATGTCCCAACAGGTTCATACTCAGCAAACTCTTTCAGTTTCAGCACTTCTTCATCTTGTTCTACCACATGTGCCTTTAACCTTTTGAATTCTTGAGTGTACTTGATTAAGATCCTTTCCATCGTCTCATTCTTCTTTTCCAGCTCAATCATTTTTACTTCTCTCTCTGCATCCCTCTTCAACAGATTCTCAATCTGCTGGTCCTTTTCAACCATTTTCCTCTTTACCTCTTCAAGCTCTAACTTTCTTTCCTTTTCGTCCTTGATCATATCTAGAACGTAGCTTTGAAGCTTGCTCAGGCATTCTTCAACTGAGATATTTGGTATCTGAGAACCAGTCCGAGACGATCCTGCAGCACCTTGAGCAGTGGTTGAAACTGGAGCAGCTGTTGCTGTAGAAGATCTGACGATGATTTCAGCAGTTGCTACCAGAGGCTTGAACTTATAACCTTTCTTTTTCTTCTTCTCTGGCTCTTCAATTGCAGCCTTTTCTTTCCTTTTTCTTGACTGCTCATCATCATCCTCAAAGAAATCATCAACGTTCATCTCATCTAACTCGGTGGGAATAGCCTCTCCCCCGGTGGGATCATGAGCCTCTTCGCTCTGGACTTCTGTCTCCTCGTCCTCAACATCAGAAACAATCTCAATATTTTCAACCTGAGATTTAGAACCCTCATTTCTCCACAGATGTTTTCGTTCTGGAGCTTGATAATCCTTGTTTCCCAGATGACAGATTAATCTTCTCTTAGGAGGAACTGAAGTGCCTATGTATCTACTCATCTGCCTAACAGTTTGATCATTCATGTGACTCAATTTAATTCTGTCCCCGTCATCCTTCACCAAACCCTCAGCCTGACTATCAATTACGATTTGAAGAAACCTGGGATACATCAGAAATCGCCCCTCCTTCTTTGACAGATTTTCTTTCAAGCAGTTGAAAATCACCCTAGATATGTTGAATTTAACATTCAGCACCAGCGCCACAAACAAATGAGAGAACGTTTGATTCAGCTGATCATGGCCGGTTCTCCGCGGCCCCAAGCAGTGAGAGATAACGTGCATCAGATAACGGTATGGAGGGCAGAACTTGGTTTTAAATACCGACTCATTTCGAATCTCCCCAGTGTATCCACACCTCAGCAGACACCCTTTAACCCGGCAGATGTTCAGAGAGATGGGATCTGGGATAGCATCACCCAGCTCAAGCAGATCATTCAGCACCTCTTCCGACACAAACACTGGTCGATTTTGCACCAAGCCACGAATACCACCCATTTCCTCATCGTACGCAACTGTTCTCCAGAACTCTTGCTGATGTGATGCATATGCAGTGCAGGTTGCTGTGATTGCGGTGTAGATCCTTGACCTCATCAAATAGTCAATCATATCGTCACAGTCCCTTGTTAGTTTGTTCTTTGTCAGACATGCCCTAATGTTGTGCATGTCACCGTCTTTCAATTCAGCCTTTGTCTGACTGCCACTGCCAGATGCAGACTCAATGGGGTTTTGGGCAGAGGAGCTTCCTAGTTGAGTAGATTCCATTGTTTAAAGTCTGTGGAATAAACATTATGCCTATTAGAAAGAAACATCCACAAACCGTAACACACAGTCAAAAACTGAGAATTTAAAAAAAATTAAGCAGTAATTTCAAAAAAATTCGAATTTTCACCACGCGCGCACTGATCATCATCACGCATGTGGTGACAAGGCTTCGTGCGAAGTGATTTTGTGTTAAAAATTTATTAATTCCATGATACACTTCGCACGAGGTGGACACAGTACGCACGTAATGGACTTCACTTCGTGCGACTAATACTCATCGTGTTCATCTTCTACATCCTAGAGTTCGTGCGAAATGTAGTCAGTACGTGCGAAATGAACATCACTTCGCACGGCTAACATTCAAACTCACAAACATTTCGTCGAACTTTATAACATCAAAAACCACTGATTTGCGATGTTTTTGTGTCGATTGAGTGATTAAATACCATCTAATTACATCCATGAACATTACTTTTCACTCCAATCTAACAAATGAACACATTATGATCACTTTTAATCCGGTTTTAACATTTTGAGTTTTTCACACATAGAATCGATTATAACTCGAGATCCAATCGTTGGATTGAAGCGAAAAACATACCAAAATGATCACAATACAAAACCGAATCACACAGATGGAGCGAAAAACTCTTTCAACACAGAAATCAAAATAAAAAACTAGAGAGAATGGAGTGTACTGTAGAAAGTATGAATGCGTAATGACGAATACGCACGGAACCAACTTATATACCCTATTTCACTCCGTGCGAACTGAGATCACTTCGCATGTTGTTGCCTGAAGTGCACACCTAAAGTGACAATTCACTTCGCACGCGATGACCCTCACCACGTGCGAATTGGACTTCACTACGTCTCTTGACCTTTGACTGCGAAATATGACTAGACAACGCACGTTGTGTTATGCAGTTCGTGCGAAATGATTCAACTTCGTGCGGACTGAATTCCTCATATGTGAACCTTGATACTGTTAGAACTGCACTCAGCAATAAACGATCAGTAACTTCAAGACCACTAAAAAACATTTAATCACATCAAAGCGAAACGTGAAAAACTTAAAGAATACCTTAAAAACACACTAAAAGAAACTAGAATATACCAGAAATCTTTTTGTATTTTTCTGAGTATAAAGAAAAAGAAAAAAAAAACAGACAGTTAACAAACTAATTTTAGGAGAATCTAAATGCAACAATTTAAAAGACCTAAAACTAAAAGACAGAAAAGGAAAAAACTGAGAAGAAATTTTGCAGAAAAATTAAATTGCTAAAATTAAATCTTTTTGTGAGAAGGTTCCAAGATGGAATCAGTACCGGCACATCTATACTTAGTTATCATTCATTTCAGAACCTTAGGCACAAACATACTCCCTCAATTTCTGTCTGTCAATCTAACTTTCCTCAGATAATGACAGAATTGATTTCAACATTTTCTGATTATCTAGACTGGGTACATGGTTAAGACTATCTCTTTCAAAATCTCACAGTATTTTGATTCACTCAGTCGGTTGCACAACTTGAGTACCCAAACACCATGCTTATGTGCTTTGTGATTTTGTCAACGCATTTTATGCTCTTTGACATGGAGGTCAATTTTTCACCTGTTTTGATAATTTCTGTTGAGCTTTTGACACTGCATTTTATGCTCTTTGACAATTCTACACTAATAGATCTTTCTGTTGAGCTTTTGTCACTGCATTTTATGCTCTTTGACAATTCAACACTAATAGATCAATGTATCTATTTCTTTTGATATCTCAGATTGGGGTCAATTTTACACCCTCTTTTTACATTTTGCTCATTGTCATCTAAGCACATTTGGCATGGTAACAGGTGTGTGCACCAGACTAAGTTAGTCTCAACTGTTATTGACTTGTAGACTTGGAATGTCTCGATAGTTTGAATCTTTGATGGATTTCCACATGCATAACCATTTATCAGCCTAGACTCTCGACATATGTCTTACACGCCATCTGTTTCTTATCTGATTTAACTAAATTTTTCAGACAGTTTTCTCAAAAATATGTGCATGCCTTCAATCCTAATCTTACTAGACATACTTTGTATAGAAAGCTAGTGTGCCATCATTTTCCATTTGAGTTAGATCAACTTCTCATTATTGTTTTTCTGATTTTTTTGTATTTTCTACGTTTTCTGATTTTTTTGTATTTTCTATGTTTTCTGTTTTTTTTTTGTATTTTCTATGTTTTCTGATTTTTTTGTGTTTTCTATGTTTTCTGATTTTTTTGTATTTTCTATGTTTTCTGATTTTTTTTGTATTTTCTATGTTTTCTGAACTATCTCCCCCTAAAATACTAAAGAAACTAAGAATTAAGAAAATAGAAACGCAAAGACACATATTAAATAAACTGAAGTCACACAGACACAGAAAATAAACACACAGATAATAGACACACAGTCACATATACGAGAAAGACATTAAGTTGCATCATCGGGGACAACCTCACACTTGGTTTTCATCCCGTTTTCATTCACTAAGAATAAAAAGCGGGGTTTATCAAAAGCCTTTGTATACAGGTCTGCCTTGGTATCTGATGGCACCCTGCACTAAGAGTAAATAATTAGTTAGCATTAGGAACCCATGCCCGAATGGTCATGGGTTTCCCATTTTCTCCAACAACTTGCACATTAATCCACATACTAGTAGCTTTGGAGTCTACACTGGTATCTGGACTATTGGACGTTTTGACTTCATGTTTGTTGGTCCATTTTACGTCTTGACGAGGAGAAGCCTTGTGATAAACACTAGAAGTGTTAATCACCTTATGAAGTGGCTCTTTCCCTTTTTTACAAACCTCGGGACTTTTGGGTTTACTAGATGTTTCCCCAACAGTACTTTTGAGCTGATGAGGGTCAGTTGATTTTTGATTATTTTGATTAAACGTTTTATTTTTCTGAAAATTTTCAGAAAAATCAACTTTCCCCCTGCAGCTCTGTTGTTGCTGATCACACTCATAACTGAGGTGACCAGGTCTCCTGCACACATAACAAATCCTGTTTGACTGATGTTTCCAGGATTATGTGGCACTTTTTGCTCAACTTGACATTTTGACTCTACTCTTAAACCACATTGTTTTGGCAAAATTTTAACTTCCTCATAAGGACGGGTTGCAGGAGACTTTGCACCCTCCTTTTCTATGGTTCGGAGTGCTGCTTGTACATTTTGCATTAATGTGCCTTGTCTAGAAGAATTGCCTAGAAGTTTTCTCATACCAGATTCAGGCTTTTCTTCTTGTTTGACTTCTTTCTTCTGAGGCTCACCAACTTTCCCTTTTAACTTTAAATCAGATGTTGAGGATGATGCAACAAATTGATCAACCTTAGGAGGAAGTTGGTCAGCTTTAGAAAAGACATTTGTTTTCACCAATTGGTTCAAAACTGGTGGTGGACATTTAGTGTATGCCTTTTTGTCTTTCTCTGAATCGGAACCTTGAGGTCTCCGGTCGATTATGTGCTCAAAAAGATAAGATGAAGTTGAATAACTTTTCAGTTTCTGATTTAAAGTCTCATAATCTACCTTAGAACTAGCAAGGTCTCGCTTCAGTGTATCTATCTGATTGATGTAGAAAACTATTGCATCCTGTTTGTTTAGCAATGCTACCTCTAGTTCTCTAATCTGTTTGTTCTGGCTTTCAATTTTATCTTTTAGTGTCTTTTCTCTACCTTTAATGATTAAATTTTCATGCAATTTTAAAGTAAGGTCATTAGCTTGAGATTTCAAAGATAAAATATTTTGCACATAGTCATTGCACGAAGCACAAGGAATGCCAGAATTGTTACTTACCTTTGAATCAGCAGGTTTGCCAGTCATGCACGCCTTAAGATCTTCTGATTTAGTTTGAACAATCACTGGCGTTGGTTCGGCAGCTGGCACTGAGGCTGATTTTTCTGCATGCACATCAGTATGCATCACAGATTCTTCCTCACAATCAGAGTGTTTATTATCAGCTCCTTGAGTACTCTCTGTTTCAGATTCAGAGTCCTCATTCAGATCTTGAACACTAGCCAAGTTGGTCTCAGTAAGTTCAAGACCATCATTATTCTTAAAGTGCACGGACCAGTCAATCCCCTCATCTTTTTGAACAACTGCCATTGCTTTGGTTGAACTTTCAGGAGTTGTTTCAGTTTTCTTTTGGGATGTACGGAAAGGATACTTAGGGCCTGAATTCTTCGGTTTGTCACATTCTCTAGCAAAATGACCCTTTTCGCCACAGTTGTAACAAGTGACAGCTGATTTGTCGAAGCCCAACTTTGTATCCTTATTTGCTGTAATCTGCATCCCTGTTCGTTTAACCAAAGCTTTTGCTCTCCTCACAAGGTTGGCATAGGACCATAAAATGTCCTGTCTCTCTATTTCATCATTGTCAATCTGCTCATAGTCTTCTTGAGTCAAGTAGGCATTTCCAATTTTACCCTTCAGAAGATCATCATATGAAGAGACCAAAGCACTAAGCATCCCCATATGCTCCTTTACTTCCTCAGTGCTGCCGTGCTTGAAATGCTCAGTGTTTAAGGCAGGCATAGAAGTTTTGCTTGTAGGAGCAGAATATGGTGGTCCACTTGTAGTTTCAGAAGTAGACTTGCTTGAAGAACAGACGTTTGAAGTAAAGGCTGTCTGCAACGGAGCATTTGATGAAGTGACTAGAGAAGCAATGGGTCCAGTACAGTATAATGAGGGATTCTGCACATAGCTGCTCAATCTGTCTAGATTTTGTTCCTCCTGTTCATGCTCTTTTAGCTTAGTTATGAAATCATTTAGATCCATGCCCTCAAAACCTTCACCATTTTTTCAGAATCATGATGAACGGCCTCTAGCTTTTGGGTAGTGCCTTGGACAAAGTCTCCACTTGTTGTCTTTCTGAAATCTGCACTCCCAAACTATTCATTTCACTGAGAAGATGGTTGTATCTGTTGATCAGATCTGGAAGCTTTTCATTTACGTATGAGGTGAAGTGGTCAAACTCCTTTCTCAACTGTGAGGCCTTGAGCTCTTTCAGAGATGCATTCCCCTCGTTCCTCTTTTGTAGCGCATTCCACAAGGAATGTGATGTTCTATACCGTCGGAACTGATGGAAGATCTCATTAGGAATAGCTTGGATCAAATAAGAGTAGGCTTTCTTCTCAGCATCATAAGCCTTCCTCTGATCGTCACTCATCTGATCATAGGGAACTTCAATATTCCCTTCACCTTTAGGCACTATATAATCAGCAGAGATGGCCCTGTGCAACCGTGGATCAACCCCATCAATAAAAATTTCGAAACGTGGTTTCCAGAATGGGTAGTCTTCCATGGTTAGCAGTCTAGGTACTTTATTTATCCCGCCTTGTTCATTGTCCATTATTAAATTACTTAATGCAGTTATTGTTTGTTTGGCAGCCATTGCACTCATGTCAGACATTTTAACAATCAAAAGCTCACATTGACTGAGGTACGCACGGAATAGGTACTCAATACGCACGATATGACCACACTACGCACGAACCTAAAGGCTAGGAATACTGTCACACAGACTCAGGTACGCACGGAATGGAAATCTAGTACGCACGAAATGAATTCAGTACGTACGTGTTGAAAAACTTGTAAGACAAGAAAATATTTAACACAAAGATTTAATACGTGCGAAGTGTGAAGTACTACGCACGGGTTGATGACCAACTACGCACGGACAGACACACAAGCTACTGAAAATTCTAGAGTACCAACGACCCACTACGCACGCACTGAAAATCAATACGCACGTAATGCGAGTCACTTCGCACGGCCAACATTCAACAGTTTAGACCTTTTAACGTAAAAACTTAAATTTTTTGACCCAAAAATGCCCTGTTGACGATAATACGCACGAAGAAACACTTAGAAAACGACAAAACGAAAGCACCTAAATGACCAAAACGACACCTAGATCACGAAACCTAAGGAAAAGTGATCAATCAAAGCACAAGGCTCTGATACCACTTTGTAGGACCGTGGGGGTTCTAAACTAAAACACCCTAATGCTAGGACTGATCTAGGATGAGAAATAGTGCGGAATATCTATTTCCCAAACTCCTAAGGATTATAAGATCTGCTTAGGTGTCCGGCACACAGTTAACACAAAGAACACAAAGAGTAGGATCAAGAACAACACTAAGAACTCACACAGAATGCTTAAGGCTGCCTTGGATTTGAGATTAACACTAAGTTCGCGTTTATCGAGGTTATACGTGCGTTAACGAAGGCTCACGAAGGCTCAAGGTTGATTACGGACGATTACAGGTGATTATTGATTATTCCCGCGCTAATATGAGGTTAATACGTATTTATAGTATGGAATTTCCACTACGCACGTAATGCATCACACTTCGCATGAAGTGAATCCAGTACGCACGTACCGGGTGTTTTAATAATAATTAATTAAACATTAATCGTCTAACTCACCACGCACGTAGTGAGCTCCACTACGCACGTAGTGAGCTTCATCACGCACGTGATGACCTTCTCTTATACTTAAACTTCCAAACACACATCAACACATGAATAAGTACTTGTAAGCTTAAAATGAACACTTAGAATATATAACCATGTAAACCATTAATCAAAACACATTTGAATAAACATTTCAAGTGAACATATATGTATTGGATTGATAAGAACTAGGGATTTACAATTATGCACCAACACTATGGTCTCTTATAAAATCTATCACAAATTTTATTCACATATTAGTGGCGTATTATGATATTTGGTCACACTTTTTACAAGTGTGGCTAGCAATGGTCACGTTTTTATCATTAAGTGTGACTAAAGGTATTTACTTACTATTCAATTGTTACTATTTTATGTTTAAGTGTGACTAAATGTATCTACTTACTATGAAATTGTCACGTTTTTATATTTAAGTGTGACTAAAGGTATTTAGTTACTATGCAATAGTCACACAAACAAAATATAATGTGACCAAAAGTATGGCAGAATTTAAAAAATGACATATAGTCACACTTTAAATCAAAAGTGTGACTGGTCTGTTTTGAAAAAGTGTGACAAAAGGTTATTTTTGTACTAGTGAATGAGTTTTGAGTAAATTGTCATTATCGACTTAAAGTCAAAACCGTTAAGTTTTGAGTAAGATATTAATGCAAATATTCGTTAATTATGTTTGCAAAGAGTTCGAGATTATTAAAATTCAATATAGTGTGATTTGAGAATTTAAAAGAAAAAAGAAAGAAAAGAAGTTGCAGTCGTGGAAATAGAGAAGATGATGAATTGTTAAAATTTATATAATTATATATATAATAATAAACATGTGCTCGATTCGATTCACACTTCACAACTGTGAATTGATATGTTCACTTGCGCCCCCTGAAGTTTAATGATTATTATAATTTTATCCTTTTAGTTTGTATATTATCTTAAAAGACCCTCAACCTTCGGATTTTGGTAATATGCAGTTTAATAAAATATATGTACACATGAGGGTATATGATCGTAACTTTTGTTGCCCAAACAATTTTTATTAGTTATGAAACGGGGGATTATATGAGGATTTAGCGGATGTGTATATATATATATGTATGTATATATATATATATATATATATATATATATATATATATATATATATATATAATTTACGATGATATAATATTAAACCCGACGCGTTTATATATATATATATATATATATATATATATATATATATATGATGATTCCGTATATAAAAATATATTTCGCTAAAATCGTGTGAACACATCGGGTTTATAATTATATCATCGTAAATTATATATATATATATATATATATATTTATATATATATATATATATATATATATATATATATATATATATATATATATATATAGGAAGAAGTTCCATTGAGAACCATTTTTAATGCGAGAACCAATCTGAGCCGTACAATTCCCCCTCTTTCAATGTCATTGTCCATCCATAAATTCCTCACATACACCTTGCCACACTTGATCCTCCCACGGCTAAGATTGGTTCTCGCGGTTCTCGCACTAAAATCGGTTCCCAATGGAACCCTCCCCTCATATATATATACATATATATACATATATATATATATATATATATATATATATATATATATATAATTTACGATGATATAATTATAAACATGACGCGTTTACATAATTTTAGCGAAATATATTTTTATTTACCGAATCATCATAGTTTCATATATATATATATATATATATATATATATATATATATATATATATATATATATATATATATATATATATATATATATTGGATACGGTAGAAAGCGTTTTGGAGATATTGGAATGACTAAGGACCGAGGTGAGTACACTCACTTACACAACATGTTAGTGTTACATATATATTATATAGGTTGACATGCGATTATGTGAGTTTTATGTGAAAAGTTGTGTTATATTGTGAGATTATATAACTATTGATATGACATAAATGATGATACCATATAGACTATTCGGAGTGAGTCTGATAGTTGAGATTGGAGATTTAAAGTTATTATCAAATATTAAATAGCTAAATGTGAATAGTATGTGAAGAAGATATGGAAGTATGGGATAAGTTATTATGAAGTATTATGAGTGAGTTTTATAGTTGAGATACGAGCAGTAAAGATATTAATAATAACTATATGTGAATAATATGTGGAAAAGTTATGGAAACATAAGATATGTTAATTATGTTAAAATGTTAATATATGGTTATGTGTTAAATGATAATAGTTATATATATGTGATGTTATAACTATTTATGTGATGAGGTAAGACTATTGTTTAAAGGTACAATAACATTATAATAAGACTATTGTTTAAAGGTACAATAGCACTACGATAAAACTATTGTTTAAAGATACAATAGCACTAGATAAGACTATTGTTTAAAGGTACAATAACACTATGATAATACTATTGTTTAAAGGTACAATAGCACCATGTTACATTATCGCGTATCTATACTACATTATAAAGTATTTAACTTTCTCTCACTTAAATTTTTTAAGACTACTTAATTATAAGTAGTACAAGCTTTTATGCTTAATATACAAAAACTTAAAGCAATAGCCTAATAATCATTCCCTTAATTAACTCAACTAGTTTCAGGCAATTATTACTTTGATAAATCATTAAACATCAACAAAACTATTTAATTTATCTAATTTTACCTAAATTACTTACATCAATACAATTTTAATGCTAAAATATCTTTTTCTCTAATTATTTGATAATGATATTTTTTTAATTGTTTTTCAGAAACTATTTTAACAACTAATAAAATTGTTGATTATAAAAAAGTAAAGAAATTAAAAAAAAGAGAAAAACATTGATATGTTGACTATCACCGTATTTCACACATACCATATCCTATTTTTTAAATCAAACATGTTGTCGAGCACAAACTATTGTCATGGCCGCCGCATTGCGCTGGTGATATGCTAGTATATACTAATGGGTATACATACCATTAGTTGAGATACCATGGGTAAAGTTATTTGATCACATTTATTGTATGAAGTATATGGTTATGATATGTGATTAAGGATATGTATATGATGTGTGCATGCCTGATATGGTGTGTAAGTTAGTATGCTCACTAATCTGTATGCTTACAGTTGTCGTTGAACTATTTTTCAGGACGGGATGGAGGCAAGGCTATTGAACAGTAAAGACAGCTCCTAAAATAAAGATATTCCACATTAAAGGCCCCGTTGGCTATATAAATAGATGTTGTGATTTTAAAATACAATTAATATACTTTTGTATGGTTGTAAAAAAATTTATTGATCGCGTGGAGATCAATTTACCATATTTTGTTTTTAATTAAACATGTGGACCTTTTTTCTCTGATATTAAAAAAATTGAGGTGTTACAACTTGATATCAGAACCTTGAGAGATTTGGACATACAAGGTTGTGTGCTTAAACTTAAACTTTGGTTCTAAAAATATATATGAAATTTTCTTTAAGGAGAAAAATGTTTTGATGAGCTGTCTACTGGAGCTTGGTCCTGTTGAGTATAAAGTTGATAAGTATATATTGTAATATATATGGGAACGTGAAATCCAATAGATATAATTGTGAAAGTGTTGATAAATATCATATTACTATTGTATGTTTTTAGGAATGCTTATTGCTATGCAGAGTACTATTCATATAGGTTTAGAATAGTTGATTTGGCCTTATTGCATGTTCTTGTTTGATTTTGGCTATAAGGTAGAATCAAATATTTGACTTTCTTGTTGGGGTTTCGAGAACGACCAGCGGAAGCAAGGTACAACAAAAGTAACATAATGTACAAGCAAATGAAGCATAAAACCAAGGAAACCCCAAGAAAGTGTACCAAACTCCATAACTAAGAAAAGCAACATGTAAAACAGGAGAATAAAGAGATTATACCCTTGTCACAACTTCTGGAATGTGAAGAAATAATCCAAGAAGCCGAAATAGCTTCCTCTATTGAAGTCCACCCCGGGTATGTGTCAATCTCCAAGAACTAGCTAGCCATTGATGATCTTCAAGCATGAAATCATCTTTGGAACAGCAACCACGAAATCTCCTAGCTCTCCTCTACCAAGAACTCACCAAGATCCCTCTTCTTGTGCTTCACAAAAGATCAAGATTTGGTGTATGTGTGTTTATGGCTAGAGAGAATTTTTCTTGAGAGAAAAATGCATGTCACTCATCAAATGAGACCTCCAGATCTGCTTTAACCCCAAAATGCCGGCCAAGAATGATCTGGAAGCAATCCCACTCGATTGGTGGAGAATGGAGGCAACATGCAAAAGTTGCATGCATACTGACAGGGTTTAGCGCCGCTAACTCTGGGTTAGCGCCGCTATCGCGCTCAAGTTAGAGCCGCTAACCTTAAGGAGTTAGAGCCGCTAACTCTAAATAGTTAGAGCCGCTAACTCCCATCAGCATGCCAACTCTTTGCACTTTGACAAAATCAGTCCCTCCACTTAGGTTGTTGTCGAGATTGATCCCCGGTGTGTGACCCAATAGGCCCATACATCATCGGTAGTGATTCATATGGCGTACGTACGTCAGTGGGCATATTCTAACAAACTCCCACTTGCACATGACACACCGTACCCAAGAAACCACAGACAAAGAGCGGCCTCTAGTAAAGCATCTCTGCCCCCAAGTCAGTATGGGTTTTGTCATCCTGAACAAAACTAAAAACCCCAAGAAATATGGGATGCCTATAGATAAGTGATCAAACATCCTTTTGTTCGCGATATCCTTGTGAACACGAGACATGGATTAATATGTCAATCTCCAGATCGTTCACGATTATGTTTCTCGATCAAGATTGGTGGTGACCAAAATTTAAGGACATATCTGATTCTCAATCAATATTCCTTTGCGCATGGCCATGCTTATTTTGGTGTCAGCGCCCAATCATCGAGGGGCCCAGGGATATCTCTCATACAGGAGGAACAAATTCCGTTGACTGTACAATCCCATAACATGAACCTTGTCTTACCCAGCTATTCCCTTTATAATAGCCAGTTACGAACTACATTTTGAAATAACCAAAGTAAGAAAGTTTCATGCTATGGCAATTCATACATCTCGGGTCGAAGGACGTAATGATATTATCATCCCGAGTTACTTGTGACCATGATCCATGAAGTGAACTCAGGTGTGGGTCTTCCAGTCACTTGAAACCCTTTCAAGCACAGGTTACTGTTGTGTTTCATGCATTCAATCCTTGATTAATGCATAACCAACACCTAACCTCAGCCTTATTTCAAACTTCCTTCCCTTGAAGAGTGACTGACTGTGGAATTTTAGAATGTATAAACATTCTGGGAAGTGGTTAAACATGCTAAGATGGAACAAAGTAAAGTCTTATGAATGTAACCGAATCACTCGCATATCGAAACAAGCATAAATTACAATACTGTCTGTATCGTTCCCAAAGCTTATAAGTAAATCAAACATATACTAAAACAATATTTAAGCCCGGTCATAAGCATGAACAATGCTTTTATACCTAGTATGAAAGTCATCACTAGTATTTGACAATGGCTTAATTATGGGATCATTTACCCGATATCCCTTTGTACTCTTTTGTATTCTCTTATTAAACCACTAGCGAAGTGTTTATTAAAGAGATCATTTACAAAGTTATCATAGTCATCATATCCTCAATGTTACAGAAGTCAACAATAGGATTAATGACACTTATGATTATCAGAGTCGACATACTCTCAATGTAACCGAAGTTCACAATAGAGTCATTGACACTCATGTTTATCAGAGTCGACATACCCTCAATGTAACCGAAGTCCACAATAGGGTCGATGACACTCATTTAGGTCTAAATGTCGTATCTATACCACATACTTGATTAATTTAAACTTCGATAAAAAAACGACAGTCTCATAAGCATAGATTTGCTTGCAGTAATAACTTACTCAAGACAATTCTACTTTCGTCGAACATCAAGAACATACATCAGTACTTCTTGAATTAGAAAATCCACTTGATTCCATATTTTCTATTTATACTCATAGAACAACAATTCCACCATTAGGTTGTAGAACAACCCTAAATTAGGACATTATTTTCATAGAGCATATTTGACTAGGAACACATGATGCTCCCACTAGCCCTGACAAGGGTATTTGGCTTAATCTACGCTTTCTAGAAAACTCATTCCTTTGACTTTCTCATAAAGCAGGATTACAGCCACAAGTTGCAAGTTTTGCTGACCTTAGTCATGAACACAATTTGGACATAATGGATATATAAGGCCTCGGAACATGATTCAAACATTTCCTCAATTTAATCCTGCAAAGGATCTTGGCCTTTTATTTCCATGCGAGATTACTTGTTTCCCCATAGTGACAACAATGTTTCGCTTAATCCAGACTTAATCTGGTTTTTATGGATGAATGAGACCCTCGGAAAATGCCTTAAGTATTTCCTCAACTTGATCCTATGAAGGATTCAGATCTCTTTTGTCCATGTGAGCAAACTTGTTTCCACAAGGTGACAACAAAATTACACTTTATCCAAATTATCTTCAACATAACCACTAGAACTTGTTTCCATAAAATCAATATGAAACACTTTGTCTCTAGTCGGTATTTGAAGTTGTCCATTATGGCATATATGTTAGTCCCTTCACCCTTCTTGAATTACACCTTAGGTGTGGGATTAACCCAAGTCAAGTACTTGGATGCAGCAAATAGGTTACACCATTATCTTCTTCTATTCACTAGTGAACACAGGGTCCCACTATGTTTCCGATGAATGGTAACATCAAGCTGCTGTTAGTAAAATATGACAACCTCATATCTAAACAACCTTCTTGATTACCATCATATATAAAGAAGCAATGGATATTGTCAGGTTTTATCAGCATCTCTATGCTGATTAAATGCTAGTGTCAACATTAGGTCTTTTATTTAAGTTTTACGTTCTTCCACTGGAATGCTTTTGTAAATTGTACTTTCCCTTTTGCGCAACCAAACATGGTTCCCAAAAGTTCAAGAAACAATTATCCAAAACTCAGATGAACTACTTAAATATGTAGGCATCAACTTATAATTCATCCATCTCCCACTGAATGTAGACTGGATAATTTAAGTTATGAGATTGACAAGCAAAGAACTCTTTCTAGTCAATATCTCATTCGATGCTTAAGTGACCACAATGCTGTGTTTTAGATCGAGGACTTGGTTCATAAAATTAATGTATACCAACCACATTGAATACATGTTTTAGGCCTGCCTTTTACCAGATCATCAACACAGATATCCGGTTTTATTTAAAGTAACACCATGTGCAAATGTGTTTCTTCGGAAAAACGAATTATGGGTTAAACCCATGATTCATTTTATGTTTAAACCAATATAGATAAGAAAACTTAGCATCTATTCTAGATCTAAGAATTTATATCTATATGCCCTTATTGATTCTTAATTCTCTTTAGGTTAGTTCCGAACACCACTAGGTTTCAGACATAAGCCTTTTCTCTAGTAAACATTCTCTCAACTACTACCATAAAGATAGTGATGAAGAATTTCACTAGTGTCACTCTTTGTGGCATACTTGAACGGATTATCCACACAAATATGATCATATCCAACAAGTCACAATCCTTCCTTACCAATACTGGTGAAGGATTTCATTAATCATCCTATTCCAATAAACAAGATTTGTATCTTTCATTTAGCCCGAGGCTAAACTTTTACAAAGATCCTAACCACATGGATCTAAGCGATGCAAATGTTGTTTACTTGGTCAAGTTTGATTATGCCATAGAGCTAATATATCCAAATCACTTTTGGATTTAAGAATCAATTGTTCATGATTGTCTTATTACTTATAACGAGCCTTTATGTATGCAATGATATGGATAAGTTTTGATAAAATCATCTCAAAATAATTTTTCAAAATTGTTTCAATTCTAAGTCATATCCATCGTCATCAAATGTGTATTTAAGCACTAAAATAGTCAAAATAACACAAAAGCATAGACATGGATCGAATTTGAAATGAAACTATTAAAATGAAAAATCTTTATAAAATACAAGATTCAAAAACATCCATCATCTCCAAAGGAGCATACACTAAAGTAGTTCTTGCCACGCAGGGCATACAAACAAAAGTAATAATAAATCCGGATTTAATGGCGAGACCAACACTCCCATTTCTCTTGTAGAATACAATTAACAAAATTTCTTCTTCAGAGATCCGGTTCTTCAAGCTTTTCCTTTTTACAACGAATAGACCTACACTTTGCAACAAAAATAAATTTGTGACAAACGTGAGTCTTATAGCTCGGGTAAACATCCCAGCTTATAAGGAATAGCAATGAAGTATAATCATGAATGTACCTCAAGTAGGAAAATTAACTCTCTCTTGTCTGAGAAGTTATATATCCTTTCGGCACGAAGGGCAGGCATGACGGCCCCAATCCCCAAATCTACCGCAGAAGTAGCAAACCACCCCATGTTGAGTCTCCTTAGGCACATCATCAATGTCCATAGACTCAAAACTTGAAGCAAGCTTGGATACTCCAACCTCTTCATTCGATGGGATCGATTTCTTTTCTTTGGCTAAAAGTTGTTCCTTAGAACCATGAATAGGAGTGGATGAGGATGATTCATGCTTGGACATGTTAGATTCTACAACCTTCAACATTCCATGCAATTCATCTATAGATATTTCCTTTCCATGCATATGATAGTCCTTTACAAACTTTTCATATGTGGCGGGCAGAGACTGAAGTATGAAATTCACACCAAGCTCCCTCCCTATAGGAAAACCTAATCTCTCCATCTGGTCCATGTATGATTTCATCTTCAAAACATGGGCACTTACACTCCCGCCTTCCCGCATCTTACAACCGGTTAGACTTTTAACACACTCAAAATGTTCTTGTCTAACTTGCTGTCGGAAAACATCCTTCAGCTTGTTAATCATGTCATACACAGTCATGTGCTCAAATTGCTTTCGCAGTTCCGAGCTCATACTTGATAACATGAGACTAGCAACATCGTGTGTATCCCGAACACGCTTTTCATACGCATATCGGATAGCCCATTCCGCATTGATAGCAGGTGGTTCAGGAAGGGGTTCCTCAAGAATGTGCAACTTAGACTCGGCACGTAGGACAATTCTCAAATGCCTAAGCCAGTCAACAAAGTTCACTTCCGTGAGTTTCACCCTTTGTAGAATCATACGAAGTGAAAAATTCGACGTGTTGTGGTTTTGATTCGACATCCTATATTAAAGTAGAGTACACGAATTAGTTAGTTTGATTTGAATCCTCGTTAAAATAATTACCCTTATCGTCTCGAAAAATATTTTAACAAGGGCTAAGAACCATATTTCATCCTACCATGTGACGGAGTTACCGCGGATCACATGATAAAACTATTTAAGTCGGCAACCATTTTGCCAATTGCAATCTCCATTGCAATCCTTAGCACATGCGGGATCCTACGACATCTAATGGTCGTTTGGCATGTTTGATCCCTTCTTGCACCAATTTTAAGTCTTGAAATTTTGGTTAACTCGTGCTAAGCTCGACAATTAACCAAGATTTCAAACCTAAAATTGCAAATCGTCCGTCAAGACATACGGTAACAAATTCACCAAAGTTGGCTCGTGCTAAGCTCGACAACCAAAATTGTAAATTCGCCACACTCACCTTCCACACAGTTTCATTAGAATTGGCTCGTGCTAAGCTCGACAACCAAAACCCATAAGACTAGATTCGGGTGGTATCGACTTACGGATGGTGCATGATTTACGTTTTTTTTTATGAAAACGGGCTTTTGTTTCCGGCTTGGTTACAGATTAACTTGTTTAGTGACAAAACCTATTTTCACTAGGTGAGTTAATCTTGTATGTGTGCGCGCGCGAGAGTTGTAAACCATTTTTACCAAATCTCTTGTGATTTTATTAATTTAGAAAAATTTTCTAGCATGCGAATCCTAAGCAAACCATGCAAGAATTAAATAAAATCACATCACACGCATATATACGAAATAAATTGGTAACCCTTGCCAAAATTCCTATGCGTTCTTCCCGTGAGCCAAAACGGGTAGAACGTGGTCAATCTAAGGGACGGAAGGTCTTTAATGCGAGCTCCCACTAGAACCGCCATCTCCAATAGACTTCACCGGCTTCTATGGTCATTATACTCCATCTCCTTCCGACTCCAAATTTTGTGTGTTCACCCATCCAAAATTTACAATACATACAAATAGAAAATAAATGGCATGCAAGCCACAATTTTCCTATTTTATCTATTACAAATTACACGGATGAATGAAATGGCATGCAAGCCACAATATTATTACAAACAAATCTGAATTAATAAATATTACAGCCCATATGTGATATTAAATCACCAAAAAGCATCCAAACACACAAAGTCAACCACAAGGTCAAAGGCAAGGTTTACCAATTTCAAATCCTTCACATACAACCAAACATAATAAATGGTATTTAAAAATACCAAAACATGCAAACATATTCTGAAAAAAATTTCCAGAATCTACAAGAATGCCAAAAACCCGAGAACCAAAACTGTTTTATTTTAAAAGAAAAATCCGGTCCAGCGCGCGTAGCGCCGCTAACCCTTATGAGTTAGCGCCGCTAAACCAAAGTTAGCGCCGCTAAACCAAAGTTAGCGCCGCTAACCCTTAGTTCCAGAAAACAAAAAGCTTTTGATTCGGGTTTTTCAGGCCACCATGTGCAATTCTAGTATGGAGGTGGCTCTGATACCACTGTTGGGGTTTCGAGAACGACCAGCGGAAGCAAGGTACAACAAAAGTAACATAATGTACAAGCAAATGAAGCATAAAACCAAGGAAACCCCAAGAAAGTGTACCAAACTCCATAACTAAGAAAAGCAACATGTAAAACAGGAGAATAAAGAGATTATACCCTTGTCACAACTTCTGGAATGTGAAGAAATAATCCAAGAAGCCGAAATAGCTTCCTCTATTGAAGTCCACCCCGGGTATGTGTCAATCTCCAAGTACTAGCTAGCCATTGATGATCTTCAAGCATGAAATCATCTTTGGAACAGCAACCACGAAATCTCCTAGCTCTCCTCTACCAAGAACTCACCAAGATCCCTCTTCTTGTGCTTCACAAAAGATCAAGATTTGGTGTATGTGTGTTTATGGCTAGAGAGAATTTTTCTTGAGAGAAAAATGCATGTCACTCATCAAATGAGACCTCCAGATCTGCTTTAACCCCAAAATGCCGGCCAAGAATGATCTGGAAGCAATCCCACTCGATTGGTGGAGAATGGAGGCAACATGCAAAAGTTGCATGCATACTGACAGGGTTTAGCGCCGCTAACTCTGGGTTAGCGCCGCTAACTTTAAAAGTTAGCGCCGCTATCGCGCCCAAGTTAGAGCCGCTAACCTTAAGGAGTTAGAGCCGCTAACTCTAAATAGTTAGAGCCGCTAACTCCCATCAGCATGCCAACTCTTTGCACTTTGACAAAATCAGTCCCTCCACTTAGGTTGTTGTCGAGATTGATCCCCGGTGTGTGACCCAATAGGCCCATACATCATCGGTAGTGATTCATATGGCGTACGTACGTCAGTGGGCATATTCTAACATTTCTACATGTATAGTATTATGCATAGTTATGTGTTCTTAATACATTCGATATATTTGGCGGATTGTGGATATATGATGATCATGTGAAAGATTTGATATACTTTTAGCTAATATGCTTTAGTATAAAGATTAATAGGTAACGACCTATATGTGAAACTATATGTGATAAGAGATTGATTGTTTCTTTAGCTAAGATGCTTTAGCATAAGCTGTACACGATTTGATGATTATATGTGATACATGACCTGAACTTGTGAATCGAGAACCCAAGTGATAATGACAAGATCGAATGTGTATAGTGTGTTGGTAATAATAAAATGGCGAGTAGTGTTACAAGCACTTGATATGCATTAGAAGTTATCAAAATCATGAGGAATCTTATGAATCAAGTGAGGGGTATTATGTGCTAAAAACATGCCTATAGTTAGGAATACTTGTAAGAATGAAATGTAGTAATTCATAAACATGTATGTAAGTCATGTAGATAAGAAAGTAAATAGTTAAGGGAATTATAAAAGTAATGCCTACCCAATTATAGTGCATTATTAGTATTCCATATGGTTCAAACGAAAAGAAACCTAAGTGTAATGTTGTGGGTACTAGTATTCCGGTTAATACGTGTCGGAAAAATGTGACCCTAGAAAATGAGATACCGGAGAATAAGATTAACAATGAAGTAGATTACGAGGAATGCAACTAATCTATAATGATAAAGTCAAAAGTAACTAATGCTTTGAGAGAACTACTACCTATATAGTGACGAATTAAGGCTACAAGTACACCGATACTCCTAGATGCTAAGGGAGGATATCCGATAGTTTGTAGCTTTGGGACAATGTGATACATTGGACTAGATGATTAAAGTATCTAGGAAAATTGAAATTTTAATAGTCATAAGTTAAGAAAAAGATATGCAGTCACGCGGTTATAGGTTCTAACAACTAGAAAGCACCAAATAAGAAGTTTAAATCCAGAGATAGTTTAAGGTCTAACAAAAGGAGAGAAGGACTGAAGTGTCCAAAATGCGGGTAAGGGCATTTCGGAGAATGCCAATTGGGATTGACGACAAATTGCCACAAGTGTGGAAAACCTGGGCACGTGATTAGAGACTGCCCAACAAATCTAAATGTGTGTTTTAACTACGGACAACCAGGACACATGATTTTGGAATGTGCTAATAAAGCGATCGAAGGTGGAAATATGTATGACAACCACCTCTAATTTATTATTAATGGGATTAAAGGGAAGAAACGTAATGCGCCGAAGGTAAGAGGGAAAATATTTCGAATTGTCGTGAAAGAGGTGAAGAAAGAACTTGATGTGATCGCAGAAACTATAGTGATAGGTCAATAGAGATTATTAGGAAATCGTGAGCCTGGATTGGCTAGGTCATCACCAAGCCAATATTTTATGCAAGCAAGAATTTTATGAATCCATAGCCCAAGTTAGGGAGAAATATCAATCTACGGATAACGAAAGTGAGAAAGTAAGTAGTGGTAGAAAGGTATCTTCGCAAGGGATGTACCACATCTCTTGCATATTTGATAGATGGAAGGCTCGAAAAGAAGAAGTTAAGTGTGAAAGATGTACCAGTGGTAAGTGTATACGCAGAAGATATATCAAAGCCGGTGTTTAGGACTCATTATGGACATTATGAGCTTGTAGTAATGCCATTTTGTCTTACAAATGCGCCAGTTGCTTTTATGGATTTGATGAATAGAGTTTGCCGACTTATGTACAATAAGTCGGTGATTGTGTTTATTGATGACATTTTAGTCTATTCTAAGACTAAAGCAGATCATGAAGGACATCTACGAGAGGTATTAAAGATGATAAAGAAGGAAAAACGTTACGCAAAGTTTTCCAAATATTATTTTTGCTTCAAGGAGGTGTAATTCTTGGGTCATATGGTGAATCAAGATGATATCAATATAAATCTAGCTATGTTCGAAGCCGGGATGAAGTTGGAAATGCCGAATTTTCCAATAGAGATTTGAAGTTTCTTGAGTTTTGCCGCTTATTATCGGAGATTTGTTCCATATTTCTCTAAAACAATGGTACTAATAACCAAGTTAACAAAGAAAAGTGTAAGATTTGGTTGAAATGATGAACAACAAAAGGTTTTCGAGACTTTACGAAGAAATTTATGTGAATCTCCTGCGTTAACTTTACTGGATGGGGTAGAAGATATGGCGGTATGTTACGATGCATCACATCTAGGGCTTGGATGTGTATTGAGGCAACGAGGTAAAATGATTACGTACGCTTCGCAATAATTGAAACCTCATGAATGTAACTACCCGCCTTATGATTTGGAATTGGCGGACGTGGATTTTGTATTTAAGATTTGGAGATTCTATCGAGATGGTGTCAAATGTACGATTATATGGATCATAAAAGTATCAAATACTTTGTTGATCAAAAGAATCTGAACATGCGAAAACGAAGATGGTTAGATTTGGTGGAGGATTATGATTATTATATACTCTACCACCCATGTAAAGCAAATATCGTTGTGGATGCCTTAAGTCGAAGGACTGCATGTATGCTACTTAAGGTAACATCCTTAAGAATGACGGTAACAAACTCATTGTTTGACACGATCAAAATAGATCAAAAAGAATATAGGAGGAGGAAAAATCAAAAGAAAGAACGAGTAAAAGGCCAATTTATCTTGATGGTCAAAGATGGTCGAGATTTGTTGACTCAATTTGGACAAATTTTGTTGCCAAGTGTGGAAGATGTTAGATTGACTTTGTTGAGCGAGGCTCACAAATCTAAATTTTCTATACATCTAGGTATTGAGAATGATTATTAGTGGCCTGGAATGAAACGAGATGTAGAAAGTACGTCAAAAAATGTTTCACTTGCTTATGAGTTAAAGTCGAGCATCAGATACCTCACGATAAACTCCAACATTTGGAGATACCAATGTGGAAATGGAAGCATGTGACTATGGATTTAATAGCTAAAATTTTCAAAACCCCATGGAATGATGATACCATTAGGGTAATTAGTGATAGATTGATAAGAGTGCACACTTTATTCCAATTCGAGAAAAAATTTCATCAGCTACTTTGGCCAACGTGTATGTAAAAGGGGTAATATCTAGGCATAATGTGCCAGTATCGGTGGTGTCCGATAAAGATATGAGATTTCACTTTAGCACCAAGTACCACCCCAAACGGATGGTCAGAGTAAGAGGATGATGCAAACGTTACAGAATATGTTACGGGCTTGTGTGATAGACTTTGGAAAAAGTTGGGAATTGTATTTATCACTAGTAGAGTTTTATTGTAAATACTGAAAGTCACAAGATTTGATAAAGATGAGTAACAATGGTGGTTCTTGAGATGAATACGTATGAATATGTATGAATGCTCAAGAACAATGGGATAAACACTTTGCAATAGTAGAGAGAATAATCTCGTGATGAATACAATGAGTGTTTGGCAAAGGTTAACCTAATCTATTAGGTTTACATGGCTTATTGTTAGATATGGATTAGTGATTAGATCTAGACAATATTATTTTAATAGAATATGCATTTTAGGGTTAAGGTATAAATACTATGTAACTTTCACCTTTATTGTAACTTTGGCATATTGAAATAGAATACACACACTTAAAGGTGTTTTTGTCAAATTTCTCTCAAGTTCATACTATATTATACTCATTCTTGCCATTCAATTGGTAGCAGAGCCAACTCTGATTGGTTTCTGTAGTGAATCAAGCAAGAACAACACAAAACAGCAAAGGATTGATCAAGTTTCAAAGGTTTCTTGAAGAAAAAGTCACTTTCGGGTTAGAATTGCTGTTTTGTGGGTCATTAGGAAGGATATCATCAATCAAACACTCGACAATTGATTCTGGATTGATACAAACAACAGATGTGGAGTAATGGAGGTTTGAAGTATTTTCGAGTTCTTTGAAAAATTTATTGAAAATCCGATTTATTGTGTTTTAACTTGGGTTATTATGGATTAGAACTGTTTATTTGATTGTTGCGAACATATCTGGAAGTTTTGGAAACAATTGGAAAAGATTCACTTGAATAATTCAAATTTCAGATCTGGATATGAATTAGTCGGAATCCGTGACTTGAATCAGTCGGATTTGACCTTTGAATCAGTAGGAAATCATCAATTCCTTGTATTTTGATAGGAATTCACCCAATTCCTAGTGAATATGTGATAGGAATTATCCAATTCCTTGTAATTTGTGATAGGAATTCATTAATTCCGGGTTATTTTTCTCGGAATACATCAATTCCGACTGAAATTTCACAAGGAATTCAATTTTACCAGGAATTGAACTTTTACCAGGAATCGAATCTTTACCAGGAATTGAACTTTTACTAGGAATTGAAAATTCATAAGGAATTCAAGTTTCTCGGATTTGGACTTTTACCAGGAATTGTAACTTCACAAGGAATTCAAGTTACTCGGATTTGAAAATTTACCAGGAATCTAAAATTCACAAGGAATTTACTTTTCTCTCGGAATTGAATTCAACTCGGAATTCAAGCTTCAATCGGAATTGAGAACAATCGGATTGTTCTCCTCACTCGGATTTTCTACTTTACTCGGATTTTCTACTTTACTCGGATTTCTTCAAAGAGGAATCAATTAATCGGAATTCAGACTTCATACTTGATCGGAATTCTAATTTCAATCGGAATTTAAGAATATTGATTGGGTTTCAAACTTAGAAAATTTTCAGTGATTCAAGGATCCTTTCAGAGCAAAGATCCTAGAATGAGTACTTATAGTGAAACCCTTTCGTTTGGTTATAACACTAAATCTCCCGTGCTTTATCGTGGAGAGTATCATGTGTGGAAAGGGTGTTTTATGGACATTATTGAAAACAATGAGAAATATGGAGGGTTGATGAAACAAAGTATGTTAGAGGGCTGATCCAAGGGCTGATCCAACTAACAATCCCCCACTTATAGAAATTAATCGTCCCAAGACTCATTCAGAATATTCAGCAGAAGAAAAACTGAGAGCTACGACAGATCAAAAGGCAAAGTACTACTTAAAGCATGGCTTATCAGTAGAGTTCTATATTAAGATCAATGGTCTTAATACTGCTAAAGTGATCTGGGATGAAATTCAGAAACAGATGGAGGGGACTGAATCTGGGGTATGGATTAAATAAACAACTCTTGTAAATGCATTTGATCACTTCCATTCTCGGGAAGGTGAAACTCTGGCAATTACTTTCAGCAGGTTTTGTAAACTGCTTAATGATCTCAGAAATCAAAAGTTAGATAGTTATTCTGAACTAACAAAGAACCCCAGGTTTCTTAATTCTTTAGGACCTGAGTGGAAAACTCAAGTGGCTATTTATAGACAAATGAACCAAAAGGTTCTAAACAAGGTAACTCACCACATGATATTTGAGAGCTTAATCAATATCAGGATGAGATTAGTGTGGGTTCACAGAAAGAGATTGCTGATCCCCTGGCATTGGTTGTGAATGAAAGAAGAGGCAGATCTTCAAGCAGATCTTTGAAACTCAAACAGATACAGGAATCAGAAACTTCTGAGTCTGACACTGATGAGCCAGATGAGAATGAGAAAGTAATGCAGGATGTAGCTTATCTCACTAATATGCTACAAAACCAGTTTACCAAATCAAAAACCAATAACCGTCACAGATTCACTTCTGGTTCTTGGAGAAGAGATGACAAATTTCAAAGGAATGACGGGGTAAATCTGGAGAAAAGGTATGAGAGAAAGATACAAGCTGCTCAACCCAAGAAATGCTATAACTGTAAAAAGCCAAAGGTGAAGGACTCTGAGTACTACAAAGCAAAGCTTAATCTAATCAAGAAACGGAACAGTGGAACAGTTCTCCTTGCAGAAGAAGATCAGTTTGTCCGACACAGATGATTTAGAGGAGGATACTGAAGTTCAAGCCCAGTTTGTACTAATGGCTCAAGTTGAACAGTCTGATTTCTGGAGACTGATGGTAAAAGTGAAGATGAGGATGAGGGTTCAGTGATTGCTAAGGTTGAAGCTGATATTGAGGATGCAGTGCTTGGTGAGGTTGATACAGGGTTCATGGCAAAGTTTGACGAGTCAGATCCCTAAAGTGAATATGAGAGTGACAATGAAATTGAAGAAGCTCCTTCCAGCACCAGTTCTCTCTCAACTAAGTCTGAGTCAACTGCTGAGAAGGTACATATCAATGACCCTCATATTTCTGCTGATCATGTTATGACTTTAGTTAATCAAGTACAAACCTTAACTGCTAAAAACCAGAAACTGCGATCACAAAACCTCAATCTTAAAATGAACCAAGCCGTCTCTTCTGAACACACAGTTAGTCTTAATCAACTTAAGGAAATAATTAGACAAAAGGAAGATGAGTTAAGTCAAGTTCAAGAGCAAATTGAAAGAAAAGTCCATGACTTGAATGCTGCTAAGTTGAGTGCTGAAATCAATTTAAATCTGATTTTGGAAGAAACATTGTCTTTGCAAACAAAAGTGAATAACCTTGAAGAAGTTGTTAGAAAGAAACCCACAACTCGTCATACTATTTTCAAAAGTTTAACACCAGATACTAGAAATAAGTATATGGGTCTAGGGTATGATGAAAGCGACTTCTTCATGAAAATCAATTGCACTAAGCTATATCAGGCTGACAAAATGAATCAGGGCTTAACTGAAAAGATGGTGTTTGTTGCTGCAGAGGAAGTCACACAAGAAGAAACATTCAAAAGGACAACCACAACGAAATGTCAACAAGCATTTAATTATGACTCACTGAATGCATCATATAAAACAACAAATGAATCACATGTCAAAAACAAAACTGGTTTTCATTCTGAAAGTTTAATTTTTCAAGTGCCTGAGCAAACAGTTACTTCTTATGCATCACGTGTGTATATTCCTCATATGGAATTACAGAGTCGACAGGAAATTCTAGAAACAAATTGCATAATTAACAACATCATGCTTGAGATAGATACTCTAATTTTGCAAGAACAGTTGTTTTTCACACAATCTTCCGCTGCTCATGTTCATAATTTTGACTCTGAATTTGTCAATCAACTGCAATTTTGAAAATGATGTTTTACTTAATCAAGTTCAAAAATTTTCTGAAAACTGAAAAAGGCAAGCAAGAAAGTTAAGACTCACGAATCAACAATCGTGCGGTTGTGTGAAAATTTGAAAAGAAAAATAAGTGAATCAGCAAAAACAAATGTTTCTAATCCAGAAAATTTGGAATGTGCACACATTCTTCTTCCTCAAATCATTACTTATGAGATCGAGAAACAAAAGAGAGATGAGAAAATGGCACGGCTTCTTGAAGAAAATGATCTTGGATGGAGTGTGAAAATTCCTACTTGTCCCAAAGCTTGTAGAGAATTCGTGGCTCACAAATGTAATCAATTTTGTGATTCAAACAGTGTTAGAGAGAAAGGGTCAACATTAGGGACCAAATCTTCAAAATCTGCATCTTCTTCTCCTATGTCATCAAACATTCTTAATAAATCTAACAAATCTTTTTCTCTTCCTTATAAACCAGATAAAAGAAATTGTGTCATCAAACAAGAAGTGAAGAAGATTGTGCACAAGAAAGATGTTACACAGTTACCTGAGAAGCAAAAGAGTGAGGACAAGAAGCAGAAGAAACACACTCATTCAAGAAAGTAGTATTTCTTTCCGTCCTTTTGTTTAATTCATAAAAGATTTTGTTTGTCTGATTGTAAAGCAGTCTTAAACTGGAAAGTAAAATCTGCTAATGTTTTAAATTGTCAATCTACTGTTTGAAAACCACCAGTTGTGAAAGATGAAATTTTTTGTGCAAGTGTTGGTTGTGTTGAGGGTCACTGTATCAATGCATGCTCATATCATCAAGAATGAATTCTGAGAGGATACAAATCCGTTCCAAATTGGAGGAATCCTGAAGAAGATATGAACTTTACTTGGTTTGTTAACCGTAAGGGTTATATAATCCATCAATGGATCAAGAAAAGTGGACTGCGATTTTTCCTTCGCAAATATGCACATCGAAGGTTACCAATGCTGTTTGGTGAATGGGAAAAACATCTTGAGGAGATGCGCATGGTAGCTGAATCTGAGAGAAAAGAAAAAATCCGGAAGATTGAAGTGGAGAAACTCAATCGTTCGTTGCGTCAAATATTTTTGAATAAATCCAAACCTTAGGTTGCAATTTCACCAAACAAGTCAGTTAACAAACAAGTTCATACTTCTTACAAATCACAATTATCAGTTCAATTTAAACCAAGAAAACCACAAACAACTAAACCGTCTCACAAATCAGTTCTTCAAAACAAATTTGTTGTCCATAAAAATAACAAACCAATCAAAGCCCCTCAACAAAAATGCCACCCTAGGAAGTGGCAGATAAAACAACAAAAGAAATCTGAATCTTTGATTGTTAATCCTCTTATTTCTTCTGTTTCTATCTCTAACATACCTCATACCATTTCACAATGGGTAAGGTGTTCACCCCTCGTTTCTATGTGCAGAAGAGCAATATTTGGTACATGGACTCCGGGTGTACCTAGCATATGACTGGGGATAAGGGTCTTCTCAAACAGTTCGTGAACAAATATTCTGGAAATGTCAAGTTTGGGAATGACTAGGTAGCACCAATCCTCGGCCACGGAGTTTTGGAAACAGGGAATGTTAGGATTGAAAAGGTATCTTATGTAGAGGGGCTTGGCCACAATCTAATTTCAGTTGGACAGTTCTGTGATAAGGGTATGGAGGTTCTATTCAAAAAGAAATCATGCTCTTTGAGAACTGAAGAAGGGAAAGAAATTTTGGGAGGCAACAAAAAGTCGAATCTTTATACTATCAACTTGTCTGGGAAAGCATCAAGTTCATCTATTTATCTGCTTTCAAAAGCTGCTTCAGATTTGAACTGGTCATGGCATAGGAAGTTGTCCCATCTTAATTTCAAAAACATCAACAAGCTGGTAAACGTGAATCTGGTCTGAGGTATTCCCAAATTGAAATTTGAAAAAGAGCATCTATGTAAGGATTGTGAGCTGGGGAAATGAAAACGAGTACCTCATAAAGTGGTTCAAGTTTCAACAACATCAGCTCCTCTCCAACTGATACACGTGGATCTCTGTGGACCTATGAAAGTTCAGTCCAAAAATGCAAAAAGATACATACTGGTGATGGTGGATGACTACTCTCGCTATATATGGGTTCGGTTTGTAAGTCACAAGTCTGAAGTGCCACAGCAAATCATTCTATTTCTGACTAAACACAAGACACAACAAGGTCAACCTGTGAAAGCGATACGCACTGACAATGGCATAGAATTCAAGAATAGGACTCTGGATTCTTATCTTGATTCTGAAGGAATATCACATAAGTTTTCAGCAGCTTACACTCCAGAACAAAACAGAGTTGTTGAGAGAAAAATAGAACACTGATTGAAGCTGCAAGAACAATGTTACAATATTCCAAGTTGTCACCATCATACTGGGCTGAGGCTGTCAATACTGCTTGCTACACTCAAAATAGATCTTTAATTCATCGTCGTTTCAATAAAACTCCTTACGAGTTGTGTAATGGAGTAGTACCTAATATCAAATACTTTCATGTATTTGGTAATAGGTGCTTTGTTCTAAATGAATCGGATAAACTGTCTATGTTTGATCCAAAAGCTGACGAGTGAATCTTTTTGGGGTATTCAACAGATAAAAAGGCTTTTCGTATTCTAAATCAGAAAACTAATGTTGTTGTTGAAAGTATCAATGTGACGTTTGATGATTTAGTAAACTTAAACTCTTTGACAGCCAAACCTTTGACTCATAAAAATCATGTTTACCAATCTAATAAATCTGATAATCAACACATTCACAATGAAGATATAAATTTGGATTTCATGTTTGAATTTTTAAACACTATTGAGTCTTCTTCTAACAATGTGAACAGAGTTGACCAAGTACAACCACAACTGGAAGAATCAATTACACTAACAACTCCTACTGTTGCACGGGACACTGATCCGGAGAGTTCCGAGTTTGAAGCTACAATCAGTACTTTTCTAGAATAATGAACTTCTCCTCCTGTTGCAACAAATGATACAGTGAATCCGTTTGCCGAGCCAGAAATGGTAAATCCATTTGCAACGAATGTCCAACCAGTGGACGTTCAATCCCCCGAGCCTGTCCGGCTGAGAAATCATCTTGATAATCAAGTTATAGGCAGTTTGAATGCCGGTGTTCGAACTAGCTCTGCAACTGTCAATGAATGTCAAAATCTTAATTTTCTGAGCATGTTAGAGCCAATACGGGTATCTGAAGCTTTAGAAGATCCAGACTGGATTCTTGCTATGCAAGACGAGCTAAATCAGTTCGAACGATTGAAAGTCTGGCAACTAGTACCCAAACCTGAAGATAAATCCATTGTGGGTACTAAATGTATCTTCAAAAACAAGAAAGACTTTGATGGAGTAGTTGTGCGCAACAAGGCAAGACTGGTGGCAAAGGGGTATAACCAGCAAGAAGGAATTGATTATGATGAAACCTTTGCCCTAGTAGCTCGTCTGGAAGCTATCAGATTATTTCAGGCCTATGTCGCATACAAGAACTTTATGGTTTACCAAATGAATGTTAAAACTGCTTTCTTCAATGGTAAACTCAAGGAGGAAGTCTACGTTGGTCAACCTGAAGGTTTCATGGATCCTAAACGCCCGGATCATGTTTATATTCTTGACAAAGCTTTATATGGATTAAAACAAGCCCCGAGAGCTTGCTATGATGAGCTGTCAGACTATTTGTAGAGCAAGGTATATAGCAAAGGAACCACTGACCCTACTCTCTTCAAAAAGCAGATTGGTTCTCACTACATAATAGTACTAATTTATGTAGACGATATTATCTTTGGCTCAACTAGTCCAAAGTATGGTGATGATTTAACAAATACCATGAAACAGAGATTTGAAATGAGCATGATGGGGGAAGTCAATTTTTTCCTTGGATTGCAAATTTCTCAATTTCACCATGGGATTTTTATTAATCAGTCAAAATATATAAAAGATTTATTAAAACGTTTTGAAATGACTGACTGTTCCCCATTGTAAACTCCCATGGGAATCAAGACCAAACTGTTTGCTGATCCTGATGGCAAATCAGTAGATTTAAAAACTTTTCGTGGTAAGATCGGATCCTTACTGTACTTGACTGCTAGTAGACCATATATAATGTTTGCTACGTGTCTGTGTGCTAGATTTCAAGCCAACCCTAAAGAGTCGCACTTGTTAGCAGTTAAAAGAATTCTTAGATATCTTAAGGGTACCCCAAATCTGGGTTTGTGGTATCCTAGAGATTCTGATTTTAAACTAATTGCATACTCAGATTCTGATTATGCAGGGTGCATGATTGATCGAAAAAGTATATTAGGCAGTGCACACTTCCTCAGAGACAGACTGGTTTGCTGGGCCTCGAAGAAACAAAACTGTGTCTCAACTTCCACCGTGGAAGCTGAATATGTTGTTGCTGCCAGCTGTTGTTCTCAAAGGCTATGGATCCGCACACAGCTGTCTGATTTTGGACTGGACTATTCTCACATTTCGCTGATGTGTGACTCCCAGAGTGCCATTGCCGTTTCATGCAATCCCGTACATCACTACAAAACGAAACATATTGACATTCGGTATCATTTTTTAAAAGATTATGTTGAAAAAGGATTGATAGAATTAAAGTATGTTAATACTGAAAATCAACTTGCTGACATTTTCACCAAACCGTTGGATGAGAATCGTTTTAATACTTTAGTTTCAAAATTGGGCATGTTGAATTTGAGTATTTAACAGTACTTTAAGTCTAACAATAAAAATCTACAAAGATAGGTACTTGCATTCAGGGGGAGCTGATACTGATTTGACAAGTTATGAACTACTGATGGTGCATACTTGTAGGGGGAGAGTTGTATTACATGTTTATCTGTCTTATTTTATTTGTCTTGATAATATTTGTAAAACTCAAAAACATTTCAAAATCTTTAAAATCCAAAAACATGTGCAAAATTTTCAAAAAGAAAAAAATATTTTTTCTTCTTTCTCAAATTGTTGGGAAATTCGCTAAGTTATTGAAACTGTTGAACATGCAAAGGTAAAAACTGTTAGAGTGTTTTGGTGATAACAGTTGTAACTAACAATTGCTGCAAGGTTTACAACTGTTAGTTCAAAAGTTCAGAACTGTTAGTTGGCAAAGTCAAAACTGTTAGAAGACCTTGAAGCTGAAGACTGTTAGAAGACTAAAGAACTGTTGTGTTCATTAAACAGTTTCTGTTGAGCTATATTTGGAAAATCCTATCTTAGAAGATATCTCGAAATACTTTGAAGATTAACAAGATTATCTCAGAAGATAGAAGATTACCTAACTGACAACAATTCAAGGAGGATCAAGAGTCTATATATACTTCATTAGATGATCAATTGATAACGACGACTTGATCTCATTATTAAAAGCATTTGTTCTTATTGTTATTTTTTTTCCTGAAAGTGTTTTAGCCTCTAAGTTTCTTGTTGAAACCTAAGAACAGTCTGTGTTCTTCGTCTAACAGAATAAGTTAGATTGGGGGTGAAGTTTGCTTTTGTAATCATTCTGGTTGGTTAATAAAACTACTGTTTGATTGAATTAATCTTTGTTTAAAACCTTCTTTAATCAATTAAGTGTGATTCCGCAACTTCTTAGTTGATTGTGATCATAGTTAAAGATTAACTTTTATATTACTCTGATTTATTATTTAAAAGTTAGTTCTTGTTATTTGATATAATATATATCCGATCCTGACAAGTGGTATCAGAGCCTTATCATTAAGGTTCCTTTGATCACCAGTTGAAGGTCTTTGCTTTACCTTGCTTTATTTTTCAAATTGTTTTTCTTTTAAATCAATTTGTTTCAATGGATTCGGGAGGTTCTTCTGATAACAGTGGGTCAGGGTCTAACATTCGTGTTCCCATGCTCAAACCATCTGATTTTGAGATGTGGAAACTAAGAATTAAACAGCATGTCCAACTAATGGACTATGATGTTTGGCAAATCATTGAAACTGTTCCTACTAATACCATTGAACTGGATGAGAATGGAAAACCAAAGAAGAAACCACCACCAAAGACAGATGCTGAAAAGAAAAGTAGAATGATTGAGATGAAAGCCCTCAGCATCCTTCAGATTGCAATTCCCAATGAGTATCAACATCAATTCAAGAAATTTGATGATGCTCATGAACTTTGGAATGCTCTGGAAAAGAGGTTTGCTGGGAATGCTAGTTCTAAGAGAAACCAAAGAGATCTTCTTAAACAAGCCTATGAGAACTTCACTAGTGGGAAAAATGAGAGTATCACCCAAATCTTTGATAGGTTTTACAAACTGGTGAGTCAACTGGAGAGTGCTAAGGTTAGGCTTGATCAAGATGAGATAAATAGAAAATTTCTTAGGTCTCTAGGTGATGAATGGACTGTGTTTGCTGCACAATGGAGAACCAAGGATTCTCTTGAAGACATAGAGTTAGATGACCTCTATAATAGTTTGATAGTGTTTGAGGGAGAGATAGAGGGAAAAAGAAAAACTGCTATCCCTAGTCATAATGCTGCTCTCCTATCTTCCTCAGGTATGGAATCAAACCATTCATTAACTAACTCTCTTGATAGTGGTGCAGGTACTAGTTCTGGTGTTGGACTAGATATGAATACTCCAGATGCAGTTCTTGAAGCTTTTCTTGCCAGCCATGCTCATTCAACCCTCACCAATGAGGATCTTGAACAAGTGCACCCTGATGATCTTGAGGAAATGGATCTCAAATGGCAGATGGCCATGCTTACCGTTAGAGCCAAGCGATTCATTAAAAGAACTGGAAGGCAAAACATGAACTTCAGAGCTGATGGCAAGGCTGGATTTGACAAATCAAAGGTTAGATGCTTCAAATGTCAACAACTTGGCCACTTTGCAAGAGAATGCAAATCTGGTGGACAAGTTCAGAATCAAGGTCAGAGGCAAACTCAGAACCATACCTCCTCAGCATTGGTCTCACAAGAAGGCCATGGATTTGATTGGAGTGATCAAGCAGAGGAGGCTACCAGCAACAAAGCTTTGATGGCATTGACTGACTCCTCCATCAAGATGGATTCTCCAGAATCTGAGGACATACAGGTATCTTCTAAACTATGTCCTGGTGAATGTAGAGCTATTGTTAAGAGATTTAGAGAGCACAATAAGAAAGTATGTGCTGCTCTAAGTAAAATGGAGGAGAGAAGGTATGAGTATACTGCTGTGATAGAAGATTTTGAAAAGAAAATTAAAGACTATCAGGCTAATGAACTGCAAATGGACTATGATAGAAAATATCATAAGTGGGAGAAAGAGCAGTTTCAAGATGAGATTGATAGTCTGAAAAAGAAGTTGGTGGAAAAAGAAAGCAAGGTGGATGAACTCACAAAGAAATTGGAGGGTGTGGACATTGATCTTGGAATGTTCAGGGCTGCAAACCTTAAGCTTGAGACTCTGCTACAATCTCAAGTGAGAGACAAGGTGAAAACTGGCCTAGGATACAAACAAACCCCACCTCCATACAACCAAAACTACATAACTCCAATGTCTGAGGTAGCTGACAGATATGTTAATGAACCTTTGGAAGATGAACTTAAGTCAGCTGATCCAAAGTTTGAGAGTTATGAAGATGAAGTTGTGTCAGTAGTAAGTGTTGAAGATAATGAGGAAGTTGTGAAGAAGGATGAAGGTATTCCATATGAAAATCACATCTTGTGTGAGCCCATTCCCACAAAATCATCTTTACAACCTGTGGTGTTTGTAAAAGCATCCACTGAACCCCTCACCAATGAGCCAAAATCCTCAAAAACTGTTAACTCTATTAGCAGTTCCACAACTGTTACAAATAGTCCTCATCTTTACACTAACAGTTCCAACAAGAACCCAAACAGTTCTAAGCTAAAAAGCCCAACTGTTAGTACCAAAGCCAAAGGAAAGGAGAAAGTTGGTGAAGTTGTGTATACTAGGAAGAAGAAGGAAGTTGCAAAACCTCAGGCTAAACCCAAATCTAAGAAAAGGCATACTGAAGTGCCTGCATGCACATGTCAAAAACATGGTGTCCAAAAGTTTCCTCAATCTGCAGCTGTTAGAGGAAATCAAAGAAATAGGAACCAATTCTGGTCACAAAGAACTGGTTTACCTATTGTAAAAACCAAAAAGTGCTACATTTGTGGAAGATCTAATCATTTAGTTCAAGACTGTTACTATAACCCACAGATCAATGGCACTCAAAACAAAAGTCCCAAAAGACAGAATAACAGTTCTAAAACTGTTAAGCCAAAACTGGAAAACAGTTCTAAAACTGTTACATCCAAACCAACTAACAGTTCCAAAACTGTTTTAGCAAAACCAAAAACTGCTGGTTTGGCTTGGATGAAAATTCAAAAACAAACTGATTCTGGAGAAGGTAAAACTGTTCTTCAAACTGAAAATCAAAAGGAATCACAAGTTGATTCATCTGTTTTACCAACTCCACCAGCTGTTTGTTCAAAGGTATCCACTGTTAATCACAACAGTTGGAAACCACATGTTCTTACAAAGTATTCATCACACAAATTAGAGAAATCTAAGTTGGATGAAATCAAAAAGAACCAAACTCTGTTTAAGTATTATGACTTGAACGGTGTACCCAAGACCTGCATGGCCTGGGTACTTCCTGCTACTAACTGATTTTATTTGTGCAGAGCATTCATAGGGCCAATCATGGATCTATCTGGCATGTGGATAGTGGATGCTCAAGGCACATGACTGGAAATCCACAATGTTTGAAGGATTTCAAAAGAATCAATGGAGGATTTGTAGCATTTGGAGGAAATCCAAAGGGAGGAAAAATCACAGGTAAAGGAGCTGTTGAGGCAGGTACACTTACATTTAATGATGTTTTCTTTGTTGAACAGCTTAAGTACAATCTGTTAAGTGTATCTCAAATCTGTGACAATGGAAACAAAGTTTTGTTTACAGATTCAGAATGCATTATTCTTTCAAAAGATTTTAAATTAAATGAGAAGGATGTTCTTTTAAGAACACCTAGAAAAGATAATGTATATTGTCTTGATCCACAAAAGATTGCTAAACAGAATGTGTTAAGCTGTTTACTCTCCAAAGCATCTCATGATGAGTCTGCCATTTGGCATAGAAGGATGTGTCACATGAATTTTAAAACCATGAACTTGTTAGCTAAAAACAGTTTGGTAAGAGGTTTGCCCCAAAAAGAGTTCTCATGTGATGATCATTGTGTGGCATGTCTTAAAGGCAAGCAACACAAAACTTCTTATAAGACCAAAGAAGTTTCTTCTATTACTGCACCTTTACAATTGTTACACATGGACCTTTTTGGTCCTACATCTGTGATGAGTATAGGGAAGAAAGCATATTGTTTAGTCATAGTTGATGACTTCACCAGGTTCACATGGGTTCAATTTCTTAGAACAAAGGATGAAACAGCTGAGTTAGTTAAGTCCCTTATTCTTAAAATTGAAAATCAATCTGATTTGAAGGTGAAAGTCATTAGATCTGACAATGGTTCTGAATTTAAGAACTATGAGCTAAACAGTTTTTGTGAAAGTAAAGGTATTGAAAGACAGTTTAGTGCTCCTAGGTCTCCCCAACAGAATGGAGTTGCTGAGAGAAGGAATAGGACTTTGATAGAGGCTGCTAGGTCAATGTTAGCCGATTCTAGACTTCCAATGACATTCTGGGCAGAAGCAGTGAACACTGCCTGCTATGTTCAGAATAGAGTACAAGTAGTCAAGTCCAAAGGGAAAACTCCTTATGAGTTGTTTCTCAAGAGAAAACCTTTAATCAACTTCTTCAAACCGTTTGGTTGTCCGTGCACTATCCTTAATACCAAGTCACAGTTAGGCAAGTTTGAGAGTAAGGCTGAAGAAGGTTTCTTTGTAGGATACTCCACTCAAAGTAAAGCTTATAGAGTTTTTAACAATGTCACTAGAATCATAGAAGAGAGTATGAATATCTCTTTCAATGAAAATAGGATCAATATTGCAGGTAATGGACCTGATTGGTTATTTGATATTGATGCATTGTCTAACTCTCTTTCTTTTGAGTATTCCACTGAAACAGCTACAGGTACCCCAACAACTGTTGGTGAAAGTCATCAAACATCTTCCTCCAGCCCAAACAGTTTTGATACTGTTAGCTCAAAACCAACAACTGTTGGTTCAAACAAAGTTACTGAAGACTTTGTTGTGATTCCTATGCTTCAACAAGAGTTCTCCAACGCTGTTGATCCATTGATGGATGCTGAATCTTTAAAGGACATGGAATCCCATGATCCTCAACATCACACTGACTCTGCTGATCAAGTGTGTGATAACGCTGAAAATTCAAGTGAATGTGAGTTTGATCTGTCTAATCTAGGGGATGAACTGACTGAAGAAAACATTCCTACATCAAGAGTTCACAAGATTCATCCAATATCACAAATAATTGGAAATCCAACCACTCCTATCAGAACAAGAAATATGCTGCAAAATGAAAATAGTGGTATGGATCTTGCCCAATTTGACGTGAATGCTTGCTTTTTGTCTCAAATAGAACCAAAGAAAGCAATTGAGGCATTGAAAGATCCTTCATGGGTAGAGGCAATGCAAGAGGAGCTCTTACAATTTCAAATTCAGCAAGTTTGGAAGTTGGTTGAGCTTCCAAGAGGTAAAAGAGTAATTGGCACCAAGTGGGTGTTCAGAAACAAGAAAGATGAAAGAGGAATTGTTATCAAGAACAAAGCAAGACTGGTTGCACAAGGCTACACACAAGAGGAAGGAATAGACTATGATGATGTTTTTGCACCTGTTGCAAGGATTGAAGCCATTAGGATATTTCTTGCTTTTGCAAGCTTCAAAGGATTTAAGGTGTATCAAATGGATGTCAAGTCTGCTTTTCTATATGGCACTATTGATGAGGAGGTATATGTGTGTCAACCCCCTGGCTTTGAAGACTCAAAGTACCCTGACAAGGTATATAGGTTAGATAAAGCCCTATATGGTCTACATCAAGCTCCTCGAGCTTGGTATGAGACATTGTCATCCTATCTCCTTGAGAATGGTTTTAAGAGAGGCACAATTGACAAAACATTGTTTACAAAGATTGTTAAAACAGAGATTTTGCTTGTTCAAATCTATGTTGATGATATAATCTTTGGATCCACAAATGACAGCTTGTGCAAAGAATTTGAAGTCATTATGCACAAAAGATTTCAGATGAGTTCAATGGGTGAACTCACATTTTTCTTGGGATTACAAGTCAAACAGAAGCCCACTGGTATTTTTCTAAGCCAATCTAAGTATGTCAAGGACATATTGGACAAGTTTGGCTATCAAGATGTGAAGCTGGCAAGTACTCCAATGGAAACACACAAACAGTTGGGAGCAGATCCTGAGGGGGAGGATGTTGATATACACCTCTATCGATCAATGATTGGTTCATTAATGTACTTAACTGCTTCTAGACCTGATATAATGTTTGCTGTTTGTGTTTGTGCCAGGTTCCAATGCAGTCCGAAGATGTCACACCTGTTTGCTGTAAAGAGAATCTTTAGATATCTCAAAGGCCAACCAAAATTGGGACTTTGGTATCCTAAAGATTCACCTTTTGATTTGGTGGCATATTCTGATAGTGACTATGGTGGAGCCAATGTGGACAGAAAATCAACCTCTGGAGGATGTCAATTCTTTGGATCAAGGCTGGTCTCATGGCAATGCAAGAAACAAACAACAGTTTCAACTTCAACAGCTGAGGCTGAATACATTGCTGCATCAAGCTGCTGTTCACAAGTATTATGGATCCAAAATCAGCTTCTGGATTATGGTTTGTCTTTCTTAAATACTCCTATTTATGTTGATAACACCAGTGCTATTAGCATAGTTAATAATCCAGTGAAGCATTCTAAAACCAAGCACATTGAAATCAGATTTCACTTCATAAGAGACTGCAATGAAAAGAGATTAATCCAAGTTATGAAAATTCATACTGATGATCAATTAGCTGATTTGTTCACTAAAGCTTTTGATGTGAGCAGATTCAACTTTTTGATTTCCAACATTGGAATGATTAACTTGGACTAACAGTTGTTCATTATTTCATGTTTTTCACACTAACAGTTTGCAACTGTTAGTTACGTTTTCTAACAACTGTTATCCTTTAAGTATTCAGAGAGGGAAATGCAATTTCACACATCAGTTTTGGACATATCTGCTGACCTGTCTCACAAACAGTTCTTCACACTCGTGACTGTCCTTGTTATGAGGTAAAGGTAAATTCACTTTCTTGAATCAACAGTTCCAAACTGATAAAGGTAAGTCCTTTTGCTTGTTCTATAGTGCATTTGATATGACCAGTCACTGCATGCTATTAATGGAAATTACTGGATATTAATGGTCATTAATGGCTATTAACGGACATTAATGCCTCCTAGTTTCTCTATAAATAGTCTTGCACCCATCCTTCACAAATCACACCTACATTTGCACACTCTTCTCTCTGCAAATGGATACTAACTTTTTCTAATAACCCTCAAAGATATTAATGTTAGACAAAGTTATGTAACCATCCCTGCCCCATTTGTAAGAATGCATGAGCTTTGGCATCACTCATCATGTTTTCTTGGGATGCATGATGATCGGGATAGGTTTCCCTTGACACAACATCCAGATCCACGTAGGCCAAATAAACAAATTGATCATATTCGTATAAGAGGTGATTTTGAAAATTTCACTCTCTTTCATGAATTGCCTACACCATGTTGTCTAAGATTCGTCTTGAACCTAGCAGGCACTACAAACTCCGTAGTGTGGTTCAATGTTCGAAGATATAATACTCGTAACCACCAGAGGGCCTCAGATGATGAGGCAGTGGAAGTCACTGTCTTAGATGACTAGTTCCACTGCACACCCACGAGGCAAAATATGACAATCGTCTCTGGTGATGCATAAGATGAGAAGGTCTACTGCACACCCATTGGTAGGTAGTATGTTTTGACAATTGTCTAAGGCTTATCAACAGTTGACGGAGAAAGTTGTCTACACTTACGGTGTAGATCATTGTTCTCCCACACCTACGAGACGGCCTTGCACAATTAGATAAGCAGTACCAACAATGGCTCGTGTATTACATGACCATTCTTTAAAGACAGGCTTCTCAGTAAGACGATGGTGGCACTGTAGAGGCTATTCTGAACTCGATTCTTAAATAACGAAGACAGTCTTGAGCAAGAATGTGAATGTGATGATGATTGTCTTCCCTTAAAGTTCAGATTTGATGATACAAACTGTTATCAATCATTTGTCATATGTAGATCTAGGAGTTAAGACAGTTCTTATAAGCTGTGTTTCGATCTATAGTACAAGACAGTTTTGTTTTGTTTTTCTTTTCAACTTATTGTAGCTCAATTGTGATTATCTTGAATAAAATATATCTTCTGTTGATGACTGTGTTCTCTAATGTTTTATTTTTATTGCTTCAGCATTTGATATATGTGAGCCGAAAGTTTGTTTGACAGTTGCACATGTCTGTTTCAATCAATACTAACAGTTTTTCAACTGTTAGCATATGGCTTCGGCAACTGTTAGACAAAGTCCATGTGCAACTGAGGGGGAGAAATTCGTCAACTAAGGGCGAGAAATAAAGAACAGTTGTAAATCCTAAACAACTGTCAATTCATATAAATGATCAAACAAAAGGGAGTGAACTTTTGAATAACAGTTGTTACATCTTATGAAAACAGTTTCTCAACTGTTAGTTCATTTTTGTCCGTCAACTGTTAAGCTAGTAAAAACAGTTTCTCAACTGTTAGTTCATTTTTGTCCGTCAACTGTTAAGCTTTTAAAGGGTGCTTTGGTCTTTGCAGGAGTTTGAAAGCCTTTGGATTACGTTCAAAAATCGAAACATATATAAACCATTCTCTCCTCAGAGGTTTCTTTACGCATACTGAACTTCGTTTGAACGCTAAAACCCTAGAATTCTGCTATCAAATCGCCATGGCTCCCCTTCCATTCGTCAAGGAACATAACATGCTTGCTTTTCTTTCAAAACCTGATGATCTTCACATGTTTCACGATATGATTGATTATCTCTCATTGTCCGATCTCAACACTGCACTCACCATCAATCCTACTATATACACTTCTTACATTGATCAGTTTTGGAAACATGCTCAACTTCGAACAACTGATGACGTGCAATGGATTGATTCTACCATTGATGAGTTGACCGTCTCAATCTCTGAGGACACCATTCGCCAAATTCTACAACTCAATGATAGTGAGGGTGAGTATTCTGATTCAGTTTCACTAGATTTTTTGCATGCCGAGCTTGTTAAGCTTGGGTATGAGGGTCCTTCAGGGAAGGGTACATTCTATAAGGGACAATTTTGTGCTCACTGGAAGTATTTAATCCATACTCTCCAGCAGTGCATTAGTCCTAAAAGAACAGGATGGAACGAGTTTGGAAGCAACATTGCTTTGGCCTTAATCTGTTTGGCCAACAATCGTTGCTTCAATTTCTCAAAATTAATTTTCAATGGCATGGTAAAACATCTAGGGACCAAGTATGGTCTCTTTTTGATGTATCCTCGATTTGTGCAAGTATTGTTAAACTTTTTGTTGCCAAATCTGAAAACACACAAGAGGGTCATTATTCCCTCTGCTCATGTGGCTTCCACTTTGAGCAAACTGTTGATTAATGGCAAGAGTTTCTCTGGTGCCATAACTCCTCCACTCTCTGAAATGGTGGAGTTTCTGTCAAGAAACAGGACTGCCAGTGTTGAGCATGAAACCCATCGTATTGCTACACCACCAACACTGGAACCCACAGTCCAAGATACTCAAAATTTCCAACCTGCTTCTTTTGAAAGAGCTACAACACAAGCCCCTGCACTAAAAATATTTAGAAAGAAGAGGAAAACTGTTGGTGCTCCTTCCACCACAGTTAGAGAACCCCAAACTGTTAGCCCTGCACCGGTGCATTTACCTGTGCAGAATATCGAAAGGGAACCTTTGGTGCTGTCTCCCAGGCACAATGAGGAGGTGATCATTCCTCAAGAGGGTGATCATATGGTCTTTGAGGCTGACACTACTGTTTTATCTGCAAGGGATAAACAGGACAGTGTTAACATAGCTAAGACCTCAACCATGGCAACAGAGACTAGTAAAACAGTTTCTGGTAATCCCCAGAACCAAGAAAAGAGGGGTACTGATGGTGATACTCAGGGGAGTAAGCCACCAGTGAAAAATGTCGATGATATGGTCACAGTGGAAACACTAACTGACATTGAGACTAGACTGAAACAACATGCATTGACGGATCCTAACTTTGCACCTTACCTTGCTGCTCATATACACCTAAAGAAAAGGATTGCTCTTCAAAACAAAAGGATAGTTTCTCAAGATGAGAAGATAAAAGAACTGACTGAAAAGTTGGAGAAGGCAACTGAAGTACTCAAGGTAGTAGCAATTCACAATGAGGTGCTAATAAGGCAAGATAAGCAGCTGAACTTTCTTGATGAGAATCTGAAGAAGGCAACTAATGTTCTTCATACTCATGAGATGCTGCTTAAACCCAAATCCTTGGTGAAAACCTCTTCAACTGCTCAAGCTAAAGGAAAAAGAAAATCCAAGCAGGAAGGAGTTAAACAGACAGTTCCACAGGATAAACAAACAGTTGTTGCTACAACTGAACAAACAGTTGCAACCATTGAGCCAACAGTTGCTGCTGAAGTTGTTGAAACAGTTGCTGTAGTTGATGAAACTGTTGTTGAAGATGTGCAAACAGCTGTAGTTGAAGAAGAAAGGTTATCAGCGGTGGATAGAGTGATGATTAACAGAATGGTTATGCAAGGTGATTATCCAACGACTGAAGCTTTCAGATCATGGTCCAAAGTCAAACAAAATTACTTAATTGAAATAGGTGCTCAAATTCTCAACATCAGCACATTTAAAATGGCTCAAAGGATCGATGATGGATGGCTAGAAGGAAAGGTAAAGAAGTTGGAACCACTTCCTCCTAAAGCAGGATTTAAAGGCATTGCTTTTGCTGAGAAACAGAAAGAAGAAAAGAAAGAATCTGAGTTGCCTCCTGTTTCAGGCAAAGGTAAAGAAATTGTTGTTGTTTGTCCTAAACTCAAGCTTTCAAGACAGCAACAAGAAGAGCGTGATCATGAATTTGCATTAAGGCTAGCAGCTGAGCTAAAAGAACAAGAACAGACTGATTTTGAGATAGCAAAGAAGCTGGCTGATGAGATTACTACTCAGATTGATGAAGAAGAGAAAGTAAAGGAAGCTGCTGGTAAGGGAGTAAAAAGAAAAAGAGTTGTAAAAAGGAAAACAGTTCCACCTCCCAAGCCAGTAGTGGAAAAGAAGAAACCCCAATCAGTCCAAAAACCCCAACAGTCTGAAGAAAAAGTCAAAACAGGGTTGGTCAAAACTATTTTGCAAGATAGACTCTCAAAAGAGATAAAAGAAAGAATTGATAAATTTGAAGCTCAAAAGTCTCATATCAAAGAATGGAGGTTTGAAATGCTGAGAGTGGAAACTGGAAAGCAGGGTGTCACCATTGTTAGAGAGGTGGAACCAATTGAAAGCTATGTCAGTTTCTCTGCAATGATGGATAGTGTGACCAGGAGAGATGTACAAGAAATGTATGAATATGGGGTAAGTCATTTTGGAAAGGATGCTGAAATTGAGATAAAAGTATTTTTGGTACATTTATCGAGTATATGCAATCCACAGAGAGTAATGTCAATACTGACAAGTGATGAAAGATTTCCTATATCGACTGTGAAAGTTTTTGAAAGATCAAGGGTGTATAGTCTTGTGACAAACAATGCTAAAACCCAGTGGTTTGATCTTAATTTTGTTGATCACAGTAGGACCAAGCTGATGTACATGGTAAAGGCAAGGTTCTATGGTCCTGTAAGGTTAAGGGAAGATCTGGGAAGAAGACTGAAAGAAAGAATGGAGCTAATAGAGAAAGAGAAAATGTAATTTTTCTTTCATATTTTGATTATAACAATTTTACTTTGCAAAATTAATGTTAATGTGTTCTTTGCTTATGTGAATGTTTCTATGGTTGAACCCTATAAAACAACTTAAGTGTATTGTTCAATACTTTAAGTTAGGGGGAGATTGTTGGGAAATTCGCTAAGTTATTGAAACTGTTGAACATGCAAAGGTAAAAACTGTTAGAGTGTTTTGGTGATAACAGTTGTAACTAACAATTGCTGCAAGGTTTACAACTGTTAGTTCAAAAGTTCAGAACTGTTAGTTGGCAAAGTCAAAACTGTTAGAAGACCTTGAAGCTGAAGACTGTTAGAAGACTAAAGAACTGTTGTGTTCATTAAACAGTTTCTGTTGAGCTATATTTGGAAAATCCTATCTTAGAAGATATCTCGAAATACTTTGAAGATTAACAAGATTATCTCAGAAGATAGAAGATTACCTAACTGACAACAATTCAAGGAGGATCAAGAGTCTATATATACTTCATTAGATGATCAATTGATAACGACGACTTGATCTCATTATTAAAAGCATTTGTTCTTATTGTTATTTTTTTTCCTGAAAGTGTTTTAGCCTCTAAGTTTCTTGTTGAAACCTAAGAACAGTCTGTGTTCTTCGTCTAACAGAATAAGTTAGATTGGGGGTGAAGTTTGCTTTTGTAATCATTCTGGTTGGTTAATAAAACTACTGTTTGATTGAATTAATCTTTGTTTAAAACCTTCTTTAATCAATTAAGTGTGATTCCGCAACTTCTTAGTTGATTGTGATCATAGTTAAAGATTAACTTTTATATTACTCTGATTTATTATTTAAAAGTTAGTTCTTGTTATTTGATATAATATATATCCGATCCTGACAACCTGACACAAATTAATGCTTATTTTGAGGGGAAGTTTTTTTTTTCTTATGTTTTCTTTGTCTTTGGTATATTCAAATATGGTCATGAGAGAAAAAGTCCAAATTTTTCAAGTCAAATTCACTAGGAATTAGTCAATTCCGAGCAAAAAGTTGAAGGAAACTAGGAATTAGCCAATTCCGACCAAAGTGCAAGGAATTCATTAATTCCGAGTATTTTAGTCGGAATACGACTCTTTAACGAAGGAATTCATCATTCCGAGCACTTTAGTCGGAATTCGTGAAAAATAGTTGCTTAAAAGGAAAAGGACTTGGAATTTTGACTTTTACTCGGATTTACTATTTCCTTCTCTCTCAAAACGACTTTTTCTCTCTGATTACTGTTGGATCTTCAAACGTCTACTGCTTGCTTTGATTTTCTGAGTTTTAGATCCATATCCTTGTGCGAATTCAGTGGTAAAATCCTTTTCCTCTACTTTATCGTTTAATTTTATGTATTTAATCATTTGGGATTTACTGTTCGTGAAAAACCCTATCTGCCGAGAAGGTTCTAGTCGATTTTGTGCTTAAATGATGCTATATCCTCTGTTAATGCTTATTGGATGCTTAGGTGTAGTGATTGACATGCTTAGTATTAGTTTTTAATTGTTTACTTCCGTAGTTAATCGTGTTTAGATCATCTGTTTTTGAATCTTTGAATATTGTGGGTTTTCGGGTTTTAGATATACAAATAGGACTGCTTCGTGTTCTTGAAAGGGGGTAGTTTGTTTGTTAAAAATGCTTAAAATGATAATACGAGCATTCTGTTTTAATTCGAAATGTCAAAATTTTACTTTGAAAAGTTGTGTTTGAATCTGATATGAACTGATGAATGAGTCAGAATTGAGAATTCCGACTATTTTTTGAATCACTTGAAAATATCACTTTACTCGGAATTGTACACTCTGAATGCATACAATACTCATTTTACTCGGAAACCTTATACAATGAATTCCAAACTCATTTTACTCGGAAAACTAGTTCACTCGGAATACATACAATACTCACTTCACTCGGAATGTCCTACTTGATTGGAATTCAATCTTTTTCTCGAAATTCATGTTGGATTTTTGATCGGATTCCAAGTGTTTACTCGGAATTGAACACTCGGAATTAAAGTTCTCGAAATTTAGACTAAGTTTTAGTCGGAATCCTCAATTCCGACTAAACACTTAGTGATTTTTTTTATTTTGCAAAATTTTCAAATTTTCAAACTTTTTCAAAAAGGAATGGAAAATCACATATGATCTTATATGTTGAACATCTGATGATTAACCAAGGGCTTTACTTATGACTTATTGTAGATGGCTAACCCTGGTAACCTTCCTGCAATTGTTCCTTCTGAACAGTTGTTCCATTCTGCAAACTACCTTCCTTCACTCTTGAACAATCACTGTTTTGATTCTTTCACTACAACTACCCAATTCTCCATTGTTTCAGAGCTTATTGAATCTCATCCATTAAACCACATATTTTCTTATAATCCCACTGCTGATGGGGAAATACCTTACATCCCCGAGGTCTATGTACAACAACATTGGAGTTCCATGCATAACATAGTAAATGATGAGGGTCATGAACAAATTGCTGGGCAAATTGAAAAACTTTGAATTTTCATTTGATGTTGATCAGTTGAGAAGAATGCTCAGACTGCCATCTGCGGCGGGTACCTATGCTCACAAGCAACAATTTGATCCTATGCCATCTAGCAAGGAGATTTATACACATGTGAAGGATCTGGGCTTTAATGATGTACTAACAAAGAATTCATACTTCAAGAGATCTAACTTGGTTCCGATCTGGCAGACTCTGTATGCAATAACCAACCGATGCCTCACTAGTGTCTCCAAAGGAGTTGATGGTGGAAGTACAAGCGCTTTTCACATACTTGTTGCCATGGTTAAACATTGGCACATAGACTACGCGTCTATTATCTTTCAAGATATGCGCAAGGTGGTTCATGAGAAACACATTCCACTTCTAGCAAACAAGTTTCTACCGTATCGAAGGTTTTTATCGATGATTGTGCGGAGTATCATGCTGGAATTTCCAACTGCAATTAATCGGAGGGATAATGATCCTAAACCTACCATATATGTGATGCAAAAGCTTTATAAGATTGATACTACTTCTGCACTCCAGCCTTATGTGATGCCTGTGGAGTTGGTCATGTTAATGGATCATCATGATCCTGTGGTAGAGGCATACGTGAGCGAGAAAAATTTAGTTCTTCTGGATCGACAAGAACCTGTTGATCCTACCCAAAGAACAGTAGAACCTGTGGGATTAGATGATAGTGATCAGTTGTCTTCGGGTGACACTGACGGGGATGAGCAGAGAGAAAATTCCGAAAGGGGTGGTCAAGAGGATATGGGTGATGTGAGTATCGAAGAGGGAGATGAGGATGATGATATTCCTATAAGAAAAATTCTTGGAACATTCTCAATCTCTGGAACCATTAGATCAGGGTGCTAATAAGGAAACACATGTGTATACTCATGATGACATGTTTGATTTTTATTTTGATGAAGATGAAGTGGAGAGGTCAAAAGAAAAAGAGGGTGAGAGTGTGAGAAAAGATAAAAGAGTGCTGAGATTTCTCCAGCAACAAAAAGCCGGGAAACCACACCTGCTATCGGGTCTGACACAGTAAGTCCTGGTATTGAAAAAGACTCTGTCATCCCAGCAGAGCATGCACTCACCCCACCAAGCCACTCAGTTTCCTCTCAACAGGAAATTGTTTCATTTGTTCACGGGGATATAGCACAAAATCTATCGAAGTCTCCTTCTGAGACAGTAGATATTGAAAAAGTAGCCAGTCCGCCCCAGGCTTCCGACGTTCATTTTGATATGCACATTGATGACCAATTCATTTTTCAATTAGATGACACGTTCATACCACCAAGTGGTGTTCTCTCAAAAGAATCCACCGGAACATCTATAGAAGGCACTACTGACAGTGTTCTTCAAGGATTAGATGGAAATCCCACCACAGTCAACACTGATCCAGCTGTGAACGTGGGTGGCTCTACTTCTGAAGGATTTGTTTCTATGGTTGTTGAAGTCTTAACGGGTAATCTAAGTGATCCCAGCTTTGTCACACCTTCGGTTACCTCAGAATTTATTTCTAAGGCTGACCTTACTGCTGCACTTTCTGTGGTTAACACTAAGATGGATTTGATGCATAAGGATTTAAATGAGAAGTTGTTAGCAGCTAACTCAAGGTTCGATGAGATACAAAAGGAAAATACTTCAATTAACGACAAGTTAGACCGACTACTAGGTAATCAAGGGCCTAATGTCTCGGTGGAGGTGTTGAAAACACAATTGTATGTGAAGCTGATGGCTCGCCCAGATAACAACGACGAAGATGCTACTTTGGTTGATCTGCTACGAACTTAATTTAAAAAATCTGACTTTGAGAGTTTTAAGAAGGAAATGAGAGAAAGCATGGCTGCTTTTGGAATTTCTTTCCACATAAGGATGGATGCCATTGATCCAATCAAGGATGTTGCTGCCGAGCCAGTTGTTCAGGGGGAGACTCTTAATAAGGAGGTCGAGGCTGATCTTAATGCTGCATTGAAAGCCTCGCTTTAAACTTGTCAGACCCAATCACATGGATTTAAACGAAAACATGACGATCGTAAGGATGATCCAGACCGTCATGAGGGGGATATAGGTGATACAACTGCGCTTGTGTCTTCCTTAGTTTCAAAGTTACCTGCCTCATCATCACAAAGCCAGCACACACCAAAGAGAGGCAGAGGTACAGAAAGAGGAAGAGGAAGAGGAAAAGGAAAAGAGAAAATGGCGTTAATAGATTAAGAAGATGAGGATACAGATAGACAGGTGGATGATACATTTGACTTCCTGACGGGTACAGATTCAGACTTCAATGATTAAGGGTCACTTGTAGCAGAAGCTGGTGAACATGAAACAAAACTAACTCTTCAGCAGCATATCTGCAAAATAAAAGAAACAAAAACGACAACAACACCGAGGGTTGAAGAGCCTGAGGTAGATGAAGTTCCAACTCCTAAGCAATTCAACATTACAAGTGTTTTGAGTTTAAACAAAGAAGCGGCAGACTTATTTCCTCCATCTCCGGGCAAATTTAGAAAAACTGCAAGAGATATGTTGAGGGAACAAGATAAACAGAAAAGGTTAAGAAAGATGAAGAGGGGTGCTGAATGGAAAATACCGAAAGGTTACAATCCATATCCAATCTTAACTACAGGCATGAGCGATGTCAGAAAAAGATTTGTGTTGACTATAAAGGCCTTGAACAAGACTAATAGAAATTAGAAAGCTTCTGATGTTGCTGTTTCCTTTCTGGAAGAGAAGATTCAGGATATCTACATAGATCAACTACAAGATGAATTACCTGTTAATCTGTTGGGAGTCACAGATGTCACTGAAGCTAGTAAAAGGTTGTTACAGAACTGGCATGGGCTTTCAAGGAAAGAAGTAGCATTGAAGTTTCCGATAATCAAAGTCAAGTGCACTTTTAGCAAAATTCTCAATGTAATCTGGGTGTACTTTCATGTTTAAAGATCGGATCAGAAAAACTATGGATTCAGCCAAGTGGACTTGAAGCACCTCAGTCTTGCAGACGTTGAATATATTCAGGAAGTACTTGAAGCTAAGAAAGATAGTTCTCGTGCAAACTATGCGGGCTATATGATCTTGTTGGATTTTATGAAGCAAAGAATCAGACTTGCTGAAAGAACTGATCTCCAGCTTGGTGCAGATGCAGATAAAGCAAAGATTAATGTATTGAAGCAGAACACCTCTCATCCTAGAATTGACGAGCTTGAAATGTATCAAACTATTTGGAAGGATGATCAGACTGGTGAGACAGATGATTGTATAGTTTTATTCAACAGTCGAATGGAGAAGTTCTTCCTGAGGATCAACTAACTAAATGCCTATTCAGATGGGTCACTCAGAGTCTGGATTATCAAGATCAGAGAGCACAGCTTCAGCCTCAAGGATGACATTGATCAATCTGCAAGAGTAAGCCTAACTGAAGTTATAGAGAAGTTATGAAAAGGGCAGGATGACTAGACATAAGGGTACTAGAAATTAAGCACATGGTTCATGGGAAAACAGAATATGACCCAAATCTAGAAACATCAGAATGATAACTGAAACTTTTATAACTCCTGACTTAGCCAAAAAATCGAAACACTTGACTTAGAAATCAAGGTGACAAGATAAATCAGTCACAACGACTACGGGGTTCAGGGGCAGCGCCCCTGATAGCGGGTTCCAAGGGGTGCAACCCATTGGCGGGGTCCAAGGGGCAAAGCCCCTGGCTAGGGTCGAGCTCTGGATGATCAAAATGAGTGTAAATCCGGATACATCAAAAACCGAATAATCTTGAATTCCGAATAATCTTGAGATCCGATTAAAGTTGAATTCCGAATAATCTTGAAATCCGAATAACATGGAATCCAAAGAAACTTGTAATTCGAATAACCTGAAATCCGAATAAAATTGAAATCCGATCAAAGTTGAATTCCGAATAATCTTGAAATCCGATCAACTTTTATTCAGAATACAAGAAATCCGAACAATTTATATGCGGAATTCGGCGAATCTAAACATTTTCTATTCGGATTACAGCATATCCGAATGATTCAAAACTCAATTCCGAATGATTCAACCCTGGAAATCCGCATGCTTCAAGTTCATCCCGCTCAGATTAAAAAATTCTTCATATTTGCACGAATCTGTATATTTCTTACCCTGATCACTTCATATACCCCCGAAATAAACTTCTCAATCAACAATTAACATTAACATCGATCAAACAAGCATATTTGATGAAATTTCTTCAGAAACATCAAAAACCCCAAAACTCAAAAATCTTCAAATAGGCCACTGATCTGTGAATGAATTGACTTCTTTTTTATCAACGAGTGTTTCTATGATTACTGCGACCCTAATCCAACCAATTAACACTCAAAAACTCCATTTTATCTTGACTTTGATTATGTACCCGAAAGTTTGATCAATTTTGCAAGAATCTTCAAATTTTGATTTGTTGATGATGGATTCAGAATAAAATCACACTCCTTTGGCTCTGATACCACTTGTTAGTCCTTGATAAAAAGTGGTTCATGTATCATGTAGGATAGATGAAGGTTTCATAAGTAAACTAGAGAGAATATGAATTTACACCTTGAAAAACACCTAGTTTATTTCACATTATGAGCAAAACCTTAGCTATTACAATAGCCATATCCCTATATATACTCCATGAGTATATTACATAGAAACTCCTATTTCTATACAACTTATTAATTTACATATCCTTTGTTGGACACATTTGGACACTTGTGATATATGTGTTTGGGTTCGTGGTTGAGCACAACGGAAGCAAACATGTACAAAATCGAATTTTAAAACAAGAGCAAGAACCACAAAGTGAAGCCCAAAGGTGTACCATGCTCTAAAACTAGATTTACAGCTTAAAAACAGAAAGGAAGAGTAGAAGTATACCCTTGATGTCTCTGGTCGGTTGTGTGTACAAATGCTCCAAGCTTGAAATCCTTGATCAACTATCCAAGTCCACCCCGAGATTGTTGTGACCTTGGTATACTAGCACCCCTTGAGCTCAATCCAATACTTGAATTTTCTTCTGGAACAACACCCAAAACCACCAGGAACCTCCTTTATGAACTCTCTCCTTTCTCACAAAAGAACAACCCTCATGTGTTTGTTTGTGTGTGTGGTTTTTGTCTTAGCCAAGAAAACCAATGAGAGACAAATGAAGGAGTTTTATAAGCTCAAAGTCGACCCCATGTCTCCCCAAGATCAGCCAGAGTTCAATCATGGCCTAGTGTTGGGAAAATGATCTCATCAGTTTGAATTTGATGAGACAAAGTTAAGTTTGTAAGATGAGTTCTACATATAACTTGAACAGAATTATGAAGCTTAGTCAGACTGAACACTTAGAGTGATTCAGACTGAGTATAAGCTAAATATAAACTGAGCATATGTTGATCAATTTATATTATACCTTAGTTTGTTTATTAATATGTTTAATAATCTTTGTATGTCACATAAGGTATATATCGAGTAGTCAGCTTGATGTGTTTCAAGCTGAGTGACTCAGCTCAAAAGCAGAGTCAGCTCGACAGAGTTGCTAAATATGTTTTAGTAAACTAAGTTAGACTTCTAAGGATGAGTTTGTCAGGATCGGATATAGATTATATCAAATAACAAGAACTAACTTTTAAATAATAAATCAGAGTAAAATAAAAGTTAATCTTTAACCATGATCACAATCAACTAAGAAGTTGCGGAATCACACTTAATTGATTAAAGAAGATTTTGATCACAAATCAATTCAATCAAACAGTAATTCTATTAATCAATGATAACGATTACAATAGCAAACTTCACCCCCAATCTAACTTATTATGTTAGACGAAGAACACAAATTGTTCTTAGGTTTCAACGAGAAACTTAGAGGCTTAGCACTATTCAGAGAGCAAAAATTACAATTTGAAGAACGAATGCAAAAATATAATCAATGAGTAAGTTCTTATTATGAATTCTAATCTAGCATATATATACTCCTTGATCTTCCTTGATTTGCTGACAGTTAGGTAATCTTCTATCTTCTGAGATAATCTTGATGATCTTCAAAGTATTTCGAGATATCTTGAAAGATAGGATTTTTCCAAATATAGCTCAACAGAAACAGTTTAATGAATACAACAGTTCTTGATTCTTCTAACAGTCTTCAGCTTCAAGGTCTTCAAACAGTTGTAGACGTTTACACTAACAGTTCTCAACTGTTTTCATATTTTCAACTAACAGTTTCCAACTGTTTCTTCAACACTTCTTCTAACAATTTCAACTTTGCATGTTAAACAGTCTTAATGCCTTAGTTAATTTCCCAACAGAGTTTATCAATGTACGTGTTAGTTCATGTATGAATTCGGATTTGTTCTCGAAGAACTCAGCTTTATGAGTTTCAAGCTGAGTAACTCAGTCCGAGTGAAGAAGTCAGTTTAAAGATAATTTAAATATGTTTGAAATTCATCTTTATCTCTCTCTATATCTACGGCGTGGATAAGAAGACTCCAGAATCAATATTGAAGATTGAAGACTCAAGATAAGAAGATTCAAGATTCAAGATTCAAGATTCCGGTTTATCCGAAAGTTAGTTAGCGAATTAGGCTAAGTCTAGTTTGTTAAGAACCGTAGCAATAGGATTATAAATACTTATCTCCTGATAAGTTTAGAGGTACTACTCAGAGACGATTACAACTAAGTGTTGCAGAGCCAAACCTCACCTCATCGTATGTGTTACGAGTCTTGATCCAGTATCAAGATTTAATCACAGATTGCCAAAAAAGTTCGTGTGTTCGAATTAATTACATTAGTTGTGATATAGGTAAGTAATCATGTGTTGATTCAATCTGTGAAAATCCTTTTTAGAGAGTCGTCGGTATCTATAATTATATGTTAATTATAGATATCTAAGTTTGAGAGAATTGAGAGATTTATATTAGGTGATTATATATCAAGAGTTGCTTACTTGATAGTCATTGTAATCATCTTCTTATTCAAAGCATTGTAATCATCTTCTGATTAATAAAAGCATTTGATTGATTGTGGTTTGATTTACTGTGTGTAACACTTTTCTTTGATTTGTTCAAATTCCGCAGAAAGTGTATTCAACCCCCCCCCCCCCTTCTACACACTGTTGCTTGTTGTTACTCTCTCATACAGGGGACCAACAACTGGTATCAGAGCAGGCTGAACGATTTCATCGGTTGAATAGTTCAAGATTCTGAGAAAGATTGAAATGTCGACAAGCAATACTCCATCAAACTTTTCTCAGATCTCTGAGAAGGAAACAAGAAAGCCTGTTGCATCCTGGACTGATGAAGATTGGAAACTCCTCAATCTGGATGATAGGGCAAAGAGTGTTCTAGTGAATTCCCTAACTAATGAAATCCTGCGCACTGTGACTGGGTGTCAAACCGCAAAGGATATCTGGGATACGCTGAGTGTCACTTATGAGGGCACAGATCTGGTCAAGCAGCAAAAGAAGAATCACTTGAATAGATCATATGAAAACTTCTTTTCAAAGAATAATGAAACCTTGGCAGATTTGTTCACAAGGTTTCACTGCTTGATAAATGACCTACTAAGTGTGAGTGTAAAGAGAGATGAAGCTGAGCTCGTGCTGAAATTTCTGGATGTGTTACCAGAAAGGTTCAATGAAGTAACCACTGCACTAAGGGTTGGAGGAACATTACACATGTATAACCTACAGTCCATCTATGGGTTCTTGCTGAATCATGAACAGATCATAGAAAACAAAAGATCTTCTCAACAACAACTAAAAGAATCTTTGGACAAAACAGAAGTTGCATTAGTTGCACAGAAGAAGAAGAAGGGTTCCAAAGCTATGGTTGTTGAATCTGAGACTGAGTCAGAATCTCAAGCTGACCACTCAGACTCAGACTCAAGTGATACTGATGATGTTCAGACCATCACTTAGCAAATGGCCATGTTAGCCAGACGTTTGAGAAAAGCTCAAAGGGGAAGAGAAAGATCTGACAGGAGCAAAGGGAAGAGTTCCTTTGATCCCAAGAATATTATGTGCTTCAACTGTCAGAAAAAGGGACATATAGCTGCTGAGTGCAGATCTAAGAAGGTAGAATCAACATCTGTTGTTGATAAGAATGCTTATAGAGCTGATAAGTACAAGAAGAAGTACACTCAGCTCAAGAAATCAAAGCCGGAAGACAAACCCAGTGGAAAAGGTTTATATGCTGAAACCTGGGATACAAAATCATCCACCTCAGATGATAATGTATGTCTAATGGCTCAAGAAGATGAAGAGCTAGAATTGGATGAGGTTGATTATGGTCAGTCCGAATCAATCTTTGAAGCTGACATGAAGGAAGCTGAGGAAAACAGCAAACTGAGTGATTGGGATCCTGCTTCCATGTACAAGGTCAGTAATTTCTACTCTTATACAAATGAGGAAAAAGGTCTTGCTTTTGATTATTTTTTGAATGATTTCAAGACCAGCGTTAAGTCTCAGACTGACCTCAAAGCTGAAATAGCTAAACTTAAAGATGAGATTAAGGAAAATAAATATCTCATTGATGTTGGTAAGAAAGCACAGTGTGACCTTGAATGTCAGAGGCACATTAATAAACTTCTTAGTGAAGAGCTTCAGAAAGCAAAAGACAAAGTTGATCAACTTCAAAAGATCACTGAGTCTTGGTGTAAGTCATCAAAGCTTGCTGAACAATGCATAAACCAACAGATACCTAAACAGGTGAAGGTTGTACTTGGAGATGACTATTAAACAACAGCTTATGTAGCTGATGATGAGATAGCAAGTACAGATTCTGAGGAAGATAGACAACTGATTAAGTCTCAGAAGTCAGCCTCAGAGAAACGACATGATCCAAGCCTAAAATTCAATATGTTTGTAAAGGCCAGAGATCATGGTAATGAGTGCTCAACATCCAAACAACATGGTAAGTTTGTGTTGGACAAATTAGGCACTCAGCCTGTTCAAAGAACTTCAGTCATAGAAAGGCTTAATCCAAATCCTTTCAAAAGACAAAATTCTCTATCTGGCTCGGAGAGAAGTTATAAGAACAGGAAGGCCACAGTAAGTCAGAGGTCAAATCACAACAATGGTAAGTCCAAAGTTGGTGATCTTGGTAAGTCCAATAAAATCAACAGTGGTAAGTCCAAACCTGTTGAAACTGGTGAGTCCAGTAAGCATGACAAAGATAAGTCCAAAGTCATGAAGAAGAAGGTTGTTAGTCAATCTTCTCAGGATGACAAACAGAGACCTAAAAAAGGTAAGTCCAAAGTCAGTGATCACCAGGTGAATCAGCTTGCAAAGAAAGTTGAGAAGTTATCCACCATATACAATCCTAAAACGAGAGTAAATTCTCCCAAGGATTGTTAGACACTCTACCTCCTGTCACCATTGGAAGAAGGAGATGCTACTAATGCAGAAGTAGAGGTCATGAGGCTAAGGACTGTGATGCTGAAATCTCAAGGCCTGAGCAAGAACAAACTGATCAGCCTACACAGGATTCAGTTCCTGCTCAAGCTGAGTAGTCAGTTCCACAAGATGAAGCTGCTAAGTGCTCCTCATCTGAACCCACCAAGAAGTGGGTTCCCAAGCAAAACTAATGTGTTTAGTTTTTATATCATGTGCAGGGTTCAAGTAAATGGTACTTGGATAGTGGATGTTCATGGCACATGATTGGATGGAAAGGACTTCTCAGTGATTTCCAAGAAAACAAAGGTCCTAAAGTAACATTTGGTGATAAGTCCCATGGAATAACCAAAGGCTAAGGGAAGATGCAAGCTGGTAAAGTCACTTTCCCGAGAGTTGCATATGTCAAAGGCCTCAAACACAACCTGATTAGTATCTGTCAATTGTGTGATAAGGACAATGTTGTTACTTTTAGGAAGAAAGCAGGAACAATTTATAGTGCAAAAGGAAAGCCTGTATTAATAGCTAAAAGAGAAAGAGATGTGTATATCTACTTGATCTTAATTCTGCTGATCCCAATAATGAAACCTGCTTGTATTCTCATTCTGTTCCTGAGTTGAGTTGGTTATGGCATAAACGTTTGTCTCATTTGAACTTTAAAAATATAATATGTTGTCCAGCATGTGAACAAGGGAAACACCATAAAGGGTCCTTTAAATCAAAGCAAAAATTTTCAATAACAGACCCATTGCATATGTTGCATATGGATCTGTTTGGACCCATAAGTACTCCAAGCCTAAGTGGAAAGAAGTACACTCTGGTGATAGTAGATGAGTTCTCATGATTCACCTGGGTAATATTCCTAAAAGCCAAAAGTGAGGCTGCCCTGGAGATAATAAGTTTCATCAAAAGGGAAGAGTTGCAGAAAGGTTTGTCTGTAAAGAAACTCAGAAGTGATCACGGGACTGAGTTCAGGAACTCAGCCCTTGAAAGCTTCTGTGAACAAAAAGGAATATTACAAAATTTCTCATCTGTCAGAACTCCACAACAAAATGAAGTTGCTGAAAGGAGAAATAGAACCTTAATTGAGGCTGCAAGGACAATGCTATGTGAGGCAGGATTGAACCTCTATTTCTGGGATGAAGCTGTTAGTACAACCTGCTATACTCAGAATAGGTCAATCATTGTCAAAAGACATGGAAAGACTTCATATGAAATGTATAAGTCTAGAAAGCCCAATATAGGTTATTTCCATATCTTTGGTTCAAAATGCTATGTGCTGAATCAAAGAGATCAGCTCCATAAGTTGGAACCCAAAGGTGATCCTGGAATATTTGTTGGTTATTCCTCAATATCCAAATCATACAGAGTATATAACTCTAGGAGAAAGGCCATTAAATAATCAATTCATGTTTTATTTGATGAAGACAGTATTGATCAAGCTGAGAAAAGTCAAGCTGACTCCGTTAGTCTGAGTGAGCTTGAAAGGCCAAGGGAAATCAACATGTCAAATCCTATGTATGTCATAGGAGATGATAGTGATGATGATGTGTGTTCATAAATGAAATCATCACAAGCTTCAAAGGATTCTCAAGCTGAGAAAGATGATGAGTTCGTCAATCCTTTTCGAGTTGAAGTCACTCAGACTGAGAATCTTAGTGATAATCAGTTTGTTGACAATGCTGCTGTTGAGACTGAGGAGATAAGTTCACCTCGAGGTTCTCAACATCACTCAGATTCAGAACCAGACTCTCCAACTACCACATTTAAATTCCTCTAAGATCATCCTCAAGATCAAATCATTGGAAATGTCCAAGATAAAGTCATGACCAGATCTAAGGCTACAGCTAACTATGCTGCTCACTTTGGTTTTCTGTCTAAGATGGAACCAAAGAATACCAAGGAAGCCTTAGCAGATGAGGAGTTGAAGCTATGCAAGAGGAACGAAATGAGTTTGAGAGAAATAAGGTCTGGAACCTTGTCCCTGCCCCCAAAGATCATTCAATTATAAGCACTAAGTGGGTCTATAGAAATAAAATGGAACAAAGCCAGGCTGGTAGCATAAGGGTATAAGCAAGAAGAAGGAATTGATTATGATGAGACCTTTGCCCCTGTTGCTAGAATTGAAGCCATAAGGCTGTTCCTGGCTTATGCAGCATATAAAGACTTCAAAGTCTATCAAATGGATGTGAAAAGTGCTTTCCTGAATGGAAAACTTCAGGAGGAAGTCTATGTGAAACAACCTCCTGGCTTTGTAAGTTCAAAGTTTCCACATCATGTCTATAAGTTGGACAAGGCTTTGTATGGTTTTAAACAAGCTCCAAGAGCTTGGTATGATACACTGTCCACTTATCTACTATCCATGGATTTCACCAGAGGTAGTATAGATAAGACACTTTTTATTAAAAGAAGTAAAGGACAGATAATTCTTGTACAAATCTATGTGGATGACATCATTTTTAGCTCTACAAATGAGTCTCTGTGTGATTGGTTCTCCAAAATAATGTCACAACAGTACAAGATGAGTATGATGGGTGAGATGACATATTTCCTAGGCCTGCAAATTCAACAAAAGTCTGATGGAATATTCATCAATCAAAGTAAGTATGTTCTTGATTTGATAAAGAAATATGGTTTTGATTCAAGTTCAACCATGAAAACACCCATGTCACCAGCTGTCAAGCTGAGTAAAGACTCAGATGGTAAGTCTGTGTGTCAGTCTACCTTTAGAGGAATGATCGGTTCATTACTCTATTTGACAGCTAGTAGACCTGATATCATGTGTGCCAAATATGTTTGTGCAAGATATCAGGCTGATCCTAAAGAATCACATCTTCAAGCTGTGAAAAGGATCTTTCGGTACCTAAAAGGTACACCAAATCTAGGACTTTGGTATCCAAAGGACTCTTGATTTGAATTAGTTGGTTTTTCAGATGCTGACTATGCTGGGTGCAAGTTAGATAGAAAATCAACCACTGGAGGATGTCAATTGCTTGGAGGTAAATTAGTAAGCTGGACTAGTAAGAAACAGAACTCAGTGGCTACTTCAACTGCTGAAGCTGAATATGTTGCAGTAGGAAGCTGTTATGCTCAAATCCTATGGATGCATCATCAACTTCAGGACTTTGGGATGAGTTTCAAGAAAACTCCTATCTTCTGTGATAACCAAAGTGCAATAGCCATCACTTACAATCCAGTATTTCACTCAAGAACCAAGCATATTGAAATTAGACATCACTTCATAAGGGACATCGTGGAAAAAGGTAAAGTTGACATTAAATTTATCTCCACTGATGATCAATTAGCAGATATCTTTACTAAGCCCTTGATTAAAAGAGGTTTATGTATCTGCTAAGTAAATTGGGTATGCTCAACCCCTAGTAAGTGTCTAAAATTTGAGTTCTCAGTTTGACAGAGACTATGTGTCTTAAGCTGGGTGCACAGTTTATAAATACGTTTTCATAAACTGATCTATATGTTAAACTGAATAAAGAGTTCACACGTTTGGTCAGTTCCAAACATAATTCAACTACTCAGTGTGGTTGAAATGTCAGTTTGAGTTAGTCTCGAACAAAATGACTAAGTGTCATTGAGTCTGAGCTATGTGCTTAACTCACACTGAGTGATTGGTTCACACGTTTGGTAAGTTCCAAACATATTTTACCTACTTAGTGTAGCTAAGATTACATGTTTAAGTCAGTCTTTAACATAAATGACTACGTGTCATTGAGTCTGAGCTATGTGCTTAACTCAGACTGTGTGATTGGTTAACACGTTTGGTTGGTTCCAAACACTCTATAACTACTCAGTGTGGTTAATAGATACGTTTCAGTCAGTGTCAGACGAAAACGACTTAGTGTCATTACTTATGAGCTGTGTGCTCTACTCAAGCTGAGTGCACATTTCAAGCTGAGTTTCATTCTCAAGCTGAGTGCACATTTCAAGCTGAGTGCTTAAATCAAGCTGAGTGCTTGAGCCAAACTGAGTAATAGGCTTACTCAGCTTGGTGTGTCCAATCTCATGTGTTATTTACTAAGTGTGAGTGACTCATTACTACGTATTTGAGTCAGTCTCAAATCGCGTATTATACTAAATTGTGTAAAGGAATAATACATCAGTGTATAAAATCTTATTGTCAGTCAATATTATTATATTACCTTAGTAACCGTTGGAAGATGATTCGTTCTACCCACTTACTGTTACATCAAAATTTTACGGCGTAACGGATAAAAAGGGGGATTTCTAACGGTAATTTTTCTCTCTCCTCAGAAAGGTATATATACCGATCTTATTCGAATTAGAGAAGTTTACGCTTACAATTCAGACTTCTCACCTTCCAAACTACCTTCCGCATACACCTCCATTGCTTAGTGCATACGTTCATTTCAATACCGTAAATTGCTAAGTGCGATTTTTGAACCGCTCAGTGCGTATTTCCAATTACTTAGTGTAATTAACCAACATGGACGGAATCATGTTAGTTCTCAGTGATCAAATGATTCGAGGTGCTCAGTTCAGGAACAATGGAGTGTCGTTGCGGAAAGTCAACAATCAACGGGCCTGCCTTGCAATTCCTCTGAGAAAACAAGGCAGAGGTTATGAAGCCTGGGTGGCTTATATTCGTAAATACCCTCTGGCATTCGCCTTCTGTGGCGCACCCCTCCACATCGTTCCTCAACATCTGCTAGAGTTTTGGTACACCTGTACTTACGACCAGAACAGGGGAGAGATAACAGGAACTGTTCTTAATGGTACTAGAACAGTCATCCTGTCAGTGCAGCGGCTAAGGGATGTTCTTCAACTCCCTCAATCTGATGAGTTCGAGCCGGCTGTCACAAGGCAAGTGGTTAGGTGTGTCCTACCTAGAATGGGTCACCCACATACTGAAGGGGTGATCAAGAAGGCCACTTTTCCAACCGGATGGGGCTTCATGGTGTCCACAGTGGTTCGTTCACTTGGTACCAAGTTTGGAGGATTGGACCAGATCAATGAGTTCGAAATGCAGCTGCTGTACAACATGTACTTTGCGAGAAACATAGACTATGCACAGCTCATCTTCAACGAGCTCTGGGTCCAAGTGACGAAGACCACAACTGATCTTCATGTACCTTTCATAAGGTACCTGTCCTTGGCATTTGAAGTCAAGCTGGGGACAACGCTCTTTGAAGCTGATCAGGATCTGTTCCTGTTTCCTACACTCAGCTCTTAGATGTTCAACAACGACATATTTTCAGAGCAAGAGGGTCTGAGTGAGCCCATGCTCCAAATTGCTGAGGCAGCTTCATCAAAAAGTGAAACAGAGGAATCAAATCAAGGGGGAGCTTCTCAAGCTGACACAGAAGTTCAAGCTGAGCACTCTGCTCAGGCTGAAACAGTTTACACTGCAGCTACCTCTGGTAAGACCTCTCCACTTTCTCTTTCTACTTACTTTTCTCCATCCACTTTTGGAGATAAGACTGCAGTAGAACCAACTCAGTCTAACCCATCTCCTCCACCTTCATTCCATCTACAATTCCAATCTGAAGCCACCCCTAGTATGCCCACTGCAGATAGGGAGAATATCCATACATACCAAAGAAAAACTGCCAAAGGTGGTGCCACTCCTAAAGGCATCACTGGAACTGAGATCACATTGATCCCTCCGGCAGGAGTTGAGGGGGAGACGCCTATTCTTAAGGTGTCAACCTCAAGGCTCATTCAAACCCAACAGCCTAAACCGGGTGTGGTGTCTACTCAGCCCACACTTACTCGTGCCATGGGAGAGCCTACTTCTGTGCCTGAACAGACACATTCAGGTTACATTGAACATATGACCAATCCCCACGGTCAATCACCCCCCTCTATACCCAAAAGCCAACCACCAACCCATACACTTCATGTATCGAGCCCTATTTGTTCTATTCATTTCTCACACTCTAGTGCACGACCTGTCAATGGTTCATCTTCAAGCCAGGATGAATCACAGGGTCCAAACTCTGGTGCAAATGAATTTGAAGGTAAACACCAACCTTTGGATGAGGCACCCAAATTCCTACCTACTCAAGCTGACTTGGATGATTTGCTAATATTCTTCAAATGTCAGTTTGATACATTGCTCCTCAAGAGAAAGAAAGCAAAGAAAGATATGCTGATGATTCTTGATAATCTGGATGAGGAGGTGTTAATGTTAAAATCTGCAGTTGCTTCCCTACAAAAACAAAAGACTTTGACCCCTATTGATGAGGACAAAAAGGGGGAGAAGGTTCAAGAAGCTAAAGCTAAGTCAGTCAAAGCTAAAGCTTTACTATTATTGGCAGATGGAGCAGATCAGATTGAGGGGGAGAAAGAAACAAAGAAAGAACCTGGGCTGACTGAAAAGGCTAAAGGAAAGAGACCTGTAGTAGTCAGCTCAGAAGAATTAGAACCCCTTATGCAGAAAAGAAGAAGAGTGATTCTTAGTGAATCATCAGCCTTAGATGAAGATTCTACTGACAGAATGACATTACAAGAGAGAGCTGACCAGCTTGGGATCTCGGTCGAAGAACTGAGAGGAAGACAATCAGATGCTCAAGCTGTGTTAGCTAGAGAAAAAGAGATAAGAGAACAAAACTTGGCTAAGCTGATCAAAAAGCAGAATGAGGAATTGACAAAACTCAGACTGCCTATCGTGCCCAAGGAAGAAGAAGAGGAACTTCCTATCCAAGATCAAACTGAGGAAGAAGATATAACTCAATGTTATGAAAAATTGTACTTCTCTTCGCAGATTGATTCACTAAAGTTGAATTCAGTTGAAGGGATCATTATCATGGAGTTCGTCTTAAAGAATGGTCAAACACCTTCTCTAGAGCTGAATCAACTTCATAAGCTGGGTTATGAGGAATGGAAGCAAGTAGCAGTGCTCATTAAACAAATGGAAAGGTCCACAGCTTGGAATCAAGTTAAAGATGAGCTGCTGAGATTACTTGCTAGGGCTGATGCGATGCAATTAATACCCAGGTCTGAGATAGCTACCCTACTAACTTCTTTTCATAAAGTTGGAAAGAAGAAGCAATCAAAGCCAGCTGGATTAGCAAATTTAGATAAGTACAGTCTTGTTCTTCCTGAAGGCATAGAGTTTCAAGAGAATACATATGTTGAAAAGCCTCAGAAAGGGTTCATGTACTTGGACAGAAATAGTGAAAAATGTTTCCAGGACTAAACCCTAATATTTATACTTGTGGGGTATCTCAGGTGTTTGCTCTGAGACAACTTGTAGAAAATACTGAACAGACTGCAAGGTTCAGATACAGAATCAACAGAGCAATCAGATCACAAAAGGATCAGCTTCAACATTTACCTAATATGCAAGAAATTCTTTAAGAAATAAATAAGGAAATTAAAGAGTTTGAAGAGCTGCATCCAGAATAGATTAGTTCTATTATAAATTTTACATTAGTTCTAATATTTTTGTAAGCACTATGTGTGCATGATCTATGTGATCAACATATTTGTATTATGATCAGTTCTATTAATACAAATATAAAGTTTGATATGTTCAACTGTATTATGATGTGTTCATAGCTATAAGTCTGATAAGTTCAGCTTAATGAATAAACGGTAAGTTCTTATTCATTTATGTAATTAGTTGGTGTGTTCAACTAAAAATTGGTGTGTTCCAATTTAAATTGATAAGTTCAATTAATATTGATATGTTCAATAAATATTTGATCAGTTCAAATAACAAAATCTTAATAAGTTTAAGATTTAAAACATAATTTTGTTAAACAAACTTAAGAACTGTTTGATGGTTTTGTCATCATCAAATAGGGGGAGTTTGTTGGGAAAATGATCTCATCAGTTTGAATTTGATGAGACAAAGTTAAGTTTGTAAGATGAGTTCTACATATAACTTGAACAGAATTATGAAGCTTAGTCAGACTAAACACTTAGAGTGATTCAGACTGAGTATAAGCTGAATATAAACTGAGCATATGTTGATCAGTTTATATTATACCTTAGTTTGTTTATTAATATGTTTAATAATTTGTGTATGTTACATAAGGTATATATCGAGTAGTCAGCTTGATATGTTTCAATCTGAGTGACTCAGATCAAAAGCAGAGTCAGCTCGACAGAGTTGCTATATATGTTTTAGTCAACTAAGTTAGACTTCTAGTGATGAGTTTATCAATGTACGTGTTAGTTCATGTATGAATTCGGATTTGTTCTCGAAGAACTCAGCTTGATGAGTTTCAAGCTGAGTAACTCAGTCCGAGTGAAGAAGTCAGTTTAAAGATAATTTAAATATGTTTTAAATTCATCTTTATCTCTCTATATATCTACGGCGCGGATAAGAAGACTCCATAATCAAGATTGAATATTGAAGACTCAAGATAAGAAGATTCAAGATTCAAGATTCCGGTTTATCCGAAAGTTAGTTATCGAATTAGGCTAAGTCTAGTTTGTTAGGAACCGTAGCAACAGGATTATAAATACTTATCACCTGATAAGTTTAGAGGTACGACTCAGAGACGATTACAACTAAGTGTTGCAGAGACAAAGCTCACCTCATCGTATGTTTTACGAGTCTTGATCCAGTATCAAGATCTAATCATAGATTGCCAAAGAAGTTCGTGTGTTCGAATTAATCACATTAGTTGTGATATTGGTAAGTAATCATGTATTGATTCAATCTGTGAAAATCCTGTTTACAGAGTTGTCGGTATCTATAATTATATGTTAATTATAGATATCTAAGTTTGAGAGAATTGAGAGATTTATATTAGGTGATTATATATCAAGAGTTGCTTACTTGATAGTCATTGTAATCATCTTCTTATTCAAAGCATTGTAATCATCTTCTGATTAATAAAAGCATTTGATTGATTGTGGTTTGATTTACTGTGTGTAACACTTTTCATTGATTTGTTCAAATTCCGCAGAAAGTGTATTCAACCCCCCCCCCCCCCTTCTACACACTGTTGCTTGTTGTTACTCTCTCATACAATGGACCAACACCTAGCCATGCATTGGTGGAGAGAGGAGGTGAAAAGAATAAAGTTGTAATCTGTCAGAGGGGTTAGCGCCGCTACACACCCAGGGATAGCGCCGCTAACAGCCTAAAGTTAGCGCCGTGATCGCGGCTGAGTTAGCGATAGCCGAGATAGAGCCGCTAACTTTGTCCAGATTACCAACTATCATTATTTATTCTTTCTCACCCTCATCTTTTAGGTAGTTGTAAAGATCAACCCCCAGCATGTGACCCGATAGGCCCATATGTCATCGGCAGTGATCATTTGGCCTACGTGCGTCAGTGGGCATACTCCAACAAACTCCTACTTGCACATGACTCATCGTACCCAATGCATCACAGGCAGAGAGCGGCCTCTAGTAAGACATCTCTGCCCCCAAGTCAGTATGGGTTTTGTCTTCAGCACAAAAACCAAACTGCAGCCCGCGTGAAATGGTCCTATAAATAAGGGATCAAACATCCTTTTGTTCGCGATATCCGTGTGAACACGAGACATGGTACTAAGTCATTCTCCGTTCGTTCACGATTATGATCTCGATCTAGATTGGTGGTGACCAAAATAAATAAGTTAAAATCGATCATAAATCATTGCAAGCTTTGAGCATGGCCATGCAATTTTGGTGTCAGCGACAATCATCGAGGGCCCAGGGATATCTCTCTAAACATAGGAACAAATTCCTTTGACTACACTACCTATTAAAGCGATCATACTTTGTCCAATTACTCCCTTTATAACAGCCAGTTATGGACTGCGTTTGAAAGCAACTAGAACAAAGCAAACCAAAGTGATGCAGACACATGCATATCCGGTATAAGGATGAACTGATATTATCATCCTGATTTACTCATGACGTGTACCATGAAGTGTAATCAGGTGTGGGTCATCCAGTCACTCGAACAATTCAAGTACAGGCGAAGTATTGCATCCCGGTGTTTCAATCCCTATTGAACACATGAAAAATCACTTCTCTCAGTCTTAATTCAGACTTCCTTCCCTAGAAGAATGACCGACTGTGGACATTTAGAATTTTAACACATTCAGGGAATTATAAAACATGCTAAGTTGGAACACAATAAAGATTTAAAGAAATATCCGCAACTTGCGTATTACTAAATCTCCATTTAACAATCGATAAGTACGATAAATACAATACTGTTGAATGTTCCCGATGTTGGATTATGTGCAGAGATAGATAATAGGTACATTGTATCTAATGTTATAAGAGACTAAAGGGTCACACTGCTACACACCCAAATTAGAACAATTGGATTTTACCATAAATCTGTGTGAAAATAATTAATCAGCTGGATTAATTTTTAGAGAGAGAAAGTGAATAATTAATTAGTCGAATTAATTATCAGAAAGAAAATAAATAATAAATAGTTAGTTATTATTTAAGGAGAAATTAAATATTAAGTTTAATATTTAATGGACCAGTTAATTATTATTTAATTAATTTACTAGTAAAGTCCGGGGGGTCAAAGTGAGAGGAATGAAAGTTTAATTAAAGACATGGGTTTTAATTAAACGGGCTTGGGTCCTTTTAATGAGGTTTATAAATAAAGTTTAAACCTTAAGGATTATGAGATACTAAGCATAAGATAACCCTAGCCACCATCTCTCTCTCTCTCTCACGACTAACTCTCTCTCTCGGCTCTCTCTCTCTCTCTCGGCTCTCTCTCTCTCTCGTCGATCGTAAACAACAAGAACATAAGGGTGTTCTCGGTTTTTCTTGTTGTGATCGACACACACATACACACTCAAGGCTTTCGAGTGTTGAAGTTCAGGTAAATCCAGGAGGGTCTAGCAGCCAGTTCATTCGAGGTGCAGTAGTTGTGAACTATCTTTAGCAATCCCAGAATCAAAGCATGTAAGATTCTAAACCTTTGTTATTGGTTGTTAAGAATCTACATAGATCATTTGTTTAAAGATCCTAACCCTTTTTTGGGGTTTAGAGGGTTATGTTCAATTCAGTTCCGGTTTAGGATTGAACCAGTAGAATCAAACCCAGGGCTTGACCAGTTTGTGTCATATAGTGGTTTGGTAAGGCCAAAACCCTTCAATGGTATCAGAGCCTCGGCTCTATGATCTTTTAGTTTGTAGTTTATCTCTTTTTAGGATTAAGGTTCGATTCTTGATCTCCTACTTGTTCTAGGGTTTTTCGAAAATCACAAAGGGCAACAAATACAGTTTGTTTTGTTATCCAGTTTTAAAAGGTTTAATCCTATTAATCAGAAAGTTTAAACAGCTAGTTTAAACGGTTAAAAGGGTTGTGATTTTCGGATAATGACAAGTTTGAATTAAGATAAATTAAACATTTTTGTTTTAATTATTAAACCTTGTTAATCCATTTAATTGATTCGTTTAAATTATATGATCTTCTACTTCATCTCGTTCTTTTTTTCAAGAAAATCGAAAACCATAGGGTGATAAAAACAAGTTTTCTGTTTTTATCCAGATAATAAAAGGTTTAACTTTAACCAGATAGGTTTAAAGAAGGCTTATGTTTAAACGGTTAAAAGATAGGCTTTTTATCTAAAACTTGATCTTAACTAGAAATTTGAACTGTTTCTTTTTAAAGGTTAAAATCTGGTTTTAGGATTATTAATTATTAATGAAACAGTTTTTGGTTACATTGGCAATTAAAGTTTTTGGTTTTTGATTAAATCCATATTTTAATCAGAATGTTAAAACTAGTTATGTTTTAATAGATTAAATTGGAAGGGGATTTAAAAACATTTAATTTTGTGTTAATCGGAAAAATAAACCAACACCACCACCGTGACCGGCGGCGGCAACCGAGATACGGCGGCTGTGTGAGGTGATCGTAGGTGACTGGCGGCGGTTGGCAGTCAGTCGGCAGGCCAGCTGGTCAGCGATGCTCCGTGGCGGCGGTGGTGTGGCTTCGGCTCAGATGCCACGGCCCAAGGGGGTTTCGGCCCAGGTGGGTCTCAGCCCAAAGGGGTTTTGGCCCACGAGGGTTCTTGGCCCAAGGAGCTCTCGGCCCAAGTGGCTAGCGACCAAGGGGTTTCGGCCCAGGAGGGTCCTCGGCCCAAGTGTAGTTCACCCAATTTTGGATTCCCGATTAAATACAAAAGAATTATTAATTTTTTTAAAAAAATTAATAAGTTTTATATAAACTAGTGTTTTATATATTTTAATTAGTTTAGTTAAAATATATAATTTTGGATGTTTATTACGACTAGTATAAACTCCAAAAGTAAGTTTATATGAGGAAATGGAGAAACAAACAAGATGATATTTAAATGACCAAATTTGTTAGGTTTAAGTTTTTGGTAAAACGAGTAAAAACCTAACATAGGATTTCATTCAAATTTTGAGTGAAGTCAAGTTTTTTCAAAGGTTGGTTGGAAAACAATTTTGGTCAAGTTATTTTAAATGTTTTAGAAGATCATAATTCTCATTTTTGGGTTGATAGTTATTGATCAAAAGGGTTTATGAGAATGGTTAAGCGAATCAGTTTTTGCTTTATCGGATAGTTTATTATTTATATATCTTTTAACTGCATGGTTGATATATATATATATATATATATATATATATATATATATATATATATATGTGTGTGTGTGTGTGTGTGTGTGTGTGTGTGTGTGTGTGTGTGTGTGTGTGTGTGTGTTGATTATATATATAGTGCGTGGTTGTGGTATATAGCTATAGTTTTGCCGACTTAGGACTCGTTTTTCTTTTCCTTTTGTTTTTTGGTTTTGGGAAGGCCTGCGTGCCAATTACAATACCTTTCTGAATGTTATTTTGTACTAGTTCGGGGAGGCCTGCGTGCCACTTACAACCCCATTTATTATTGTAATTTGTAATAGATTAGTTGTAGTTTAATCCCTTGACCAAGATGGATTTCAAGAAGGTGTTCAAGGTGATGGCTTGCACGGAAACCGGATACTTCGGAGGAGGTGTCAAGGCAAGTGGGAGCAGTGCATCATGAAGGCGAATCCGAGTTCTCTTATCCTTAGGATTGACATTAGGTTTAGTTGGCAAAACTATTAGTTTTATCTGTGTGATTGTGTTTTATTTACTGCTTATTCATACATATGTTATATGTGTATGATGCTAAATAAAAAGGGGTTTAATAATAGCTAATTATTAAACAGAGAAAAACCACGATTCATGACAAACTAGAATACGACTACAGATTGCTAGTCGTATTAATTAAATTTTTTACAAATTTAAAGTTTTGTCAAGATTATAAGTTTAGAACTTATAAAACCGTTTTTTGCGCCTAGTGAATGTACACATGTAAATCGTATTTTTAAAACAGTTGGTTTTAAAAAGGTTTTTCACAAACTGGAAAATTAAGTTTTCGATTTAAACTTAATTATAAAACCCAAGAAAAATCTTACATCAGTGTGCTACCCACCAAATGATACACCTTTCCTGTTAAACGGTACTCGGGTGTCGGAAGTGCCCAAACCTTGGGCATCCGGGTTCAAACCATTACGGGAAAGGGTGTGAAAGATTCTGCAATAATCGGGAGTCCCGGCCAGAATTCATACTGTCTTAGGTGGTGCGATCTATTTTGGTGATAACCGGGAGTCCCGGCCCAAAAAGCACTAGAGTAGAGTTAAACATACTAGACTAGGTCTAAGTACTCAACGAGGTTCTAGGAGTCGTATCAGTTAGGTACAATTGGTACAGGGTGTTACCTACCAGAAATAGCATGACTTGGCGGGAAGTGCCCAAACCTTGCGTCAAGTATGTGAAATATGGGTCCTAGGTCTCATATATATTATTTATGGGTTTGATGATATATGTTAGAAAAGTTTATTCGCAATTACTAATTAAACCAGGTTTTAATTTGTAGATGGCAACCAACGTTACCAACACTAACTACCTCACTCTTCGCTCTATCCTTGAGAAGGATAAGCTCACCGGACCTAACTTTCTCACTTGGGAGAGAAATCTCCGGATCATGCTGAGGCACGAGAGAAAGTGGTACGTCGTAGAACAACCTCTAGGGAACCCTCCTGCCAACAATGCCAGGGCAGAAGTCAGGGAGGCTTTTCAGAAGCGCTCCAATGACGCCCTGGACGTAAGTTGCCTCATCCTTGCAACAATGAGTCCAGAGCTGTAGACAAGCATGATGGAAACTCCTGCTTACGACATGATGTTGGTGAGGTAGCAATATCAAACCTTAATCAAACCTATCTATTAAGTAAAATAGGACTTGACGTTAACAAAACCATATATTCATTTTTGGACTTAGATTGATGAAAAACATGTATTGTTTTTCTATCTGAGACTTAAAGAACTTCTAAGTAAGAAATGTCAGCTGACGAATCATAGTGTCAGCTGAACACTGAGTATCAGCCAAAGTACCAGCTTCAGAAAGATCAGCTGAGAAGAAAAGATCAGTCAAAGAGCATCAGCTGAGGAATTACACTGGATCAGCTGATGGCCTAGAACCATCAGCTGATGAAGATTTCAAGATCAGCTGAGCAGTCAAGGATCAGCTGACACAATCACAGTTATCAGCTGATGCCTCCCATCTGTCAGATAAGGTATTTCGTACATATCCAATCTTTTCTTTATAAGCTGACTATACTCAAATGATTAGCTGAGCCCTTGAGAACAGCTGACAGTTGAGTTAATCAGTTTATTAGCTGCTGCTACAATTTGTATTATCAGCTGAGCAATTTGATCAGCTGAGCAAATCTAGTCAGCTGAGTTTTTCACACTTATCCTTAGCTGAGCAAAATTATATTTGTGGTTCAGTGTCTGTTAACTGAGTCTTTATTGTATATCTCAGATTAATAGCTTTTCTATGTATTATTTTCTTAAAGTCAAAGGCAGAACATGTGTTGTTCTTAGTATGCCTTAGATCTTTCTTTTATAAAAGTACTTAGCACTTTTTGGATCTGCAAATATACAAAAAGGATAGATCTTTATCCCCTGGAAAAGGAGAAAGATACTCTTGAAAAGAATATCTCGAAGATATGATGTTAAGTATGGCTGGCAACTCCATACTTGGTAAAGTCAAATCTTCAGAAAGCATGGTGTCGATTAAAGCACAAGCATGGAAGGATAAGGTTACTTTCTCATGAAATAAAGGTAGTAATTTAATAATATAATAATAGATAGTGGGTATACTCATTACTGAAAAGTATGTTCACTTTACACAATTTGTGTATAAAGTTAACTTACTTTTCACCCACTAACTTTATCTATTATAATATTATTAAACCGAGTACCTTTGTCTCCTTCTCTCTTCATCAACCCGGACGCACCTTGCTTATATATACTCATGCATTGAAACATGCTAAGTATGCGTTGAAAAGCACTGAAATCCATAAGTTGAGAATTAGAAGAGTTAGCATTTTACTTTCAGTGTAACAAACTTGTTCATGTGTTGAACGTCTTAGACATTAGTTGTTTAAGATTAGCATTGTCTATGTGTTAGACAAAATTAGTTGCCACCTTTTATTGAACTTAGATTTTCCGCATCTAGTTCATGTAATTCTTGATTAACATCAATAAGAATTATATAAAAGTAAACCGTGTGTCTCTTAAATTTTAATTTGCTAAAGTTTGTATTCAACCCCCCTTCTACAAATATTTGTTGTTGTAGTATCCATTCGGGACCAACAACTGGTATCAGAGCAGGCTAGATAATCCATATCTAAGATCTGTTTGGCTTACTCTTCAACTGCTTCTACCCTACACTACAAAATGGCCACTTTTGTTGCTGCCTCTAATGGTTCTTCTAACAATGGTTCACTCACAAGGTGTGCTATATTTGATGGAGAGAACTTCTCTCTCTGGAAGAGTAGAGTTCTTCTCTATATGTCAAGCCTTGATGATGTGATGCTTAAAACTGTTACTGAAGGTCCTCATGTTCCTTCCTCAACTATCCAAGTAACTGAAGCAACTGATGAAGCTCCTGCTGTTGAAAGACTGATTATTAAACCTATAAATCAGTGGTCTGATGAAGACAAAAGGCTTGTTAATCTTGATGTTAAAGCAAGAACAACCTTAGTCTCTGCACTACCAAATGATGTCTATCATCAAGTTCTTAACTGTAAATATGCAAAAGAGATGCTAGACACTTTGACTGTTGCATATGAAGGCACTGAAAAAGTGCAGGAGAACAAGAAACTCCTTCTGGTTAGAGAATATGAGTTCTTCTTTGCTCATAAAGGTGAAAGTCTCACTCAGACTTACACCAGGTTCAACTGCCTCATTAATCACTTAAGAAGGGCAGATGTTCACAAAAGCAATAAGGAACTTATAAACAAGTTTCTAGACTCTCTCCCAGAATCTTGGGATCATTTTATCACTGTGCTTAAACATGGTGAGAAAATCAAGGGTCTTTCACTGGTTGGTTTATATGGAAATCTTATGAATCATGAACAATCAGTGAAATAAAGGAAGATTTCTACCAAGGATATGAAGGAGGGTGCAAAAGCTCCATCTACTGCCCTTGTGTCTGAGGATACAAGATCTAGGAGTTTTGCTGCAGTTATGGATGAGTCCAGTGATGAGGAGAAAGAGGAGGAATCTTCTGATGAAGAGCAAGTGGCTGATGGGGATGAAGTTCTGGAGAACATGGACAGCATTGAAGCTGCTGTTGAGCAGGCTGCCATGTTGGTTAAAAGGTTCAAACCTTTCTTGAAAAGAAAGGGTGTCAAGAGGTTTGAAAGGAAACCCTTCAAAGGAGAAAGAGCCATGTCAAAACCAAAGGCTTCTGAAGGTTGTTTCTCTTGTGGCAAGACTGGTTACTATGCCAGTGAATGTAAGTCCAAAGGAAACACAGGATTCAAGGGTTCTGTTAGAACTGTATTATTGTAATAGAATAGGAGTTCAACAATAGTTGAGGGTGCTTATTGTAAATATACCTTATAGGTATATAAGCCTTGTGCTACACAAGGAAATGTAAGGATTGCCACAGTGAAAGAAATATACTATGTGTTTATGAAGGTGAAAATGAGATTCTCTCTCAACTTTTCATAGTTATCTTAGCAATCCTTCATTCTACCGCTTGTTTATTCCTATCAATTGGTATCAGAGCCAAACTTGTTTTTGGCTCGTGATTGTTCAAAAGAAGACAAACTCAAGCTCTAAGAAGAAAAAGCTCTCGGTTTTGCAAAGGTTCAAGAATGTCAGTTTTATTCAAGATAAACTCAAGCTCAAATGACTTTTAAAGGTAGAACTCATTAAAGGTATAAACTACATCTCCTTTAACTTTCTTTTGAGTTGTTTCGATAGTCTTACAAAGGTTACAAAACATTCTTTGAAGAAAAAAACAAACCGTGGGTGTTTTTATAAGTATTAACTCAAGAAGGTCATTAAATACCCACTTTTTCAACATTAAATTTTCTGGGTATTTAAGCATTTATGGTGTTCTTGGTCTGAAAGTACAACTGGAAAAAGAAGAAATCGAATTTTATAATTTATTTAATTATAAATTCATAATAGATTAAGTGTTGTACAAGAAAAATCAAGTACTTGCCATACCAATCAAGTACAAGTGGTTAGACACTATTCAGGGTATGGCAATCTGATTTAACAAGGACACATCAGAGTCTATCAGCCGGTTCCTTGGTTAATGCGATTGACTCTTGGGGCGGCTTATAGAATTTTGTCAAATTAGAACACCTAAGTGTTAATCAAATAGCTATAAGCCAAGTTCAGTGAATCGCATGCGATTAGACTGTGCGGCTTATAGAAGCAGTTGATAAGTTTACCTGAATCGCATGCGATTAACACTTACATCTATCAGCCGGCTTGTAAAGGGAATCGCACGCAATTGAAAGGTTTCTATTTGATTCGCACTTGATTGACAGGACTAACAGATTATTTTCTAAGTTTTTGATGAAACAGGATTGATTCGCATTCGATTAACCATCAAAACTAAGTTCTTATTCTGCTTGTTTTCAAGGACACCTAATCGCATTCGATTGACCTGTATTCGCATTTGATAATACAAATCCCAATAAAGTTATTCCTTATACTTGGACAAGTGATTGACTCTTTGGACTTGAATTAAAGAACTCTAAGACGTTTGGACTTAATCAAACAATCTAATTCATAATTGAATTTAATTTAAATCAGATTTAATACAAAATTGAAATTCACAAGACTTAGTTCGTTAATCAATCATTCAAATCACTTTAAAATCAGGACAAGTTTTTCGAACAATCAAACCATCTTACAAGTAAACGATCATTTCTCACAAACATCACTAATCATGTCAAGTTCAAATGAAATGATGTCCATTGGCACCGACACAAAACCTCCTGTTTTGTTTCGAGGGGAATACAATGTCTGGAAAGGAAGGTTCATGGACTTCCTCGAGCACAATGAACTCTTCGGTGACAAGATGATTGAATGCATCAACAAAGGAAACACCAAATTCACGAAGGTATTTGAAGCAGATCCAGATAACAACCCTGGCATTCCCAGACATGAAAGAGAGAAGACTCATGATGAGATGACCAATACAGAAAGAGAAACAAAGAAATGCTTAGAAGCAATGCTTAGAAGATAGTTCTTCTAGTGTGTGTTTGTGTGTGTGTTCGGTTAGAGAGAGAGAGCCGAGAGTAATGTAGAGAAACACAAACACAATATATGTTGTAAAATGCAAAGCTTGTATTGAAATGTGGGGGAAATGCCTTTATATAGCATTTCCCTAACTTTGAGTAATTACATATTACACCCCTCACTTTAATATTTCTAACAATCTCCCCCTAAGTGAGGTGTGTAATCATTCACAACAAATTAATACATAAAACTATTCATAAGCAGATTTGTTGCGAATGCCGAATGCCACTTGCCACTTTCTGATTTCTCTCCTGCTTGCCAGTGCTTTCTTGATCTTTTCTATTGCATTGTATACCTGGGAATGTTCTTCATCCGTGTACGCTGCTCGGTTATCCCAAACCTTTTGATGAATCTTGTGATGAAGGATTTTCAAGGTGCCATCAGAATACCCGTTGAGTTCATCTAGTCTGATGAAGATCTTTTCGCCTTTTGTATTCTTGGAGACAACCCCTCGAGCACCTTTAAAGTTGGGATGACCATCATAGATAACAGTCAACTCTTCAAGCTTTTCTAGATCTGGATGATTCTGATTAGGCTTAAGAAGATTGACCTTCCGATAGTTATTCTCAGCCCCGAGCTGGATATCATGTTCCTCAAAGAACTCCATAAGATTTCTCATGTACCTCATTAACGCAACTCTACCAAATTCTTAATCAGGCCATTTTCCCTTTTTCTGGGAAAGGATGTCAAATATTAAGCTGATGTCTTCGATGTTCACATACCTCAAATATGCTTCAGTAAGAAAGTATGTGAGGTTGTTAGCTCTCTTGACATGAAAGATGGCATATTTTATGTTGAAGTTGGTTTCGGTATCAACACTGAGAAGGTCACTTATGGGATACTTTGATTTGATATCTTCTGGTTTGGTTTTGGAACGAGTAAGAATATGATCATATCTTCTTCTTTGTCTATCATTCATGTTTCTCAGCTCGGGCGAGATAACCTCTATCAACTGACTGCTGAAGATCTCTGATATTCTTTCTTCAAGATTGGCAGCATTGACAAAGAATGGTTTCCATATCGGATTTTCTGCAGCGTTTCTTGTAAACATATTCCCGGTATCAAGACCAGGATCTCCCCGATACACTGGTGGAGCAGGAGGTACTATGAAGTGTGGTGGCATGGGTCATTCAGACTCTTGTCTGAACTTTTCAGCTGCCTCTCTTTGTTTGTTTCTTTCAAGTACGTCAGCAGCTGATTCTTGAAACCGACCAGGAGGAGGAGGGAAAGTTTCATGAACTTCAATATTAATCCCACTGAGAACCCTGGATACGTCGAAGATTGATTTCTTTTGTTTAGGCTTTCTCCTAGCGTCCCTTCTAGAAATTGCTTCCCTTTCTTTTCTTTTCAGTGCAAGTTCTCCTTCACTGGGAATATCATCAAATCTGTGGACAATTCTAGGAGAATCTGGACGTGCAGCAATCTCGACGTATTCATCAATACCCTTGAATAGATTTTCCATCTCAGGATCCTCAGCTTCCTCCTCTGGTTGAGTAGAGCTGCTTTCTCCCATATGCCTTGCAGGTGATGTGTGTATGGACTCATATAAATCTTTCATTTCTTCTTCTGAGTCGCTTGACCATTCAAACATCTCGGTATGGGGCTGCTCCGAAGGTATCTCACCTTCTTCAAGATCACTTGGCCTCGGTTCAGTTTGTTGCTGGGGTACATATAGTATAATCTGTTTGTCAGCATTCTCTTTCTGTTGTAATTCATAAACTTCATCTGCCGTTAATGATTCGGATCTATGTTGTTGACCCTTCTAGCTTCCAGATCCAGCAGAACCTGTATATGTAGATAAGTATCTGCTCAATGATGGTACTGGTACAGTTGTGGCGGAGGGGGTTGTGATATATCTTCTTCTTTTCTCCCCCTCGGGACGATCATCAGGATCTTGATCATCCCGCCTCCTTTTTGACCCCTGAGCCTGGGCCTGACAGGTTTGTTCAAGTACCGTTAGCCGGTCAGTAACTTTTTGCAGGGAAGTATAGAACCCTCTTGTCACCCCATCAATCTTGCTGTTTACATCTTCATGAAACTCTGTAAATTCATCCAAGGAGATTCCCTGTGGACGTAGTTCAGTTTGCAGAGTAGTCAGAAGGTCTTGATTATAAGCAGAGTCTGGCCTTTGTTCAATCAGTTTAGCATAGAGGATGCTTTTTAAGGCGTCGACCGATAGTGAAGTGACATCCGGTTGAGATTGAGGGACCGTTGCTGGAAGACGAGCTGCAAGTAGATTTTCAATACGCGACAATTGCTCAGTCTGTTCCCTGGAATCCCTTTCGATCCGATCCAACTTTAGATTTGTCTCCTGCAGTTGTTGGCAGATTGGAGACACGGCTTGGTTGATAGCATTGTTAAGATCTGCACGTGTAACAAACCCGGAATCACTAAGACTTCCGGTTGAGGTACCTACCACAGAGGCAGGACCACCTACTGGAGCAGCAGGGATGTTGGCTCCAGCAGGATTTCCTTCCGATCCTCGAATGGCACCTTGAGAGGTACCACCTACGGAAGTTGCGGAGACTTGTTGAGTCAACAAGCTCAGTGCATCTATAGTTACCTTGTGTTGTTCAAGATATGCGGATATCCGCGGCAAATCAAATCGTGCACGAAGAGGAGTCGAGGACGAGGGAGGCAGTCCTCTGTTTTCAATAGGTCCAACACCCAATTGGGGTTGGCCTAGATTGTGTGCTATAACCCTGTGCAATAAAGACGGTGCCTGTTGAGAGACACCGTAGTAGCTTGGTGAGGCAGAAACTTGCACGGGTGGGATAACCGCGGCTTGTTCAATACGAGCACCAGCAGTGCTAGGACTCATATTAGATGTGGCTTCCCGGCTTTCTTGGTTGAGGGGTCCCTCAGCACTCACATTTTCTTTTCTTACCTCCTCTCTTTCACTCATACTTCTATCCTCTTCTTCTTCTCCACTGCCAACTCCATAACCAGCATATTGATTTGGGTCAAGGAAAGAATCAGGAGTGACAGAGCCTACCTCAAAAGATACATCTGGAGATTGAGAAACTGGTGGGATGTCATGTTCAGGAGCAATTATCACATTATGAATGACAGGGGCAGTATGTGGATCAGTTAATTTCATGAAAGAAGGGGTACTTTCTGCTGGTTGGTCAATGGGGTGCTCAGGGGTGCCCATGGGAGATATAACAGTTTCAAAGGCAGGGGCACCTCGTGGATGAGATGCAGACTCATCAGATGAACTGGATGACTCAGACATGTCAAGACCAAGTTCAGTTAGTACAGCTTGGGTGCGGGTGGATTGAGAAAGAGTTTGTATAATGGCTTGAATGGTCGCGGGATCATATGTATCCCCTCCCTCTCTACTCTCAACACCTTCACCCTCTTCTCCACCCCTCTCAACATTTTCTCTCTCCACTTCCCTCTCAGCATCTCCCACAGATGATTGAGGCCTATTTGCTATATCCTTACTCGGTGCTACTCCTCCTTGGGTAGGTATGGCCGGCTCTGGCACAACCATAGGAGGTATTCCTACACTCTCCCTATAACTCTTAACAATATCATTTTGTTCACAACGATTTAAGAGAGATACAGGGAAGGGTCTTGGAATAGGCAGATTCGTCGGGTTAGCAGGTTTAATATGAAAAAAGAGTTTTGGAGAAATAGAAGGTAAACCTGTCCGACGAGGGATATCAGCATTCCGCTCCATTACATACTGGATGATCATTGGTATGAAGCGATGGTAAGGCAGCATGTTCGAATCCCTCTTCTTTTGGGAATTCTTCCTAAGCATAGTAGCTTTGATGTCCTGGAAGAGAAGGAATGCATAGTCCACATGCATATGCGTCGCAGCTCCTACAAAGATTTTAAGTTGATGTTCCGTTGGAAATTCGTAGCCTGAGTGCTTTGGAGTGAGACATCTTTGAAGCACCGTCATGAATGTATTATATTTTGGGTGCAAGCCGGTGCGTTTGAATTGACCTTTCCTGATGAGCTCACCGTCATATCCCATCTCCCTTATTGTTGTAAGACATGCATCCTCATCGGGGATGTCCTCAAAGTCTGTTGCTGGAGGTCTGCTGTCTGCTTTGGGTAGAGCAAAGATTGTTCTGAGGCGACTAAGAGATATATTGACTTGAAATTCGTCGACCTCTGCATGAATTACCTCATAACCTCTGTTATTTTCCCTCACATCACATGTTTTCCAAAATTGTTGCACATATAATTCAGGAACATGTATGCCTGTTGTGGCTGGGTTATAGGTCAGTAGATGGTTTAGGGGATGAATTTTGAGAATCTCAGTGACAATGGGGTAGGTTGGGTTTTTGAGTTTGGTTAGGTCAACATAATGGTTGTTTTCATGGGAGCCAGTGTTAAGAAACTCGGCTCTGGGCATGATCTCCTCTGGGTCACGTTCAACTTGTGCCATCTTATCTGTCAAATAGATAAAATAGTTAAATTTAAAATTAAGAGATATGCAAGAAAACAACATTCAGTTTTGAATATTTGGTCAAACTTTTGATAAGTGAGTAAAATTTGACCAAATTGACCCAACGTTGACCAATGTTGAATAAATGTTCAAACACCCAAGTGTTGAACCCTCACTGTGTACATGATGATTTTCAGCATAAAAAAGTTGTTTTGATACTGCAAAAGTGTCAATTAGTTAGTACTGAACAACTTTGTAGTACTTGAACATGTTCCAAAACTCACCCTAAACAATACCAAATTGTATGTGTAAGTTCATACTTCCCAAGAACATGAAGAATACTTTTTGAGTTTTTTGAAATATTTTTACATCAAAGTGTTCCCCATGTGATCAAAATACCCATCGCAAACATTGTTTCATCAAACAAGTTTGTTTCGAGTACCAAAAGTCCACTTAAAGTCTCGATATTCTCATTCGCATATCAGTGTTCTAAGACCAAAAAGTACCATTTTAACTCAAAATCTTCAAAATGTAAACCATACAAGTTGTTACCTTTTAGATTAGAAGTATTTTGATACTAAAATTGCAAATGTTGGCAGAGTAACGAGATGATTTGTATGTTAACGTAATCAAGAACTCGAGAGAACACTTTGTAAATTTTGAATAACGTAAATGAAGAATGGTAACTGTTGGGGTAACTTGTAGCAGTGTAAAAAGACACATGTCGAGCCCTGATTGGGTGGTGCAACGGTTAAAAAATGCGGCTGATAGAAGTTTCGATGCGGCTGATAAGAGTTTTCAATCGCATCCGATTCACACTGTGGTGTGTTAATCGCATGCGAATCAGCTTGGGTGTTAGAACCATGGCATCCGAATCGCATGCGATTCACACTATCTGAGCTTAATCGCGTGCGATTCAACCTTAGACTGAATAGCATGCGATTCACACTAACTTAGCTGAATCGCGTGCGATTCAACCTTTGTCCAAATCGTATGCGATTCACACTTAGACAACATTGCATTCGATTGACACTTGTTTCTCACAACCTTTTCACATGCAATTAAAACCTTTAACATTTGCATGCGATTCACTCACATAGCTTAATCGCATGCGATTGAGCTATTACTTGAAAAATTTGAGATATCTGAATTTTGAGATTATGAAAGTTAAATTTTCAGATATGGTTGATGTGAGTGTTTGTTTGACACACTCCCCCTAGACTTTTGCATCTCTTTATGAGGAATTTTTTCGAATGTTTTAGAGAAAGTGTCTGTTGTCAAATTTCTCCCCTACACATGTGTAATATGTGTATGTGTATGAAATTCTCCCCCTACACATATGACACAGGTGTTGCATTATGAAGTCAAACCCCCTACACAAAGTGTCTTTTCTCTGTAGCATATGCATGATATTTCTCCCTCTTGAAGAATGCAGTTGTTAGCTGCATAGAGAACAAACAGTGTAACACCAACTCTAAACAAAAGAAAAAAAGAAAAAAAAGGTAACAGTATGCTAGATTTGTAGATTGAGCATGCCTAACTTGGATACCAACACAGTAAATCGACTTTCGTCTAAAGGTTTGGTAAACAGGTCAGCCAGTTGATTTTCAGTAGGCACATATTGTAGCTCAATTAATCCTTTCTCAACGTTATCTTTTATGAAGTGATAGCGAATGTCGATATGTTTGGTTTTAGAGTGGTGTACCGGATTGCAGGAGATGGCAATGGCAGATTGAGAGTCGCATAACAATGGTATTTTGTCATACCTGAGGCCAAAGTCTGAGAGTTGTGTACGTATCCATAGGCTTTGGGAACAGCACATTGCAGCAGCAACATACTCAGCTTCTGCTGTAGAAGTGGATACATAGTTTTGTTTCTTTGAAGCCCAGCAGACTAAACGATCTCCCAGAAAGTGTGCACTACCAGAGGTGCTTTTCCTATCAATCTTGCAACCGGCATAGTCAGCATCTGAATAAGCATGAAGATCTAGATTGGAGTCCTTGGGATACCACAGTCCTAGATTCATGGACCCTTTGAGATATCTGAAAATTCGCTTAACTGCTAGCAGATGTGACTCCTTGGGATTGGCCTGAAACCTAGCACAGACACACGTAGAGAACATGATGTCTGGACGACTTGCAGTGAGATATAGTAATGATCCAATCATCCCACGGTATGTCTTGAGATCCACCGGAGAACCATCAGGATCTGCCGATAATTGTGATTTGGCCGCCATTGGAGTTGAGATAGGGTTGTAGTTGAGCATATCATACTTTGTGAGAAGATCTTTAATGTACTTGGATTGGCAGATGAAAGTGCCATGACTCAACTGTTTAACTTGAAGTCCTAGAAAGAATGACATCTCACCCATCATACTCATTTGGAACCTGTTTGACATTGTCTGTGCAAACTCTTCACTGTTCTTTGGATTTGTAGATCCAAAGATGATGTCATCCACATAAATTTGGACAAGGATTTTGTCCCTACCTTTTGTCTTTGTGAACAGAGTGGTGTCTGTCTTTCCTTTGGAGTAGCCTTCCCCTATCAGATATTCAGATAAGACATCGTACCATGCACGTGGAGATTGTTTTAAGCCGTACAGAGCCTTATCTAAAATATAAACATGATTAGGGTATGAAGAATTGATGAAGCCCTCAGGTTGTGAAACGTAGACTTCTTCTTTGAGTACCCCATTTAGAAAGGCTGTTTGGACATCCATTTGGAAGACTCGAAAGCTCCTTGAAGCTGCATATGCAAGAAATAAGCGTATAGCTTCAATTCGAGCAACAGGAGCAAAGGTTTCATCATAGTCGATACCCTCCTGTTGATTGTATCCCTTAGCAACCAACCTTGCTTTGTTACGAATGACCACTCCATCCGAATCCCGTTTGTTCTTGATCACCCATTTAGTTCCAACAACAGATTTGCCATATGGAAGAGGAACTAATCTCCATACTTTGAGACGAGCAAACTGATGTAATTCTTCTTGCATAGGTAGTACCCAGTCCGGATCATTCAGTGCCTCACAAGTCTTTGTGGGTTCAATCATGCTTAAGAAACCTGCAAATTAGCACTCGTTAGCTGTGGCTGACCTTGTTTGAATGCCAACAGAGGGATCTCCAATGATATTCTCCTCAAAGTGATGTCGGATCCATTTTAGCTCATGCGAGTTAGAGGAGGAAGGGATGAGATCTTGAATATGTGGCGCTTCCTCTTCCATTTCTCTGGAGAAGTTTGGATCGGAGTCGAACACAGGTGAGTTCTCCTGATCAACTATTGGTTCTGTCACAGGGGATTGTGTGACAGAAACAGATGTAGAATCCTCAGCAAATGGATTCGTTTCAGTGATTGTTGTATCTGTGATCGGGTCGCTTATCTGTGCACCTGCATTATCCCTGTTGTTAGCCAAAATATGGGAAGAGTCAGATCTAAAGAAATCAAACATGAAATCGAGATTATTATAAGAAGTAGCGGGAATGTCTGATTCTTTAGAGGTAAGAACTGGTCCGGAACTGGTATGTTCAGAAGCAAAAGTGTTGGACTGTGGTGGGGAGTCAGAGACAGTCAATGTATCATCAAATGTTACATTGATACTCTCGATGATGCTCTTTGTGCGTGTGTTTAAAACTCTATATGCTTTTGAGATGGTAGAATAACCTAAGAAAATAGCTTCATCAGCTTTCGGAGCAAATTTTCCTAGATTATCCTTTTCATTTAAGACAAAACACATATTACCAAATACATGGAAGTATTTGATATTAGGTACAATGCCATTTGCCAGTTCATAAGGAGTTTTATTAAAACGTTTGTTAATGAAAGAGCGATTCTGCGTATAGCAGGCAGTGTTAATAGCTTCAGCCCAGAAGGAAGGAGGGAGCCCAGAGTAAGAAAGCATTGTTCGGGCAGCTTCAACCAGAGTTCTGTTTCTTCTTTCAACAACACCATTTTGTTGAGGTGTGTAAGCTGCAGAGAACTGATGGTTGATCCCAACTAGGTCACAGAAATTTTGCAGAGTGTTGTTCTTGAATTCCGTTCCATTGTCTGTTCGAATGGAGACAACACTTTGACCATATTTATTCTGCTGCTGTTTAAGGAAAGTGATGATCGTTGGAGTAGCTTCATCCTTAGAGCGCAAAAATTTGACCCAAGTATACCGTGAGTAGTCATCCACCATGACCAGGATATACTTCTTCCCATGTTTAGACTGTATTCTCATTGGACCGCAGAGATCCATGTGCAGGAGATCCAAAGGCTTGGTTGTGCTGAATGCTTGCTTTGATTTGTGTGAGGCCTTCTTCATCTTCCCCTTTTCACAATCAGCACACAAATGATCCTTGTTGAACTTCAGTTTGGGTATACCTCTCACCAAGTCACCATTGACTAGTTTGTTTATGTTTTGAAAGTTTAGGTGAGAGAGTCTTCTGTGCCAGAGCCAAGTAAGATTATTGGAGGCTTCTGACAGAAGACACACAGATGTAGGAGAGTCATTTCTGCATCCTGCAAGTACTTCATCACCGGTTTCTGTGATCACTGAGCATTTGTTCTTTTTAAATACAACCACCATGTCTTTGTCACAGAACTGACCGATGCTGAATAAGTTATGACCTAGCCCTTCAACATATGAGACTTTCTTGATCTTGATGTGCTTCTTCTCAATGTCTCCGTACCCCAAAATTGGTGCAACATTATCATTCCCAAAACGTACATTCCCGGAGTACTTAGGAACATAATTCTTGAGAAGACTTTTGTTGCCGGTCATATGTTTGGTACAGCCGGAGTCAAGGTACCACAAGTGAGGCACCTGCAAAAAGAGAATAAATCACGTTTAGGTCCCCATTTAGATATGGGTCCTTGATTGTTAGTCTCTAAGTTGGGTTGAGTAACAACTGTTGGTTTTGATGATGATGAAACTTCTAATGATCTATTCTTCGGTACCCAAATGGACTTAAGCTTTGGACGTGAAGGAATAGATTTGGAAGAAATTTGCTGAGAAGAAAGTTTCCGCACCACTGTTGGTTTGACAGTTGATGGAATCGGAGGTTTCGGATTCGGTAGAGTTGCGGAAGCGTTATATTTGCGAATCCATGGTTGAGAGGAATTCTTAAGAATTCTTTGTGGCCTTGGTGCATCAACTTGCTGTCGCGGAAATGGAACACTGCGATTAGCAGGTTTTGCTACTCGTTGAATGGATGATGACTTGGGTTTCGAAGATTTTGAGATTTTGGAAAGGGAATTGCGAGAACGCTTTTGAGAATGCAAGTGTTTTTCCTATGCAATCCAAGCCCTTTTAAATGCTTCATAGCCCTGCCGTCTGTAGACTTCCAGTTCCTTGATCGTGAGTAATCGGTTGGATTTGTTTAAGCGTTTAAGAGCATGTGATTGACGAGTGGTGATCCATTGATTAATGACGTAGCCTTTTGAATTTAAAAATGGAACACAGATTTGATTAGCATAAAAATCAGTCCAATCAACACATGGTTTAACACCTAAAGTCTTTCTCAATTGATCATAGCAACAATTAAATTCACAGTGTCCATGAGTACAACCATCACTTATACAAAACATGGTAGAAGCAATTTTACCTTGTGAACTGGAATGATTACAAACAGAATCAAACATCAAAATGTTTTCACAGACAGGTTTCAAATTTGAACACCTCCTAGTGGATCTAGGAATAGCTCTTTTCCATGATGTATTTATTTCAAACTTCTTGTTTCCAGCCTTCTTCACATCTGCAGCAGAGGATAAAAGATTAGAATGAAGTCGTGGTCGACTGGCTGCAGCTTGTGATGATTCAGGTACTTCTATGTGCACACAAGTGGTATCAGAGCCAAAGGAGTGAAGATCTATTGGTGTTATCATCAACAAATCGAGATTTGAAGATCAAAGGGGCTGTTCATCGAAGAAAAAGGGGCTGATCATACGGGTTTTCAACTCAAGATGTTATTTATGATCTGAAAATAGGGGTTATCGTTGGAGAATCGAGCAACATCTACTGTTCTTTGATCGAAAAAGGTAAACTCAACTGTTCTATACACGAAAAAGCAGAAAAATCGAAGTTTTCTCGGGTTTATTGTTCATGCCTTGAATTTATTGCTTCATCTACGAAGGCATCATTTTTACGTGGTTTTGGTTCAAATTTTAAAAGAGAAATGGTCGAAAATGTTATTTGAATCAACCACAAGAAAATCGATTTTAATCTTACCGAGTATGAAGATTCTGAAATTTTATCAAGAACAGTTGGAAAAATAAAGAAGAAAGTAGATCTGAGATTTTGATTTCAAAAAGGATAAAAACACAAAAAAACTGGTGTTTGTGTGTGAAATCAAGTGCTGGTATGGGTGCTGGAGTGTGGAACCTGCACAAGTAAAGATCACATCAGGTACAAGTGGGTAGACACTATTCAGAGTAAAGTCAACATATGTGAAAGTGACATCTCAGACCCTATCAGCCGCATCCATGGCTATCACATACGATTGAGCTGAATTTGGTTAAGTATTGGGTCTCTATCAGCCGCATCTAGTCAATCGCATGCGATTCAATCGTATGCGAATCAATCGCATATCCAATCGCACGCGATTCAACCTTAACCATTCGCACGCGATTCAATCTGAGCTCGACCCCAGCCATGGGCTCTGCCCCTTGGACCCCGCCAGGGGTTGCCACCCCTTGGACCCCGCTATCAGGGGCGCTGCCCCCGAACCCCCGTCGTCGTTCTGACTGTTTTAAGTTGCCACCTTGATTTCTATGTCAAAGTGTTTGGATTTTTTGACTGAGTCAGGAGTTCTCAAAGTTTCAGTTATCATTCTGATGTTTCTAGATTTGGGTTAGCTTTGGGTCATTACTACCATGTACTTAATTCCAAATACCCTATGTCTAGTCATCCTGCCCTTTCCTAACTGATTTTTGGTTCTTCTTTCTTAATGTCACTAATTTTTAGTCTTAAAACCATAATTTGGCCATCCATTCCTTGTTTCTTTAGAATCTTGGTAGTCTTTTATCAGTCAGTTCCGAATTCTTATTTGTCATTCTTATCTTTCAGAATTCTTGTATCGATACTTGATTGTCTTGACCAATATCCGTTTACATCATGTTTTCAAAGAGTTTGACAGATTCTTGTGTGCTTTCGAATGAAGATGTATCCGACTCCCTGTTCACGATATGTTTTCAAAGTCACCTTTTCTATAGTCGTACAGGTTGAAAAGGCTTGAATATGATTTCAGCTCCCTGTGTTCCTTAACGCTTATTTCTTACTATAGAATCCTTATCCGTCCCAAGTTCGTTTGCATACACTTGTCTTTCGTTCTCTTTGTTCCTTGTTGTGATTCAGACTAGGTTGATAATCTTGTACGAGACTTCTCAGATTTTTGATTTGGTTGATGTATTCACTTCTGATCTACATTCACTCCTCAACGATCCATTTTGGCTCACAAGTGGTAGAAGTTAATAGACTGATACTTCACAACTGAACATTTTTCATGATGACCAGTAGACTTTGGACATCATGAGGGGGAGATATAAAGATTTATTCAGTTGGTTACTGCTTGAGACATACTTTAGCAGGTATTCAGTCTAGGGGGAGAACTACTCAGAAGAAAGAGCAAGTATTCTCGCCCCAAATTTTGTTAAGGATCAAGAGCAACATTGTAGGGGGAGGGTGCTTATTGTAAATATACCTTATAGGTATATAAGCCTTGTGCTACACAAGGAAATGTAAGGATTGCCACAATGAAAGAAATATACTATGTGTTTATGAAGGTGAAAATGAGATTCTCTCTCAACTTTTCATAGTTATCTTAGCAATCCTTCATTATACCGCTTATTTATTCCTAACAGGTTCCTCAAGCTCAGATAGCAAGATTGATTATGAAGCCAAATATAAGAAGCTTCTTGCTGCTGTCCTTGACAAGAAGAAGAAGAAAGCTCAGAACAAGGTGCTAGTTGCTGAAGAAGAAGATTGAGCTGAGGAAGATCTCTCAAGTGATGAAGATGAGGTCCTCACAGCTCAGTTTAGTTTGATGGCTAGCATAGCAAGTACAAGTTCCTTTGATGAGGACATGAAGAAAGCTGCTAAAGCTTGTACTTCTCCTGACTGGGATCCTTCTTCTATGTATCAGGTTGGAAAATTTATTAACTATGAAGATAATGAAAAGAACACTATGTTTGATTATCTGTGTGTTGAGTTTCAGTCAAATATTCAAAGAGAAAAGAAGCTAAAATTAGAAATAGAATCACTAAAAGAGAGATTAAGTCTTAAATATGAGAAACTTAAACAAATGACAAAACTGGAAGATGATTTAGCTAATCAAAAGATACTTAATCAGATCTTGGTAAAAGAAACCAATGAAGCAACAATAAAGTTTAATGACCTTCAAAAAGTAGTTAGATCTTGGTGTGTTTCTGCTTAAAAGACCACTCAGTGTGTCAATGAGCAGATTCCAAAACAAGTTCAAGCTATTATTGGTGGAAATTATTCCCAAGCTGCTAATTGTGTTGATTTTAGCAAGAACATAAATATCTTAGAAAAAGCTGATATTTTACCTCTTACTTTTCAAAAGATCGTAAAAGGAAAAAGTATTATCACTAACAGATTTGTCAAAAGTAAAAGTACTCAGCTGAAAGACTCAACCTCTTCAAAAGTTGGTTCAAGTTCTATTGTCTTGACAGAAAGCAAAAGCACTGAAAATTTAAGTGTAAAGGAAGTAAGTAAGGGAATGGAATCATTTGTTGATACCAAAGAGACATTCTGTTATCAAACCTTGAAAACTGATACATTAAATTTAGGAACTTAGCTAACTGAAAATTCTTTAGCTAATGATGTTACATCAGCTGATCGAAAACTAGATGTCAGGATCGGATATAGATTATATCAAATAACAATAACTAACTTTTAAATAATAAATCAGAGTAGAATAAAAGTTAATCTTTAACTATGATCACAATCAACTAAGAAGTTGCGGAATCACACTTAATTGATTAAAGAAGGTTTTAAACACAAATCAATTCAATCAAACAGTAGTTTTATTAACCAACCAGAATGATTACAAAAGCAAACTTCACCCCCAATCTAACTTATTATGTTAGACGAAGAACACAGATTGTTCTTAGGTTTCAACGAGAAACTTAGAGGCTTAGCACTATTCAGAATGCAAATTACAACTTGAAGAACGAATGCAAAAATATAATCAATGAGTAAGTACGTACAAATTATGAATTCTAATCTATCATTTATATACTCCTTGATCTTCCTTGATTTGCTGACAGTTAGGTAATCTTCTATCTTCTGAGATAATCTTGATGATCTTCAAAGTATTTCGAGATATCTTCAAAGATAGAATTTTTCCATATTTAGCTCAACAGAAACTGTTTAATGAATACAACAGTTCTTGATTCTTCTAACAGTCTTCAGCTTCAAGGTCTTCAAACAGTTGTAGACGTTTACACTAACAGTTCTCAACTGTTTTCATATTTTCAACTAACAGTTTCCAACTGTTACACCAACCTTCACTTAACAGTTTTATCTTTACTTGTATAATATGTACAATAACTTAGCTAATTTCCCAACAATCTCCCCCTAACTTAAAGTATTGAACAATACATTTAAGTTGTTTGTTTTAAGGGTTCAATCATAGACAAATTAACATAAGTAAAGAACATATTTAACATTGTATACAAAATCAAACTATTACGATCAAAAATTTAAGAGATAGAAAAATTACATTTTTTCTGACTGTATAAGCTCCAATCTCTTCTTCAATCTCTTCATCAAATCTTCCTTCACTTTTGTAGGGCCATAAAACCTTGCTTTCAACATATACATTAGCTTTGGTTTACTGTGCTGGATGAACTCAAGATCAAACCACTGAGTTTGAGCATTTCCCATCACCATTTGATATACTCTTGATCTTTCATATACTTTCAAAGTAATGATTGGAAATCTTTCATCACTTATCAAGACTTTTACTTCAACCTCAGCTGCCCTGCCATAGTGACCTACTCCATATGCATACATCTCCTTTATGTCTCTCCTTGTCACACAATCCATCATTTGGACGAAACTAGAATAACTTTCAATTGGTTCCAGTTCCCTGACAATAGTAAATCCTTGCTTTCCAGTCTCTACCCTCAAAAATTCAAATCGCCACTCAGTAATGTGGGATTTTTGACCAAGCTGCTCTTTTTCTAATTTTTCAATTCTTTCTGCAATCTCCACACTTAGTCTGTCATGAAGAATGGTTTGAACCTTTTCAGCTTTAGCTTTTTCTTCAGACTTTTGGAATGTTTGGGGTTTTCTCTTTTCAACTACTGGCTTGGGAGGTGGAACTGTTTTCTTCTTTACAACTCTTTTTCTTTTTACTCCCTTAGCAGCCTTCTTCTCCCTTTCTTCCTCATCAATCTGAGCAGTGATCTCATCAGCCAGCTTCTTTGCTATCTCAAAATCAGACTGTTCTTGTTCTCTTTGCTCAGCTGCTAGCCTTAATGAAAATTCATGATCACGCTCTTCTTGTTGTTTAGTTGAAAGCTTGAGCTTAGGACAAACATAAACAATTTCTTTACCTTTGCCTGGAACAGGAGGCAACTTTGATTCTTTCTTTCCTTCCTGGATAACTATGCCTTTATACCATTTCTTTAGTGGTAAAGATTCTAACGTAGCAACCTTTCCATCAAGCCATCCATCATCGATTTTCTGTACCATTCTAGAAGAACTTATTCCCACATATTGAGCACTAATATCAACCAAGTAGTTCTACTAAACTGTTGACCAAGATTTTAAAATCTCAGTGCTTGAAACATCTGCAGTTGACACCATCCTGTTGATTAGCACCCTATCAACACTTGAAAGTTGTTCTTCTTCTCCTTCATTAACCGCTTGGACACTTGCAACTGTTAGTTGATTTAAAGTTGCAACTGTTGGTTGTTGTGTTGCAATTGTTTGCTCATTTGGAGCAACAACTGTTTGTTCAGCTTGTGGAACTGTTTGTTGAACCTCTTCTTGCTTAGACTTTCTTTCTCCTTTTGCTTGAGAGGTTGAAGATGATCTCACTGTGGCTTTAGGTTTGTTGAGCAGCTGTTCATGATTATGAAGAACATCAGTTGCCTTCATAAGAGTTTCTCCCAGAAATTTCAGCTGCTTGTCTTGTCTGATCAGCACCTCATTATGCATTCCTATCACCTTAATGACTTCATTTGCCTTTTCCAACTTTTCAGATAGCTCTTTTATTTTCTCATCTTGTTTAATTATCCTCTTGTTTTGAAAAGCAATCTTCTTCTTTAGGTGTAGGTGAGCAGCAAAGTAAGGTGCAAAGTTAGGATCCGTCAATGCTCGTTGTTTCAGTCTAGTCTCAATGTCATCCAGTGTTTCCACTGTTAGCATATCATTGACAGATTTAACTGGTGGTTTACTCACTTGAGTTTCCCCATCAGTACCCCTCTTTTCTTGGTTCTGGGGATTACAAGAAACTGTTTTACCAGTCTCTGTTGCCATGGTTGAGGTCTTAGCTATGTTAACACTGTACTGGTTATCCTTTGCGGATAAAACAGTAGTGTCAGCCTCAAAAACCATATGATCACCCTCAAAAGGAGTGATCACCTCCTCATTGTGCCTGGGAGACAGCACAAGGGATTCCCTTTGGATATTCTGCACAGGTGAATGCACCTGTTCAGGGCTAACAGTTTCAGTTTCAAGAACTGTGGTGGAAGGAGCACCAACAGTTCTTTTCCTCTTCTTTTGAAATATTTTTAGTGTAGGGGCTTGTGTTGTAGCTTTTTCAAAGGAAGCAGATTGGGAATTTTGAGTATCTTGGACTGTGGGTTCCAGTGTTGGTGGTGTAGCAATACGTTGGGCTTCATGCTCAACACTGACAGTCCTGTTTCTTGAAAGAAACTCCACCATTTCAGAGAGTGGAGGAGTTATGGCACCAGAGAAACTCTTGCCATTAACCAACAGTTTGCTCAAAGTGGAAGCCACATGAGCAGAGGGAATAATGACCCTCTTGTGTATTTTAAGGTTAGGAATCAAAAAGTTTAAACAAGTTTGCACAAACCGTGGATACATCAAAAATAGACCATACTTGGTCCCCAGATGTTTTACCATACCATTAAATATCAATTTTGAAAAATTAAAACATTTGTTGTTGGCTAGACAGATGAGTGCGAGAGCAATGTTGCTCCCAAACTCATTCCAGCCCGTTCTCTTAGGGCTTATGCACTGCTGGAGAGTATGGATAATGAACTTCCAGTGTGCGCAAAACTGCCCTTTGTAGAAGGTACCTTTACCCCCAGGGCCCTCATACCCAAGTTTCAGTAACTCGGTGTGTAGATATTCTAATGCAACCGAATCAGAATACTCACCATTAAGATCATTCAGTTGTAGTGCATGGCGAATAGTGTCTTCGGTTATAGAAACCTCCATATCATCAACAGTTGTAGAAATCTGTTGCACTCCATCAACTTCTTGGACTTTGGCATTCTTCCAGAAGTTCTCAATATGTTAGGTATAGATTGTGGGGTTGGCAGTTAGAGCATAATGAATGTTTGATACCGTGAGATAATCAATCATGACGTGGAAAGCGTCAAGATTGTCTGGTTTTTCAAGATAAGCGATCACATTGTGCTCTTTGACAAATGGAAGAGGAGACATTTTGATTTCGATCTCTGAGAGTTGTTGAGGGTTAGGGTTTGTTTCTGATCGAAGTACGATTTGGACGTGTGAGTTGCTTGGTAAGGAGGGAATTTCCTTATATATGTTTCGAATGTTGAATGCAATTCAAAGTTTCCAAAATTCTCTTAACAAGGACAGTCACGGGTGTGAAAACTGTTTGTGAGACAGTTAAGCAGATATGGCCAAAACTGATGTGTGAAATTGCATTTCCTTCTCTGAATACTTAAAAGACAACAGTTGTTAGAAAACGTAACTAACAGTTGCAAACTGTTAGTGTGAAAAACATGGAATAATAAACAACTGTTAGTCCAAGTTAATCATTCCAATGTTGGAAATCAAAAAGTTGAATCTGCTCACATCAAAAGCTTTAGTGAAAAAATCAGCTAATTGATCATCAGTATGAATTTTCATAACCTGGATTAATCTCTTTTCATTAAAGTCTCTTATGAAGTGAAATCTGATTTCAATGTGCTTGGTTTTAGAATGCTTCACTGGATTATTAACTATGCTAATAGCACTGGTGTTATCAACATAAATAGGGGTATTTAAGAAAGACAAACCATAATCCAGAAGCTGATTTTGGATCCATAACACTTGTGAACAGCAGCTTGATGCAGCAATATATTCAGCTTCAGCTGTTGAAGTTGAAACTGTTGTTTGTTTCTTGCATTGCCATGAAACCAGCCTTGATCCAAAGAATTGACATCCTCCAGAGGTTGATTTTCTGTCCACATTGGCTCGACCATAGTCACTATCAGAATATGCCACCAAATCAAAAGGTGAATCTGTAGGATACCAAAGTCCCAATTTTGGTTGGCCTTTGAGGTATCTAAAGATCCTCTTTACAGCAAACAAGTGTGACATCTTCGGACTGCATTGGAACCTGGCACAAACACACACAGCAAACATTATATCAGGTCTAGAAGCAGTTAAATACATTAATGAACCTATCATTGACCTATAAAGATGTATGTCAACATCCTCCCCCTCAGAATTTGCTCCCAACTGTTTGTGTGTTTCCATTGGAGTACTTGCCAGCTTCACATCTTGATAGCCAAACTTGTCCAATATGTGTTTGACATACTTATATTGGCTTAGAAAAATACCAGTGGGCTTCTGTTTGACTTGTAATCCCAAGAAAAATGTGAGTTCACCCATTGAACTCATTTGAAACCTTTTGTGCATGATGACTTCAAATTCTTTGCACAAGCTGTCATTAGTGGATCCAAAGATTATATCATCAACATAGATTTGAACAAGCAAAATCTATGTTTTAACAATCTTTGTAAACAATGTTTTGTCAATTGTGCCTCTCTTAAAACCATTCTCAAGAAGGTAGGATGATAATGTCTCATACCAAGCTCTAGGAGCTTGATGTAGTCCATATAGAGCTTTATCCAACCTATATACCTTGTCAGAGTACTTTGAGTCCTCAAAGCCAGGGGGTTGACACACATATACCTCCTCATCAATAGTTCCATAGAGAAAAGCAGACTTGACATCCATTTGATACACCTTAAATCCTTTGAAGCTTGCAAAAGCAAGAAATAGTCTAATGGCTTCAATCCTTGCAACAGGTGCAAAAACATCATCATAGTCTATTCCTTCCTCTTGTGTGTAGCCTTGTGCAACCAGTCTTGCCTTATTCTTGATTACAATTCCTCTTTCATCTTTCTTGTTTCTGAACACCCACTTGGTGCCAATTACTCTTTTGCCTCTTGGAAGCTCAACCAACTTCCAAACTTGCTGAATTTGAAATTGTAAGAGCTCCTCTTGCATTGCTTCCACCCATGAAGGGTCTTTTAATGCCGCAATTGCTTTCATTGGTTCTATTTGAGATAGAAAGCAAGCATTCACATCAAATTGGGCAAGATCCACACCACTGTTTTCATTTTGCAGCATATTCCTTGTTCTGATAGGAGTGGTTGGATCATCAATTATTTGTGATATTGGATGAATCTTGTGAACTCTTGATATATGAATGTTTTCTTCAGTCAGTTCATTCCCTAGATTAGACAGATCAAACTCACATTCACTTGAATTTTCAGCATTATCACACACTTGATCAGCAACTGTTTGGGATGCAGAGTCAGTATGTTGTTGAGGATCATGAGATTCCATGTCCTTTGAAGATTCAGCATCAATCAATGGATCAACAACATTGGAGAACTCTTGTTGAAGCATAGGAATCACAACAAAGTCTTCAGTAACTTTGTTTGAACCAACAGTTGTTGGTTTTGAGCTAACAGTTTCAAAACTGTTCGGGCTGGAGAAAACTGTTTGTTGATTTTCACCAACAGTTCTTGGGGTACCTGTAGCTGTTTCAGTAGAATACTCAAAAGAAAGAGATTTAGACAATTCATCAATATCAAATAACCAATCAGGCCCATTGCCTGCAATATTGATCCTATTTTCATTGAAAGAGACATTCATGTTCTCTTCTATGATTCTAGTGACATTGTTAAAAACTCTATAAGCTTTACTTTGAGTGGAGTATCCTACAAAGAAACCTTCTTCAGCCTTACTCTCAAACTTGCCTAATTGTGATTTGGTATTAAGGATAGTGCAAGGACAACCAAATGGTTTGAAGAAGTTGATTAAAGGTTTTCTCTTGAGGAACAACTCATAAGGAGTTTTCCCTTTGGACTTGACTACTTGTACTCTATTTTGAACATAGCAGGCAGTGTTCACTGCTTCTACCCAGAATGTCATTGGAAGCCTAGAATCAGCTAACATGGATCTAGCAGCCTCTATCAAAGTCCTATTCCTTCTCTCAGCAACTCCATTCTGTTGTGGAGTCCTAGGGGCACTAAACTATCTTTCAATACCTTTACTTTCACAAAAACTGTTTAGCTCATAGTTCTTAAATTCAGAACCATTGTCAGATCTAATGACTTTCACCTTCAAATCAGATTGATTTTCAATTTTAAGAATAAGAGACTTAACTAACTCAGCAGTTTCATCCTTAGTTCTAAGAAATTGAACCCATGTGAACCTGGTGAAATCATCAACTATGACTAAACAATATGATTTCTTCCCTATACTCACCACAGATGTAGGACCAAAAAGATCCATGTGTAATAATTTTAAAGGTGCAGTAATGGAAGAAACTTCTTTGGTCTTATAAGAAGTTTTGTGTTGCTTGCCTTTGAGACAGGATACACAATGATCATCACATGAGAATTCTTTTTGGGGCAAACCTCTTACCAAACTGTTTTAAGCTAACAAGTTCATGGTTTTAAAATTCATGTGACACATCCTTCTATGCCAAATGGCAGACTCATCATGAGATGCCTTTGAGAGTAAACAGCTTAACACATTCTGTTTAGCAATATTTTGTGTATCTAGACAGTATACATTATCTTTTCTAGGTGTTCTTAAAAGAACATCCTTCTCATTAAGTTTAAAATCTTTTGAAAGAATAATGCATTCTGAATCTGTAAACAAAACTTTGTTTACATTGTCACAGATTTGAGATACACTTAACAGATTGTACTTAAGCTGTTCAACAAAGAAAACATCATTAAATGTAAGTGTACCTGCCTCAACAGCTCCTTTACCTGTGATTTTTCCTCCCTTAGCATTTCCTCCAAATGCTACAAATCCACCATTGATGCTTCTGAAATCCTTCAAACATTGTGGATTTCCAGTCATGTGCCTTGAGCATCCACTATACACATGCCAAATAGATCCATGATTGGCCTTATGAATGCTCTGCACATATAAAATCAGTTAGTAGCAGGAAGTACCCAGGCCATGCAGGTCTTGGGTACACCATTCAAGTCATAATACTTAAACAGAGTTTGGTTCTTTTTTATTTCATCCAAATTAGATTTCTCTAATTTGTGTGAGGAATACTTTGTAAGAACATGTGGTTTCCAACTGTTGTGATTAACAGTGAATACCTTTGAACAAACAGCTGGTGGAGTTGGTAAAACAGATGAATCAACTTGTGATTCCTTTTGATTTTCAGTTTGAAGAATAGTTTTACCCTCTCCAGAATCAGTTTGTTTTTGAATTTTCATCCAAGCCAAACCAACAGTTTTTGGTTTTGTTAAAACAGTATTGGAACAATTAGTTGGTTTGGATGTAACAGTTGTAGAACTGTTTGCCTGTTTTGGCTTAGCAGTTTTAGAACTGTTGATCTGCTTTGACTTAACAGTTTTAGAACTGTTATTTTGCCTTTTGGGACTTATGTTTTGAGTGCCATTGGCTGTGGGTTATAGTAACAATCTTGAACTAAATGATTAGATCTCCCACAAATGTAGCACTTTTTGGTTTTCATAATAGGTAAACCAGTTCTTTGTGACCATAATTGGTTCCTATTTCTTTGATTTCCTCTAACAGCTGTAGATTGAGGAAACTTTTGGACACCATGTTTTTGACATGTGCATGCAGGCATTTCAGTATGCCTTTTCATAGGCTCGGGTTTAGCCTGAGATTTTGGAGCTTCCATCTTCTTCTTTGCATACACAACCTCACCAACTTTCTCCTTTCCTTTGGCTTTTGTACTAACAGTTGGGATTTTTAGCTTAGAACTGTTTGGGTTCTTGTTGGAACTGCTAGTGTAAAAATGGGGACTATTGGCAACAGTTGTGGAACTTTCTATGGATTGGATAGCTTTTGAAGGTGTTGGCTCAGTGATGAGGGATTCTGTGGATGCTTTTACAAACACCACAGGTTTTAAAGGTGGTTTTGTGGGAATGGGTTCACAACAGATGTGATTTTCATATGGAATCACCTCATCTTTCTTCACAACTATCTCAATATCTTCAACACTTACTACTGACAGAACTTCATCTTCATAACTCTCAAACTTTGGATCAGCTGACTTTAATTCATCTGCCAAAGGTTCATTGACATATCTATCAGCTGCCTCAGACAAGGGTGTTATGTATGTGTGATTGTATGGAGGTGGGGTTTCCTTATATCCAAGTCCAGTTTTCACCTTGTCTCTTACTTGAGATTGTAGCAGAGTCTCAAGCTTAATGTTTGCAGCCTTGAACATTCCAAGATCAATGTCCACACCCTCCAATTTCTTTGTGAGTTCATCCACCTTGCTTTCTTTTTCAATCAATTTCTTTTTCAGACTATCAATCTCATCTTGAAACTGCTCTTTCTCCCACTTATGATATTTTCTATCATAGTCCATTTGCAGTTCATTAGCCTGATAGTCTTTAATTTTCTTTTCAAAATCTTCTATCACAGCAGTATACTCATACCTTCTCTCCTCCATTATACTTAGAGCAGCACATACTTTCTTATTGTGTTCTCTAAACCTCTTAACAATAGCTCTACATTCACCAGGACATAGTTTGGAAGATACCTGTATGTCCTCAGATTCTGGGGAATCCATCTTGATGGAGGAGTCAGTCAATGCCATCAAAGCTTTGTTGCTTGTAGCTTCCTCTGCTTGATCACTACAATCAAATCCATGGCCTTCTTGTGAGACCAATGCTGAGGAGGTATGATTCTGGGTTGGCCTCTGACCTTGATTCTGAACTTGTCCACCAGATCTGCATTCTCTTGCAAAGTGGCCAAGTTGTTGACATTTGAAGCTTCTCACCTTTGACTTGTCAAATCCAGCCTTGCCATCAGCTCTAAAATTCATGTTTTGCCTTCCAGTCCTTTTGATGAACCTCTTGGCTCTAACAGTAAGCATGGCCATCTGCCATTTAAGATCCATCTCCTCAAGATCATCAGGGTGCACTTGTTCAAGATCCTCATTGGTGAGGGTTGAATGTGCATGGCTGGCAAGAAAAGCTTCAAGAACAGCATCTGGAGTGTTCATATCTAGTCCAACAGCAGAACTAGTACCTGCACAACTATCAATAGAGTTAGTTAATGAATGGTTTGATTCCATACCTGAGGATGACAGGAGAGCAGCATTGTGGCTAGGGATAACAGTTTTTCTTTTTCCCTCTATCTCTCCCTCAAACACTATCAAACTATTATAGAGGTCATCTAACTCTATGTCTTCAAGAGAATCTTTGGTTCTCCATTGTGCAGAAAACACAGTCTATTCATAACCTAGAGACCTAAGAAACTTTCTATTTATCTCATCTTGATCAAGCCTAACCTTAGCACTCTCCAGTTGACTCACCAGTTTGTAAAACCTATCAAAGATTTGGGTGATACTCTCATTCTTCCCACTGGTGAAGTTCTCATAGGCTTGTTTAAGAAGATCTATTTGGTTTCTCTTAGAACTAGCATTCCCAGCAAACCTCTTCTCCAGAGCATTCAAAAGTTCATGAGCATCATCAAATTTCTTGAATTGATGTTGATACTCATTGGGAATTGCAATCTGGAGGATGCTGAGGGCTTTCATCTCAATCATTCTATCCTTCTTTTCAGCATCTGTCTTTGGTGGTGGTTTCTTCTTTGGTTTTCCATTCTCATCCAGTTCAATGGGATTAGTGGGAACAGTTTCAATGATTTACCAAACAGCATAGTCCATTACTTGGACATGCTGTTTAATTCTTAGTTTCCACATCTCAAAATCAGATGGTTTGAGCATGGGAACACGAATGTTGGACCCTGACCCATTGTTATCAGAAGAACCTCCCGAATCCATTAAAACAAATTGATTGAAAAACAGTTTTGAAAAATAAAGCAAAGTAATGCAAAAACCTTCAACTGGTGATCAAAGGAACCTTAATGATAAGGCTCTGATACCACTTGTCAGGATCGGATATAGATTATATCAAATAACAAGAACTAACTTTTAAATAATAAATCAGAGTAGAATAAAAGTTAATCTTTAACTATGATCACAATCAACTAAGAAGTTTCGGAATCACACTTAATTGATTAAAGAAGGTTTTAAACACAAATCAATTCAATCAAACAGTAGTTTTATTAACCAACCAGAATGATTACAAAAGCAAACTTCACCCCCAATCTAACTTATTATGTTAGACGAAGAACACAGATTGTTCTTAGGTTTCAACGAGAAACTTAGAGGCTTAGCACTATTCAGAAAGCAAATTACAACTTGAAGAACGAATGCAAAAATATAATCAATGAGTAAGTACGTACAAATTATGAATTCTAATCTATCATTTATATACTCCTTGATCTTCCTTGATTTGCTTACAGTTAGGTAATCTTCTATCTTCTGAGATAATCTTGATGATCTTCAAAGTATTTCGAGATATCTTCAAAGATAGAATTTTTCCATATTTAGCTCAACAGAAACTGTTTAATGAATACAACAGTTCTTGATTCTTCTAACAGTCTTCAGCTTCAAGGTCTTCAAACAGTTGTAGACGTTTACAATAACAGTTCTCAACTGTTTTCATATTTTCAACTAACAGTTTCCAACTGTTACACCAACCTTCACTTAACAGTTTTATCTTTACTTGTATAATATGTACAATAACTTAGCTAATTTCCCAACAGTAGATGATAACTGCTCAGCTGATAGCCTGTCAGCTGATCATGGATCCTCTTCTGTTTGTTTAGCTAATCAAACATCACTTCAAACTCTTTTAATAGGAGAAACTAAGGGAAAAGGACATTTTGTTTACAAAGAGTCTAAGTCTGCCACACCTAAAGTTGATCAAAAACTCATTTTAACTAAGGGTCAACATAAGGTGACTGTAAACAAAGACCTTATTAGTTTACAGAATCAGCTGCAACAGCTGAATGGTGAAATCTGTCAGCTGATGACCCATAGTCATCAAAAAACAGTTAAGACATGTCTTAGTCAATTACCAAAACATGTTAAAAGCTCCAAAAATCAAAAATGTTATAAATGTGGGAGCAAAGAACATAAAACAGGTAATTGCTCTCTAGAAGGTAACTTAGGATAGCGGACTGATTATGATAACACAGCTGTTTCTCTCATTCATAAACAACCTAATATAAAGTGGATGGCTAGGTGCAATCCACAGGGGTCCACTTAAATGTGGATGTCCAAATGTCACTAACCTTCTTTAAATCACATCTATGCTGGATCTGAACACATGGTATCTTGACAGTGGATGTTCAAGGACCATGACAGGTTGTAAAGCTTTGCTTAGTAACTACAAGAAGGAAAAAGGTCCAAGAGTAACCTTTGGTGATAACAATTGTGGGCAAACAAAAGGCTACGGAGAACTTCATAATGGGAACCTAACCTTATCCAAGGTATCATATGTTAAAGGACTTAAGTATAATCTCATCAGCATAAGTCAGTTATGTGATGGTGATCATAAAGTCCTCTTTACAAAGACAGGTGGTTCCATTTTAGATCAAGAAGGTAAAACAATAATTTGTGCAAAGAGAACCAAGGATGTATATAATCTTGATATGTCCTATTGTGATCCATCGAAGTTAACCTGTTTGTATACCAAGTCTGTAACTGACACAAACTGGTTATGGCACAAAAGGCTTTCCCATTTAAACTTCAAAAACATTAACAAGTTGAGCAAGGGTGAACTAGTGTCAGGACTACCTTCACTTACGTATGTTAAGCCTAAAACTTGCTCTGCCTGTGAGAAGGGAAAGCAGCACAAGACTTCGTTTCCATCTAAGCAAGCCTTCTCCATTATTGAACCTTTCTACATGTTGCACATGGATCTATTTGGTCCTGTTGCTACTTCTAGTATTGGTGGAAGTAAGTATGCATTGGTAATGGTTGATGAATTTTCAAGATACACTTGGGTCATCTTCCTAAAAGCAAAGAGTGAGGCTGCTGAAGAAATTACAAGCTTCATTAGAAAGATGGAAGTGCTCAATGACAATCTGGTAAGGATGCTTAGAAGTGATCATGGAACTGAATTTAGAAATCAAACTCTTGAAGGTTTCTGTGATAAGAAAGGAATATCTCAAAACTTCTCTGCTCCAAGAACTCCACAACAGAATGGTGTAGCTGAAAGAAGAAACAGAACTTTGATTGAAGCTGCAAGAACCATGCTGTGTGAGAGTGGGTTAGGATTCAACTTCTGGGCTGAAGCTGTCAGCTGTGCATGTTTTACTCAGAACAGATCCCTTATAATAAAGAGGCACAACAAGACTCCTTATGAAGTGCTCAAGGGAAGGAAGCCCAACATCAGCTTGCTACACATCTTTGGGTGTCAGTGTTTCATTCTGAACCAGAAAGATCAATTGCAAAAATTTGCACCAAAAGCTGATAAAGGTGTGTTCATTGGATATTCTGTGATTTCCAAAGCTTACAGAATCTACAACCTCATAACAAAGGTCATAGAAGAATCAATCAATGTAAGTTTTAATGAAAATGACTTTGTTGCTTCCTGTTCTACTAATCCATCTACAGGTGAGGAATTTAATGATTTGTTGCATACTGAAGATAACACTCCAGTATCAGCTGATCCACTCCCATCAGCTGATCCAATCTCATCAGCTGACATAGATGACTTAGATGAACCTGTTCCGAATCTACAAAATACCTCTGCACATCCTATCTTGAATCAACCCACACTTTTACTGAATGATGAGAATCATAATTCAACATCAATGGACTCTAATTCCATATCAAACATTCCCTCATCAGTAGAAGTCCCATCAGATTGTAACCAAGAAATTCTATCAGCTGATCAACCAGAAGTCTCATCAGCTGATCCAAACCAAAGAATTTCAACTCCCATAATCCAAAACAATCCAAACTCTCCCCTAATCTAAAATGCCTACAAGGACCTCAGAAATCATCCAATTGATCAGGTCATAGGTAACATAGAAGCACCTGTATAAACAAGATCAAAAGCTTGTAACTTCTGTTTATATACAGGTTTTGTTTCTATGATTAAACCAAAGAAGGTAGATGAAACTCTAACTGATCCTCACTGGATAAATGCCATGCAAGAAGAATTGGCTGAATTCACTAGGAACAATGTATGGACCTTGGTGCCAAGACCAAAGGACAAATCCATCATTGGCACTAAGTAGGTGTTCAGAAACAAGATGGATGAACAAGGGCTGATCATAAGAAACAAGGCAAGATTAGTTGCTCAGGGGTATTGTCAAGAAGAAGGTATTGATTATGATGAAACCTTTGCCCCTGTTGCAAGACTTGAAGCAATAAGACTATTTCTTGCTTATGCTGCCTTCAAAGACTTCAAAGTATTCCAAATGGATGTTAAGAGTGCATTCCTCAATGGTGAATTGAAAGAAGAGGTGTATGTCAAACAACCTCCAGGTTTTGAGGATACAAGCAAACCAGATCATGTATACTTCTTGAACAAAGCTTTGTATGGTCTGAAGCAAGCTCCAAGAGCCTGGTATGATACCCTCTCTTCTTTTCTAACCACTAAAGGATTTACTAGAGGAAGCATAGATAGCACTTTGTTTATAAGAAAATTCAAGGGTGATGTGATTCTTGTAAATATTTATGTAGATGATATAATATTTGGGTCTACAAATGTTGATCTTTGCAAAAAGTTTTCCAAACTCATGTCTGATAACTATCAAATGAGTATGATGGGTGAATTAAACTATTTTCTAGGTCTTCAAATTAAACAAGAGGTTGATGGAATTTTCATTCATCAAACAAAGTATGTAAATGACTTACTTAATAAATTTGAGTTTGAAAATTGTTCTTCAATGAAAACACCCATGTCCACTGCCTTAAAGCTTGGAAAGGACACTGATGGTAAATCAGTGAACATTACAGCTTATAGAGGTATGATAGGGTCTCTTTTATACCTAATTGCTAGTAGACCAGATATTATGTTTTCTACATGTCTTTGTGCTAGATATCAAGCAGATCCCAAAGAATCTCACTTAGCTGCAGTTAAAAGAATTTTCAGGTATCTCAAAGGAACTCCTAATCTAGGTCTTTGGTACCCCAATGACTCTGATTTTGAGTTAGTTAGATACACTGAATCTGACTTTGCAGGTTGCACACTAGACATGAAAGAGTACATCTGGGGGTTGTCAATTATTAGGAGGAAGATTAGTCAGCTAGTCAAGCAAGAAACAGAACTCTGTTTCAACCTCTACAGCTGAGGCATAATACATTGCTGCTGTGCTCAATTTCTATGGCTGCAAAATCAACTACTGGATTATGACTTACAGTTTGAAAACTCCCCAATTCTGTGTGACAACACAAGTGCTATATCTATCTCTAATAATCCTGTTTTGCATTAAAAAACTAAGCATATTGAAACCAGACATCATTTTCTTAGAGATAATGTGCAGAAAAAGAAAGATTCAATGCATTTTATCAACACTGATGTTCAATTAGCTGACATTTTTACAAAACCTTTCGATGAGTCTCGGTTCAACTTCCTAATATCCAAACTTGGCATGTTAAATTTGTAAAATATTCATTTCTTAGGTAGTTAATTTTGTGTGAGAAAATAATTTTATTTGTGTCTGAAATAAAGTACTTATCTAAGCTTCTTCATATTTTACTTATGGTAGATCAGCTAATAGAATTATGTCAGCTGACGATCATCAGCTGACACTATACCTCAGCTGATAAACCATCAGCTAAGAATTAGAAGCTCAGCTAAGTGCATTCATTAGCTGACACTTATTTTATCTCAACATGGATCAGCTGACACTCTCGTTTGTCAGCTGATGATTTTCAAAAGTCAAAAATCTTGTGTCCCCGCACTTATTTTATTAATTTCTCATTTGTATTTATTGTGTTACTAGGTTATTTAATTTAGTTTATTTGTCCGTTTATTGTCTGTATATTTAATATCTATTCCGTCTATTACCTTTTTGCAGAAGTGACAGTTACTTTTTTGCAAAATATTTCTGTGACAGTTTAGGTTTCCAAGGAAGATTTAAAGGTGTTTTCGAGCGGTTATTCATTTCTTAAGCTTTCAAAATTCCTAAACAATCTTTCTCTCTCAAACTTTCAAACCCTAAACTCTCGTTGCTCAAACTTCGGTCACTCTGTAATCATGGTGATCTTCAACCCTGCAACTTCTCCAAACGCCATTGCTGGTGAAAATGTCACACCCAACTCTGAAATCACAATACGCCCAAACAACATTCTCATAAACACTGACATTCCCGCGAGCAAAGCAAACCAGGGATACGAACCTATGGTGGCTTTCATAACTGCCCATCCCCTGTTCGCATGTCTATCTGCTCATCCTCTGTTCATCTTTCCAAACATTGTTGGTGAGATGTTGTACACTGCAAGGCACCTTTTGCTCGTAGCTTCTTGAGCTCCTCCAAGTACTTAGGGCAACTACTTGGTCTTCCCCTTCCCTTTTCCGTTCGAGCCCGAAGCGGGCTGCTTCCGCTTCTTGCCACCCTGGTTGATGGCTAGGACGGCAGTGGAGGTGGAGGGCTTTGCTTTGGCAAGCTCAGACTCGGTAGTCATGAGCATGCCATTTAGTTCCATAATGGTTTTATCCATACTATGCATATGGAAGTTCACAATGAACGGTCCATATGATTGAGGCAAATATTGGAGGATTATTTCAACCGCCAACTCTTTCCCCATGGGAAAGCCCAACTCCTCGAGCTAGTCTACGTACCTTTTCATCTTAAGTACGTGGGAGCTCACATTGCCGCCCTTCGGGATCTTGCAAACGACAAAAGCCTTGACACATATATAAAGCTCTTGCCTTGCTTGTTGTTGGAACATGTCCCTCAGCTGAGAGATCATCTCGTACGTACTCACTTTCTCGAATTGCCTTTGCAGTTCGGGACTCATGGTCGTAAGCATAGGGAAAATGACATCATTTGTATTTTTGACACGCTTTTCATGCGCGTCTTTTAAGGCTCTTGGCGCGTCGATTTCCGGAGCCTCCTAAAGAGGTGACTCAAGGACCTCTAAATTCATTTCCTGGCATAGGACGATTCTCAAAGTCCTATGTCAATCCATGAAATTGGGTCCAGTGAGTTTTTCTTTCTCCAAAAACGGACGGAGTGACATGTTGCTTGTGTTGGTGTTGCTAGTAGATGCCATCTACAAGCAAAGTACGAGTTTGGTTAGTTATGACGTATTTAAATCCTTGTTAAATAATTACCCACTTGTTATAAAAACAAATTATAATAACAAGGGCTAAGAACCTCAAGAATACACCAATCCATGACGGGTTTTCGGCGGATCACTTCATGGAACTATTTTAGGCCGGTAAACATTTTACCGATTGTAGTCTGTGACTACAACTCTTAGACACTTGCAGGATCCTAGGTACTCATAGCACCTATTTGGCATGTTTGATCCCTCCACACCAATTCCTCATTAATCCACTTTGATAGCTCGGCTAGAGCTCGACAACTACCAAAGTTCATTAACTCTTCGAATTGTAAATCGTCCTTGCGAGTTGCTACGCCCAATGGCCGGCTCGGCTAGAGCTCGACAACCGACCTTGCGAGTTGCTATAAAACCCTATGCATCTTTCCCATGAGCCAATGGGCAAGACAAAGTCTACTAAGGACAAAAATCCAAGACTTTGATGCGTGCTCTCCCACTTGATCCATTGCGTCTCCCACCGACCTCCGGATCCAAGTCCGCCAAGACACCCTCCATGGTCCTTGTTGGTTACTTCGGTCTTTGTTTGTCCCTTGTATGAGAATAACAACAAGCAACAGGTGTGTAGAAGGGGGGTTGAATACACTTTCTGCGAAAATTGAACAAATCAAATAAAAGTGTCACACACAGTAAATCAAACCACAATCAGATGAATGCTTTTATAAAGAAGATGATTACAATGCTTTGAATAAGAAGATTATTACACTAACTATCAAGTAAGCAACTCTGGATATATAACCACCTAATATAAATCTCTCAATCTCTCAAACTTAGCTATCTATAATCAACTTATGATTATAGATACTGACGACTCTCTAAACAGGATTTACACAGATTGATAACTTACCAATATCACAACTGATGTGATAGTTCGAACACACGAACACCTTGACAATCTATGAGTTTCTTGATCATGTTGAATTGACAAACAGTAATCAAGATTCGTAACACATACGGTGAGGTGAGTTTGGCTCTGCAACACTTAGTTGTTTCAGAATCGTACCTCAAAACTTATCAGAAGATAAGTATTTATAATCCTGTTGCTACGGTTCCTAACAAACTGGACTAATCCTAATTTGCTAACTAACTATCGGATAAACCGGAATCTTGAATCTTGAATCTTCTTATCTTGAGTCTTCAATCTTCAATCTTGATTCTGGAGTCTTCTTATCCTTCCCGTAGATATAGAGAGATAAAACAGAATTTAAAACACATTTAAGTTCTTTTAAAGTGACTTCTTTAGTCAGGCTGAGTTACTCAGCTTGAAACTCATGGACTAATATGCATAGTTCTTAACTCATCCTTAGATGTCTAAAGAATTAACTAAAACATATTTAGCGACTCTATTGAGCTGACTCAGTATTCACGCTGAGTCGCTCAGCTTGAAACTTATCAAGCTGAATACTCAATATATATCTTAGTTGACATACACAGCTTATCAAACACATTGATAATCTTACTAAGATATAGCTTAAGCTGATCAAACATATGTACAGCTTACACTCAGCTTATACTCAGTCTGAATCACTATGAGTGTTCAGTCTGACTAAGCTTTATAATTTTGTTTAAGTTATATGTAGAACACATCTTACAAACTTAACTTTGTCTCGTCAAATCTTAACTGATGAGATCATTTTCCCAACAAACTCCCTCTATTTGATGATGACAAAACCATCAAACAGTTAGTAAGTTTGTTTAACAGAATTATATTTTAAATCTTAAACTTATCAAGAATTTTATATTTGAACTAATCAAATATTAATTGAACATATCAATTTCAATTGAACTTATCAATTCTAAGTGGAACATACCAACTTTTAGTTGAACACACCAACCAAACTTATCAATGAATAAGAACTTATCATTTATTCATTTAAGCTGAACTCATCAGACTTATAAATACGAACACATCACAACACAGTTGAACATATCAAACAAATATTTGTATTAATTGAACTAATCATAATACAAAAAGGATTGATCACTTAGATCATGCACACTAAGTGCTTACAAAAATATTAGAACTAATCTAATATTTACAATAGAACTAATCTATTTATCTTTTGAACTCAGGATGTAGAACCTCCTAAAGAATGATTTCTCTGTTGATTTCATCTAGGAGGCTTTCAGCTTCTGCATCCCCTCTTAGTTCTCTCTGTTGCACTCTGATGATCTTATTCAGCTTATACTTTACAAAATGATTTCAGCTATCACCACAGCAACTTCTTATATGTATGGCATCCCTAGCTTTTAGATAACATATCTCACTCAACTTGATAAAGTTGGGTTTGCCTGCCTGATCCTTAAACATGAATCCCTGAACAGGTGTATCAATACCTTGGTTTTCTTTAAACTCTACACCTTCAGGTATCTCGAATAAGCTCTCCCACTGCAGACCAGGAACTGGAACATATTTCAATTCCTCAGCTCTGTTAATCAGCTTAGAAACTTTAGTAAGGATCTCTTGCTTGATTTAGCTTTTCTTGAACTTCTTGAGCATCATCAATATTCTTTGTCATTCTATGTAGCCCATCCTGTGAACATATCTCAGGTCCATCCCCATTGTAGATTTATCTTCAAATTCCAAGTTGAGGATGATGGCTCCATCAATTCTGCTCATGGTCATGCCTTTGATATCTTTACCGAAGCTTCTTCAAAAATAGCATTCTTGAATTTCTGCATCTGTGTATGGGATAGGATCAGGTCTTAGACCAGTGTATGTAGCTTCAGCTTCAGTCAAAGCTTTTCTCTGTTTTTCTTTCTCTTGGTCCTTTGCCTCCTTTTCTTTTCTCTTCCTTAGCTCTTCAAGCGAAATGCCAAACTCATTGGCTTCCTCTTGCTCGAGCATTTCAATCATAAGCCTTGTGGCTTTTTCTTCTTCTGTTTCTCCCTCATGTTTAGAAACACTGTCAGCTTCAGGTTCAGATTCTTCTACCTTTTGTCTCTTAGCTGCAGGTTCCTCTTTATTTATTTCTAACACCCCCTCAGCCTAAGTCTTCCTCTCTGCTCCTTTAGCTAGTACTAGTAGAGCTTCAGCTTCAGCTCAAACTAGCTCAGCTTCATTATCAGCTTGAACCTTCTCCCCCTTTTTGTCATCATCAATAGGGGTCAAAGTCTTTTGTGGTTGGAGTGCATCAACTGCAGAGGCAATCTCTTGAACATCCTTTGTCAGCTTCTCAAGCCTCTGATAGATTTGGTGTTTATGCTTCTTCTGCTTGAGATGGAACAAACCAAACTGAGCAGCAACATAATCTTTCAGCTGCTGGATGCCTGAGGAGGCAGTCTCAGTGTGAGGAGAGTCTTTGGGTGCCTCATTCAAAGGTTGGTGTTTACCTTCAAATTCATTTGCACCAGAGTCTCGACCCTGTGAATCACCTTGGTTTGAAGATGAAACATTGACAGGTCATGCGAGAGGGTGTGAGAAGTGAAGAGAAGTAATGGGGCTCGAAACGTGAAGTGTATGAGTTGGTGGTTGGCTTATTGGTTTGGAGGGCGGTGATTGACCCAGGGGATTGGTCATATATTCAATGTCACCTAGGTGTGTCTGCTTAGGCACAGTAGTGGGCTCTCCCATGGCACTAGAGAGTGTGGGCTGAGTAGACACCACACCCGGGTTAGGCTGTTGGGTTGTAATGAGCCTCGAGGCTGACACCTTAAAAGAAGGCGTCTCCCCCTCAACTCCTGCCGGTGGAGGGATCAATGTGATCTCAGCTCCAGTGATTCATGTAGGAGTGGCACCACGTATGGCAGTTTTACGTGTATAGGTTCGGATACTAGGGGTGGCTTCAAATTGGATTTGAATGAAAGGTGGAGGAGATGGGTTAGACTGAGTTGGGTTTACTGCAGTCTTGTCTCCAAAAGTGGATGGACAAAAATGAGAAGAAAGAGAGAGTGGAGAGGTCTTACCAGAAGCAGCTTCAATGGTTGTTGGTTCAGCTTGAGCAGAGTGCTCAGCTTGAACCTCGGTGTCAGCTTGGGAAGCTCCCCCTTCATTCGATCCCTCTTCTTCACTTTCTGAAGAAACTCCCTCAGCCACCAAGAGCATTGGACCACTCAGACCCTCTTGCTCAGGGAAGATGTCATTGTTAAACATCTTGGGGCTGAGTGTTAGGGTAGGGAACACATCCCATCCAGCTTCATAGATATCTCCCAACCTAGCTTGAATCACCAAGGACGAGTATCTAATGAATGGCACATGGAGGTCCCTGGTGGTTTTCATTACTTGGACTTTGAGCTCGTTGAAGATGAGATGTGCATAGTCTATACGTCTATCGAAGAACATGTTGTACAACAACTGCATTTCGAACTCGTTAACTTGGTCCAAGCCACCAACTTTAGTCCCTAGTGAACGTACCACATTTGAAACCATGAAGCCCCAGCTGGTTGGGAAAGTGGCCTTCTTAATCACCCCTTCAGTTTGAGGGTGACCCATCTGAGGTAGAACTGACCTCGCCACTTGTCTAGTCACGGTGGGCTCGAACACATCTTGAACAGAGAGTTGAAGAACATCCCTTAGCCGTTGAACCGTGAGGGCCACTGTTCTATCGCCATTGAGAACAGTGCATGTGATCTATCCTCTGTTCTGGTTGAAGGTGTATGTGTACCAGAACTCCAAAAGGTGCTGTGGAGCGATGTTACCAGGTGCTCCAGTGAAGGCAAATGCTAAAGGGCATTTCCGAATATAGGTGACCCAGATTTCATATCCTCTGTCCTGTTTCCTCGGAGGAATTGCAAGATAGGCACGCTGATTGTTGATTTTGATCAGCGATAATCCATTATTTTTTAACGCAGCACCCCTGACCATTCGATCACCGAGAATGAGAACGGTTCCCTCCATCGTTGAAATTTCAGATTACACTGAGTAACTGATTTCGTTTCACTGAGCAATGAGCGTCGCACTAAGCGAAGTAGGGTTTCGAACTCGATGGAACAGAGAATTGCACTTAGCAAATTTGTTGAAAGGTATACAATCAGATGAGAGGTTTAGAGATGATAAGTTTAAGCGTAAACCTCTAAAATGATGGTAAGGTCGTTATATATACCTTTCCGAGGAGAGAGAAAAATTACCGTTGGAATCCCTTTTTATCCGTTACGCCGGAAAAATTACGGCTTGATGTAACAGTAAGAAGGTAGAAACACATCATCTTCCAACGGATACAATTGTAAAATAATATGATTAATGCATAATAATATTATAAACACTGGTAAAGTATACCAATACACAAGTGATATATGATGCGATATGAAACTGACTCATATACGCTTTGACAGATGAATTAATAACACAAAGTAATTAACTCATATGTTGGACACACCAAGATGAGGAAACTAATCACTCAGCGTGAATCATGCACTCTGCTTTATTTCATTACTCAGCTTGAGATTGATACCCAGCTTGACTTTGAGCACTCACCTCAATTTTGAGCACTCAGCTAGACTTCGAGCCCTCAACTCAGAATCAGTGACACTTAGTCATATATGTTTGAGACTGACTCAAACTTATTTTTAACTACACTGAGTAGTTTAAAACATGTTCGGAACTTACCAAATATGTGAACCAATCACACAGCTTGAGTTAAGCACCTAGCTCAGACCCAATGACACTTAGTCATTTACGTTTGAAACTAACTCAAACGTACATTTTAAGTACACTGATTAGTTAAAGAATGTTTGGAACTGACAAAACATGTGAAACAATCACAAAGCTTGAGTTAAGCACATAGCTCAGACCCAATGACACATAGTCATTTACGTTTGAAACTAACTCAAACGTACATTTTAACTACACTGAGTAGTTAAAGAATGTTTGGAACTGACCAAACATGTGAACTCATTATTCAGCTTGACCGATTTATCAGTTTATGAAAACATATTCATAAACAGTGCAGTCAGCTTAAGACACTTAGTCTTTGTCAAACTGAAAAACTCAGATTCTAGACACTTAGCTAGGGGTTGAGCATACCCAATTCACTTAGAAGATACTTAAACCTCTTTTCATCAAGTGGTTTAGTGAAGATATCTGCTAGTTGATCATCAATGGATATAACCTTAATGTCAATTTTACCTTTTTCCACAATGTCCCTTATGAAGTGATGTCTAATTTCAATGTGCTTGGTTCTTGAGTGGAAGCCTGGATTGTAAGTGATGGCTATTGCACTTTGGTTATCACAGAAGATAGGAGTTTTCTTGAAACTCATGCCAAAATCTTGAAGTTGATGCTGCATCCACAGGATTTGAGCACAACAGCTTCCTGCTGCAACATATTCAGCTTCAGCAGTTGAAGTAGCCACTGAGTTCTGTTTCTTACTAGTCCAGCTTACTAGCTTCCCTCCAAGCAATTGACATCCTCCAGTAGTTGATTTTCTATCTAACTTGCACCCAGCATAGTCAGCATCAGAGAAACCAACTAACTCAAACCCAGAGTCCTTTGGATACCAAAGACCTAGATTTGGTGTACCTCTAAGGTACCTAAAGATCCTTTTCACAGCTTGAAGATGTTATTAATTAGGATATGCCTGATATCTTGCACAGACACATGTAGCAAACATGATATTAGGTCTACTAGTTGTCAAATAGAGCAATGAACCTATCATTCCTCTATAGGTAGACTGACACACAGACTTACCATCTGAGTCTTTACTCATCTTGACAGCTGGTGACATGGGTGTTTTCATGGTTGAACTTGATACAAAACCATATTTCTTTATCAAATCAAGAACCTACTTTCTTTGATTGAAGAATATTCCATCAGGCTATTGTTGAATTTGTAGACCTAGGAAATATGTCATCTCACCCATCATACTCATCTTGTACTTTTGTGACATTATTTCAGAAAACCACTCACATAGAGATTCATTGGTAGAACCAAAGATAATATCACCCACATAAATTTGTACAAGAATCACATGCCCTTTACTTTTTTTGATAAATAGTGTCTTATCTATACTACCTCTGGTGAAATCCATGAATAGTAGATAAGTGGACAATGTATCATACCAAGCTCTTGGAGCTTGTTTAAAACCATACAAAGCCTTGTCTAACTTATAAATATGATGTAGATACTTTGAACTTACAAAGCCAGGAGGTTGTTTTACATAGACTTCCTCCTGACGTTTTCCATTTAGGAATGCACTTTTCACATCCATTTGATAGACTTTGAAGTCTTTATATGCTGCATAGGCTAGGAACAACCTTATGGCTTCAATTCTTGCAACAAGGGCAAAGGTCTCATCATAATCGATTCCTTCTTCTTGCTTATACCCCTATGCTACCAGCCTGGCTTTGTTCCTTACTATCACTCCATCCTTGTCCATTTTATTTTTATAGACCCACTTAGTGCCTATAATAGAATGATTTTTGGGGGCAAAGACAAGTTTCTAGACATTGTTTCTCTCAAATTCATTCAGTTCCTCTTGCATAGCATCAATCCAATCCTCGTCCTCTAAGGTTTCCTCAGTCTTCTTTGGTTCCATTTGAGATAGGAAACCAAAGTGAGCAGCATAGTTAGCTGTAGCCTTAGATCTGGTCATTACTTTTTCTTGGACATTTCCAATGATTTGATCTTGAGGATGATCTTTGACGAATTTAAACGTTGTAGTTGGAGAGTCTGGTTCTGAATCTGAGTGATGTTGAGAACTCTGAGGTGAACACCCATCCTCAGTCTCAACAGCAGCATTGTCAACAAACTGATGATCACTAAGATTCTCAGTCTGAGTGACTTCAGCTCCAAAGGGGTTGATTAACTCATCATCTTTCTCAGCTTGAGAATCCCTTGGAGTTTGTGATGATTTCTTTTATGAACACACATCACCATCACTATCATCTCCTACGACATACATAGGATTTGATAAGTTGTTTCCTTACGCCTTTCAAGCTCAGTCAGACTGACTAAGTCAGCTTGACTCTTATCAGCTTGATCAAAACTGTCTTCATCAAAAGAGACATGAATTGATTCTTCTATGGCCTATCTCCTTGTATTATATATTCTATAAGACTTGGAGATTGAGGAATAAGCAATGAATATTCCAATATCAGCTTTAGGTTCCAACTTATGGAGTTGATCCCTTTGATTCAACACATAGCATTTTGAACCAAAGATATGGAAATAACCTATATTGGGCTTTCTAGACTTGTACATTTCATACGAATTCTTTCCATGTTTTTTGACAATGATTGAGCTATTCTGAGTATAGCAGGCTGTACTAACAGCTTCATCCCAGAAATAGAGTTTCAATCCTGCCTCACATAGCGTTGTTCAAGCAGCCTCAATCAAGGTTCTATTTCTCCTTTCAGCAACCCCATTTTTTTGTGGAGTTCTGACAGATGAGAAATTTTGTAATATTCCCTTTTTCTCACAGAAGCTTTCAAGGGTTGAGTTCCTGAACTCAGTCCCATAATCACTTCTGAGTTGCTTTACAGACAAACCATTCTGCAACTCCTCCTGTTTGATAAAACTTATTATCTCTAAGGCAGCCTCACTCTTGGCTTTAAGGAATATTACCCAGGTGAATCGTGAGAACTCATCTACTATCACCAGTGTGTACTTCTTGCCACTTAGGCTTGGAGTACTTATGGGTCCAAACAAATCCATATGCAACATATGCAGTTGGTCTGTTATTGAAAAAATTTTCTTTGATTTAAAGGACCCTTAATGATGCTTCCCTTGTTCACAAGCTTAGCACAATTTGTCCTTTACAAATGTGATCTTTGGTAATTCAGAGACTAACTCTTTATTGGATAGCATATTTATATATTTGAAGTTTAAATGAGATAACGTTTATGCCACAACCAACTAAGCTTAGGAACAGATTGGAATATAAGCAGGTTTCATTATAAAGATCAGCAGAATTTATATCAAGTAGATACACATCTCTTTCTCTTTTAGCTATTAATACAGGCTTTCCTTTAGCATTATAAATTGTTCTTGCTTTCTTCCTAAAAGTAACAACATTATCTTCATCACACAATTGACTAATACTAATCATGTTGTGTTTGAGGTCTTTGACATATGCAACCCTCTGGAAAGTAACCTTGCCAGCTTGCATCTTCCCATAGCCTTTAGTTCTTCCATGGGAGTTGTCACCAAATGTTACTTTAGGACCTTCATCTTCTTGGAAATCACTAAGAAGTCCTTTCCATCCAGTCATGTGCCTTGAGCATCCACTATCCAAGTACCATTTACTTGAACCCTGCACATGATATTAAAACTAAACATATTAATTTTGTTTGGGAACCCACTTCTTGATCGGTTCAGATGAGGAGCACTTAGCATCTCCATCTGGTCGAACTGACTGGTCAGCTTGAGCAGGAGCTGAGTCCTGTGTAGGCTGATCAGCTTGCTCTTGTTCAGGCCTTGAGAATTCTGCATCACAGTCCTTAGCCTCATAACCTCTACTTCTGCACTTCTAGTTGTTAGAATCTGCCCGATAATATATGTACGCCTTAGAGCACTGCCGATGATGTATGGGCCTATATGGGTCACACACCGGGGTCTAACATGATAGCAAATAAGGTTGAGGGACCAAAGATGGCAAAAGTGGAAGTTAGCAATGCAGGCCACGATAGCGCCGCTAACTTAACGAGTTAGCGCCGCTAACTTAACGAGTTAGCGCCGCTAACTGTTAAAGGTTAGCGCCGCTATGGCTGCATGTGTTTTATGTCAAATCGAAGTCAGGCCACGTTAGCGCCGCTATGGGTTAAGGTTTAGCGCCGCTAACTCTTAGTTAGCGCTGCTAACCCTGCATGGGCTTTGTATCATATCGACCTCCACTTGCAGCCAATTGAGATGAGAGTCTAGAATAATCTTGGCCGGTTTTGGGGAGCTAAAGGGGCATTCCAAAGGTCTATATAAGGCTTTGTTCCTGGAACATTTATGCTCTCTTGGCCAAATATTCTCTCTTGCAACATAACCCACATACCCCTCTCTCTCACTTAATACCTTGTGTTGGTGATTTCGTGAGCAAGAAATCTCGAGTTCCAGTTGTTTATTTGCTGTCCTTGAGTGATATTTCAAGTAGAAGATATCATCAAGCTTGCTAGCATTTGTTGTTGGACACATTCCCGGGGTGTGATTTCGTGAGCAAGAAGAAGGAGGATCTTGTTTCCAAGCCAAGTTCAACCACCAAAAAGAAGTTTACTGGAGCTTAGGAGCATATAACATTCTTACCTTGTGTTTTAGTTGCTATTTTGTACATAGAGTAGATCCACCATTGGGATTTCTTTGTTTTGAACACTTTTATGCATGATTCTTGGTGCTCTCGCTTCCGTTTCGTGTTCTTGAAATCCCAACAGTGGTATCAGAGCCACCTCTATGTTAGAATAGCACTTGGTGGCTTGAAAAACCCGAAATCAAAATGTTTGTATTCTGCCGTTAGGGTTAGTGGCGCTACGCTGAGGTTAGCGGCGCTACGTCTCACGCGTTAGCGGCGCTAACGTTACTGGAAATTATTTTTCGAAAATTTTGAATAAAACAGTGTTGGTCTCGGGATTTTTGGCACTTTTACCTTCTTGAAATTTGTTCCAAAGGTATTTTCTAGTTGTTCCATTAGTGGCATGATATGTTTGGTTGTATGTGTTAACATGAGTTGGTAATCTTGCCTTGGCCCTTTTGGTTGATTTGTGTTGTGCATGTTATTTGGTGGTTTTGATCCACATATGATGGCTGTAAATTTATTAAATTCAGTTTGATTGTAATAATTTGTGGCTTGCATGCCATTTCATTCATCCATGTACAAGTATTAGATAAATAGAAAAATTATGTGCCTTGTATGCCATTTATTTTCTATTGTATTGTAATTTGTATGATGGAGGGATGAAGACACAAGAGGAGGCAAAACAAGATGGAGTTTGATGCCCTTAGAAGCCAAGGATGTCCAATGGCGATGGTGGTTCTAGTGGGAGCTTGCATCAAGATTGTTTTATCCCTTAGTTTGACCGAGTTCTTCCCGTTTTGGCTCACGGGAGGAACGCATAGGTTTAATGGCAAAGATTACTGACTATGTTGTAAATTGCGTGTGATGTGATTTCATTATTCTATGCATGGATTGTAGCTTTCGCATGCTAGATAATTTTTGATAAAATTAAGAAAATCACAATAGTTTTGATAAAAATGGTTTCCTCTCACGCGCGATCATATACATTGATTAACCCACCTAGTGAAAATAGGATTTGTCACTAACAAGTTAATCAAAACCAAACCGGAAACAAAAGCTTGTTTTTCCACAAAACGTAAATCATGCACCATCCGTAAGTCGATACCACCCGAATCTAGTCTTATGGGATTTGGTTGTCGAGCTTAGCACGAGCCAATTCCCATGAAACTGTGTGGAAGGTGAGTGTGGCGAATTCACAACTTTGGTTGTCGAGCTTTGCACGAGCCAATTTTGGTGGATTTGTGACCATATGTCTTGATGGACGATTTGCAATTTTAGGTTTGAAATCTTGGTTAATTGTCGAGCTTAGCACGAGTTAACCAAAATTTCAAGACTTAAAATTGGTGGAAGAAGGGATCAAACATGCCAAACGACCATTGGATGTCGTAGGATCCCGCATGTGCTAAGGATTGCAATGGAGATTGCAATTGGCAAAATGGTTGCCGACCTAAATAGTTTTATCATGTGATCCGCGGTAACCCCGTCACATGGTAGGATAAAATACGGTTCTTAGCCTTGTTAAGTTAATTCTTTATGGGTAAATTATTTAACAAGATAAAATATCAAACTAACTAATATCTACTTTGCAATATTTTAGATGGCATCAACAAGCGCAACAAACACCACCACCAACGTTTCTCTACGAGTTTTCCTAAAAAAAGGAGAAACTCGATGGAAGCAACTTCATGGACTAGCATAGACTACTGAGGTTGGTCTTGCGGTATGAAGGAAAGTTACATACCATAGAGGAACCCCTCCCCGAGGCACCTCCTGCCGGTGCAACAAGGGCTACCCGTGAGGCGTATGAAAAACGCCTCAAGGAAACTGAGGAAATCACGTGCCTTATGTTGAGCACGATGAACCAAGATTTGCAAAAGCAAATGAATCATCTGAGTGCTTGCGACATGCTCGTGCAGCTGAAGGACATGTTCCAACAGCAGGTGAGGCAAGAAAGGTACGAGTGCCTCAAGTCGACCCTTGCTTGCAAGATGCTAGAGGGTGGGAACGTGAGCGCGCATGTTTTGCGGATGAAAGCAAACATCGAGCGCATGGAGAAGTTAGGTTTTACCATCGGGAGGGAGATGGCGGTTGATTTAATCCTCCAATCCCTACCCGGTACATATGATCAATTCGTTATGAGTTATCATATGCACATCATGGATAAAACCTTGATGGAACTTCATGGTATGTTGAAGACCGCTGAGTCTAGCATTACCAAGAACAAGCCATCCTCCTCCACTTCTCAAGTTCTCGCCATCCGGGAAGGCCGCATCACGAAGAAGAAGGCCGCCCCTTCCAATAAGAGGAAGGGTAAGGGAAAGGTTGGCGTGGCCAAGCCTAACCCGGCCTCCGAGGGTAAGGGCAAGGAGAAACTTCCCCAAGCCAAGGCTCCGGAGGATGCGGAGTGCTTTTTCTGCGGGGGCAAGGGCCATTACCGCCGTAGGTGCCCGAAGTACCTGCAGGGACTCAACAAGCTCAAGGCAATGATCATTTCGGGTCCGGACACATCTGATACGTTCATGATAGAACTCCACTATACTTCTTGTTCTAAAGGCTGGGTATTAGAAACTGGCTGTGGCACTCACATATGGAATATGGTGCAGGTGCTAAGGGCAAGTAGGAGCTTGGAGTGGGGAGAACTGGATCTTGTAATAGGAAACTCGGAGGTTGTCCCAGTGGAAGCTAAAGGAGACTTGAAGCTTTCATTCAAGACCGGTTTTTCTATTTTGTTAAAGGATGTATGTTATTCGCCCAATGTGGCTAGAAACATTATTTCTTTTCACAAATTGTATGACGATGGTTTTGATTTTAAATTTGTAAGTGGTACAATCATTTGCTTTAAAAATGAAGTTGTGTATTTTAAAGCTTTACCATGTCATGGCATATATGAGGCAAATGCATACATTGAATCAAGACAATCTATCATGAATATTGATTCTGACTCCAAAAATGGTTTGGATAAATATTCTATGTGGCATAGTCGTCTTGGCCATATAAACAAGACTCGTTTCCCCAAGCTCGAAGTGGATGGGATCTTGGAATCATTTGATCAAGGATCGAATGAAGTATGTGAATCTTGCTTATTGGGCAAAATGACAAAGGCGCCCTTCACGGGAACAAGTGAGAGGGGAAAGGACCTTTTGGACATAATCCATACGGATGTATGTTGACATTTCAAGCATGTCACAAGGAATAATTCAAGATACTTCGTAACCTTTATATATGATTATAGTAGGTACGGGTATGTCTATCTTGTTAAACACAAGAATGAAACCTTTGAGGTGTTCAAGACATTCCAAAACGAAGTTCAGAATCAGTTGGGCAAAACTATAAAGATACTCCAGTCTGATAGAGGTGGAGAGTATCTTAGTACCGAATTCGTCGATCATCTTAAAAATTGTGGAATTGTTTCACAATTGACACCTCCAAGGACTCCACAATTAAATGGGGTCACTGAGAGAAGGAACCGGACTTTGCTTGATATGGGAAGGTCTATGATGAGTCGGACGGAGGTACCTATTAGTTTCTGGGGATATGCCTTAGAAACGGCGGTAAGAATCCTTAAACTCGCACCAACCAAGAAAGTTGATAAAACACCTTATGAAATGTGGCATGGTAAGAAGCCGACACTTTCATATCTAAGAGTTTGGGGTTGTCAAGCCTACGTGAGACGTGAGGCCAAAGACAAGCTTGAACCTCGTTCAGATAGGTGTTATTTTATCGGATATCCTCCTAACGGTGTTGGATATTTATTTTATAAACCATCAGAGAACAAGGTATTTGTTGCTCGAAGGGCATTCTTCCTTGAAAGGGAGTTGCTATCCAAACATGGCAGTAAGGAAATAAACCTTGAGGAAGATCAAGGGTCGGCTGATAAAGGACTTGAGGTTGGCACTAGCCAAAATACCGAGCAAGATGATGTTGCGGTACCTGACACTCTAGCAACGTGTACTCCTAAGCGTTCCAGTAGGACTCGTTTTGAGCCAGAGAGATATGGGTTTCTCATATCTGAGGGCAACGAGTTATTGGTGGATCATGATGAACCTACCAACTACAAGGAAGCCATGGCAGGCCCTGAGTCTGCTCAGAGGAGAAAGGCGATGGAGAGCGAGATGCAATCTATGTCGGATAACCAGGTTTGGGAACTGGTTGATCCTACAGCAGGGATAAAACCCGTTGGGTGTAAATGGGTTTTTAAGAAGAAACCCGGCATAGATGGAACGTTGGATATCTTCAAAGCCCGACTGGTGGCAAAGGTTTTCACTCAGACCCAAGGAATTGATTATTATGAAACCTTCTCCCCAGTGACCATGTTGAAGTCAATCCAGATACTACTTGCCATAGCTGCATTTCATGATTATGAAATTTGGCAAATAGATGTAAAGACCGCCTTCCTTAACCGGAAGCTTCATGAAGAGGTGTATATGAGACAGCCTGACGGTTTTGAACATCCAAAGTATCCAAACAAGGTTTGTAAGCTTATAAAGTCCATTTATGGACTTAAGCAAGCATCTCGAAGCTGGAACCATGTGTTTATGTCAGGGCTAGTGGGAGCACTATAACATTCTTGGTTCTATATGTAGATGATATTCTACTTATTGGAAACTATATCCCAAGCCTAAGGAGTGTCAAAGCTTGGCTAGGGAATTGCTTTTCAATGAAGGACCTAGGCGATGCGAGCTGTATTATGGGAATAAAGATCTATAGAGATAGATCTAGAAGGCTGTTAGGGCTTTTTCAAAGTGCATACATAGAAAAGGTCGTGAGACGCTTTAAAATGGAGGAATCCAAGAAAGGAAACCTCCCTATGATGCATTGTTTGACCTTGAGTAAAACTCAATGTCCTACCTCCAAGGAGGAGATAGAAGTAATGAAGTGAGTACCATATGCTTCGGCTATGGGCTCGATCATGTACGCCATGCTATGCACTCGTCCTGATGTGTCTTGTGCTTTAAGCATGACTAGTAGATATCAGGCAAACCCAGGAGAGCCTCACTGGAGGGCAGTAAAGAACATTCTTAAGTATCTGAGACGTACAAAAGAGATGTTCTTAGTATATGGTGGGGAAGAAGAGCTTAGAGTAAAGGGTTACTCGGATGCTAGCTTCCAAACTAACAGGGATGACTACCAATCTCAATCGGGGTTTGTGTTCCTGTTAAATGGTGGTGATGTTAGCTGGAGGAGCTCAAACCAAGACACGGTGGTTGATTCGACTACCGAATCGGAGTATATTGCGGCAAGTGAAGCTGCAAAGGAAGCCGTGTGGATGAAGAAATTCATCCAAGATCTACAAGTGGTTCCAAGCATCGCTGACCCTATTGAGATCTTTTGTGACAATGAGGGTGTGGTGGCTTTGGCAAAGGAACAAAGAGCTCACAAGAGGACAAGGCATATTTCGCGCAAATACCACTTTATACGGGATGTTATTGAAAGTGGTGAATTCATCATTAGCAGAGTAGCATCGAATGGAAACTTGGCAGATCCATTCACTAAGCCGTTACCACAAGCAGCTCATGAATCTCACAGTAGAGGGATAGGTGTAAGATTTGCTAGCGATTTGGCTTGAGTTGTATATATTAGTTTATTTGATATGTATTATTTTATTTCGGGAACGATACAGATAGTATTGTAACTTTTGCTTGTTTCGATATATAATGGGGATTATATATGCGTGTGATACGGTTACATTCATAAGACTTTACTGTGTTCCATCTTAGCATGTTTAACCACTCCCAGAAATATTATTTTTTTTATTTCAAACTTTCCACAGTCAGTCAATCTTATGGGAGAAAGATTGAATCAAGACTGAGATAAGTAGTTGATCTTGAATTCAAAATGGTTGAATTAAGATGCAATGCTTATATATACTTGAAAAGAGTTTCAAGTGACTGGAAGACCCACACCCAAGTATACTTCATGGATTATAGTCACGAGTAACTTGGGATGATAAAATCTTACATCCTCAGACCCGAGATGTATGAACTGCTATATCATAGTTCTTACTTGCTTTAGCCATTTTCAAAAGCAGTTCGTAACTGGATGTGATAAAGGAAATGACTAGGTAAGTCTAGAGGTATGGTATGGGGTTATGCAGTCGAAGGGATTTGTTCCTCCTGTAAGAGAGATATCCCTGGGCCCCTCGATGATTGGGAGCTGACACCAAAATATTGCATGGCCATGCACAAGGAATATTGATTGAGAATCAGATATGTCCTTACCTTTTGGTCACCACCAATCAAGATCGAGAAACATAATCGTGAACGATCTGGAGATTGACATTTTCTAATCCATGTCTCGTGTTCACAAGGATATCGCGAACAAAAGGATGTCTAAGATCACTTATATAGGACCACTACTTTCAGTATGATGGTTTTCTGCAGGTATTCAGAACCCATACAGACTTGGGGGCATTGATGCTTTGCTAGAGGCCGCTCTTTGTCATTGCTTGCTAGGGTACAGTATATTATGTGCACATGGGAGTTTGTTAGAATCTGCCTGATAATATATGTACGCCTTAGAGCACTGCCGATGATGTATGGGCCTGTATGGGTCACACACCGGGGTCTAACATGACAGCAAATAAGGTTGAGGGACCAAAGATGGCAAAAGTGGAAGTTAGCAATGCAGGCCACGATAGCGCCGCTAACTTAACGAGTTTGCACCGCTAACTGTTAAAGGTTAGCGCCGCTACGGCTGCATGTGCTTTATGTCAAATCGAAGTCAGGCCGCGTTAGCGCCGCTACGGGTTAAGGTTTAGCGCCGCTAACTCTTAGTTAGTGCCGCTAACCCTGCATGGGCTTTATATCATATCGACCTCCACTTACAGCCAATTGAGATGAAAGTCTAGAATAATCTTGGCCGGTTTTGGGGAGCTAAAGTGGCATTCCAGAGGTCTATATAGGGCTTTGTTCTTGGAACATTTATGCTCTCTTGGCCAAATATTCTCTCTTGCAACATAACCCACATACCCCTCTCTCTCACTTAATACCTTGTGTTGGTGATTTCGTGAGCAAGAAATCTCGAGTTCTAGTAGTCTATTTGCTGTCCTTGAGTGATATTTCAAGTAGAAGATATCATCAAGCTTGCTAGCACTTGTTGTTGGACACATTCCCGGGGTGTGATTTCGTGAGCAAGAAGAAGGAAGATCTTGTTTCCAAGCCAAGTTCAGCCACCACAAAGAAGTTTACTGGAGCTTAGGAGCACGGTATAACATTCTTACCTTGTATTTTAGATGCTATTTTGTACATAGAGTAGATCCACCTTTGGGATTTCTTTGTTCTGAACACTTTTATGCATGATTCTTGGTGCTCTCGCTTCCGTTGCGTGTTCTTGAAATCCCAACAATAGCATCTTCTTCTTCTAACGATTACTGGATGTAAAGAGTCTAACAATCCTTGTGAGAACTTACTCTCAGTCTTAAGATTGTAAGTGGTGGATAACGTTTCAACTTTCTTTGCAAGTTGATTCACTTGATGATCACTGACTTTGGACATACCTTTGTCAGATCTTTTTTTGTTATCCTCAGAAGTTTGACTAACAACCTTCTTCTCCATGACTTTTGACTTACCTTTGCCATGGTGACTGGACTCACCAGTTTCAACAGGTTTGGACTTACCACTGTTGATTTTCTTTGACTTACCAAGATCTACAACTTTGGACTTACCATTGTTGTGATTTGACCTCAGACTTACAATGGTCTTCCTATTATTGTAACTTCCCTCCGAGCCAGATAGAGAATTTTGTCTTTTGAAAGGATTTGGATTTAGCCTTTCTATGACTGAAGTTCTTTGAATAGGCTGAGTGTCTAATCTGTCCAGCACAGACTTACCATGCTGTTTGGATGTTGAGCACTCATTTCCATGATCTTTAGCCTTTACAAACTTATTGTATATAATGTTTTGATCATGTTTCTTCTCTGAGGCTGACTTCTGATACTCAATCAATTGTCTATCCTCCTCAGAGACTGTACTTGCTATCTCATCATCAGCTACATAAGCTGCTGTGTGGTAGTCACCTCAAAGTACAGCCTTTACCTGTTTAGGTATTTGTTGGTTTATTCACTTTTCAGCAAGCTTTGATGACTTACACCAAGACTCAGTGACCTTTTAAAGTTGTTCAACTTTTTCTTTAGCTTCCTGAAGTTCTTCACTTAGAAGTTTGTTAATGTGTCTTTGACATTCAAGATCACATTGTGCTTTCTTACCATCATCAATGAGAGATTGATTTTCCTTAATCTCATCTTTCAGTTTAGCTATCTCAGCTTTGAGGTCATTTTGAGACTTAAGGCTGGTCTTGAAATCATTCACCAGATAATCAAAAGCAAGACCCTTTTCTTCATCAGTGTAAGAGTAGAAATTACTGACCTTATACATGGAAGCTAGATCCAAATCACTGAGCTTGCTGTTTTCCTCAGCTTCCTTCATGTCAGCTTCAAAGATTGATTCGGAATGACCATAATTAACCTCATCTAATTCTAACTCTTCATCTTCTTGAGCCATAAGAAATACATCATCATCTGAGGTGGATGATTATGTATCCCAGGTTTCAGTATATAACCCTTTTACACTGGGTTTGTCTTCTGGCTTTCCTTTCTTGAGCTGAGTATATTTCTTCTTGTACTTATCAGCTCTATAAGCATTATTTGATGTGCACTCAGTAGCAATGTGTCCGTTCTTCTGACAGTTGAAGCACACATCATTCTTGGGATAAAAAGAACTCTTCGATTTGCCCCTGTCAGATCTTTCTCTTCCCCTTTCAGCTCTTCTCAAACGTCTGGCTAGCATTGCCATTTGCTAAGTGATATTCTGAACATCATCAGTATCACCTGAGTATGAGTCTGATTGGTCAGCTTGAGATTCTGACTCAGTCTCAGATTCAACAAGTGTTGGAACTTTTCTTCTTTTTCTGTGCAACCAATGCAACTTCAGTTTTATCCAGAGACTCCTTGAGTTGTTTTTGAGAATTTCTCTTGTGTTCAGTGATATGTTCATGATTAAGCAAGAACCCATATATAGACTGTAGGTTGTACACGTGCAGTGTTCCTCCAGCCCTTAATGTTGTAGTTACATCATTAAACCTTTCCGGAAACACATCCAGAAATTCCAGCACGAGGTCAGCTTCATCTTTTTTTACACGCACACTTAGTAGGTCATTTATCAAGCAGTGAAACCTTGTGAACAAATCAGACAATGTTTCATTCTTCTTGGAGAAGAAGTTTTCGTAGGATCAATTCAAATGATTCTTCTTCTGCTGCTTGACTAGATCTGTGCCCTCATAGGTAACACTCAGTGTATCCCAGATATCTTTTGCAGATTGACACCCAGTCACAGTACGCAAGATTTCATTAGTCAGGGCATTTGCTAGAACACTTTTAGCCTTATCATCCAGATTGAAGAGTTTCCAATCTTCATCAGTCCAAGATGCAATAGGCTTTCTTGTTTCCTTTTCAGTTCTGCCAGGAGACGTATCACTAACAGTAGCACGAATCTTGGGGATGATGGATCCTTTTGTGACAACATCTGACATACGGTTGTCAATGGACTTGAGGAATAGCATGGCTCTAAACTTCCACATAGGATAGTCAAATCCATCAAATATGGGACTGCCTTTGGCAGACATATGTGGTAAGTTTGAATAATTGTTGCTTGCAGACATTTTAAACTTTCTCAGAATCTTGAACTTTCAACATCGTTCAGCCTGCTCTGATACCAGTTGTTGGTCCCTTGTATGAGAGTAACAACAAGTAACAGGTGTGTAGAAGGGGGTTGAATACACTTTCTGCGGAAATTGAACAAATCAAATAAAAGTGTCACACACAGTAAATCAAACCACAATAAATTGAATGCTTTTATAAAGAAGATGATTACAATGCTTTGAATAAGAAGATGATTACAATAACTATCAAGTAAGCAACTATTGATATATAACCACCTAATATAAATCTCTCAATCTCTCAAACTTAGCTATCTATAATCAACTTATGATTATAGATACTGATGACTCTCTAAACAGGATTTACACAAATTAATAACTTACCAATATCACAACTGATGTGATAGTTCAAACACACGAACACCTTGGCAATTTATGAGTTTCTTGATCACGTTGAACTGACAAACAGTAATCAAGATTCGTAACACATATGATGAGGTGAGGTTTGGCTCTGCAACACTTAGTTGTTTCAGAATCGTACCTCTAAACTTATCAGGAGATAAGTATTTATAATCCTGTTGCTACGGTTCCTAACAAACTGGACTAATCCTAATTTGCTAACTAACTATCGGATAAACCGGAATCTTGAATCTTGAATCTTCTTATCTTGAGTCTTCAATCTTCAATCTTGATTCTGGAGTCTTCTTATCCTTCCCGTAGATATAGAGAGATAAAACAGAACTTAAAACACATTTAAATTATTTTAAACTGACTTCTTTAGTCAGGCTGAGTTACTCAGCTTGAAACTCATGGACTAACATGCATAGTTGTTAACTCATCCTTAGAAGTCTAAAGAATTAACTAAAACATATTTAGCAACTCTATTGAGCTGACTCAGTATTCACGCTGAGTCGCTCAGCTTGAAACTTATCAAGCTGAATACTAAATATATATCTTAGTTGACATACACACTTTATCAAACGCATTGATAATCTTACTAAGATATAGCTTAAGCTGATCAAACATATATATAGCTTACACTCAGCTTATACTCAGTCTGAATCACTATGAGTGTTCAGTCTGACTAAGCTTTATAATTTTGTTTAAGTTATATGTAGAACACATCTTACAAACTTAACTTTGTCTCATCAAATCATAACTGATGAGATCATTTTCCCAACATTCTTCCTTTTACAATTTACAAATTTAAAAGGAAATGGCATGCAAGCCACAATTTACTATTCTAAGCTAATACTACTAATTACAAAGAATAGAAATTGGCATGCAATCCTTTAAATATACAAACCGAATAAAATTAATTAATTATTACAAACCAATGTGGTATAAACCACCAAATGAATGAATACATAAATTTAGTCAACCAAACACATCACATAGGTCTAAAAGGCTCAAATATGTTACCGGACACAAATATTACAACCACATACATCAAATGCAAATTCTAAGGCATGGTGTGCTACACAAGACCATGCAAATCTTATATGTCTTGCTTAAGATTATCTAAACACTCAAGGCACTAATAATCCTATGTACATATGCATTAGGAACCTTAAACAAGTCAAATTTCCATATTCATATATACACAATGTAAGTATATGCAATTAACCATTTTCATGCCAAAATGTTAATCCACATATAAATACACCAACCAAGACATACGGCAACTAAATTAAATCAAAACAAAAATTCTAGAACAATTCCAGAAAGTACAAGAAGGCCAAAAATCCAACAAAATTGATTTAAGGCAAAAAACTGCATTCTGCCAGTTGAGAGTTAGCGCCACTAACCATAAAGGGTTAGCGCCGTTAACTTAAGGTTAGCGACGCTAAAGCCAGAAGGCTTAGCGAAAGCTACGGACGGTTTAACGCCACTAACATGCTAAAGTTGGCGCCGCTAAACCCTGGACAGAACCAAAAATCACATTTTTCGGATTTTTCAGACCACCAAGTGCAAAACTAGTGTAGAGGTGGCTCTGATACCACTGTTGGGGTTCGTGGTTGAGCACAACAGAAGCAACACATGTACAAAATCGAATTTTAAAACAAGAACCACAAAGTGAACCCCAAAGGTGTACCATGCTCTACAACTAGATTTGCAAATTAAAAACAGAAAGGGAGAGTAGAAGTATACCCTTGATGTCTCAGGTCGGTTGTGTGTACAAATGCTCCAAGCTTGAACTCCTTGATTAACTATCCAAGTGTTTTTGTGTGTGTGTGGTTTTTGTCTTAGCCAAGAAAACCAATGAGAGACCAATGAAGGAGTTTTATAAGCTCAAAGTTGACTCCATGTCTCCCCAAGATCGGCCAGAGTTCAATCATGGCCTAGCCATGCATTGGTGGAGAGAGGAAGTAAAAAGAATAAAGTTGTAATATGTCAGAGGGGTTAGCGCCGCTGCCCGCCCAGGGGTAGCGCCGCTAACAGTCCAAAGTTAGCTCCGCGATCGCGGCTGAGTTAGCGACGGCTGAGATAACGCCGTTAAATTTGTCCATATTACCAACTGTCATTATTTATTCTTTCTGACCCTCATTTTTTAGGTAGTTGTCAAGATCAACCCCCGGCGTGTGACCCGATCGGCCCATACATCATCGGCAGTGATCATTTGGCGTACGTGCATCAGTGGGCATACTCCAACAATATGGTACGGGCAATCATTGAGATTTTCAACAAGAATGATTTTCTATAGAAGAATCTGTTGAATGTGATTGTCAAGAACAATTTAATCAATCAAAGAATGAACAATCACGGATTGATGTATTTTGACATTTCAGAATGATTTGATAAGGTAAGCTTGAGAAATGTGTTGATCATTTGCACCCTCATCTCCTGTTTCATCCCTCTCTTTTTCATTTTCCCTCTACACACCAATCAGTATCCCAAGATAACTAATTCTTCTCACTTAGAAGACCTAGTAGGTAACCCTTACTATCTCTTTCTAGTATATGGTGAGCTCCTGGGGCAAGTCCTTCTGGTTCAGGATTGACCATAAGAGTATAAAATGCCTACACTCCCTCACTCATAGTGCTTTTGATCACATTATAAATATGACAATAAATGTAAGTGACACTTGAATTACGATCCCAGAAAGTATGAATGGGATAATGGAAGGTATCTAGAATGATGTGAGATGAAATACAAGAAATGACATATGATCATTTGAAAGATCAACAATAAAGAAAGAAGGTATCAGAATGAAGCAAAGATTGGGTACCTTCTTGAATTGGAAAACAAGATTGGAAAATAACAATCTTTTTGGATTTTGAACATTTTGTACGGTTTAGGGATTTTTGATATTTTTCAATGTTTTTGGGTTTTGAAAACTGGTTAAAGACAATCAAGACAATTTAACACAAACTCCCCCTTGAACATAGCATTTCGAGCGAGATAAAAATTATATTTTGTTTGATTTTCTCCCCCTACACGAATGCATATTAATGTATTCGTGTACACTTGCGAACTAACAAAATTACAACAAACCTCCCCTCGAATGGTGTGTGTTTCATTGATGCGAGCGAGACATAGAGTTGTCGAATTTTCTCTCCCTACGCGAATGCATGTAAATGTATTCGTGTAGTTTTATGAAAATGTCGCACCCCCTATAACTAAGCGTCTTTATTCCTTTCACTAACCACATTTGTTAGTAAACTCTTGTTCCCGTGTCTATGCTGGGGACAGTCGGAGTCCATGAACCACCGAATAGGCTCCTGCACAAAGAAAACACCAAGAAATTAGGTACCCAGTTTGAGATGGGTCCTTTCACGTTAGCAAAAACAACATATTCTAATTTCTTATCAATTATTGGTTATGTTGTTCTGATAACACGAACCCACATCTGTTTTGTAGGTAGAGGTTGGGTTGACGACGGTATTTGATGCACTTTAGATTTGACGCGTATGGTTGCATCTTTTGGTGTCTTGATTACTATCGGTGTGAATCCCATTGGGAGAGACAAGTCATCTTGAATGAATTCAAATCATTCAAGTTTGGGTCCTGTTTTCCCATCCCATGTGATGGAGGGAGTAGAAAAAGACTGTAGGGCTTTAGGTTTCACTCGATAGATTGGTTTACACTACCGTTGCGGAGTGTGAATGAGCTTGGTTTGAGCTTCCTTTTTGGTCTGAGGATGGTTCCTCACGCTAGAGTCATTGGCGTGGTTCCAATTGTTCTGGTATTGACAATTTGTAGTCCAATTATTTGAGAAAATATTATTTGTCTTTTGATAATTAGAAAACCGTTATTGTGATTTATGCATGTGTGACAAAGGCATGTCACTTGATTGGAATCGTGCTTTGCTTGAGCTTTTCTTGAACCAGTAGGTAATCTTGTAACCTTTTCGGTTTACATAGGAAACTTGTTGGTGCAGTTGTTTGAATGATTGAAAATTTGTGTCTAGTTTGATTCCTCGTTTCTTACGATCTTGATCATAAACACATTTAATTGAGCAATGGCTCTCTAAGCAACAATCACTGACACATAACATTGCACATTGACCATGATCGTCACGGGGATTAACATAATTGATGCGCACAATAGACGAGTCCTTACACCGCATTAAACTTGTTTGTTTTGAAAAGTTTGCAGGGTAGACTGGGGCGTCTTCATGGCATTAGCCTTCTGTTTTCATAACTTTCTTTTTCCTTCAACCCAGATTGTGTTTCAGCAATCCCTTAAAGCTAGTACCAAGATCCATGCACAAGGTAGGTGAGGAATAAGCTAGCATATCATCTTTGGTATATTGTTTTCTTGGTCTTGTTGGTTTCTGTTTGGTGTTGACTGGTGTTGTTGGAGTTCCAAATATGTGGCGTATATTCGGTCGGGGAGGTGGTGATGAACTAGGTTCATTGACTTTTGCTTTCCCTTTTAGAGCCCTGGATTGAGTTGTGTGAGATCTGAACAACTCATTCTCAACTATGTTGAGTTTGGATCTCAGTTCGAAGATTTCTGACTCAAGAGTCACACACTCGCCTCTGTATTCTCTACATCTTTCTTCAGAGTCAGCTAGCTTTGATTTAGCTTCAGAGTTCAAACTAACCAGCTGCTCTATCCTTTCATTTGCCCTGAGTAGTTGTGTTTTGGTTTGGGACAATTCATCAGTGATGCCGATGGTGATGGAATAGGAAAATGAAAAACACTCGTTTGAATGCACGTGGAGGGTGTTTGTATCAGACTTGCTTGGTGCAGCGGAATTTAGTATACGGGCGTTTTCAGATTCAAGTTCATCGATTTTATCATATAAAACCTCAGTTTCTAACTCATAATTGATTGATTTATTGAAAATTTTGGTTTCAACCAATTCAAATCGACGTTGTAACTCCGTGTGAGGAATATACACACGCGGTTTTGTTTGCGTTTCAGAAAAGTGTGGCCTTGAATCCATCTCCAGTTTTGTATAACTATGAAAGTAATCGTCTGACAGAAGAGGTACAAATTCAATTGTTTCGTAAGACCAATTAAGACTTTCGTAGTTGTACGATGTTTGAGCCTTGGTTGTCGTGCGTCGTTTGATTTCTTCTTCTTCACGCTCTTCTGCTTGGCCCATAAAGACCATTCTTGCAGTTAATCCTTGATTCATTAAATCTAGCATGTACAGTTGTTTGGTTGTAATATTTTCGCTAAGGTGTGGATTACCAAAACCTAGACCTTTGTTTGTCCATTTTGTGAATTTGACGTCTTTAGGTTTATTTAGAAAAATGGGTTTGTACGGTTTGGTCTCGTTTGATCAAGAGATCTTCTAACCTTTTATCTTTGAATACAGTTGACCTCTCTCTTTTTGCAGGAATTTGAAATCTTCTTCGGCTGATATTTTGGCTGCTTTGAGGTTGTGAATAATGACTTCATTTTCGTTTCTTAACGTGATTAGTTCATTTTCCTTAACAGTTAATATCTGTTGAATTTCATCTAAGTTAGATCGTGATGTATTTTTTATTTTAGATTCTAACTTAGTGATTTTTTTGTTTGTCGTTCAATGTGATCAACTAAGGTTTGAGCATGTTCAATACTGACCTTTCCGTGGTTGGACACATCCTCATTCCGAGTATCTTGGATCTTAGCATCAGCCTTTGCTTCATCATCTTCACTCTCATATGAGGAACCTACTTCACGAGCCATCATACAGAAGTGAGCCTGAGTAGTGTCATATTCATCTGAAGTGTCTGTATCGCTAAGAAAGTGGTCTTCCTCCACGATCATGTCTTTCCCGCTAGCCTTCTTCCTTATCAACCTAACCTTTGTTTGGTAGTACTCCATATCTTTGATTTTAGGTTTCCGGTAGTCTTTGATAAAGTGACCGGTCCTACCGTAGTTGTAGCATTTCTTTTCTTCATCTGGAGTCTCCTCAGGTTTCTTAGTCTTCTTCCTTTCATCAGTAAAACCCTCTTTCCTCCTAGATCCGGAAGTGAACCTTTGTCGATTGTTGGTCTTCCCGAAGCCTCCCTGATAAGCCCTTGAGATGAGAGACATGGCTTTCATTACTGCCTCCATATCATAGGGATAAGAGTCTTTATCTGAATGGTCTGCTTTAGTAATTACTTGTTTACCTTTGTTGACCCTGGTGTGCTCACGGGGTTTTCTTTCTGCAACAAGGGCAATCGGATCTGGAGAAACCTTGACAGATGCCTTTGACATAACTTCATCATGAAACTGATTCAGGTCTTCATAGATGGAGTGGTGAGATACTGCTTTCAGGTTGCATTTCACATGTTTGTACAGTCGAACATGTTCCTGCCATTCCAGACTTAGAGCATTGATCCAGTTGATATTGATGTCTAGGTCGGATCTAGTAACACCATGGTTTCTAATTTCGTTCAACAGTGTACAGAAGCGGTTATATGTATCTTGAAGCAGTTCTCCGTCTCAGGCATGGAATTTTCTGAAGGTATTGCAGAGTTGGGTTTCTTTGATGAAGGCTCCCTGTTCAGTTCCTTCCATCTGTTGCCTGACCTCATCCCATATGGCCTTTGTGGAGGTTAGACTGTCAATTTTTTAGTAGATCTCGGCACATAGACCCTATTTCAGATAATACTTTGCATCCCGGTCTGCTTTGTAGTGATCCTTTTCTTCAGCATTAGGTTCGGAAGGAAGCTTTGGTCGCCTAGAAGCCGCTACAGGAGGGTTGTTGTCGGGAATATCATCAATAACTTGCCAATGAACGGTATCACCATTTAGAATACTGTTTCTCATCATTTCACCGTATTTGTCATTGTGTTCGATGAAATCCATGAACCGTCCCTTCCAAACCGTGTATTCATTACGGAATAGTACGGATGGTTTGGTATCGGTACCGATTGCTAGAATCTTGTTGCTTTAACTCATCTTTAAAACTTTTGGATCTTTCCTTGAAATGAATTGAGATTATCTGGAAACTTTGAAAAATCAAATAAGTTTGATGTAGCTTTGGAGGAAGTGGAATGTTGAAATTGGGATGTTGAACTTAGGATGTGAAATTAGAAAGTTGAAATTAGGAAGTTGAAATTAGAATGTTGAAATTAGGAAGTGGAAATTAGGAAGTTGAAATTAGAATGTTGAAATTAGGAAGTTGAAATTAGAATGTTGAAATTAGGAAGTTAAAATTAGGATGTTGCAAGGGTACAAGAAGTTCCTAATTTTACTAAGTATAGAAGTTCCTAATTTTGATGAGTATCGAAGTTACAAATTTCACAAGTTTCTAATTTTTCCTGTATCTAAGTTTCTAAGTTTGCCAGTATCTAAGTTTTTAATTTCACCAGCAAGTTTCTAATTTCACCAACAAGTTTCTAATTTCACCAACAAGTTTCTAATTTGCAAGTTTCGAATTTTGCAAGTTTCTAATTTTGCCCAGAGTTTCTAATTTTGCCAGAAGTTTCTAATTTCACCAGCAAGTTTCTAATTTCACCAACAAGTTTCTAATTTGAAAGTTTCGAATTTTGCAAGTTTCTAATTTCACCAACAAGTTTCTAATTTGCAAGTTTCTAAAAAGTTTCTAATTTGCAAGATTACTCAAATGTTGTTTGTTTGCAGAAATGAAGATAACCAAATGATTTATCCACTTCTAGAGCTTCTATTTGAGCCAAAAAAACAAGCAAAAACAACAAGTTTTGAAGATTTTGATTTTTCAAGTAAGTGGGTTTTCTCAAGAACAAGAACTTGAAGCTTTTCATTTGATTTTGCACACTTGGATTGATGTTTCCAGAAGATATTGAACCAACTCAACAAAGAATGACTCTGATACCAATTGAAAGTCACAAGATGTGATAAAGATTAGTAACAATGGTAGTTCTTCAGATGAATATGTATGAATGCTCAAGAACAATGGGATGAACACTTTGCAATAGTAGAGAGAATAATCTCCTAATGAATACAGTGAGTGTTTGACAAGGGTTAACCTAATATATTAGGTTTACATGGCTTATATAGCCAAGGTTCCTTAGGGCAAGATAACAAAGCATAAATAAATCCTAACAAATACTTAACATGCACGTATCGATTTACCTCCGTACTAAATGTTGTACGAGATGAAGTATAGAACTCCTATTTAATAAGGGAGCACTGAAATAGTATAGAAACGTTAAAGTATGTGTAACAAGTGTGAGAAAGATTAAAGATCGTTCATAGTAGACATAAAAGTTATATGGATAAATGGAGATCAGTACTTGAATTCCAAGTAGGGGACTACGTGTTGTTGAAAGTATATCCACGGAAAGGAGTAATACGCTTTCGTAAACGTTAGTATACTTAGTCCAAGATACATTGGACCATTCAAAGTAATTGTTCTTGTTGGAAAAGTGGCATATAAACTAGAGTTCCTGGAAGAACTATCAAAGATTCATAACACATTTCATATGTCTTATCCACGGAAATGCTTGGTTGATAAATCAGAATTTGTGCCATTGGAGGATATTACCGTAATCAAAATCAAATATGTAACCATTGGTGATTCTTTATCGAAAAACTAAGAAACCGTGGAACAAAGTAATCAGTATCGTCATGCTGCAGTGATAGCATCGGCGTGGTTCAATTTGGATGGGAACCAGAAAATGAGATGAGAAACAACTATCCAGATTTACTCGGGTAAAGATTTATGGACGAAATCAAAATTAGTGGGGGAGAGCTTTAACACCGGTGTTTCGACTCAATAAACGAATATGTGATTATTCATTATTGAAATAAAACGGTTGTGTAACACCCCAAAATTCGTTAGAAATTAATAAAAGAGAATTATAGTCGGGTGAATAATATTATATATTAGTGGGTCTTACGCGACTGAGACATCAGGTATATCCGCAGTTATGAATAGAAATTATATATTATCGAAAAGAATAAAATGGTGATTTTCGGAAATACCCACTTTTAATATTAAATTAATGTGGAGATAAACTGTAAGTCGAATAGAAGATCACCGTACCCACTCATGTGAGTGAGTAAACAAATATGAGAGTATGAATCTCTTTTCTTTTTTGACTTCATACGCAATCCTTCCCGAATCCATGCCGCAACTTTGAAAAAACTTACGTAGAAGTAAATGCAATTGTAATTTTAGTTTCCTACCTAGTGCTAGCCTCCTACATTTTTGTCTGTATGACATTATTGCTTGACTACTATTTTAAGCACTCTTGATCAACTTCATATGCCATTCTCTTTTATCACATACCTCACGGAGAAATTTAGAAACGAGTGATTTGTGGGTACAAGATGCGTCTAGAAGAAGGTGGTGATAACTTATTGCTAAGACTTGCAAGAAACGTAAAAGAAGGTATGGAAACCATTTTCATAAACTTATTGCTAAGACTTGATAACAATGTGTTCATCATCTCATGTAGAGCACACTTGGACAAGAATGAACTAAAACCATCCATTGTTGTGTTAGATATTTACGATCAGAGTTTGGATGAAATTTTATGAAGTTTCGTGAAATGATCAAAACAAAGTTGCAATAAGTTTCTATCATCATGTAGAGCATTTTGGTGAGTACTAGAGTCAAAACCGTTAAGTTTTGAGTACAATTGTCATTATTGACTTAAAGGTTAATCTTCAGATTTAACAAGGAAAGCAAGTGTTTTTAACTAAGGTATTAATGCAAATATTCGTCAATTATGTTTGCAACGAGTTTGAGATTATTAAAATTCAATCTAGTGTCATTTGAGAAATTAAAAGAAAAAATGAAAGAAAGAAAGTTGCAGTCATGGAACTAGAGAAGATGATATATAGTTAAAATATATATAATAATATGTATAATAATAAACATGTGCTTGATTCGATTCACAAATCACAACTGTGAATTGATATTTTCATTTACGCCTCCTCAAGTTTAATGATATTATAATTCTATCCTTTAAGTTTGTATATTATCTTAAAAGACCCTCAACCTTCGAATTTTGGTAATATGCAGTTTAATGAAATATATATATATACATGAGGGTATATGATCGTAACTATTGTTACGCAAACAATTTTTACTAGTTATGAAACGGGAGATTATATGGTGATTAAGCGGATGTGTAGATATATATATATATATATATATATATATATGTATGTATATATATATATATTTAAAATCTACTATAATATAATTATAAACCCGACATGTTTACACGATTTTAGCAAAATATATTTTTATTAGGGAAGAGCGCGGTTCCAAACCCAAACCGAACCGGACCGAACCCGAAAAGAACCAAACCCGAAAATGACTAAAATCTAGAAAGAGTTTTGGAGATATTGGAACGACTAAGGACCTAGGTGAGTCCACTCACTTACACAACATATTAGTGTTACGTATATATTATATATATTGACATGTGATTATGTGAGTTTTATGTGAAAAGTTGTGTTATATTGTGAGATTATATAACTATTTATATGATAGAAATGATGATACCATATAGACTATTCAGAGTGAGTCCGATAGTTTAGATAGAAGAATTAAAGTTATTATCAAATATTAAGTAGCTAAATGTGAATAGTATGTGAAGAAGATATGGAAGTATGGGATAAGTTATTATGAACTATTTTGAGTGAGTTTGATAGTTGAGATACGAGAAGTAAAGATATTAATAATAACTATATGTGAATAATATGTGTAAAAGTTATGGAAACATAAGATATGTTAATTATGTTAAAACGTTAATATCTGGTTATGTGTTAAATGATAATAGTTATATATATATATATATATATATATATATATTTATATATATATTTATATATATATATGTGATGTTATAACTATTTATGTGATGAGGTAAGAGTATTGTTTAAAGGTACAATAGCACTATCATAAGACTATTGTTTAAAGGTACAATAGCACTATAATACTATTGTTTAAAGGTATAATAGCACCATGTTACGTTATCGCATATATATACTAATAGGTGTACGTACCATTAGTTGAGATATGATGGTTAAAGTTATTTGATGACAATTATTGTATGAAGTATATGGTTATGATATGTGATTATGGATATGTATATGATGTATGCATGCCTGATATGGTGTGTAAGTACGCTCACTAAGCTTTATACTTACAGTTGTTGTTGAAGTATTTTTCAGGACGAGACCGAGGCAAGGCTCTTGAACAGTGAGGACAACTCATAAATTAAAGATATTCTGCATCAAAAGCCCCGTTGGCTATATAAGTAGATGTTGTAATTTTAAAATACTATTTAAAATACTTTTGTATGGTTGGCAAACGATTTATGGATCTCGTGGATATCAAATTACCATATTTTGTTTTTAATTAAACATGTGGACCATTTTACTCTGATATTAAAAAAAATGGGGCGTTACAAGCTATTTTCATGAGCTTAAAATTAGGGACAATTTAAACTTTTCCAACATACTTACCTAGTCACCTAGTCACAACCACCAATTACAAAATTATTATTAGTGTTAACTGACTTGGCAGTTAATTTACATCAAAAGAATAAGCCTAGTTCAGAACCAATATATATATATATATATATATATATATATATATACAACAGAAACTACCAACAGGTGCCCGCCTCACCAGGCCACCTAGTCACAACCTGCGAATAAGGGAATCATGCACCGTTAGCTACAAATAGCTAGTGAGCACAGACTACCCACAAGCATCAACAAGAACGCTAACACAACATAGAAACAGCACACAATGCTATCCTATCACATCGTGGCGCACCAACATGTCAGCAAGAGTCATATCTCGCAGGGTTGCAAGCCCGCTCAACAACCCTAGCTGGGGAATCAGCCACAACCAACCACACTCGTGGGGGAGCGAAGAGCAGTCCACACAGCGTGTTACGGAGTCAGATCAACTTAAATAGTTCTGCCCTATAACCGAGAACTCCATCATGTTAAGGAATGGCGGCCTGCAGCCCAAGACCCAAGCGTATACACTCGAGTACCGATCTAGCACTAATCACTATCCGGACATATACTACATTTACCAATTCCGCAATTCGTGGCCCAAAGGACCCCAGGAATCCAGCCCACCGGCTGACCTCAACTAGCACCAATCACTATCCGGACATATACTACATTTCACAAATGACCCACGTAGGGTCCAAAAGCATTCATGCATATTATAACGAACATTTAATACAACATATTACTTCGTATCATAGCATATCATACCTCGTGTGCACACATGTGAAAACATCTAGAGCATAATTTAACAAACAACAGTTAGCCCTACTTACTGAGTCTTATGGGAAACCGGTACTCACCTCACATTCAGAGAAGATAGATATAGCATTCGGTGTCTTCCGGTTCCTAAATAGTACATAACACAATAGGTTTAGGTTCATTGAACACATCACATCACTACAGTCGACTCAACAGAGTTCTTGCCAACTGCTTGCGCCAGTAAGCAATGGCCCTTACGCCCGCAAGGGCGTTAACAAACACACCTTACGGCTGCAAAGGATTACCTTGCGCCCACAAGGGTTCCTATCAATCCATCATAGCTTACGGCCGCAAGGACATTTCACTACGCCCGCAAGTGGGGTTCTTCATTTACATACGGCTGCAAGCTATGTGCTTACACCCGCAAGTAAAATTCCTTCGTACTTAGACGGTAAACCAATGACTTATGCTTACGGCCGCAAGTACCATCACTTGCACCCGCAAGGACCCTATTATGCTTGCTTGTGCCCGCAAGCACGGTCGGTTCAGTAGACATCAACTCTGTTTTAGCACAGTAGCAGCAACTCGACTTTTATCACTTTCAATTCATTCAAATCCAGATTCATATGTCCAAACATATTCTATAACATCAATATACAGATTCTAACATGTAGTTGCTTCAAAATCACATCTAAAAGTCAATTTACACCTCCAAATTAGGTCATTTCTTTCACACACCCAAAAACTAAGTTTCTTAGCAATAACACTTACTAATCAATTGGAAAGATGACAAAAAACAATTACAAGACCTTGAATCAGTTGCTAGAATAACGAATCAATTGTTTCCCTATGATTTCTCTTCTTCAAAGAGTCAAATGAGTTTTGTGTGTGTGTTTCGTATGTTGGTATGTGTTTGTGTATGTTTTGATATCTCAAAGAGATCAAGAAAAGGCATAAACCATCTTTAAAGGTTCTAACAATTAGACGCGGGTATTTTGTTCCCCTGTTTAACTTACAACACCACTTAGGTTTACCCGTTTCAACTAACGGGGATATCGTTGGAATCATTATCCAAAACCATTTAATATTTTATCGACTCTATCTATTTCCAATATTGTCCACACAACCACATTAAATCAACAATTAACACCAATTAACATTTAAAAAATACCAATTAAAGTCAACGTACAAAGAACTAAGCAACAAGTACAACTAGTTACAACTAGATCATATTTTAGGGTGTTACAAGTGTCTTAGGTGATTCTGATAGTAGTAGGGGCAGGTGCCCTAACAAGGTTAGCATTCAACTATGGGCATGAACTTTGCCGTTCCCCGGTTGGTAACATCCGAAGCATAGCTTGGTTGATAATGCTCTACGATGCATGCCTAAATGACCCCGTGACAACAGTTGTAGCAGGTGGGTATCCACTCTCTGCACACACCCTGCTGGTGCTTCCCGCACTTGTTACACTTTTGACAGTTTTCTCCTCCTGCTCGTCCTCGACACACTGAACCTCATTTTCTTGTGCCCCACATCTGCTTGTTCTGTCTTTCCTCTTGCTCTGTTTTTCTGCAGCTTGCTTCTCCAGTTCCAGTTCCCTGGCCCTTGTTGTACTCATCATTTGGTCTGGGATTGAGTACTTTGATTCATCCACAAATTCCATGATTTCCGCCTTTAGCACATCCATGTAACGAAACATTTTCATTTGTTCATCAACCACATACACGAGAAAAAACCTAGCCTTCTCTACAATTATCTTGTTTAGTTCAATGATGGTCTCGGTGGCTTGTATCATAGCCAGAAATTCCCTTTTTACTCTCTCTTCACTTCCACTGTCAGTGCGTACTTTGCAGTGAACAACCCCTTAAACTCTTTCCATGTCGACTCAACCAATACTTCACCTTTCTGTAGTAATAGTAATAACCACCCGTCCTTACCTTCCCCGTGAAGCAAGTTTCTCGCAAAAAGGACCTTGCGGTCCATTGCGCAATAACTGGTTCAAAAGCCCCTTAAATCTCAGCCAACCACCTGCTACTCACCACTAGGTCTTCTCTCCTCTCAAAGATCGGTGGCTTGATGGATGTGAATTCTTTGTAGATACATCCCCTAGGTACCCCTAAGTTTCCCACTCGAGCGGCATGATCTCTATTAACTGTTGGTGTCTGCCCAATGATACACGTGAAGAGAGAAGCCAATATGACACTTGAAATTTATTGTTCCTTTTGTTTGCTTCAATGAATAGGTGTCATCTTGGCCGACCCTAGAGCCATCTGGGTGTCCTTGATTCCTATATATGCCTCATGTTTCTCTCCTTTACCACCTTTGTTACTTAGAGCAAAAATAATATACATAAAAACTCTTACATACAATAAGAGTTTAGGTTGGTGAGTTGTGAGCTCTAAAAAAAGGTGAAGCTGTTCTCAAGTGTTTGATTTCAGGAAGGAAATTGAACCTTGGGCTTTAGCAAAGGGAATCTCTCATACTTGGAGTGGATTATTCGATAAAGGAGATCAAGCCTTTGACTCTTTCATTCTCGTGCTTCGCCAATCAGAGATAGCAAGGGTATAACATTATTCTCTTCCCTTGTTTTACATTTATTTGTTGCTATACTTCATTTACAGTAAAAGATCCACAAAAGGGCTCATATGACGCTTTGTTAATACCCGAGTAACTCATTTTAAATATCATGTTTCCACTTTTCATGGATTGTGTTACTTGCATTAGATTCCTTCAGTGGTATCAGAGCTATTGCTACAAGAATATAGTAAAAAAATGGCTCAAAATTAAAAATTTTGGAAGTTTTGCAATCTGTCCAGAGAGCCTTCAAGAGCGCTTCACGGGTCATGAAGTAGTCATGAAGGTCACACGACTTGTATGTTACCTGGGGTAAGTCGTGTACACTGTTTTTGTTTTTCTCTTGCTGTTCCTGACTTGTGAAGGGTCATGGAGCTCTTGGGCTTCACGACTAGTAGGGTCGTGAAGGAGCTCGTAGGCATAAAAGGTTTTTTGGCTTCACGAGTAGCTTCTGTTTTGTGAGCGGCCATGGAACCTTCGGTCTTCTTGATCGTGAAGGGTCGTGAAGTAGGTCGTGAAGGGCTACTATCTTTTAAATAACATGTTTTTTCGGGTTTTTGAGCCATATGTAAATATCAGCTTTTTAGCATAATCTTATTTTATGTTATTTGAAATCCCCAAGTGTATTTTGGTATGAGTATGGGTATATATTTTATGATCTAGGCATGAGATGCATTCTTATATACACATATACTATGTATATATTAATATGAGCGTGAAATTTAATATGCCCTAATGCATATGAACAAGGTTTTTCCTTGGTGCCTTGAGTGTATCTATAGGAAAAAAACTTTACCAAAATATTAATTTGTTAATCACGGTTCTTGACACACCGTGTTTTGATTATGGTTTGGTTGTATGTATTGGATTTTAATTGGTAACCTTGCCTAGGCCTTGTGGTTGTTGTGTGGTTGTATTTATTCATCTGGTGATCTTGTGTCACATGGCATGTAATATTATTTTCATTCATTTATTTATAAATATGAAATATTAATGCAGCTTGCATGCCGTTTTATTCATCCTTTGTAATTGTACTAGATAGATAGAAATATGTGGCTTACATGCCATTTATTTCTATTGTATATGTACTTGTACATTTGGAGATTGAGGACCACATTCGGGAGTCAAAGAAGATGGAGCTTGGTGAACCATGAACCTGGAGAAGCCTATTAGAGATGGGGGATTCAGTAGGAGCTCGCACCTTGTAAACTTTGACCCCTAGTTGACCATGTTCTTCCAGTATGGCCCATGCGAAGAACGTATAGGATTTGGCAAGGGTTACCAATCTTTATTTATTATGCGTGTGATGTGATTTTATATCTTGCGTGGTTGATTAGGTCTTTCCTACTAGATAACTTTTCTAAATTAATAAAATCAGAATAGATTTGTTAAAAATGGTTTACAATACTTGCGTGCGCACATACAAGATAAAATCGAGGATTAAAATAATGAAAACGAGGTTTTGTCACTAAGTTATTAATCTAAAACCAAACCTGAAACAAAAGCCCGTTTTTTTCAAAACAACATAGATCACGCGCCATCTTTAAGATGATCCCACCTGAATCTAGTCTTATAAGGATCGGTTGTCTAGCTTAGCACGAGCCAATTCTTATAAAACTGTGTGGAAGGTGAGAGTGGTGAATCTACAATTTTGGTTGTCGAGCTTAGCACGAGCCAACTTTGGGAGGATTTATCATCGTACGTCTTGACAGACAATTTATAATTTTAAGTTGGAATTATTGAATTTATATAAACAAACTAAATCTACTTGCAATTTTAGATGGCATCAACAAGCGCAACCACCACCACCATCAACGTTTCTCTATGAAGGGAAGTTGCACACCATAGAGGAACCCTTACTCGAGGCCCCTCCAAGCAATGCAACTAAAGAACACTGAGAAGATCCCTTGCCTCATGCTGAGCACCATGAGCTCCAATTTGCAAATACAGATGGAGCACTTGAGTGCCCACAACCTGATCGTGTAGCTGAATGACATGTTCTAATAGCAGACGAGGCAGGAGTGGTACGAATGCCTCAAGTCCGTCCTTAATTGCAAAGTCCAGGACGACGGGAACGGTAGCTCTCAGGTGTTACGAATGAAAACAAACGTGGAGCGCATGGAGAGGTTTGGATTATCTATTGGGAGGGAGTTAACCGTGGTTTTAATCTTTCGATCCCTACCCGGTGCATATGATCAATTCATCATGAGTTATCATATGCATTGTATGGACAAGTCCCTTATAGAGCTGCATGGCATGCTTAAGACTGCTGAGTCTAGCATGACCAAGCCAAGCCCTCCTCTTCAAATCCCGTTTTGGAAATCCGGGATGGCCGCATCCAGATGAGGAAGAAGACCACTATTCCCATAAATGGAAGGGTAAGCATAAGGTTGGTGATACTAAGCTAACCCCGGCCTTCGAGGTAAAGGGCAAGGGTAAACTTCTCAGGATAAGACCCCGGAGGATGCGGAATGCTTCTTCTGTCGGGGCAAGGGGCGCACTACCGCCGAAGCTACCCGAAGTACCTAGAGGGGCTCAACAAGCTCAAGGCAATGAGCATTTTTAGTGCCTCTACATTAGGTACGTTCATGATAGAACTCTATCATACTTCTACTTCTAAAGGTTGGGTTTTGATACCTATTGTGACACTTACATGTGTAATATGGTGCAGGTAGTAAGGGAAAGTAGAGGCTTGGAGCGTGGGGAGTTGGATCTAGTCATGGGGAACTTGGAGATTGTCCCCGTTGAAGCAAAAGGAATTGTTGAACTTTCTTTTAGAACCGGATTTTCCGTAGTTCTTAAAAGTGTATGTTCTTCGCCCTGCGTTGCAAGAAATATTATCTCATTCCATGTTTTGTATGACGATGGTTTTAATTTCAAATTTGTTAATGGGACATTTATATGCCTTAAAGATGATGTTCCTTATTTTAAAGTTTTACCATGTCATGGCATTTTTGAGGATGATGCATACATTGAATCCATGAAATCTATCATGAATATAGATTCTGAATCAAACAATTGTTTCGATAAGTTTTCCTTATGGCATAGTTGTCTTGGCCATATAAACAAGACTCGCAACACCTAGCTTCAAGCATACGGGATCTTGGAATCATTTGACCACCGGCCAAATGAAGTATGTAAATCTTGCTTATTGGGCAAGAGGACTAAAGCACCCTTCACCGATATTATTGAGAGAGGAAAGGACCATTTAGAAATCATACACACCGATGTGTGTGGTCCTTTCAAGCACGTCACAAGGAATAACAATAGATACTTCGTTACCTTTATAGATGACTATAGTAGGTATGGATATGTCTACCTTGTTAGGCATAAGTCTGAGACCTTTAAGGTTTTCAATATATTCCAAAACGAAGTCCATAATCAATTGGACAAACCATTATGATACTACGGTCTAAGAGAGGTGGAGAGTATCTTAGTGCCGAATTTACAATTAACACCTCCTAAGACTCCATAATTAAATAGGGTCACCGAGAGGAGAAATTAGACCCTGCTTGACATGGTTCGATCTATGATGAGTCGAACAGAGGTACCCATTAGTTTTTGGGGATACGCTCTTGAAACGGCGGTTAGAGTCCTTAACCTCGTACCAACCAAGAAAGTGGAAAAGACACATTTTGAAATGTGGCATGGGAGTTTAGGGTTGTCAAGCCTACTTAAGACGTGAGGTTGATGATAAACTAGAACCCCGCTCAAAGAGGTGTTACTTTGTCGGATATCCCACTACCGGCATTGGATATGTATTTCATAAACTTTCCGAGAACAAAGTTTTTGTTGCTAGAACTGCAGTTTTCTTAGAAAGAGAATTTGTTGGGAAAATGATCTCATCAGTTTGAATTTGATGAGACAAAGTTAGGTTTGTAAGATGAGTTCTACATATAACTAAAATAGAATTATGAAGCTTAGTCAGACTGAACACTTAGAGTGATTCAGACTGAGTATAAGATGAATATAAACTGAGCATATGTTGATCAGTTTATATTATACCTTAGTTTGTTTATTAATATGTTTAATAATTTGTGTATGTCACATAAGGTATATATCGAGTAATCAGCTTGATGTGTTTCAAGCTGAGTGACTCAGCTCAAAAGCAGAGTCAGCTCGACAGAGTTGCTAAATATGTTTTAGTCAACTAAGTTAGACTTCTAAGGATGAGTTTATCAATGTACGTGTTAGTTCATGTATGAATTCGGATTTGTTCTCGAAGAACTCAGCTTGATGAGTTTCAAGTTGAGTAACTCAGTCCGATTGAAGAAGTCAGTTTAAAGATAATTTAAATATGTTTTAAATTCATCTTTATTTCTCTCTATATCTACGGCGCGGATAAGAAGACTCCAGAATCAAGATTGAAGATAGAAGATTCAAGATTCAAGATTCCGGATTATCCGAGAGTTAGTTAGCGAATTAAGTTGAGTCTTAGTTTGTTAGGAACCGTAGGCATAGGATTATAAATACTTATCTCCTGATAAGTTTAGAGGTACGACTTTGATTCAAAAACAACTAAGTGTTGCAGAGCCAAACCTCACCTCACCGTATGTGTTACGAATCTTGATTACTGTTTGTCAGTTCAACGTGATCAAGAAAAATTCACAGATTGCCCAAGTGTTCGTGTGTTCGAACTATCACATCAGTTGTGATATTGGTAAGTTGTCAATCTGTGTGAAATCCTGTTTAGAGAGTCATCAGTATCTATAATCATAAGTTGATTATAGATAGCTAAGTTTGAGAGATTGAGAGATTTATATTAGGTGGTTATATATCAAGAGTTGCTTACTTGAAAGTTATTGTAATCATCTTCTTATTCAAAGCATTGTAATCATCTTCTTAATAAAATCATTCGATTGATTGTGGTTTGATTTACTGTGTGTAACACTTTTATTTGATTTGTTCAATTTCCGCAGAGAGTGTATTCAACCCCCCTTCTACAAATATGTTGCTTGTTGTTACTCTCTCATACAAGGGACCAACAACAGGTATCAGAGCAGGCTGAACGATTTCATTAGTTGAAAGTTCTAGATTATGAGAAAGTTGACAATGTCTACAAGCAACAATTCTTCAAACTTTCCAAAGATGTCTGCCAAAGGTTGTCCCATATTTGATGGATCTGACTATCCTATGTGGAAGTTCAGAGCCATGCTGTTCCTCAAGTTCATTGACAACCGTATGTCGGATGTTGTCACTAAAGGACCAATTATCCCCAAGATTCCTGCCACTGTCAGTGATTCGTCTCCTGGCAGATCTGAAAAGGAAACAAGAAAGCCTGTTGCATCATGGACTGATGAAGATTGGAAACTTTTCAATCTAGATGATAAGGCTAAAAGTGTTCTAGCGAATGTCCTGTCAAATGAAATCTTGCGCACGGTGACTGGGTGTCAAACTGCAAAAGATATCTGGGATACGCTGAGTGTCACGTATGAAGGCACTGATCTGGTCAAGCAGCACATGAAAAATCATTTGAATAGATCCTATGAAAACTTCTTTTCAAAGAAGAATGAAACCTTGTCAGATTTGTTCACAAGGTTTCACTGCTTGATAAATGACCTACTAAGTGTGGGTGTAAAGAAAGATGAAGCTGAATTGGTGCTGAAATTTCTGGATGTGTTACCAGAAAGGTTTAATGATGTAACTACGACACTGAGGGCTGGAGGAACACTACACGTGTACAACCTACAGTCTATCTATGGGTTCTTGCTGAATCATGAACAGATCACTGAACACAAGAAATCTTCTCAACAACAACTGAAGGAGTCCTTGGATAAAACTGATAAAGTCCTAAGGCACTAGTTATTGAATCTGAGACTGAGTCAGAAGATCTGACAGGGGTAAAGGAAAGAGTTGTTTTGATCACAAGAATGCTGTGTGCTTTAATTGTCAGAAAAAGGGACACATTGCTGCTGAGTGCAGATCAAAGAAGGTGGAATCAACATCAGTTGTTGATAAGAATGCTTACAGAGCTGATAAATACAAGAAGAAATATACTCAGCTCAAGAACGGAAAGCCTGAAGACAAACCCAGTGCAAAAGGATTAATTGCTGAAACTTGAGATACAGAATCATCTACATCAGATGATGATGTATGTCTGATGGCTCAAGAAGATGAAGAGATAGAAATCGATGAAGTTGATTATGGTATGTCCGAATCAATCTTTGAAGCTGACATGAAGGAAGCTGAGGAAAACATCAAGCTCAGTGATTGGGATCCTGCTTCCATGTATAAGGTCAGTAATTTCTACTCTTACACTGATAAAGAAAAGGGTCTTGCATTCAATTATCTGCTAAATGATTTCAAGACCAGACTTAAGTCTCAGACTGACCTCAAAGCTGAAATAGCTAAACTTAAAGATGAGATTAAGGAAAATCAATCTCTCATTGATGTTGGTAAGAAAGCACAGTGTGACCTTGAATGTCAAAGACATATTAACAAACTTCTTAGTGAAGAACTTCAGGAAGCTAAAGACAAAGCTGATCAACTCCAAAAGATCACCGAGTCTTGGTATAATTCATCAAAGCTTGTTGAACAGTGCATAAACCAACAAATACCTAAACAGGTGAAGGCTGTACTTGGAGGTGACTATCAAACAGCAGCTTATGTAGCTGATGATGAGATAGCAAGTACAGATTCTGAGGATGATAGACAACTGATTAAGTCTCAGAAGTCAGGCTCATAGAAAAGACATGATCCAAGCCTAAAATTGAATATGTTTGTGAAGGCCAAAGATCATGGTAATGAGTGCTCAACATCCAAACAACATGGTAAGTCTGTGTTGGACAGATTAGGCACTCAGCCTGTTCAAAGAACTTCAGTCATAGAAAGGCTTAATCCAAATCCTTTCAAAAGACAAAATTCTCTATCTGGCTCGGAGAGAAGTTATAAGAACAGGAAGACCACTGTAAGTCAGAGGTCAAATCACAACAATGGTAAGTCCAAAGTTGTTGATCTTGATAAGTCCAAGAAGATCAACAGTGGTAAGTCCAAACCTGTTGAAACTGGTGAGTCCAGTAAGCATGACAAAGGTAAGTCCAAAGTCATGGAGAAGAAGGTTGTTAGTCAATCTTCTCATGATAACAAACAGAGACGTGACAAAGGTAAGTCCAAAGTCAGTGATCACCAGGTGAATCAGCTTGCAAAGAAAGTTGAATAGTTATCCACCATATACAATCCTAAAACTGTGAGTAAATTCTCACAAGGATTGTTAGACACTCTACCTCCTGTCATCATTGGAAGAAGGAGATGCTACAAATGCAGAAGTAGAGGTCATGAGGCTAAGGACTGTGATACTGAAATCTCAAGGCCTGAGCAAGAACAAACTGATCAGCCTACACAGGATTCAGTTCCTGCTCAAGCTGAGCAGTCAGTTCAACAAGATGAAGCTGCTAAGTGCTCCTCATCTGAACCCACCAAGAAGTGGGTTCCCAAGCAAAACTAATGTGTTTAGTTTTTATATCATGTGCAGGGTTCAAGTAAATGGTACTTGGATAGTGGATGTTCAAGGCACATGACGGGATGGAAAGGACTTCTCAGTGATTTTCAGGAAAATGAAGGTCCTAAAGTAATATTTGGTGACAACTCCCATGGAAGAACCAAAGGTTATGGGAAGATGCAAGCTGGTAAAGTCACTTTCCAGAGAGTAGCATATGTCAAAGGCCTCAAACACAACCTGATTAGTATCAGTCAATTGTGTGATGAGGACAATGTTGTTACTGTTGGGAAATTAGCTAAGTTATTGTACATATTATACAAGTAAAGATAAAACTGTTAAGTGAAGGTTGGTGTAATAGTTGGAAACTGTTAGTTGAAAATATGAAAACAGTTGAGAACTGTTAGTGTAAACGTCTACAACTGTTTGAAGACCTTGAAGCTGAAGACTGTTAGAAGAATCAAGAACTGTTGTATTCATTAAACAGTTTCTGTTGAGCTAAATATGGAAAAAATTCTATCTTTGAAGATATCTCGAAATACTTTGAAGATCATCAAGATTATCTCAGAAGATAGAAGATTACCAAACTGTCAGCAAATCAAGGAAGATCAAGGAGTATATAAATGATAGATTAGAATTCATAATGTGTACGTACTTACTCATTGATTATATTTTTGCATTCGTTATTAAAGTTGTAATTTGCTTTCTGAATAGTGCTAAGCCTCTAAGTTTCTCGTTGAAACCTAAGAACAATTTGTGTTCTTCGTCTAACATAATAAGTTAGATTGGGGGTGAAGTTTGCTTTTGTAATAAAACTACTGTTTGATTGAATTGATTTGTGTTTAAAACCTTCTTTAATCAATTAAGTGTGATTCCGCAACTTCTTAGTTGATTGTGATCATAGTTAAAGATTAACTTTTATTCTACTCTGATTTATTATTTAAAAGATAGTTCTTGTTATTTGATATAATCTATATCCGATCCTGACAAGTGGTATCAGAGCCTTATCATTAAAGTTCCTTTGATCACCAGTTGAAGGTTTTTGCATTACTTTGCTTTATTTTTCAAAACTGTTTTTCAATCAATTTGTTTCAATGGATTCGGGAGGTTCTTCTGATAATAATGGATCAGGGTCCAACATTCGTGTTCCCATGCTCAAACCATCTGATTTTGAGATGTGGAAACTAAGAATTAAACAACATGTCCAACTAATGGACTATGTTGTTTGGCAAATCATTGAAACTGTTCCCACTAATCCCATTGAACTGGATGAGAATGGAAAACCAAAGAAGAAACCACCACCAAAGACAGATGCTGAAAAGAAGGATAGAATGATTGAGATGAAAGCCCTCAGCATCCTCCAGATTGCAATTCCCAATGAGTATCAACATCAATTCAAGAAATTTGATGATGCTCATGAACTTTGGAATGCTCTGGAGAAGAGGTTTGTTGGGAATGCTAGTTCTAAGAGAAACCAAAGAGATCTTCTTAAACAAGCCTATGAGAACTTCACCAGTGGGAAGAATGAGAGTATCACCCAACACTTTGATAGGTTTTACAAACTAGTGAGCCAACTGGAGAGTGCTAAGGTTAGGCTTGATCAAGATGAGATAAATAGAAAGTTTCTTAGGTCTCTAGGTGATGAATGGACTGTGTTTGCTGCACAATGGTGAACCAAGGATTCTCTTGAAGACATAGAGTTAGATGACTTCTATAATAGTTTGATAGTGTTTGAGGGAGAGATAGAGGGAAAAAGAAAAACGGTTATCCCTAGCCACAATGATGCTCTCCTGTCATCCTCAGGTATGGAATCAAACCATTCATTAACTAACTCTATTGATAGTTGTGCAGGTACTAGTTCTACTGTTGGACTAGATATGAACACTCCAGATGCTGTTCTTGAAGCTTTTCTTGTCAGCCATGCAAATTCAACCCTCACCAATGAGGATCTTCAACAAGTGCACCCTGATGATCTTGAGGAGATGGATCTCAAATGGCAGATGGCCATGCTTACTGTTAGCGCCAAGAGGTTAATCAAAAGGACTGGAAGGCAAAACATGAATTTCAGAGCTGATGGCAAGGCTGGATTTGACAAGTCAAAGGTGAGATGCTTCAAATGTCAACAACTTGGCCACTTTGCAAGAGAATGCAGATCTGGTGGACAAGTTCAGAATCAAGGTCAGAGGCCAACTCAGAATCATACCTCCTCAGCATTGGTCTCACAAGAAGGCCATGGATTTGATTGGAGTGATCAAGCAGAGGAGGCTACAAGCAACAAAGCTTTGATGGCATTGACTGACTCCTCCATCAAGATGGATTCCCCAGAATCTGAGGACATACAGGTATCTTCCAAACTATGTCCTGGTGAATGTAGAGCTATTGTTAAGAGGTTTAGAGAACACAATAAGAAAGTATGTGCTGCTCTAAGTATAATGGAGGAGAGAATGTATGAGTATACTGCTGTGATAGAAGATCTTGAAAAGAAAATTAAAGACTATCAGGCTAATGAACTGCAAATGGACTATGATAGAAAATATCATAAGTGGGAGAAAAAGCAGTTTCAAGATGAGATTGATAGTCTGAAAAAGAAATTGGTTGAAAAAGAAAGCAAGGTGGATGAACTCACAAAGAAATTGGAGGGTGTGGACATTGATCTTGGATTGTTCAAGGCTGCAAACCTTAAGCTTGAGACTCTGCTACAATCTCAAGTAAGAGACAAGGTGAAAACTGGACTTGGATATAAGGAAACCCCACCTCCATACAATCACACATACATAACACCCTTGTCTGAGGCAGCTGATAGATATGTCAATGAACCTTTGGCAGATGAATTAAAGTCAGCTGATCCAAAGTTTGAGAGTTATGAAGATGAAGTTCTGTCAGTAGTAAGTGTTGAAGATATTGAGATAGTTGTGAAGAAAGATGAGGTGATTCCATATGAAAATCACATATGTTGTGAACCCATTCCCACAAAACCACTTTTCAAACCTGTGGTGTTTGTAAAAGCATCCACAGAATCCCTCATCACTGAGCCAACACCTTCAAAAGCTATCCAATCCATAGAAAGTTCCACAACTATTGCCAATAGTCCCCATTTTTACACTAGCAGTTCCAACAAGAACCCAAACAGTTCTAAGCTAAAAAGCCCAACTATTAGTACAAAAGCCAAAGGAAAGGAGAAAGTTGGTGAGGTTGTGTATGCAAAGAAGAAGATGGAAGCTCCAAAATCTCAGGCTAAACCCGAGCCTAAGAAAAGGCATACTAAAATGCCTGCATGCACATGCCAAAAACATGGTGTCCAAAAGTTTCCTCAATCTGCAGCTGTTAGAGGAAATCAAAGAAATAGGAACCAATTCTGGTCACAAAGAACTAGTTTACCTATTGTGAAAACCAAAAAGTGCTACATTTGAGGGAGATCTAATCATTTAGTTCAAGATTGTTACTATAACCCACAGACCAATGGCACTCAAAACAAAAGTCCCAAAAGACAAAATAACAGTTCTAAAACTGTTAAGTCAAAGCAGATCAACAGTTCTAAAACTGCTAAGCCAAAACAGGCAAACAGTTCTACAACTGTTACATCCAAACCAACTATCAGTTCCAAAACTGTTTTAACAAAACCAAAAACTGTTGGTTTGGCTTGGATGAAAATTCAAAAACAAACTGATTCTGGAGAGGGTAAAACTGTTCTTCAAACTGAAAATCAAAAGGAATCACAAGTTGATTCATCTGTTTTACCAACTCCACCAGCTGTTTGTTCAAAGGTATTCACTATTAATCGCAACAGTTGGAAACCACATGTTCTTACAAAGTATTCCTCACACAAATTAGAGAAATCTAATTTGGATGAAATCAAAAAGAACCAAACTCTGTTTAAGTATTATGACTTGAATGGTGTACCCAAGACCTGCATGGCCTGGGTACTTCCTGCTACTAACTGATTTTATGTGTGCAGAGCATTCATAGGGCCAATCATGGATCTATCTGGCATGTGGATAGTGGATGCTCAAGGCACATGACTTGAAATCCACAATGTTTGAAGGATTTCAGAAGCATCAATGGTGGATTTGTAGCATTTGGAGGAAATGCTGAGGGAGGAAAAATCACAGGTAAAGGAGCTATTGAGGCAGGTACACTTACATTTAATGATGTTTTCTTTGTTGAACAGCTTAAGTACAATCTGTTAAGTGTATCTCAAATCTGTGACAATGGAAACAAAGTTTTGTTTACAGATTCAGAATGCATTATTCTTTCAAAAGATTTTAAACTTAATGAGAAGGATGTTCTTTTAAGAACACCTAGAAAAGATAATGTATACTGTCTAGTTACACAAAAGATTGCTAAACAGAATGTGTTAAGCTGTTTACTCTCAAAGGCATCTCATGATGAGTCTGCCATTTGGCATAGACGGATGTGTCACATGAATTTTAAAACCATGAACTTGTTAGCTAAAAACAGTTTGGTAAGAGGTTTGCCCCAAAAAGAATTCTCATGTGATGATCGTTGTGTAGCTTGTCTCAAAGGCAAGCAACACAAAACTTCTTATAAGACCAAAGAAGTTTCTTCTATTACTGCACCTTTACAATTGTTACATATGGATCTTTTTGGTCCTACATCTGTGGTGAGTATAGGGAAGAAAGCATATTGTTTAGTCATAGTTGATGATTTCACCAGGTTCACATGGGTTCAATTTCTTAGAACTAAGGATGAAACTGTTGAGTTGGTTAAGTCTCTTATTCTTAAAATTGAAAATCAATCTGATTTGAAGGTGAAAGTCATTAGATCTGACAATGGTTCTGAATTTAAGAACTATGAGCTAAACAGTTTTTGTGAAAGTAAAGGTATTAACAGACAGTTTAGTGCCCCTAGGACTCCCCAACAGAATGGAGTTGCTGAGAGAAGGAATAGGACTTTGATAGAGGCTGCTAGATCCATGTTAGCTGATTCTAGGCTTCCAATGACATTCTGGGCAGAAGCAGTGAACACTGCCTACTATGTTCAGAATAGAGTACAAGTAGTCAAGTCCAAAGGGAAAGCTCCTTATGAGTTATTCCTCAAGAGAAAACCTTTAATCAACTTCTTCAAACCATTTGGTTGTCCCTGCACTATCCTTAATACCAAATCACAATTAGGCAAGTTTGAGAGTAAGGCTGAAGAAGGTTTCTTTGTAGGATACTCCACTCAAAGTAAAGCTTATAGAGTTTTTAACAATGTCACTAGAATCATAGAAGAGAGCATGAATGTATCTTTCAATGAGAATAGGATCAATATTGCAGGTAATGGGCCTGATTGGTTATTTGATATTGATGCATTGTCTAAATCTCTTTCTTTTGAGTAATCTACTGAAACAGCTACAGGTACCCCAACAACTGTTGGTGAAAATCAACAAACAGTTTCCACCAGCCCGAACAGTTTTGAAACTGTTAGCTCAAAACCAACAACTGTTGGTTCAAACAAAGTTACTGAAGACTTTGTTGTGATTCCTATGCTTCAACAAGAGTTCTCCAATGCTGTTGATCCATTGATTGATGCTGAATCTTCAAAGGACATGGAATCTCATGATCCTCAACAACACACTGACTCTGCAACCCAAACAGTTGCTGATCAAGTGTGTGATAATGCTGAAAATTCAAGTGAACGTGAGTTTGATCTGTCTAATCTAGGGAATGAACAGACTGAAAAAAACATTCCTACATCAAGAGTTCACAAGATTCATCCAATATCACAAATAATTGGTGATCCAACCACTCCTATCAGAACAAGGAATATGCTGCAAAATGAAAACAGTGGTGTGGATCTTGCCCAATTTGATGTGAATGCTTGCTTTCTATCTCAAATAGAACCAAAGAAAGCAATTGAGGCATTGAAAGACCCTTCATGGGTGGAAGCAATGCAAGAGGATCTCTTACAATTTCAAATTCAGCAAGTTTGGAAGTTGGTTGAGCTTCCAAGAGGCAAAAGAGTAATTGGCACCAAGTGGGTGTTCACAAACAAGAAAGATGAATAAGGCAAGACTGGTTGCACAAGGCTACACACAAGAGGAAGGAATAGACTATGATGATGTTTTTGCACCTGTTGCAAGGATTGAATCCATTAGACTATTTCTTGCTTTTGCAAGCTTCAAAGGATTTAAGGTGTATCAAATAGATGTCAAGTCTGCTTTTCTCTATGGAACTATTGATGAGGAGGTATATGTGTGTCAGCCCCCTGGCTTTGAAGACTCAAAGTACCCTGACAAGGTATATAGGTTGGATAAAGCTCTATATGGACTACATCAAGCTCCTAGAGCTTGGTATGAGACATTATCATCCTACCTTCTTGAGAATGGTTTTAAGAGAGGCACAATTGACAAAACATTGTTTACAAAGATTGTTAAAACAGAGATTTTGCTTGTTCAAATCTATGTTGATGATATAATCTTTGGATCCACTAATGACAGCTTGTGTAAAGAATTTGATGTCATCATGCACAAAAGGTTTCAGATGAGTTCAATGGGTGAACTCACATTTTTCTTGGGATTACAAGTCAAACAGAAGCCCACTGGTATTTTTCTAAGCCAATCTAAGTATGTCAAAGACATATTGGACAAGTTTGGCTATCAAGATGTGAAGCTGGCAAGTACTCCAATGGAAACACACAAACAGTTGGGAGCAGATTCTGAGGGGGAGGATGTTGACATACATCTTTATAGGTCAATGATAGGTTCATTAATGTATTCAACTGCTTCAAGACCAGATATAATGTTTGCTGTGTGTGTTTGTGCCAGATTCTAATGCAGTCCGAAGATGTCACACTTGTTTGCTGTGCAGAGGATCTTTAGGTACCTCAAAGGCCAACCAAAATTGGGACTTTGGTATCCTAAAGATTCACCTTTTGATTTGGTGGCATATTCTGATAGTGACTATGGTGGAGCCAATGTGGACAGAAAATCAACCTCTAGAGGATGTCAATTCTTTGGATCAAGGCTGGTTTCATGGCAATGCAAGAAACAAACAACAGTTTCAACTTCAACAGTTGAGGCTGAATATATTGCTGCATCCAGCTGTTCTTCACAAGTGTTATGGATCCAAAATCAGCTTCTGGATTATGGTTTGTCTTTCTTAAATACCCCTATTTATGTTGATAACACCAATGCTATTAGCATAGTTAATAATCCAGTGAAGCATTCTAAAACCAAGCACATTGAAATCAGATTTCACTTCATAAGAGACTGCAATGAAAAAAGATTAATCCAAGTTATGAAAATTCATACGGATGATCAATTAGCTGATTTATTCACTAAAGCTTTTGATGTGAGCAGATTCAACTTTTTGATTTCCAACATTGGAATGATTAACTTGGACTAACAGTTGTTCATTATTCCATGTTTTTCACACTAACAGTTTGCAACTGTTAGTTACGTTTTCTAACAACTATTGTCTTTTAAGTATTCAGAGAAGGAAATGCAATTTCACACATCAGTTTTGGCCATATCTGCTTACCTGTCTCACAAACAGTTTTCACACCCGTGACTGTCCTTGTTAAGAGGTAAAGGTAAATTCACTTTCTTGAAACAACAGTTCCAGACTGATAAAGGTGAGTCATTTTGCTTGTAATATAGTGAATTTGATATGACAAGTCCCTGCATGCTATTAATGGAAATTACTGGACATTAATGGTCATTAATGGCTATTAATGGACATTAATGCCTCCCAGTTTATCTATAAATAGCCTTGCATCCATTCTTCACAAATCACACCTACATTTGCCCAAACTTCTCTCTGCAAATGGCTACTAACTTCTTTCTCATAAACTTCAAAGAAATTAATATTAGACAAAGTTATGTAACCATTCCTGCCCCATTTTTAAGAATGCATGAGCTTTGGCAATACTCATCATGTGTTCTTGAGATGCATGATGATCGAGATAGGTTCACCTTGACACAGCATCCAGATCCACGTAGGCCAAATAAACCAATTGATCATATTCGTATAAGAGGTGACTTTGAAAATTTCACTCTCTTCCATGAATTGCCTACACCATGTTGTCTAAGATTCGTCATGAACCTGGCAGGCACTACAAACTCCGTAGTGTGGTTCAATGTTCGAAGATATAATACTCATAACCACCAGAGGGCCTCGGATGATGAGGCAGTGGAAGTCATTGTAATAGATGACTAGTTCCACTGATGTTGAATTGGTATCATTCACCATCTTCCCACGAGGCAAATTATGACAATCGTCTCTGGTGATACATATGATGAGAAGGTCTACTTCACACCCATTGGTGGGTTTTAAGTTTTGAAAATTGTTTAAGGCATGTCAACTGTTTTTCTGTTAACGGAGAAAGTTGTCTACACTTACGGTGTAGATCATTGTTCTCCCACATCTACGAGACGGCCTTGCACAATTAGATAAGCAGTACCAACAATGGCTTGTGCATTACATGACCACTCTTTGAAGACAGGCTTCTCAGTAAGGCTATGGCGGCACTGTAGAGGCTATTCTGAACTCGATTCTTAAATAATGAAGACATTCACAAGAAAGAATGTGATTGTCTTTCCTTGAAGTTCAGATTTGTTAGATCTAGGAGTTAAGACAGTTAATATAAGCTGTGTTTAGATCTATAGCAACAAACAGTTTTGTTCTCTCAAAATTATTGTAGCTCAATTGTGATTATCATGAATAACATACATCTTATGTTGATGACTGTGCTCACTAATGGTCTGTTATTGTTGCTTCAGCATTTGATATATTTGAGCTAAAGTTTTTTTTGACAGTTTCACAATTTTGTTTCAATAAATACTAACAGTTTTCAACTGTTAGTATATGGCTTTCACAACTGTTAGGCAAAATCCATGTGCAACTGAGGGGGAGAAATTTGTCAACTGAGGAGGAGAAAGGAGAACAGCTGTAAACACTAAACAGCTGTTAATCCAAATAAATGATCAAACAAAAGGGAGTTAACTTTTAAATAACAGTTGTCACTTTTTATGAAAACAGCTTTAAAACTGTTAGTTTATTTTGTCCGTCAACTGTTAAGCTATTAAAGGGTGTTTTGGTCTTTGCAGAATTTTGGAAACTTTGAATTGCATTCAACATTCGAAACATATATAAGGCAATTCCCTCCTTACCAAGCAACTCACACGTCCAAAACGAACTTCGATCAGAAACAAACCATAACCCTCAACAACTCTCAGAGATCGAAATCAAAATGTCTCCTCTTCCATTTGTCAAAGAGCACAATGTGATCGCTTATCTTGAAAAACCAGACAATCTTGACGCTTTCCACGTCATGATTGATTATCTCACGGTATCAAACATTAATTATGCTCTAACTGCCAACCCCACAATCTATACCTCACATATTGAGAACTTCTGGAAGAATGCCAAAGTCCAAGAAGTTGATGGAGTGCAACAGATTTCTACAACTGTTGATGATATGGAGGTTTCTATAACCGAAGACACTATTCGCCATGCACTACAACTGAATGATCTTAATGTTGAGTATTCTGATTCGGTTGCATTAGAATATCTACACACCGAGTTACTGAAACTTGGGTATGAGGGCCCTGGGGGTAAGGGTACCTTCTACAAAGGGCAGTTTTGGGCACACTGGAAGTTCATTATCCATACTCTCTAGCAGTGCATAAGCCCTAAGAGAACGGGCTGGAATGAGTTTGGGAGCAACATTGCTCTCGCACTCATCTGTCTAGCCAACAACAGATGTTTTAATTTTTCAAAATTGATATTTAATGGTATGGTAAAACATCTGGGGACCAAGTATGGTCTATTTTTGATGTATCCACGGTTTGTGCAAACTTGTTTAAACTTTTTGATTCCAAACCTTAAAATACACAAGAGGGTCATTATTCCCTCTGCTCATGTGGCTTCCACTTTGAGCAAACTGTTGGTTAATGGCAAGAGTTTCTCTAGTGCCATAACTCCACCACTCTCTGAAATGGTGGAGTTTCTTTCAAGAAACAGGACTGCCAGTGTTGAGCATGAAGCCCAACGTATTGCTACACCACCAACACTGGAACCCACAGCCCAAAATACTCAAAATTCCCAATCTGCTTCCTTTGAAAAAGCTACAACACAAGCCCCTGCACTAAAAATATTTCAAAAGAAGAGGAAAAGAACTGTTGGTGCTCCTTCCACCATAGTTCTTGAAACTGAAACGGTTAGCCCTGAACAGGTGCATTCACCTGTGCAGAATATCCAAAGGGAATTCCTTGTGCTGTCTCCCAGGCACAATGAGGAGGTGATCACTCCTTTTGAGGGTGATTATATGGTTTTTGAGGCTGACACTACTGTTTTATCCGCAAAGGATAACCAGGACAGTGTTAACATAGCTAAGACCTCAACCATGGCAACAGAGACTGGTAAAACAGTTAAAGAGGGGTACTGATGGGGAAACTCAAGTGACTAAACCACCAGTTAAATCTGTTAATGATATGCTAACAGTGGAAACACTGGATGACATTGAGACTAGACTGAAACAACGAGCATTGACGGATCCTAACTTTGCACCTTACTTTCCTGCTCACCTACACCTAAAGAAGAAGATTGCTTTTCAAAACAAGAGGATAATTAAACAAGATGAGAAAATAAAAGAGCTATCTGAAGAAGAGATTGGAGCTTATACAGTCATCGAAAATGTAATTTTTCTATCTCTTAAATTTTTTATCGTAATAGTTTGATTTTGTATACAATGTTAAATATGTTCTTTACTTATGTTAATTTGTCTATGATTGAACCCTTAAAACAAACAACTTAAATGTATTGTTCAATACTTTAAGTTAGGGGGAGATTGTTGGGAAATTAGCTAAGTTATTGTACATATTATACAAGTAAAGATAAAACTGTTAAGTGAAGGTTGGTGTAACAGTTGGAAACTGTTAGTTGAAAATATGAAAACAGTTGAGAACTGTTAGTGTAAACGTCTACAACTGTTTGAAGGCCTTGAAGCTGAAGACTGTTAGAAGAATCAAGAACTGTTGTATTCATTAAACAGTTTCTGTTGAGCTAAATATGGAAAAATTCTATCTTTGAAGATATCTCGAAATACTTTGAAGATCATCAAGATTATCTCAGAAGATAGAAGATTACCTAACTGTCAGCAAATCAAGGAAGATCAAGGAGTATATAAATGATAGATTAGAATTCATAATTTGTACGTACTTACTCATTGATTATATTTTTGCATTCGTTATTAAAGTTGTAATTTGCTTTCTGAATAGTGCTAAGGCTCTAAGTTTCTCGTTGAAACCTAAGAACAATTTGTGTTCTTCGTCTAACATAATAAGTTAGATTGGGGGTGAAGTTTGCTTTTGTAATCATTCTGGTTGGTTAATAAAACTACTGTTTGATTGAATTGATTTGTGTTTAAAACCTTCTTTAATCAATTAAGTGTGATTCCGCAACTTCTTAGTTGATTGTGATCATAGTTAAAGATTTACTTTTATTCTACTCTGATTTATTATTTAAAAGTTAGTTCTTGTTATTTGATAAAATCTATATCCGATCCTGACAGTTACTTTTAGGAAGAAAGCATAAACAATTTATAATGCTAGGGGAAAGCCTGTATTAATAGCTAAAAGAGAAAGAGATGTGTATCTACTTGATCTTAATTCTGCTGATCCCAATAATGAAACCTGCTTGTATTCCCATTCTGTTCCTGAGCTGAGTTGGTTATGGCATAAACGTTTGTCTCATTTGAACTTTAAAAATATAAATATGCTGTCCAATAAAGAGTTAGTCTCTGGATTACCAAAAATCACATTTGTCAAAGACAAATTGAGTTCAGCTTGTGAACAAGGGAAACACCATAAAGGGTCCTTTAAATCAAAGCAAAAATTTTCAATAACAGACCCATTGCATATGTTGCATATGGATCTGTTTGGACCCATAAGTACTCCAAGCCTAAGTGGCAAGAAGTACACTCTGGTGATAGTAGATGAGTTCTAACGATTCACCTGGGTAATATTCCTAAAAGCCAAAAGTGAGGCTGCCCTGGAGATAATAAGTTTCATCAAAAGGGAAGAGTTGCAGAAAGGTTTGTCTGTAAAGCAACTAAGAAGTGATCATGGGACTGAGTTCAGAAACTCAACCCTTGAAAGCTTCTGTGAACAAAAAGGAATATTACAAAATTTCTCATCTGTCAGAACTCCACAACAAAATGGAGTTGCTAAAAGGAGAAGTAGAATTGAGGCTGCAAGGACAATGCTATGTGAGGCAGGATTGAAACTCTATTTCTGGGATGAAGCTGTTAGTACAGCCTGCTATACTCATAATAGGTCAATCATTGTCAAAAGACATGGAAAGACTGCATATGAAATGTATAAGTCTAGAAAGCCCAATATAGGTTATTTCCATATCTTTGGTTCAAAATGCTATGTGCTGAATCAAAGAGATCAGCTCCATAAGTTAGAACCCAAAGCTGATCCTGGAATATTTGTTGGTTATTCCTCAATCTCCAAATCATACAGAGTATATAACTCTAGGAGAAAGGCCATTGAAGAATCAATTCATGTTTCATTTGATGAAGACAGTATTGATCAAGCTGAGAAAAGTCAAGCTGATTCCGTTAGTCTGAGTGAGCTTGAAAGGCCAAGGGAAATCAACATGTCAAATCCTATGTATATCATAGGAGATGATAGTGATGATGATGTGTGTTTGTCAGGATCGGATATAGATTATATCAAATAACAAGAACTAACTTTTGAATAACAAATCAAAGTTGAATAAAAGTTAATCTTTAACTATGATCAAAATCAACTAAGAAGTTGCGGAATCACACTTAATTGATTAAAGAAGGTTTTGAACACAAAGAGATTCAATCAAACAGTAATTTTATTAATCAACGAGAATGATTACAATAGCAAACTTCACCCCCAATCTAACTTATTATGTTAGACAAAGAACACAGATTGTTCTTAGGTTTCAACGAGAAACTTAGAGGCTTAGCACTATTCAGAAAGCAAATTACAACTTGAAGAATGAATGCAAAAACTTAATCAATGAGTACGTACAAATTATAAATTCTAATCTAGCATTTATACTCCTTGATCTTCCTTGATTTGCTGACATTAGGTAATCTTCTATCTTCTGAGATAATCTTGATGATCTTCAAAGTATTTCGAGATATCTTCAATGATAGGGTTTTTCCATATTTAGCTCAACCGAAACTGTTTAATGAATACAACAGTTCTTGGTTCTTCTAACAGTCTTCGGCTTCAAGGTCTTCAAACAGTTGTAGTAGTTTGTACTAACAGTTCTGAACTCTATATAACAGCTTTGAAGTTCACAGAAACTGTTGGTTACAACTGTCTTCACAATTTTCACTAACAGTTCTAAACTGTTTCTTCAACACTTCTTCTAACAGTTTCGAACTGTCTTCCATTAACAGTCTTAACAGTTTTGATATTTGCATGTATAACAGTTTCAATGACTTAGCCAATTTCCCAACAGTGTTCATCCAAGAAATCATCACCAGCTCCAAGGAACTCTCAAGCTGAGAGAGATGGTGAGTTCATCAATCCTTTTGTAGCTGAAGTCACTCAGACTGAGAATCTTAGTGATAATAAGTTTGTTGACAATGCTGCTGTTGACACTGAGGAGATAAGTTCACCTCGAGGTTCTCAACATCACTCAGATTCAGAACCAGACTCTCCAACTACCACATTTAAATTCCTCAAAGATCATCCTCAAGATCAAATCATTGGAAATGTCCAAGAGAAAGTCATGACCAGATCCAAGGCTACAGCTAACTATGCTGCTCACTTTGGTTTTCTGTCTCAGATGGAACTAAAGAAGACTGAGGAAGCCTTAGCAGATGAGGATTGGATTGATGCTATGCAAGAGGAATTAAATGAGTTTGAGAGGAATAAAGTGTGGACCCTTGTCCCTGGCCCTAAAGATCATACAATTATAGGCACTAAGTGGGTCTATAGAAACAAAATGGACAAGGATGGAGTGATAGTTCGGAACAAAGCCAGGCTGGTAGCACAAGGGTATAGGCAAGAAGAAGGAATTTATTATGATGAGACCTTTTCCCATGTTGCTAGAATTGAAGCTATAAGGCTGTTCCTGGCTTATGCAGCATATAAAGACTTCAAAGTCTATCAAATGGATGTGAAAAATGCTTTTCTGAATGGAAAACTTCAGGAGGAAGTCTATGTGAAACAACCTCCTGGCTTTGTAAGTTCAAAGTTTCCACATCATGTCTATAAGTTGGACAAGGCTTTGTATGGTCTTAAACAAGCTCCAAGAGCTTGGTATGATACACTGTCCACTTATCTGATATCCATGAGTTTCACCAGAGGCAGTATAGATAAGACACTCTTTATTAAAAAGAGTAAAGGACAGATAATTCTTGTACAAATCTATGTGGATGACATCATTTTTGGCTCTACAAACGAGTCTCTGTGTGATTGGTTCTCCAAAATAATGTCACAAAAGTAAAAGATGAGTATGATGGGTGAGATGACATATTTCCTAGGCCTACAAATTCAACAAAAGCCTGATGGAATTTTCATCAATCAAAGCAAATATGTTTTGGATTTGATAAAGAAATATGGTTTTGATTCAAGTTCAACCATGAGAACACCCATGACACCAGCTGTCAAGCTGAGTAAAGACTAAGATGGTAAGCCTGTGTGTCAGTCTACCTATAGAGGAATGATAGGTTCATTACTCTATTTGACAGCTAGTAGACCTGATATCATGTTTGCTACATGTGTTTGTGCAAGATATCAGGCAGATCCTAAAGAATCACATCTTTTAGCTGTGAAAAGGATCTTTAAGTACCTTAAAGTTACACCAAATCTAGGTCTTTGGTATCCAAAGGATTCTGGATTTAAGTTAGTTGGTTTTCTGATGCTGACTATGCTGGGTCCAAGTTAGATAGAAAATCAACCACTGGAGGATTTCAATTGATTGGAGGTAAATTAGTAAGCTAGACTAGTAAGAAACAGAACTCAGTGGCTACTTCAACTGCTGAAGCTGAGTATGTTGCAGCAGGGAACTGTTGTGCTCATATCTTGTGGATGCAGCATCAGCTTCAGGACTTTGGGATGAGTTTCAAGAAAACTCATATCTTCTGTGATAACCAAAGTGCAATAGTCATCACTTACAATCCCGTATTTCACTCAAGAACCAAGCATATTAAAATTAGACATCACTTCATAAGAGACATCGTGGACAAAGGTAAAGTTGACATTAAATTTATCTCCACTGATGACCAATTAGCAGATATCTTTACTAAGTACCTTGATGAAAAGAGGTTTATGTATCTGCTAAGTAAATTGGGTATGCTCAACCCCTAGCTAAGTGTCTAAAATTTGAGTTCTCAGTTTGACAGAAACTAAGTGTCTTAAGTTGGGTGCACAGTTTATAAATAAGTTTTCATAAACTAATCTATATGTCAAACTGAATAATGAGTTTACATGTTTGGTCAGTTCCAAACATAATTCAACTACTCAGTGTGGTTGAAATGTTAGTTTTAGTTAGTCTCGAACAAAATGACTAAGTGTCATTGAGTCTGAGCTATGTGCTTAACTCACACTGTGTGATTGGTTCACACGTTTGGTAAGTTCCAAACATATTTTACCTACTTAGTGTAGCTAAAATTACATGTTTAAGTCAGTTTTAAACATAAATGACTACGTGTCATTGAGTCTGAGCTATGTGCTTAACTCACACTGTGTGATTGGTTCACATGTTTGGTACGTTCTAAACATATTTTACCTACTTAGTGTAGCTAAAATTACATGTTTAAGTCAGTCTTAAACATAAATGACTAAGTCTCATTGAGCCTGAGTTGTGTGCTCTACTCAAGCTGAGTATCAATCTCAAGCTAAGTGCTCCACTCAAGCTGAGTGCTTGACTTAGACTGAGTAATATGTTTACTCAGCTTCGTGTGTCCAATCTATGAATTAATTACTAAGTGTTATTAATTTTTCTGTCCATACGCATTTGAATCAGTTTCAATTCATATCGTATATCAATTGTGTATTGATATATTTACAAAGTGCTTATAATCTTATTATTTGTTAATATTATTATTTTACACTTGTATTCATTGGAGAATGATGTGTTTCTACCCTCTAACTGTTACGTCAAGCCGTAATTTTTCGGCGTAACGGATTAAAAAGGGATTCCAACGGTAATTTTTCTCCCTCGAAAAGGTATATATAACTAACTTAACCGCATTTTAGAGGTTTACGCTTCAACTTCTCATCTCTAAACCTCTCATCTGCCTATATACCTTTCAACAAATTTGCTACGTGCAATTCCCAGTTCCATCGACTTTGAAACCCTAACTCGCTCGGTGCGAAGATCATTGCTCAGTGCAACGAAATTAGTTACTCAGTGTAATCTGCAATTTCATTGACGGAAGGAACCACTCTCATTCTCAGTGATCGAATGGTTCGTGGTACTGCGTTGAAAAACAACGGATTACCGCTGATCAAAATCAACAATCAGCGTGCATGTCTTGATATCCCTGCGAGGAAACAGGGGAGAGGATATGAAGCATGGGTTGCTTATATTCGTAAATGCCCTTTGGCATTTTCTTTCATTAAAGCGCCTGTTCACATCATTCCACAGCACCTTTTGGAGTTCCGGTACACGTGCACATTCAACCAGAACAGAGGAGAGATCATTGGCACTGTTCTTAATGGCGATAGAACAGTGATCGTCACGGTTCAAGGGCTAAGGGATCTTCTTCGACTCCCTGTTCAAGATGTGTTCGAGTCAACCGTGTCTGGACCAGTGGCGAGGTCAGTTCTACCATAGATGGGTCACCCTCAAACTGAAGGGGTGATTAAGAAGGCCACTTTTCCCACCAGCTGGGGCTTTATGGTTTCCACAGTGGTACGTTCACTAGGAACGAAGTTTAGAGGCTTGGATCACGTGAACGATTTCGAAATGCAGCTGCTGTATAACATGTTCTTTGATAGCCGTATCGACTATGCACAGCTCGTTTTCAACGAGCTCAAGGTCCAAGTACTAAAGACCACCAGGGATCTTCATGTGCCATTCATAAGGTACTTGTCCCTGGTGATTGAAGCTGAGTTGGGGGACTTATATGAAGCTGGATGGGATGTGTTCCCTGTTCCTACTCTCAGCTCTAAGAAGTTTAACAATGACATCTTTCCTGAGCAAGAGGGTATAAGTGGTCCAATGCTCTTGGTTGCTGAGGGAGCTTCATCGGAAAGTGAAGAAGAGGAATCAAATCAAGGGGGAGCTTCTCAAGCTGACACAGAAGTTCAAGCTGAGCACTCTGCTCAGGCTGAAATAGTTTACACTGCAGCCACCTCTAGTAAGACCTCTCCACTTTCTCTTTCTTCTCATTATTCTCCATCTACCTTTGGAGATAAGACTGCAGTGGAACCAACTTAGTCTATCCCATCTCCTCTACCTTCATTCCATTTACAATCCCAATCTGAAGCCACACATAGTGTACCTACTGCTACTAGGGAGAATATCCATACATACCAAAGAAAAACTGCCAAAGGTGGTGCCACTCCTAAAGGCATCACTAGAGCTGAGATCACATTGATCCCTCCGGCAGGAGTTGAGGGGGAGACGCCTACTCTCAAGGTGTCAACCTCAAGGCTCTTTAAAACCCAACAGCCTAAACCGGGTGTGGTGTCTACTCAGCCCACACTTACTTATGCCATGGTAGAGCCTTCTTCTGTGCCTGAACAGACACATTCAGGTTACATTGAACATATGACCAATCCCAAGGGTCAATCACCCCCCTCTATACCCAAAAGCCAACCACCAACCCATACACTTCACATTTCGAGCCTTATTCGTTCTATTCATTTCTCACACTCTAGTGCACGACCTGTCAATGTTTCATCTTCAAGCCAGGATGAATCACAGGGTCCAAACTCTGGTGCACATGAATTTGAGGGTCCACACCAACCCTTGGATGATGCTCTCCATCAACAACAACCTTCAAACCCTATTGATGATGACAAAAAGGGGGAGAAGGTTCAAGAAGGTGAAGCTGAAGCTGAAGCTTTATTATTTTTGGCAAAGAGAGCAGATGATAAACTTAAGGGGGAGAAAACAACAGAAAAAGACACTGAGCTGACTGACAATGCAAAAGGGAAAAGACCAGCTGTGGTCAGCTCAGGAGAATCAGAACAACACCCTCAACAGAAGAAAAGGAAAATGATTCTTAGTGAATCATCTGCCTCAGATGACGATTCTGTAGATAAAATGACTATACAAGAAAGAATGGCACTGCTGGCAGTTAGAAGAATAGAACAAGAGGAAGCTGACCAGCTTGGGATATCTGTTGTTGAGCTAAGAGAAAGACAAGTGAATGCTCAAGTTATGTTAGTCAGTGAAAAGGAATCGAGAGAAAGGGCTTGGGCTGAGCAGATCAGAAAACAAAACAAAGAGTTAACTAAACTCAAGCTGCCTATAGTGCCTAAGGAAGAAGAGGAAAAAGAATCTCCGATGGAAGATCGACTAGAGGAGGAGAACATAATGGATTGTTATACAAAATCATTCTTCTCTTCTCAAATTCTCTCACTTAAGTTGAGTTCAGCTCAAGGGATCATTATTCTTGAGTTTGTATTGGGAAATGGTGAGACACCTTCTATGGAGCTAAATCAACTACACAAACTGGGTTATGAGGAATGGAAGCAAGTGGCAGTGCTCATTAAGCAGATGGAAAGGTCTACTGCTCGAAATCAAGTTAAAGATGAGTTGCTAAGACTACTTGCTAGAGCTGATGCGATGCAATTAATACCCAGTTCTGAGATAGCAACCCTACTGACTTACTTTCACAAAATAGGAAAGGATAAACTGAAAAAACCAGCTGGTTTAGTAAAAGCAAACAAGGACAGTCTTGCTCTTCCTGAAGGCATGGAGTTTCAAGAGAATACATATGTTGAAAAGCCTCAAAAAGAGTTCATGTACTTGGATAGAAATGGTGAAAAATGCTTCCAGGCTGATGCATCAATTTATACATGTGGGGTATCTCAAGTATTTGCTCTGAGACAAATTGTTGAGAAAACTGAACAGACTACAAGGTTCAGATACAAAATAAACAGGGCAATACGATCACAGAAGGATCAGCTTCAACACTTACCTAATCTACAAGAAATACTTGAAGAAATAAATGAAGAGATTGAAGAGTTTGAAGAGCTGCATCCTGAGTAGATTAGTTCTACTGTAAATATTAGATTAGTTCTAATTTTGTAAGCACTTAGTGTGCATGATCTATGTGATCAACAACTTTTGTATTATGATCAGTTCTATTAATACAAATATAAAGTTTGATATGTTCAACTGTATTATGATGTGTTCATAGCTATAAGTCTGATAAGTTCAGCTTAATGAATAAATGATAAGTTCTTATTCATTAATATAATTAGTTGGTGTGTTTAACTAAAAGTTGGTGTGTTCCAATTTAAATTGATAAGTTCAGTTGATATTGATATGTTCAATAAATATTTGATCAGTTCAAATAATAAAATCTTAATAAGTTTAAGATTTAAAACATAATTCTGTTAAACAAACTTAAGAACTGTTTGATGGTTTTGTCATCATCAAATAGGGGGAGTTTGTTGGGAAAATGATCTCATCAGTTTGAATTTGATGAGACAAAGTTAAGTTTGTAAGATGAGTTCTACATATAACTTAAAAAGAATTATGAAGCTTAGTCAGACTGAACACTTAAAGTGATTCAGACTGAGTATAAGCTGAATATAAGCTGAGCATATGTTGATCAGTTTATATTATACCTTAGTTTGTTTATTAATATGTTTAATAATCTGTGTATGTCACATAAGGTATATATCGAGTAATCAGCTTGATGTGTTTCAAGCTGAGTGACTTAGCTCAAAAGCAGAGTCAACTCGACAGAGTTGCTAAATATGTTTTAGTCAACTAAGTTAGACTTCTAAGGATGAGTTTATCAATGTACGTGTTAGTTCATGTATGAATTCGGATTTGTTCTCGAAGAACTCAGCTTGATGAGTTTCAAGCTGAGTAACTCAGTCCGAGTGAAGAAGTCAGTTTAAAGATCATTTAAATATGTTTTAAATTCATCTTTATCTCTCTATATCTACGGCGCGGATAAGAAGACTCCAGAATCAAGATTGAAGATAGAAGATTCAAGATTCAAGATTCTGGATTATCCGAGAGTTAGTTAGCGAATTAAGTTGAGTCTTAGTTTGTTAGGAACCGTAGGCACAGGATTATAAATACTTATCTCCTGATAAGTTTAGAGGTACGACTTTGATTCAAAAACAACTAAGTGTTGTAGAGCCAAACCTCACCTCACCGTATGTGTTACCAATCTTGATTACTGTTTGTCAGTTCAACGTGATCAAGAAAAACTCACAGATTGCCCAAGTGTTCTTGTGTTCGAACTATCACATCAGTTGTGATATTGGTAAGTTGTCAATTTGTGTGAAATCATGTTTAGAGAGTTGTCAGTATCTATAATCATAAGTTGATTATAGATAGCTAAATTTGAGAGATTGAGAGATTTATATTAGGTGGTTATATATCAAGAGTTGCTTACTTGATAGTTATTGTAATCATCTTCTTATTCAAAGCATTCCAATCATCTTCTTAATAAAAGCATTCGATTGATTGTGGTTTGATTTACTGTGTGTAACACTTTTATTTGATTTGTTCAATTTCCGCAGAAAGTGTATTCAACCCCCCTTCTACACACCTGTAGCTTGTTGTTACTCTCTCATACAAGGGACCAACAGAATTGCTTTATAAGGAAACTGGTAGTAAAAGGATTGACCTTCAGGAAGTTCAAGGGTCAACCGATAAAGAACTTGAGGTTGGCATTAGCAATCGACCATCTATGGTTAAAACTGAGCAATACAATGTTGCGGTACATGACACACTTCCATTGTCTACTCCACGTTGATCTGGTGGAACTCGTATTGAACCAGAGAGATATGGGTATCTGAGTGCAACAAGCTATTGGTTGATCATGATGAGCTTACCAACTACCACGAATCCGTGACGGGCCCTGAGTCTACTAAATGGAGAGAGGCTATGGAGAGCAAGATGCAATCCATGACGGATAACCAGGTCTCGGAACTTGACAAGGTTAGAAATATTATAAAATTATTATTTTGATATTTATATAAGTTTTATAATAATTTATATGCTTTATATGACGTCTAAGGGTTGAACTTCACAAGTTTTACAAAAGAATAAAGTCTAGGAACTAGAAATGGTAATAGCCGAAAGTTGTAAGTATATATGTCATTTAACTAGAATATTTAGTCATTTGCATGCCTAAATAAGAATTCTCTGGAGCAAAAGTTGGGGCAGCTTGTTTTTGGTCATTTACATCAGATTTTGTAGGATTACCTGGATATTAGTAAGTCTTAAGGTAAAGGTTAGTTAATTGAAAGTTAATAGCTTTCTTTTAATCAATTTTTGTTGTGATTATCAGTATTATTTAGTGATAGTATGTTTTGGATGATCAAATGCTCAAAGACATCCATATAGGTTGTTATAAGTGTTAGAAAACACTTTAAGAAGCATCAAGATCGATTTTGAAGCAAAAAAATGTGATTTCGGGTGGAAAACTGTTGGTCCCGAATGGATACTACAACAACAAATGTTTGTAGAAGGGGGGTTGAATACAAACTTTAGCAAATTAAAATTTAAGAGACACACGGTTTACTTTTATATAATTCTTATTTCTGTTAATCAAGAATTACATGAACTAGATGCGGAAAATCTAAGTTCAATAAAAGGTGGCAACTAATTTTGTCTAACACATAGACGATGCTAATCTTAAACAACTAATGTCTAAGACGTTTAACACATGAACAAGTTTGTTACACTTAATGTAAAATGCTAACTCTTCTAATTCTCAACTTATGAGATTTCAGTGCTTTTCAACGCATACTTAGCATGTTTCCATGCATGAGTATATATAAGCAAGGTGCGTCCGGGTTGATGAAGAGAGAAGGAGACAAAGGTACTCGGTTTAATAATATTATAATAGATAAAGTTAGTGGGTGAAAAGTAAGTTAACTTTATACACAAAGTGTGTAAAGTGAACATACTTTTCAGTAATGAGTATACCCACTATCTATTATTATATTATTAAATTACTACCTTTATGTCTTCAGAAAATAACCTTATCCTTCCATGCTTGTGCTTTAATCGACACCATGCTTTCTGAAGATTTGACTTTACCAAGTATGGAGTTGCCAGCCATACTTAACATCATATCTTCGAGATCTTCTTTTCAAGAGTATCTTTCTCTTTTTCCAGGGGATAAAGATCTATCCATTTTGTATCTTTGCAGATCCAAAAAGTGCTAAGCACTTTTACAAAAGAAAGATCTAAGGCATACTAAGAACAACACATGTTCTGCCTTTGACTTTAAGAAAATATTACATAGAAAAGCTATTAATCTGAGATATACAATAAAGACTCAGTTAATAGACACTGAACTATAAATATAATTTTGCTCAGCTAAGGATAAGTGTGACAGACTCAGCTGACTTGATTTGCTCAGCTGATCAAATTGCTCAGCTGCAGCTAATCATTTGAGTATAGTCAGCTTATAAAGAAAAGATTGGATAAGTAGGAAATACCTTATCTGACAGATGGGAGGCATCAGCTGATAACTGTGATTGTGTCAGCTGATCCTTGACTGCTCAGCTGATCTTGAAATCTTCATCAGCTGATGGTTCTAGGCCATCAGTTGATCCAGTGTGATTCCTCAGCTGATGCTCTTTGACTGATCTTTTCTTCTCAGCTGATCTTTCTGAAGCTGGTCCTTTGGCTGATACTCAGTGTTCAGCCGACACTATGATTCGTCAGCTGACATTTCTTACTTAGAAATTCTTTAAGTCTCAGATAGAAAAACAACACATTTTTTTCATCAATCTAAGTCCAAAACTGAATATATGGTTTTGTTAACATCAAATCCTATTTTACTTAATAGATAGGTTTGATTAAGGTTTGATATTGCTACCTCACCAACAATCTCCCCCTATTTGATGATGACAAAACCTTATCTTGTTTAAGAAGAATCAGTTTGACTAGGATTTGTAAAGATATAACTTTTAAGTGCAATTTTGGTTACCTAGCTATCTGTTTTTGGTAACTCTTTTAAGTATGTTCCCTGATGTTCTGTTTTTGGGAATCTTTTCATTTATGAAGTACCATTGTTCTGTTTTTGTGGTATCTTTTCTATCCTTTTTCTGTTTTTAGGATTTTTGATCTTTTCTATATTTACACTATGTGAGCTATCTACTAAGAGTCATTTATACTAGCATTTTAGCTAAGTAGTCCATGATCAAAGTTTCAAGCTTGATTACAGAATAAATTATTTACATTAGAGTTTGTACAGAGCAATCTAACTATGAGTTAAACTAAGTACAGAAGTTGAACTATTCTAGGAATTGAAATTACATCTACTCTACTTATGAAGTGTGGTCTTCATTCCCACCAAGGTTCTTCTTTGATGTCTGGACGATGTTCAACTGGAATAGTAGCAATTAGTTCATCAGCTCTAGTTTCCATCAGACTTTCAATGTGTTGACTTCCTGTATGTCCTCTTGCCAGTCTTACAGCTTGAAAAATTAAAGCTCCTGGCGCTCTTCCTATGTCAGCTTCTCTTAGGAATCTCCAATCACCAGCTCTGTTCTTGAAGAACATCCCTTTTTCAGGCTCAGTTATGTACTTAAACATTTTTGGCTCAATGTTGGAGGGTAGAGCAGTATTGAGACTTTCATAAGCAGAAAGAAAAGGATAGTCAGGATTGACAATGATCTGTTCAATGGTGACAAAAGCTTTTGAATTATTTTTGAAAGCATCTTCAATCAGATTGATGTGTTCAATGAATTGATCATGTGTGAAGAGCCTATTGCAGATTGACATCCAAATCCAGTATTCAAATTTTGACATGAACCTTTGAACAATTTCACTTTTGGACTTGAGGAGATGATACAGGATCTCTATCATTTCAAAGAAGGAGAGTAGTTTGCAGTGTTGAAGATAGGTATCTTCATAAGTCTTTCTTTCATCTCTTCTCACCACTCTGAGATAAGGACCCTCATCAGTACCTTTGTATGGAGTAACCGTTGAGATGATGTCTGCACATCTTCTATTTACCAAGTTTTTTGAGATGATGTCTGCACATCTTCTATTTACCAAGTTTTCTTTGTTGTCTCTGAACTCCTTGGCTTGCCTTTCAGTTTGCTGAGCTAATCCTCCAAAGTTGAAGTTCAGCAGTGCTTGAATGGCTTCCTTGTGAGTCTTTCCTCTCTTAGGAGCTATCTTGGTGGAAGGGTCATCTTGCTGTGGTGTGTCCAGTACTTGATGTGATTGAGAGGTCATCATAATCAGCTCTTCTTCTTGTAGCTCTCTTAACTCATCATCAGTAACACCAATAATTGTAGCAAGATCTTCAGGAGAAGTGAAGTCCTGATGTCTTTCCTTGGTTTTCAAAACTTCTTCTATGGAAGTACCAAGTGCAGCAGCTAACTCACTGAGCTCTCTGAGACTCTCTTCTTTTTGTGTTAGCTCTTCCTCTCTTCTTTCTTCTTCTTCAATCCCCTCAGCAGTCATTATCTTCTTTCCTTTTCTTCTTGATGAACTGCTGGGAGTTGGTTGACTTGATTGAACTGGAGAGGAAGCTTGGATTGGCGGAGGTGTAGTGGAGGAGCTCTGCTTCTTTATGTTGAACATAGAGGACAGAGGCATTTCATCTTCATCATCATCATCAGAATCCTCAGATGGTAGTTCAATTGGAGCACAGGATTCACCTTGCTTTGATTTCTTTATTCTTCTAGCCATTTGCTTTAGCCTTCTCTTTGGCCTCTGCTCTTCTTGAGCAGGTTGCTCCCCCTCAGATTTATTCTCCCCCTCAGCAGCTGATCCTATTTCATCGGGGGTTGATGCATCCTCTGCTTGTAAAACTGACTTTGTCCTAACTGACTTCTCTCCCTTTTTGTCATCATCAGAGGAGGGAAAAACAGCAGGCTTTGCAGGGGCATCAGGAGTGGTGAAAGAATAAGGAGTTGGGGTAGGTGTAGAGATAAAGGGTGGTATGGTTGAGGGTGAAGGTGAGGCAGTGGGTATGGGAGGCTGAGTGAAAGGTGAGGTTGAGTGTCTAAGGTGAGAAGGAATAGGAGAGAAAGAAGGAATGGAAGTTGAGATAAGAGGTTTTAGGTTGTTGATAGCTTCAGTGAGATTGGAGAATTCTCTCAGAGTATCACTGTGCCTTATCTTAGAACAAAAGCTGGACCTATTGACCTCAGTATCAATGTCTTTTAGGAGAGAGGGGATAGTTAGAAGAGATTCAGGAATGGTAATGGAGATATCAGGGGGTGAGGGTCTAAGTGTTTTAAGTTGGGATGAGGGTTCAGAAGTAGTAGAGGGAATGGGTTGGGTTGGAATTGATTGAGAAATTGTGCTTAGAACTGGAATGGATTGTGGTTCCTCACTTAGACCTTGGTATAGAGGCCTAAGATCACTGGGAACAGAAGTTGTACCCTGTACTAATGACTGGTTTATGCCACTAGTATTGACAGGTAGTGCACTATCATGTGTAAGAATTGAATCAAAAAAAGGTGCAAATATGTGAGTGTGAGTGAGGGTTGCACTCAAAGGGGTATCCCTTATTACAGTAGCAAGTAGTTGTGAACTTACTAGAGGATAGGCTTGACACATAGGGGTTGAAGACACAGTATGACCTTGGGAGAAGGTCTGTCTTTCAATGGTATCACCCTGTTGGGAGGGTGACCCAGATTGCAGCAATCCCATATTTACAGATGTGCCCTGTTGTGATGACACACCCACTGGTTGTAGGGTTATATCAACTTCCATGAGCTCCCCCTCAAAATAAGAGGTAGCTATAGGAGTTGAGGTCAGAGGTGCAGTGTGCAATTCCTCTGAGATAAGTGCAGTATGCACCATCTCTATTGACCTTGTTTCTATTTGGGTTGCAAAGGGAGTAGAACTAGCAACTGTTGGGAGTTGACTAGAGCTTGGCTGTTGTGGGGGTGTTACAACTAGAGGAGAGGATGGGTTCTCATTGGTGGGGTCAACCAAATGAGTATCCTCAAGAGTGGTAGAGATTATACCTGTGATGTGCTGAGTCTTGCTGATCTCAATTAATTGAATGAGATTGTAAGAAATTGTGTCTTCCTCAGCATCATCACCATCAGCTGCATCACCACTTTGTTTGTCTTGTGGAGTGCTTGAGCTGGAAGGAACAGGGAAATGTGAGAGTGGCATTCCAATTTGAGAAGATGAGGAGGTGGTATCTTGAACATTTTCAGCATAAGGAATTCCAGCATCACCACCATGAAAGTCATCATCTCCCTCATCATGATCATTTTGACCACTGTCAGCACCATTGTCATTATCACCCTCAGTATCAGGATTAATAGGCTCATCCTGTGTTGGTTCATCAAACACATCTGCTCTAAACATCAATTCTTCTTCCACTAAGGCGTCATCTGGATCACTAGTCATAGACTCCTCAGAATGATCATTGATTAAATCAGGAGATTCAGAATCATTAGCCATTTGCCCCTCAACATTTTCAGCATCAACTTCCTCTTCATTTTCAGCATCCTCAGCAGCAACATCAATCAACTCTTGCATTTGATCAGTGATAGCAGGACCTTGAAATTCCCTTATCAAATGGAAAGTTTTCTGACCCATTTGAGGGATGGTCATTGTGTGCAAGTGTGCAGCTAACCCAGCATAGTGTTCCCTCTGAACATCTCTAAGTGCAATTAAACTTAGATACCTGATGTAAGGAACTAGGGTTCTGGTTGATTTCTTTGATGTGCCCAGAGTGATCTTATCCACCATTTCAGAGAATATGACTTGTGAGAAGTCAATATTCCTCCCTGTGACCAAAGCATGTAGCACCATCAGTTCAGACTGGTTCATTTGGTCATGGCTGCCAGACTTGTGACCAAAACATCGAATGATTACACTGGCCAAATACTTCCATGGGTGTCCTAGAGCGGACAGTTTATACTGGCCATGGGAAACAACACCTTGGTAGCCAATCAGGGGCAAAACCTCTAGAACTTGATCCATTGTAGCAAAAGGTTGAAATGGGGCCATATGGGGTATGCAGATCGCTTGTCTAAGAGAATCAGTAGTGATATTTATGTTGATGGTACCATTGAGGCAGGTGCAAGTGATTAAATCTTGATTAGCATGGTACCTTGCAGTGTACCACATCTCACCAACAATGTTTGGAAAGATGAACAGAGGATGAGCAGATAAACATGCGAACAATGGATGGGCAGTTATGAAAGCCACCATAGGTTCGTATCCCTGGTTTGCTTTGCTCGCGGGAATGTCAGTGTTTATGAGAAAGTTGTTTGGGCATATTGTGATTTCAGAGTTGGGTGTGACATTTTCACCAGCAATGGCGTTTGGAGAAGTTGCAGGGTTGAAGATAACCATGATTACAGAGTGAATGAAGTTTGAGCAACGAGAGTTTAGGGTTTGAAAGTTTGAGAGAGAAAGATTGTTTGGGAATTTTGAAAGCTTAAGAAATTAATAACCGCTCGAAAACACCTTTAAATCTTCCTTGGAAACCTAAACTGTCACAGAATATTTTGCAAAAAGTAACGGTCACTTCTGCAAAAAGGTAATAGACGGAATAGATATTAAATACACAGACAATAAACGGACAAATAAACTAAATTAAATAACCTAGTAACACAATAAATACAAATGAGAAATTAATAAAGTAAGTGTGGGGACACATGATTTTTGACTTTTGAAAATCATCAGCTGACAAACGAGAGTGTCAGCTGATCCATGTTGAGATAAAATAAGTGTCAGCTAATGAATGCACTTAGCTGAGCTTCTAAGTCTTAGCTGATGGTTTATCAGCTGAGGTATAGTGTCAGCTGATGAACATCAGCTGACATAATTCTGTTAGCTGATCTACCATAAGTAAAATATGAAGAAGCTTAGATAAGTACTTTATTTCACACACAAATAAAAGTATTTTCTCACACAAAATTAACTACCTAAGAAATGAATATTTTACAAATTTAACATGCCAAGTTTGGATATTAGGAAGTTGAACCGAGACTCATCCAAAGGTTTTGTAAAAATGTCAGCTAATTGAACATCAGTGTTGATATAATGCATTGAAACTTTCTTTTTCTGCACATTATCTCTAAGAAAATGATGTCTGATTTCAATATGCTTAGTTTTTTAATGCAAAACAGGATTATTAGAGATAGATATAGCACTTGTGTTGTCACACAGAATTGGGGAGTTTTCAAACTGTAAGTCATAATCCAGTAGTTGATTTTGCAGCCATAGCAATTGATCACAGCAGCTTCCAGCAGCAATGTATTCTGCCTCAGTTGTAGAGGTTGAAACAGAGTTCTGTTTCTTGCTTGACCAGCTGACTAATCTTCCTCCTAATAATTGACAACCCCCGATGTACTCTTTCTGTCTAGTGTGCAACCTGCAAAGTCAGAATCAGTGTATCCAACTAACTCAAAATCAGAGTCTTTGGGGTACCAAAGACCTAGATTAGGAGTTCCTTTTAGATACCTGAAAATTCTTTTAACTGCAGTTAAGTGAGATTCTTTGGGATCTGCTTGATATCTAGCACAAAGACATGTAGAAAACATAATATCTGGTCTACTAGCAGTTACATATAAAAGAGACCCTATCATACCTCTATAAGCTGTAATGTTCACTGATTTACCATCAGTGTCCTTTCCAAGCTTTAAGGCAGTGGACATGGGTTTTTTCATTAAAGAACAATTTTCAAACTCAAATTTATTAAGTAAGTCATTTACATACTTTGTTTGATAAATGAAAATTCCATCAACCTCTTGTTTAATTTGAAGACCTAGAAAATAGTTTAATTCACCCATCATACTCATTTGATAGTTCTCAGACATGAGTTTGGAAAACTTTTTGCAAAGATCAACATTTGTAGACCCAAATATTATATCATCTACATAAATATGTACAAGAATCACATCACCCTTGAATTTTCTTATAAACAAAGTGCTATCTATGCTTCCTCTAGTAAATCCTTTAGTGGTTAGAAAAGAAGAGAGGGTATCATACCAGGCTCTTGGAGCTTGCTTCAGACCATACAAAGCTTTGTTCAAGAAGTATACATGGTCTGGCTTGCTAGCATCCTCAAAACCAGGAGGTTGTTTGACATACACCTCTTCCTTCAATTCACCATTGAGGAAGGCACTCTTAACATCCATTTGGAATACTTTGAAGTCTTTTAAGGCAGCATAAGCAAGAAATAGTCTTATTGCTTCAAGTCTTGCAACAGGGGCAAAGGTTTCATCATAATCAATACCTTCTTCTTGACAATACCCCTGAGCAACTAATCTTGCCTTGTTTCTGATGATCAGCCCTTGTTCATCCATCTTGTTTCTGAACACCCACTTAGTACCAATGATGGATTTGTCCTTTGGTCTTTGCACCAAAGTCCATACATTGTTTCTTGTGAATTCAGCCAATTCTTCTTGCATGGCATTTATCCAGTGAGGATCAATTAGAGCTTCATCTACCTTCTTTGGTTCAATCATAGAAACAAAACCTGTATATAAACAGAAGTTACAAGATTTTGATCTTGTTAGTACAGGTGCTTCTATGTTACCTATGACCTGATCAATCGGATGATTTCTGAGGTCCTTGTAGGCATTTTGGATTCTGGGAGTTGAAATTCTTTGGTTTGGATCGGCTGATGAGACTTCTGGTTGATCAGCTAACAGAATTTCTTGGTTACAATCTGATGGGACTTCTACTGATGAGGGAATGTTTGATATGGAATTAGAGTCAATTGATGTTGAATCATGATTCTCATCATTCAGTAAAAGTGTGGGTTGATTCAGGATAGGATGTGCAGAGGTATTTTGTAGATTTGGAACAGGTTCATCTAAGTCATCTATGTCAGCTGATGAGATTGGATCAGCTGATGGGAGTGGATCAGCTGATACTGGAGAGTTATCTTCAGTATGCAGCAAATCATTAAATTCCTCACCTGTAGATGGATTAGTAGAACAGGAAGCAACAAAGTCATTTTCATTAAAACTTACATTGATTGATTCTTCTATGACCTTTGTTCTGAGGTTGTAGATTCTGTAAGCTTTGGAAATCACAGAATATCCAATGAACACACCTTCATCAGCTTTTGGTGCAAATTTTTGCAATTGATCTTTATGGTTCAGAATGAAACACTGACACCCAAAGATGTGTAGAAAGCTGATGTTGGGCTTCCTTCCCTTGAGCACTTCATAAGGAGTCTTGTTGTGCCTCTTTATTATAAGGGATCTGTTCTGAGTAAAACATGCACAGCTGATAGCTTCAGCCCAGAAGATGGATCCTAACCCACTCTCACACAGCATGTTTCTTGCAGCTTCAATCAAAGTTCTGTTTCTTCTTTCAGCTACACCGTTCTGTTATGGAGTTCTTGGAGCAGAGAAGTTTTGAGATATTCCTTTCTTATCACATAAACCTTCAAGAGTTTGATTTCTAAATTCAGTTCCATGATCACTTCTAAGCATCCTTACCAGATTGCCATTAAGCACTTCCATCTTTCTAATAAAGCTTATAATCTCTTCAGCAGCCTCACTCTTTGCTTTTAGGAAGATGACACAAGTGTATCTTGAGAATTCATTAACCATTACCAATGCATACTTACTTCCACCAATACTAGTAGTAGCAACAGGACCAAATAGATCCATGTACAACATGTAGAAAGGTTCAGTAATGGAGAAGGCTTGCTTATATGGAAATGAAGTCTTGTGCTGCTTTCCCTTCTCACAGGCAGAGCAAGGTTTAGGCTTAACATACGTCAGTGAAGGTAGTCCTGACACTAGTTCACCCTTGCTCAACTTGTTAATGTTTTTGAAGTTTAAATGGGAAAGCCTTTTGTGCCATAACCAGTTTGTGTCAGTTACAGACTTGGTATACAAACAGGTTAACTTGGATGGATCACCAGAGGACATATCAAGAGTATATACATCCTTGGTTCTCTTTGCACAAATTATTGTTTTACCTTCTTGATCTAAAATGGAACCACCTGTCTTTGTAAAGAGGACTTTATGATCACCATCACATAACTGACTTATGCTGATGAGATTATACTTAAATCCTTTAACATATGATACCTTGGATAAGGTTAGGTTCCCATTATGAAGTTCTCCGTAGCCTTTTGTTTGCCCACAATTGTTATCACCAAAGGTTACTCTTGGACCTTTTTCCTTCTTGTAGTTACTAAGCAAATCTTTACAACCTGTCATGGTCCTTGAACATCCACTGTCAAGATACCATGTGTTCAGACCCTGCATAGATGTGATTGAAAGAAGGTTAGTGACATTTGGGCATCCACATTTAAGTGGACCCCTGTGGGTTGCACCTAGACATCCACTTTATATTAGGTTGTTTATGAATGGGAGAAACAGCTGTGTTATCATAATCAGTCCGCTGTCTTCAGTTACCTTCTAGAGAGCAATTACCTGCCTTATGTTCCTTGCTCCCACATTTATAACATTTTTTTGATTTTTAGAGCTTTTAACATGTTTTGGTAATTGACTAAGAGATGTCTTACCTGTTTTCTGATGACTATGGGTCATCAGCTGACAGATTTCACCATTCAGCTGTTGCAGCTGATTCTGTAAACTAATAAGGTCTTTGTTTACAGTCACCTTAGGTTGTCCCTTAGCTAAAATGAGTTTTTGATCAACTTTAGGTGTGGCAGACTTAGATTCTTTGTAAATAAAATGTCCTTTTCCCTTAGTTTCTCCTATTAAAAGAGTTTGAAGTGATGTTTGATCAGCTAAACAAACAGAAGAGGATCCATGATCAGCTAACAGGCTATCAGCTGAGCAGTTATCATCTACTTTTCGATCAGCTGATGTAACATCATTAGCTAAAGAATTTTTAGTTAGCTGAGTTCCTAAATTTAATGTATCAGTTTTCAAGGTTTGACAACAGAATGTCTCTTTGGTATCAACAAATGATTCCATTCCTTTACTTACTTCCTTTACACTTAAATTTTCAGTGCTTTTGCTTTCTGTTAAGACAATAGAACTTGAACCAACTTTTGAAGAGGTTGAGTCTTTCAGCTGAGTACTTTTACTTTTGACAAATCTGTTAGTGATAATACTTTTTCCTTTTACGATCTTTTGAAAAGTAAGATGTAAAATATCAGCTTTTTCTAAGATATTTATGTTCTTGCTAAAATCAACACAATTAGCAGCTTGGGAATAAATTCCACCAATAATAGCTTGAACTTGTTTTGGAATCTGCTCATTGACACACTGAGTGGTCTTTTCAGCAGAAACACACCAAGATCTAACTACTTTTTGAAGGTCATTAAACTTTATTGTTGCTTCATTGGTTTCTTTTACCAAGATCTGATTAAGTATCTTTTGATTAGCTAAATCATCTTCCAGTTTTGTCATTTGTTTAAGTTTCTCATCTTTAAGACTTAATCTCTCTTTTAGTGATTCTATTTCTAATTTTAGCTTCTTTTCTCTTTGAATATTTGACTGAAACTCAACACACAGATAATCAAACATAGTGTTCTTTTCATTATCTTCATAGTTAATAAATTTTCCAACCTGATACATAGAAGAAGGATCCCAGTCAGGAGAAGTACAAGCTTTAGCAGCTTTCTTCTTGTCCTCATCAAAGGAACTTGTACTTGCTGTGTTAGCCATCAAACTGAACTGAGCTGTGAGGACCTCATCTTCATCACTTGAGAGATCTTCCTCAGCCCAATCTTCTTCTTCAGCAACTAGCACCCTGTCCTGAGCTTTCTTCTTCTTCTTGTCAAGGACAGCAGCAAGAAGCTTCTTATATTTGGCTTAATAATCAATCTTGCTGTCTGAGCTTGAGGAACCCTTGAATCCTGTGTTTCCTTTGGACTTACATTCACTGGCATAGTGACCAGTCTTGCCACAAGAGAAACAACCTTCAGAAGCCTTTGGTTTTGACATGGCTCTTTCTCCTTTGAAGGGTTTCCTTTCAAACCTCTTGACACCCTTTCTTTTCAAGAAAGGTTTGAACCTTTTAACCAATATGGCAGCCTGCTCAACTGCAGCTTCAATGCTGTCCATGTTCTCCAGAACTTCATCCCCATCAGCCACTTGCTCTTCATCAAAATATTCCTCCTATTTCTCCTTATCACTGGACTCATCCATAACTGCAGCAAAACTCCTAGATCTTGTATCCTTAGACACAAGGGCAGTAGATGGAGCTTTTGCAGCCTCCTTCATATCCTTGGTAGAGATCTTCCTTTGTTTCACTAATTGTTCATGATTCATAAGATTCCCATATAAACCAACCAGTGAAAGACCCTTGATTTTCTCACCATGTTTAAGTACAGTGATAAAATGATCCCAAGATTACGGGAGAGAGTCTAGAAACTTGTTTACAAGTTCCTTATTGCTTTTGTGAACATCTGCCCTTCTTAAGTCATTAATGAGGCAGTTGAACCTGGTGTAAGTCTGAGTGAGACTTTCACCTTTATGAGCAAAGAAGAACTCATATTCTCTAACCAGAAGGAGTTTCTTGTTCTCCTACACTTCTTCAGTGCCTTCATATGCAACAGTCAAAGTGTCTAGCATCTATTTTGCAGATTTACAGTTAAGAACTTGATGATAGACATCATTTGGTAGTGCAGAGACTAAGGTTGTTCTTGCTTTAACATCAAGATTAACAAGCCTTTTGTCTTCATCAGACCACTAATTTATAGGTTTTATAATCAATCTTTCAACAGCAGGAGCTTCATCAGTTTCTTCAGTTACTTGGATAGTTGAGGAAGGAACATGAGGACCTTCAGCAACAGTTTTAAGCATTACATCATCAAGGCTTGACATATATAGAAGAACTCTACTCTTCCAGAGAGAGAAGTTCTCTCCATCAAATATAGGACACCTTGTGAGTGAACCATTGTTAGAAGAACCATTAGAGGCAGCAACAGAAGTGGCCATTTTGTAGTGTGGGGTAGAAGCAGTTGAAGAGTAAGCAAAACAGATCTTAGATATGGATTATCTAGCCTGCTTTGATACCAGTTGTTGGTCCCGAATGGATACTACAACAACAAATGTTTGTAGAAGGGGGGTTGAATACAAACTTTAGCAAATTAAAATTTAAGAGACACACAATTTACTTTTATATAATTCTTATTGATGTTAATCAAGAATTACATGAACTAGATGCGGAAAATCTAAGTTCAATAAAAGGTGGCAACTAATTTTGTCTAACACATAGACAATGCTAATCTTAAACAACTAATGTCTAAGACGTTCAACACATGAACAAGTTTGTTACATTAAAAGTAAAATGCTAACTCTTCTAATTCTCAACTTATGAGATTTCAGTGCTTTTCAACGCATACTTAGCATGTTTCCATGCATGAGTATATATAAGCAAGGTGCGTCCGGGTTGATGAAGAGAGAACGAGACAAAGGTACTCGGTTTAATAATATTATAATAGATAAAGTTAGTGGGTGAAAAGTAAGTTAACTTTATACACAAAGTGTGTAAAGTGAACATACTTTTCAGTAATGAGTATACCCACTATCTATTATTATATTATTAAATTACTACCTTTATGTCTTGAGAAAGTAACCTTATCCTTCCATGCTTGTGCTTTAATCGACACCATGTTTTCTGAAGATTTGACTTTACCAAGTATGGAGTTGACAGCCATACTTAACATCATATCTTCGAGATCTTCTTTTCAAGAGTATCTTTCTCCTTTTCCAGGGGATAAAGATCTATCCTTTTTGTATCTTTGCAGATCCAAAAAGTGCTAAGTACTTTTACAAAAGAAAGATCTAAGGCATACTAAGAACAACACATGTTCTGCCTTTGACTTTAAGAAAATATTACATAGAAAAGCTATTAATCTGAGATATACAATAAAGACTCAGTTAACAGACACTGAACTACAAATATAATTTTGCTCAGCTAAGGATAAGTGTGAAAGACTCAGCTGACTAGATTTGCTCAGCTGATCAAATTGCTCAGCTGCAGCTAATCATTTGAGTATAGTCAGCTTATAAAGAAAAGATTGGATAAGTAGGAAATACCTTATCTGACAGATGAGAGGCATCAGCTGATAACTGTGATTGTGTCAGCTGATCCTTGACTGCTCAGCTGATCTTGAAATCTTCATCAGCTGATGGTTCTAGGACATCAGCTGATCCAGTGTGATTCCTCAGCTGATGCTCTTTGACTGATCTTTTCTTCTCAGCTGATCTTTCTAAAGCTGGTCCTTTGGCTGATACTTAGTGTTCAGCTGACACTATGATTCGTCAGCTGACATTTCTTACTTAGAAATTCTTTAAGTCTCAGATAGAAAAACAACACATGTTTTTCATCAATCTAAGTCCAAAACTGAATATATGGTTTTGTTAACATCAAATCCTATTTTACTTAATAGATAGGTTTGATTAAGGTTTGATATTGCTACCTCCCCAACAAAAACCTGTTGTTTTAGGTGATTATTTGCGGATTTGGGAAGGGCACGGGCGTGCCTGGGTGAAGTAATGGCATGCTTATCGCCCGGTGCCAAACCCTAGCTCCAAAGGAATACGCGTGCCTGAAGAAAAGGCACAACTATGCCTGAATAAAGCACAACCATGCCTGAGGAAAAGGCATCGGCGTGCCCCTCGAAGGCATGGGTGTGCCTGAGCAAAAGGCACAGCCATGCCTGAAAAAGGCACAGCCATGCCTAGGGTGTGCCTAGGTTGTGCCTAGCCTATTAATGTTTAGAAATATTTATTTATATATATATATATTACTTGTATATTACTTGTACGTATAATTGTTGACGTATACAGTGAATTAATAAATGATATTTGGGTTGTTATTTGTACCTACTTAATGCTAAGGTGAGTGTACTTATTTTCTCAATGTAGATATATGTATGGATGTGTTATGCGTTATGCGTTATGCGTTATGCTTTATGCTAAGGGATTCAGGTGATACACGAGGTATTATCTGAACTTAAACATAGATTTGAAACTAAAAGGAGCCATCAACCGTAGCTGAAAGATAGTGAGCATATGAAGTATGTATGAACAGTTTAGAATTATGTGATTTGATAGCATGAAAGTATGAATGCATAGTATGATGTATTCGTTATGTGAAGCACAGTTAGCATTATTGTGAGAATAGCTACAAATATATTTGAAGTATATGAATTGTTTATTTGTCAAGTTAGCGTGATAGAATAAAATGTTAAGTATGAATGCTATTTTTATGTGTTAGTATGCCGCATGATAGTAGAAAGTGTATGTTATACCTAAGATTGTGAATCGGGATGTTATTTGGTTAAGTCAAGAATGGATTAGTATAGTGTATTTGAAATAGTAGGGGGCCATACTATAATAAATACATGGTACCTATCTAGTCTTTACAAAATCAGGAGACATCTTGTGGGTCAAATGATAGGTAATAGGCATTAGAAAGACTGTATGCCAAGTGTTTAAATGCTTTTCTAGTGTCAATAAAGTAGGAACCCTTGTATTTATCCTGCTTTATACTAGATTGTACATGTTTCAGAATAGCGAACACTAGGAGGAGTGGAAATGCAACTGCACCTGCAGCTGGCACTAGTAGACCCCATTACAGGGAGACTACCATCAACACCAATGTTTCTATACCTCCTCCAGTGGGAGTTAGACCCCGCATTACCCTAGTTACACAACCCATACCTACCCTGGAGCTAGACCTTAAATTGTTGTAGAAGAGATTGATGAAGAACAGTCTAATCCTGTAATGAAAGGGATGATATCTATAGAGTTGGGTAAAGCTTTGGAGAAAGCCATACCCTACATCAATAATCAGACGTATGGAAGATTAACTGAGAGGTTAGACGGTAAGATAAAGAAGAAAGTAGACACAACAATCCAGACCACGGTAACTACCTTAAAACTTCTGGATGTCACCCTAGTATGAAGCTGAGGTATGCCTCTAATCTTCTCAAGGGTGTAGCTAAGGATTGGTGGTCCATTATTGAACATAGGAAGGACGAAGCTAGAATTGATGCAATGACACGGGCTGATTTGAAAGAATTATTTATTCAAAAGTTCACGCCACATGAACGATTAGAAAGAATCGCTGAAGAATTTCTAGATATGAAGCAAACTATAGAATTAGTAGATGACATAACAAAGAAATTCATGGAAATGCCACGTTTCTGTTTGAGAGATGACATCAGGGAGGTTTTGGCTACTGCAAAATGTCATAATCTAGATGACATGATTGAAACTGCATGGAAAAAAGAGCAAGAGCTGTTAAGGCAGGCGGCTGCGGGAGAAAAGAGGAAGATGGAAATCAACACCACCCAGCAGAAGAAGCCGAAGCTAGGGGAGAAGAAAGGAGGGATTCCAACTACTTCATCTACTAAGTGCGGTAAGAGTCAGCCAGGTGTTTGCAAGAAGGGGTCTACCGGATGTTATCAGTGTGCGAAACAAGAGCATAGTTTCAAAGAATGTCTAGCCAGAGTACAAGTTTGTTATTCTTGCTATCAGTCCGGGCATACCAAAAGTCAGTGCCTGAATATCGCGAGCACTGAAGGAAAACCAGCAGCTTCCTTACCCCCACTACTAATCACAGAAGGGAAGGAAAAGAGAGAACGAAGTGCCTAAAGCTAGGGCTAGAGCATTTCAACTGATTGTGGAAGAAGCCAAGACAGAGCCAGGTGTGGTGGCAGGTAAGTTTACTGTAAGTAACATACCTGCATTAGTACAATTTGATTTTGGTGATAGCAAACCATTTGTGTCAGTTTTATTCTATAAAAGCTTTAATCATGCTCTTGTTAAGCTAGAATTTCCTTTAGAAGTGCAAATTGAGGATGATAAAACTGTTATTGTGAGTGATTTATAGAAAACCAATATCTTAGAGATAGAAAATGTTAAGTTCCCTATTGATCTTATTCCGATGACGATGAGAGAATTTCAAGTAGTCATTGGCATGGATTGGCTGGGCCGTCACCAAGCCATAATCTCCTGTGGGCAGCAGACAGTATGGGTTTAGACCACAAGTGGGGAAGAACTTATCATCCAAGGATAAGTCAAAAAGAGAAAGATAGCTATTTGTTCAGTATCGAAAGCGAGAAAGTACATACAGCATGGTTGCACAACTTTTCTAGCAAATGTGGTGGATACTCGTGAAGCAAAGAAGAAGACCAATATTAATAATGTGCCGATTGTATGTGAATTCCCTGATGTATTCTGAGATGATTTACCTGGAATTCCTCCACATAGACAGGTGGAATTCAGAATCGATTTAGTACCTGGAGCTGCACCAATAGCCAAAACCACCACCTGAAATGCAAGACTTCATGAAGCAGCTTCAAGAACTTCTCGATAAGGGATTCATCAGACCTAGAAGCTCACCTTGGGGAGCACCAAATCTCTTTTCTAAAAATAAGGATGGTACGTTGCGTATGTATATAGATTAAAATGAATTGAATAAGGTCACCATCAAGAACAGATTATCCACTTCCACGAATTGATGATCTGTTCGGTCAGCTTTATGGAGCACAATGGTTTTTCTAAAATAGACTTATGTTCTAGCTACCAGTTGAAAATAAAAGAAGAATACATTCCCAAGACAGCATTTCACACCAGATATGGGCACTTTGAGTTTGTAGTTATGCCCTTTGGATTAACCAATGCACCAGCTGCTTTCAAGGATTTAATCAATCAAGTCTACATGCCCATGCTAGACAAGTAAGTTATAGTCTTAATGATGACATTTTTATTTACTTTAAATCAAAAGGACATCATGAACGCCATCTCAGAGCAAATCTGGAGATTCTCAGAAAAGAGAAATTGTATGTAAAATTCTCAAAATGTGAATTTTGGCTTCAGGAAGTGAAATTTTTGGGCCATCTAGTTAACAAAGATGGTATTAAAGTGGGTCCGACTAAAGTAGAAGCAGTAATGAAATGGGAACCCCCTCAAAATCCCACCGAAGTAAGGAGTTTTTTGAGTTTGGTTGGGTACTATAGAAGATTTATTCAAGATTTTTCAAAGATAACTGTACCATTAACTAATTTAACCAAGAAAAATGTTGAATTCAGATGGGATAGTGAACGGCAGAGAGCTTTTGAAACTTTGAAGCAGAAACTGTGTGAAGGCCTTGTTCTAACACTTCCAGAGGGGATTGATGATATGGTAATTTAATGTGATGCTTTATACAACAGGTTAGGATGTGTTTTAATGCAAAGAGGAAGGGTAATTGCTTATGCATCAACACAACTCAAGGTTCATGCAAAACTACCCTACTCATGATTTGGAGCAGGCACCTGTCGTTTTTGCCTTAAAAATATGGAGACACTACCTGTATGGAGTCAAGTGTACTATATACACTGATCACAAGAGTCTGAAGTATTATGCTGAACATAAGAATATGCGACAAAGAAGATGGTTAGAGTTGTTGAAAGATTATGATTGTGAAATACTTTACCATCCTGGTAAAGCAAATGTAGTAGCTAATTCATTAAACAGAAAATCATGTGCTAACAAGCTAAAAATTCAGTCTTTGCGAATGTCGGTTATTACTCCAATATTGGATCAAATCCGAGAAGCACAATTTGAAGTCGTTAAAACAGAAAATCAAAACAAGGAGCGTATTAAGGGTTACCAGTCTTCAGTAGGATAGCAAAGAAATTTTGAACCGTTATGGTCGAATTTAGGTTCCAAGCTACGACAATGTTAGACAGACATTCCTGGATCCAGCTCAGAAGTCTAAGTTTTCTATACATCCTGGCACTACAAAGATGTATACAAATTTAAAACAAGATTACAGGTGGCCAGGAATGAAAAGAGATGTAACGAGTGTTGGGATTTCAAGAACACGCAACGGAAGCGAGAACAAAGAAAAACATGCATAAAAGTGTTCTAAACAAAGAAATCCCAAAGATGGATCTACTCTATGTAACAAATAGCAACAAAAACAAGAAGGTAAGAGAGTTATACCAGCTCCTATGCTCCAGTAAACTTCTTGTTGGTGGCTGATCGTGGATGGTGAAGCAAGGAACTCCTTCTTCTTGGTTCTTGGCCTCTTTCTCGAAATCTCAAACCGGGAACAAGTCCAACAACAAGTGCTAGCAAGCTAGAGCAAGATCTTCACTGGAAATCTTACCCAAGAACTGCAAACTTATCTCTGGACCAAAGCCTTGTATCCACCCAATCATCAAGTCTAGGTATCAAGTGAATATATGAATGTATGAGAGTATTAGAGAGAGAATTAGCCAAGAGAGAGCTATAGTTCCAGGAAACTTGTCTTTTAAAGACCATAAACTGTCCATAGAACTTCCATTAGCCGGCCATAATAATTCTAGAATCTCTCATCTATTGGCTACAAGTGGAGGTGATGTGTACATAAAGTCCATGCAGTTTTAGAGGCGCTAACCCTGAGTTAGCGGCGCTAAACCTTAACCCATAGCAGCGCTAACACGGCCTGACTTCGAAGTGACATAAAGCTCATGCAGCCGTAGCGGCGCTAACCTTTAACAGTTAGCGGCGCTAACTCATTAAGTTAGCGGCGCTATCATGGCCTGCATTGCTAACTTCCACTTTTGCCATCTTTGGTCCCTCAACTTAATTAGTTGTCATGTTAGACCCTGGTTTGTGACCCATATAGGCCCATACATCATCGGCAGTGCTTTAAGGCGTACATATATTATCGGGGCAGATTCTAACAAACTCCCACTTGCACATAATATACTGTACCCTGGAAAGCACAGACAAAGAGCGGCCTCTAGCAAAGCATCAATGCCCCCAAGTCTGTATGGGTTCTGAATACCTGCAGAAAACCATCATACTAAAAGTAGTGGTCCTAGATAAGTGATCTTAGACATCCTTTTGTTCGCGATATCCTTGTGAACACGAGACATGGATTAGTAAATGTCAATCTCCAGATCGTTCACGATTATGTTTCTCGATCTTGATTGGTGGTGACCAAAAGGTAAGGACATATCTGATTCTCAATCAATATTCCTTTGTGCATGGCCATGCAATATTTTGGAGTCAGCTCCTAATCATCGAGGGGCCCAAGGATATCTCTCATACAGGAGGACAAATCCCTTCGACTGCATAATCCCATACCATACCTCTTGACTTACCTAGTCATTCCCTTTATCACAGCCAGTTACGAAATGCTTTTGAAAATGGCTAAAGCAAGTAAGAACTATGATATAGCAATTCATACATCTCGGGTCTGAGGATGTAAGATTTTATCATCCCAAGTTACTTGTGACTATAATCCATGAAGTATACTTGGGTGTGGGTCTTCCAGTCACTTGAAACTCCTTTCAAGCACAGGTTACTGTTGTGTTTCATGCATTCAATCCTTGATTAATGCATAACCAACACCTAACCTCAGCCTTATTTCAAACTTCCTTCCCTTGAAGAAGGACTGACTGTGGAAATTTAGAATGTATAAACATTCTGGGAAGTGGTTAAACATGCTAAGATGGAACACAGTAAAGTCTTATGAATGTAACCGAATCACTCACATATCGAAACTAACATAAATTTCAATACTGTCTGTATCGTTCTCAAAATAAATTAATACATATCAAATAAACTAATATATACAACTCAAGCCAAATCGCTAGCAAATCTTACACCTATCCCACTAGTGTGAGATTCATGAGCTGCTTGCGGTAACGGCTTAGAGAATGGATCTGCCAAGTTTCCATTCGATGCTACTATGCTAATGATGACTTCACCACTTTCAATAACATCCCGTATAAAGTGGTATTTGCGCGAAATATGCCTTGTCCTCTTGTGAGCTCTTGGTTCCTTTGCCAAAGCCACCGCACCCTCATTGTCACAAAAGATCTCAATAGGGTCAGCGATGCTTGGAACCACTTGTAGATCTAGGATGAATTTCTTCATCCACACGGCTTCCTTTGCTGCTTCACTAGCCGCAATGTACTCCGATTCGGTAGTCGAATCAGCCACCGTGTTTTGCTTTGAGCTCCTCCAGCAGACAGCACCACCATTTAACAGGAACACAAACCCCGATTGAGATCGGCAGTCATCCCTGTCAGTTTGGAAGCTAGCATCCGAGTAACCCTTTACTCTTAGCTTATCTTCCCCACCATATACCAAGAACATCTCTTTTGTACGTCTCAAGTACTTAAGAATGTTCTTCACTGCCCTCAAGTGAGGCACTCCTGGGTTCGCCTGATATCTACTAGTCATGCTTAAAGCACATGACACATCAGGACGTGTGCATAGCATCGCGTACATGATCGAGCCCACAGCCAAACCATATGGTACCCGCTTCATTACTTCTATCTCCTCCTTGGAGGTAGGACATTGAGTTTTACTCAAAGTCAAACCATGCAACATAGGGAGGTTTCCTTTCTTGGATTCCTCCATTTTAAAGCGTCTCAAGACCTTTTCTATGTATGCACTTTGAGAAAGCCCTAGCAGCCTTCTAGATCTATCTCTATAGATCTTTATTCCCATAATACAGCTCGCATCGCCTAGGTCCTTCATTGAAAAGCAATTCCCTAGCCAAGCTTTGACACTCCTTAGGCTTGGGGTATGATTTCCAATGAGTAGAATATCATCTACATATAGAACCAAGAAGACTATTGTGCTCCCACTAGCCCTGCCATATACGCAAGGTTCATCTTTACTCTTTGAAAATCCAAACCCCAGCTTCGAGATGCTTGCTTAAGTCCATAAATGGACTTCATGAGCTTACAAACCTTGTTCGGATACTTTGGATGTTCAAAACCGTCAGGCTGTTTCATATACACCTCTTCATGAAGCTTCCCGTTAAGGAAGGCGGTCTTTACATCCATTTGCCAAATTTCATAATCATGAAATGCAGCTATGGCAAGTAATATCCGGATTGACTTCAACATGGCCAGTGGGGAGAAGGTTTCATCATAATCAATTCCTTGAGTCTGAGTGAAACCCTTTGCCACCAGTCGTGCTTTGAAGATATCCAAGGTTCCATCTATGCCGGGTTTCTTCTTAAAAACCCATTTACACCCAACGGGTTTTATCCCTTGTGTAGGATCAACCAGTTCCCAAACCTGGTTATCCGACATAGATTGCATCTCGCTCTCCATCGCCTTTTTCCACTGAGCAGACTCAGGGCCTGCCATGGCTTCCTTGTAGTTGGTAGGTTCATCATGATCCACCAATAACTCGTTGCCCTCAGATATGAGAAACCCATATCTCTCTGGCTCAAAACGAGTCCTACTGGAACGCCTAGGAGTAGACGTTGCTAGAGTGTCAGGTACCGCAGCATTATCATGCTCGGTATTTTGGCTAGTGCCAACCTCAAGTCCTTTATCGGACGACCCTTGATCTTCCTCAAGGTCAACTTCCTTACTGCCATGTTTGGATAGCAACTCCCTTTCAAGGAAGAATGCCCTTCGAGCAACAAATACCTTGTTCTCTGAAGGTTTATAAAATAAATATCCAACACCATTAGGAAAATATCCGATAAAATAACACCTCTCTGAACGAGGTTCAAGTTTGTCTTCAGCCTCACGTCTCACGTAGGCTTGACAACCCCAAACTCGTAGGTATGAAAGTGTCGGCTTCTTACCATGCCACATTTCATAAGGTGTTTTAGCAACTTTCTTGGTTGGTGCGAGGTTAAGGATTCTTACCGCAGTTTCTAAGGCATATCCTCAGAAACTAATAGGTACCTCCGCTCGACTCATCATAGACCTTACCATATCAAGCAAGGTCCGGTTCCTCCTCTCAGCGACCCCATTTAATTGTGGAGTCCTCGGAGGTGTTAATTGTGAAATAATTCCACAATTCTTAAGATGATCGATGAAATCGGTACTAAGATACTCTCCACCTCTATCAGACCGGAGTATCTTTATAGTCTTGCCCAACTGATTCTGAACTTCGTTTTGGAATGTCTTGAACACCTCAAAGGTTTCATTCTTGTTTTTAACAAGATAGACATACCCGTACCTACTATAATCATCTATAAAGGTTACGAAGTATCTTGAATTATTCCTCGTGACATGCTTCAAAGGTCCACATACATCCGTATGGATTATGTCTAAAAGATCCTTTCCCCTCTCACTTGTTCCCGTGAAGGGTGCCTTTGTCATTGTGCCCAATAAGCAAGATTCGCATACTTCATTTGATCCTTGATCAAATGATTCCAAGATCCCATCCGCTTGGAGCTTGGTGATACGAGTCTTGTTTATATGGCCAAGACGACTATGCCACCTAAAATATTTATCCAAACCATTTTTGGAGTCAGAATCAATATTCATGATAGATTGTCTTGATTTAATGTATGCATTTGCCTCATATATGCCATGACATGGTAAAGCTTTAAAATACACAACTTCATTTTTAAAGCAAATGATTGTACCACTTATAAATTTAAAATCAAAACCATCGTCATACAATTTGTGAAAAGAAATAATGTTTCTAGCCACATTGGGCGAATAGCATACATCCTTTAACAAAATAGAAAAACCAGTCTTGAATGAAAGCTTCAAGTGTCCTTTAGCTTCCACTGGGACAACCTCCGAGTTTCCCATCACAAGATCCAGTTCTCCCCGCCCCAAGCTCCTACTTTCCCTTAGCACCTGCACCATATTACATATGTGAGTGCCACAGCCAGTATCCAAAACCCAGCCTTTAGAAGTAGAAGTATGGTGGAGTTCTATCATGAACGTACCTGACGTGTCCGGACCCGAAATGCTCATTGCCTTGAGCTTGTTGAGTCCCTCCAGGTACTTCGGGCAAGTACGGCGGTAGTGGCCTTTGCCCCCGCAGAAAAAGCACTCCGCATCCTCCGGAGCCTTGGCTTGGGGAAGTTTCCCCTTGCCCTTGCCCTCGGAGGCCGGGTTAGGCTTGGCCACGCCAACCTTTCCCTTACCCTTCCTCTTGTTGGAAGGGGCGGCCTTCTTCTTCGTGATGCGGCCTTCCCGGATGGCGAGAACTTGAGAAGTGGAGGAGGATGGCTTGTTCTTGGCCAAGCTATACTCAGCGTTCTTCCACATACCATGAAGTTCCATCAAGGTCTTATCCATGTTGTGCATATGATAACTCATAACGAATTGATCATATGCACCGGGCAGGGATTGGAGGATTAAATCAACCGCCATCTCCCTCCCTATGGTAAAACCCAATTTCTCCATACGCTCTATGTTTGCTTTCATCCGCAACACATGCGCACTCACGTTCCCACCCTCTTGCGTTTTGCAAGTAAGGGTCGTCTTGAGGCACTCGTACCTTTCCTACCTCGCCTGCTGCTGGAACATGTCCTTTAGCTGCACGAGCAGGTCGTAAGCACTAAGATGATCCATTTGCTTTTGCAAATCTTGGTTCATCGTGCTCAACATAAGGCACGTGATTTCCTCAGTCTCCTTGAGGCGTTTTCCATACGCCCACGGACGGCCCTTGTTGCACCAGCAGGAGGTGCCTCGGGGAGTGGTTCCTCTATGGTATGCAACTTACCTTCATACCGCAAGACCAACCTCAGTTGTCTATGCCAGTCCATGAATTTGCTTCCATCGAGTTTCTCCTTTTCTAGGAAAACTCGTAGAGAAACACTAGTGGTGGTGTTTGTTGCGCTTGTTGATGCCATCTAAAATATTGCAAAGTAGATATTAGTTAGTTTGATATTTTATCTTGTTAAATAATTTACCCATATAGAATTAAGTTAACAAGGCTAAGAACCGTATTTCATCCTACCTTATGACGGGGTTACCGCGGATCACATGATAAAACTATTTAGGTCGGCAACCATTTTGCCAATTGCAATCTCCATTGCAATCCTTAGCACATGCGGGATCCTACGACATCCAATGGTCGTTTGGCATGTTTGATCCCTTCTTGCACCAATTTTAAGTCATGAAATTTTGGTTAACTCGTGCTAAGCTCGACAATTAACCAAGATTTCAAACCTAAAATTGCAAATCGTCCATCAAGACATACAGTAACAAAGTCACCAAAGTTGGCTCGTGCTAAGCTCGACAACCAAAATTGTGAATTTTGCCACACTCACCTTCCACACAGTTTCATGAGAATTGGCTCATGCTAAGCTCGACAACCAAATCTCATAAGACTAGATTTGGGTGGTATCGACTTACGGATGGTGCATGATTTACGTTTTTGTAGAAAAACGGGCTTTTGTTTCCGGTTTGGTTTTGATTAACTTTTAGTGACAAATCCTATTTTCACTAGGTGGGTTAATCAATATATGTGATCGCGCGCGAGAGGAAACCAATTTTAACAAAACTCTTGTGATTTTATTAATTTTATCAAAAAATTTCTAGCATGCGAAACCTACACATCCATGCATAGAATAATAAAATCACATCACACGCTATATACAACATAGTCGGTAATCCTTGCCATTAAACCTATGCGTTCCTCCCGTGAGCCAAAACGGGAAGAACTCGGTCAAACTAAGGGACAAAACAATCTCGATGCAAGCTCCCACTAGAACCACCATCTCTATGGACTTCATTGGCTTCTAAGGGCTTCAAACTCCATCTTGTTTTGCCTCCTTCTTGTGTCTTCATTCCTCCATCATACAAATTACAATACAATAGAAAATAAATGGCATACAAGCCACACAATTTTCCTATTTATCTAATACTTGTACATGGATGAATGAAATGGCATGCAAGCCACAAATTATTACAATCAAGCTGAATTTAATAAATTTACAGCCATCATATGTGGATTAAAACCACCAAATAACATGCACAACACAAATCAACCAAATGGGCCAAGGCAAGATTACCAACTCATGTTAACACATACAACCAAACAAATCATGCTACTACTGGAACAACATGAAAAACATCTTTTGAACAAAATTCCAGAAGGTGTAAGTGCCAAAAATCCCGAGACCAGCACCGTTTTATTCAAAATTTTCGAAAAACAATTTCCAGTAACGTTAGCGCCGCTAACGCGTGAGACTTAGCGCCGCTAACACGTGAGACTTAGCGCCGCTAACGCGTGAGACTTAGCGCCGCTAACCCTAACGGCAGAATACAAACATTTTGATTTCGGGTTTTTCAAGCCACCAAGTGCTATTCTAACATAGAGGTGGCTCTGATACCACTGTTGGGATTTCAAGAACACGCAACGGAAGCGAGAACAAAGAAAAACATGCATAAAAGTATTCTAAACAAAGAAATCCCAAAGATGGATCTACTCTATGTAACAAATAGCAACAAAAACAAGAAGGTAAGAGAGTTATACCAGCTCCTATGCTCCAGTAAACTTCTTGTTGGTGGCTGATCGTGGATGGTGAAGCAAGGAACTCCTTCTTCTTGGTTCTTGGCCTCTTTCTCGAAATCTCAAACCGGGAACAAGTCCAACAACAAGTGCTAGCAAGCTAGAGCAAGATCTTCACTGGAAATCTTACCCAAGAACAGCAAACTTATCTCTGGACCAAAGCCTTGTATCCACCCAATCACCAAGTCTAGGTATCAAGTGAATATATGAATGTATGAGAGTATTAGAGAGAGAATTAGCCAAGAGAGAGTTATAGTTACAGGAAACTTGTCTTTTAAAGACCATAAACTGTCCATAGAACTTCCATTAGCCGGCCATAATAATTCTAGAATCTCTCATCTATTGGCTACAAGTGGAGGTGATGTGTACATAAAGTCCATGCAGTTTTAGCGGCGCTAACCCTGAGTTAGCGGCGCTAAACCTTAACCCGTAGCGGCGTTAACGCGGCCTGACTTCGAAGTGACATAAAGCTCATGCAGCCGTAGCGGCGCTAACCTTTAACAGTTAGCGGCGCTAACTCATTAAGTTAGCGGCGCTATCATGGCCTGCATTGCTAACTTCCACTTTTGCCATCTTTGGTCCCTCAACTTAATTAGCTGTCATGTTAGACCACGGTTTGTGACCCATATAGGCCCAACTTGTTTGCAAGTCGAGGAAGAACATCAAAGACCTCATGGTAAACTACAACCATTAGAAATTCCTGTCTGGAAGTGGGAGCATATAACTATGGACCTAATTATAAAACTTTCTAAATCCACGAGGGTTTGATGCTATTTGGGTTGTGGTGGATCGATTAACGAAGAGTGTCACTTTATGCCGATCAAAGAACCCTATACATTATAAAGAATGGCCGACGTGTATGTAAAAGAGATAGTAGCCGAGCATGGCCTTCCAGTATCAATTGTATCTGACAGAGACACTTGGTTCACAGCTAGGTTTTGGAGCAAGTTTCACACAGATATGGGTACGAAACATCATCTCAGCACTGCTATCATCATCAAACTGATGGGAAGAGTGAGAGAACGATACAGACTTTAGAGGATATGCTTCGAGCATGTATAATCGATTTTGGTGGCAATTGGGATATGTATTTACCGTTAGCAGAGTTCTCTTACAATAACAACTATCACTTAAGCATAGGCATGCCACCTTTTGAGATTCTTTATGGTAGAAGGTGTCGAACTCCTGTATGCTGGGGAGAGATTGGTCAGAAGGAACTGGGTATTACCGAAATCATGCAAAAGACAACGGAGCACATTCAACAGATACGTGAACAATTAATGGCAGCTCAGAGTCGTCAGAAAAGCTATCAGATAGGAGGAGATCACCATTAGAATTTCAAGTTGGGGATCAAGTTTTGTTAAATGTTTCTCCATGGAAAGGAATCATACGATTTAGAAAAGGAGGAAAGCTAAGTCGCAGATTCATTGGTCCTTTCAAGATAATTCAGCGTGCTGGGAAAGTTGCGTACAAGTTAGAACTACCAGAAGAACTGTCAAAAATTCATATACCTTCCATGTATCTCATCTAAGGAAGTTTTTAACAGATGATTCAGCTCACGTACCATTAGATGATGTAATCATTGATGTGAAGCTAAACTATGTTGAACAACCAGTTGCAATTCTAGAGAAGAAAGTTAAGAAGCTACGAAACAAGCAGATTCGGTTAGTTAAGGTTCAATGGAAGCATAGAAAAGGCTCTGATTGTACTTAGGATCCTGAAGATGAGATGACAAAGAATTATTCGCAGCTTTTCAAGTGATTAGATTTCTGGGATGAAATCTTCCAAATGGGGAAGAGTTGTAACACCCCAAGGTTAAAAAATTTATTAAATTATTATTTCAATTTTTATACAAGTTTTATAAATAATTTATATGCTTTATATGAAGTCTAAGGGTTGAACTTGACAAGTTTTAGAAAAGAATAAAGTCTAGGGACTAAAATGGCAATAGTTGAAAGTTGTAAGTATATATGTCATCTGACTAGAACTTTTAGTTATTTGCATGCCTAAATAAGAATTCTACGGAGAAAAGTTGGTGCAGCTTGTTTTTGGTCATTTACATCAGATTTTGAAGGATTAAGTGGAGATTAGCATTATTATTTACTGATTAGTATGTTTTGGATGATCAAATACTCAAAGACAACCATATAAGTTGTTATAAGTGTTACAAAACCCTTTAAGAAGCATCAAGATCGATTTTGAAGCAAAAAAATGTGTTTTTGGGTGAAAAACCTGCTGTTCTGGGCGATCAATTGCTGATTTGGGAAGGGTACGGGTGTGCCTGGGTGAAGTATGGGTGTACCTATCGCCCGGTGCCAACCCCAAGCTTAAAAGGTACACCGTGCTCTTTGATTAGAGCACGGGCGTGCCCGTAAAAGGAATGTGCGTGCCTGAGGAAAAGATACAGCCATGCCTGAAGAAAGCACAACCATGCCTGAGGAAAAGACATAGCCATGCTTCTAAAAGGCCTGGGCGTGCCTGAGCAAAACGCACATCCATGCCTGAAAAAGGCACAACCATGCCTAGAGAAGACACAGTCATGCCTATTGTGTTGTTAGATTATAAAAAGTGAGGGTGCAATATGTAATTCTTGTATAGTTAGGCAAATGCTATAAAAGGCATTTGCCCCACCAATTCTAATCTAACTTTTGCATTATTCAAGAATTGTATTTGTGTTCTCTCTACATTGCTCTCGGCTCTCTCTCTCTCTCTCTAAACCGAATACACACACAAACACACACTAGCAAGATTATCATCTAGCATTGCTTCATCCGTATTATATACGGGACCATCAATTGGTATCAGAGCTTTATTAGGATTGATTTGAGTGTGTTTTGATTAAATTTTGAAGCATTTTTCAAAAATTTTCGTGAAAAAGTGGGCTGTGATTTTCAGAAATTCATAGAAAATTCATACGAGCTCCGATTGAGTTGATTTTCGGATAGTTATTCCTCTAGATGAAAGGAATATTGTGTAAAAATTTCATGCAAAAACTCCTTACGGTTTGAGAGAGATCTAAATTTTCGTTTTCCGGGTTTTTCAAGGTGTTCTTCACGATTTTTGCTCAAAAACGGGAATTTGGATACTTGTTTTCGAGATTGGAGTACATAAAAAGTGTTTGTGTAAGTGGAGATGCATAGACTGAAGAGAAAAATCATTTTGGTTGAGTTTTAAAAAATCGTGTTCTTGAAATGTTCTTGAGTTGGTTTTAAGGAAGAAGATGAAGTTAGTTGAGTTTGATCTGATTTGGATGTGTTAGTGTGTGATAATAGGTGTTTGTAGGTGTTTTTTGATCCTATCGCGCGTGTTTGATTCCTATCAGCCGCACCTACTAGTCACCATGCCTAAAATTTGAGTTTTTTCAAACACTTCACTTTTTTTGGGTGAAAAAGTTCCTATCACACGGGTTTTTTAAGGCTATCGCACGGGTTTTTTTAAGGCTATCGCACAGGTATCCCTATCGGCCCCGTTTTCCTTTGAGATTTTCAAATCCGATATTTTGAAAATAGAACATGTCCAATAAATGCAGCCTTGCATTTAATTTTTGAGAATATCATCATTTTCGAGGCTAAGCATTAATTATATAGATTCAATTAAAAACTCTTCACCGAGAATAAATGTGCATCAGAAGGCGCGTGTACAGCAAGTTGTCCATCAAGAAAGGAACAGATGGACGCAGGCTGTGGAAATCAATGGAGAAGACAGGTACAATCGTGGATGCATACGTTGCTTCAAGGAGAAGAAAGAATGGAGACATCTTTGGATTTGTCAGATACATTAGAGTCCAAGATATACATAGTATGGTGAGGAAACTCAATGCTGTCGAGATCAACGGAAAGTGACTGGAGGTTAATGTTGCAAAATTTGACTAGAAAAGGACAGAAGATAACGAACCTGCAACTAAAGTCTACAACGAGAATGGCTCAAGTAGATGATAGAAGCAAGAGAATGGATAGAGAATATCTTAAGAAGATAGATGAAGGAAGATCGTTTGCGGATGTCGTATCCAAAACGATTTGGCATGAAAAATCGTATACTACTCCGGAGCAAAACCATGCAATTGTTCATCTCCCTTATAATGCTGAGGCAAAAGGATATGCTGGTTCATGCAAAGATATTCTAATTGGAGAAGCCAAGACTCTACAAATTTTGGACAACATAATGGAACTTTTAAAAACAGAAGAATTGGAAGATATCTCGGTTCAATATGTAGGTGGCCTTCTTTTAACAATTAAATTTAACTCCTCGTTCAGGGCAGAGAAGTTTCTTGGCGAGAGAAAGAAAACATGGAGTCATTGGTTTTCCTGGTTACAACAATATCAAAAAATACCGAGGAACACTATGAAGGTAGCATGGGTTAGTCTTAGTGGGTTACCACCTCATTTGTGGTCAGAGCCTAATATCCTCCGTATTCTGGGAAAGTTTGGTAAAGTCCTCGTTCTAGTTACGTGTGAATTAGATGCTACTGACATTTCATGTTACAAGGCTTGTTTATTGTTGAATTTTCAGAAGAAATTAGATGAAAAAGTAAACGTGAGTTGGAGAGATAAAATTTACACTCTTTGGATCTCTGAGATTGTTGAATCATGGGTCCCCGATTTTGCATTCGATAAAGAATCGGAGGATGAAGACGAGGATAATGATTTAAAGATCATGAGTGATGATGAAGAAGTTCAGGAAGTTATCATGGAAACGGAGAATCCAAAAGATCCCTCGTTAAAAACGTTGGGATTCCGGTCGACAATTCATCGGAGATGGAAGCAAATTCCGTCACTCCACTGATGCAGACTGCAAACGGAGGTCCGGTTGGGGGAAACGAAGAGGCAACATTAATTACGGAAAATAATCCCAAGACATGCAACATACGAAGAATAACAGAATTAAATTCGGTTCGCGATTCCAAGGTTGAAGGGCTCGAAGAAGGTGAATTTCAAAGTGAGGCGGTGGAAGACACCTTTTTACAATCAAATGGGCCGAATAATATTAATAATGAGCAGGCCTCAATTGGGCCTAGTCAAAGTCTGAATCATTCAAATGGTGGTGGCCCAACTAATTTTAATATCCCAATTTTGATCTAAATATCCCTCTGGTTCCCATTAGCTTCAACTCGAGGATGGAGAGAACACTATCATCCATATCTAAAAGTGTGAGAAAGTCGGTGTCTCGACAATCAAATCGGGACAATCCTTTTAGAGATTTTGCTGCTAGATTTCAAGATAAATGTCGAATTGAAAGGGATAAAGTCCTATTGTGTCGTCGTTCTACATCGGGTTTGCCTGTTAGGACTACGCCCTTCTCTATTTCGCAACCTGTTGTAGAAGAACATAATTTGGGAGGTCCAGAAACAGAAGTTTGCTCCAGAGATCAAAGGATTGAAGAAGAGCTCCAACATACAATTCACATCGGGAAGGATATTGGATTTAAATTAGATGGGTTCGAGGATCCGATTAGGCAACAGATTGATGACAACCAGGAGACATGCAATGTTCTCCAATGAATTTCTTATCACTAAATATAAGAGGGATTGGAGGTAAGAACAAGGCAGATTGGGTTCAAGGTTTAGTTAAAGATCATAATCTGAGATTTGTTGCTATACAGGAGACACAATTTGTTGACCCTGGTAAAATTAATATCCCTAATCTCTGGAATAATTACCCGTTAGATTTTGTTACGGTGCCTTCCCTGGGCAGATCGGGTGGTTTGGTTAGTCTATGGGATTCGTCAATTTTTTCCAAATAAGATTGCATTAAGGGCCCTAATTCGATAATAGTCTCTGGGTTTTTAAAGGTGTTGATTCTATTATTCATGTTGCTAATGTATATGCTCCTAGAAATCAATTAGTGCGACAATCCTTATGGTTTGAATTAACTTCTATAATTCTTTCTAAACCTAGGATTTGGATCTTGATGGGTGACTTCAACGAACTTAGAGATAGGGATGAACGAATTGGGTCTACTTTTTACGCATCCAATGCTAGTCGCTTTAATAAGTTTATAGATGACTCAAAACTCATAGAGATCAACCTGGGGGGTAGGAAATTCACATGGATGAGCGATGATGGGATCTCTTTAAGCAAATTGGATAGATTCTTCGTTTCTCAAGAATTCTTATCTTGTTGGCCTCAAGCTTCTGCTACTGTTTTGGCCAGGGACTTATCCAATCACTGCCCATCATGCTTTCCTGTATCGCAAAAAAATTTGGTCCAATTCCGTTTCGTTTCTTGGATTTTCCATAATGAACTGTATAACATTGTGGATATAGCTTGGAAGTCTGTTTCTTGCAGGGGAAAGGCAGATATTGTCTTTTCAAAAAAATTGATTGCTACAAAGTTGGCCATTAAATCTTGGAAGGCTAATCAAATAGACAAAGAAAGATTCAAAATTACAGACATCAAACTGAAAGTGGATGCTTTGGAGTTAATTGTTGAACAGAGATCTTTAACAACAGAGGAATTATAAAATCGAAAAAAATGGAGGCAAGAGTCTTTGGATTTAGAAAGAATAAAAGCCCTTGACCTGAAACAAAAATCTAGAAGTAAATGGGTGATGGATGGGGATGAAAACACTGCTTATTTTCATGGTTTAGTGAATGCAAACAACATTAGACATCGAATTAGCGGGTTGTCGATTAATGGTTCGTGGGAGACAAATCATGATGCAATCAAGAAAGAAGTTTTTAATTTTTTCTCGATAAAATTCAAAGAGTCGATGTCTAGTAGGCCAAAATTCTCCAGCCCTCTTTTCCAGACATTATCTCAAGATGACAGCAGCACTTTGGAGGCTCCGTTTACGATTGAAGAGATTAAACAAGCCGTTTGGTCTTGTGGGAGTGATAGAGCACCCGGGCCGGACGGATTCACGTTTAAATTCATCAAGAACTACTGGGAAATAATTAAGGATGACGTAGTCAATTGCGTTCGTTGTTTTGAGCATCGAGGAATTCTTTCTCCTGGCTGTAATTCTTCATTCATATCGTTATTTCCCAAGGTCAAGGATCCACTTTCTTTAAGGGATTATAGGCCGATCAGTTTGATTGGCTGCTCTTACAAAATTATTGCTAAGCTACTGATGTTGAGACTCAAAAAGGTGGTGGGAAAGGTAGTTAGTAATGAACAATCTGCATACATAGAGGGAAGACAAATTTTGGATGGTCCACTAATATTAAATGAAATTTGTAGTTGGGCAAAGAAATCAAAACATAAGACACTCCTTTTCAAAGTCGACTTTGAAAAGGCTTTTGATTGTCTTAGTTGGAGTTATTTGGACTCAATATTAGAACAGATGAACTTTGGTTTGAAATGGCGTCGATGGATTCAAGGTTGTTTAAAATCGGCTAAATCTTCAATTCTGGTTAATGGTTCTCCGACTGGAGAATTTTCCTTATCTCGTGGAGTTAGACAAGGAGATCCATTATCTCCCTTTCTTTTTATAATAGCTATGGAAGGACTTCATATAGCCATGTTGGAAGCAATAAATCATGGTTATTTTAAGGGGATCAAATTGCCAAATGATGGTCCTATGCTATCTCATTTACTTTATGCTGACGATGTCTTTTTTGTGAATGGTCCTCAAGTAATGCTGCCAATCTTACAAGGATTTTGAGGTGTTTTCACCTAGCATCCGGGTTAAAGGTTAACTATTCTAAAAGCAAGGTTTATGGAATTGGAGTCCATGATGATGAAGTTCAAAGATTGTCGTCGTCCCTCAAATGTGAAAATGCCAAGATTCCATTCACTTACCTCGGGGTAACGGTTGGCGCAAACATGGGCCTGGTAAGAAGCTGGAAACCAGTAATTGAGAAGGTAAATTCAAGGCTCTCTAAATGGAAAGCAAATAGTCTATCTTTTGGGGGTAGAGTCACCTTATGTAAATCGGTGGTTGGTAGCATTCCTACGTATTTCCTTTCACTTTTCAAAGTACCAGTGAGTGTGATTGATGCTATAGAAAAAACCAGGAGAAAATTTTTATGGGGTACAACGGAGCTTGGCAAATCTAAATTTTGTTGGGTTAATTGGCATCGCACAATTGCTCCAAGAAATTTAGGTGGATTAGGTATTGGCTCCCTAAAATCCATGAACGTGGCGTTACTTATAAAATGGTGGTGGAGATTTTTGAAAAATCAAGATGCATTATGGGCCAAAATAATCAAGGCGATTCATGGTGTTTCACGAAGTGATATTCCTTCTTTGGATAATAATAGAAAGTCTGGTGTTTGGCTTAATATTATAAAAGTTGGGGCTGTTCTTCGTGATCTAAATTTGAATCCCGAAGAGCTTTTTACTCGGTCAAGAAGTGATGATGCTGATAGCGGGGCCTGGAGATGGGAAGGCGACCCATCAGGATCGTTTACTGTCAAATCCTTTAGAATGATCTTGGATAATGTTACTAATTCTCCCTTTGCAGGCTTTTGTTTTTGGAATAACCTGTTGCCCCCATGGGTCAACTGCTTTATTTGGAGATTATTGCTGCAAAGAATCCCAACTAGGGTGAATTTACGGTCTAAAGGAATTCTTTCAGTCCCGGAAATATATCCTCTATGTCAGGTACATGAAGAGAATGTTGATCACTTGTTCCTATTTTGTCCTAAAACTCAAGAGCTATGGCAGTGGCTATTCTCCTGGTGCGGTATTCAAGTGGGTCGGATTTCGTCTTTGGAGCAATTGTTCTTCAATCTTTTAGATAAAGGCTTATCACTATCTAAAAGATGCTTTTTGGAGACAGCTGCAGGAGCAATACTATGGTTCTTATGGAAAGGTAGGAACAATGTGGTGTTTAATAGAGGAAAGTTTTTAGCATGATGGGTTGTTGCAGAATGTCAGGCAAACCTTTTCACATAGCTGAAATTTAGATCAAAATGTAAAGCATTAGATTGGTCTATGTGGTGTTGTAACCCCCTTCCCCTTCTTTAAAATTTTTTATGTACTTTGTGCTATCATCTTGCTAGTTCATGTCTTATTTATTAATATATTTATGGGTTCTAGTCGGAGGTGATGGCCATGCCGAAGCTCCCTACTAGTTTCTTTTCGCAGATAAAAAAAAAAGGCACAATCGATTAGCATTTTCAATTTTCGAGGCCTGCTCTATCGAGAACATCAAAGGCGGTAGCCGTCTAGAAGCATTAAACTTGTCACGCGCATTTAATTACTACCTTCATGCGTGAAAATTAAATCTCAACAGCCTGATTGAGAGTGTCAAGTGCCCAATTGAATTAATTTCAAGATCATTCATCGAGAACAACTTAACATTTAATTGTTTGAATTAATATTCCAAAATAATTTGAGTTGGTAGCTTACCAAATTCATATTAATGTCTGACACTTTGAATTAGAATTAATTCACATTAATTTTTTTTGTCAAATAATTCGAATTAGGACAAACAAGAATTTATTATTTTGGATATTAATTCAACTAGCTATATTCGAGAATTGCATTGGTATTAATGGCATATTAAAATTGGTATTAGAGAATTAGAATTTTTTTTTTTAAATCATTGTTGTCGCAACTTTGTTGCCTTTCGTTAACTTGTTCTTAATTGTCGTAAATCATTGTTCCCAACAATTTTTGTTGCCGTTAATCAACTCGTACTAAATTGATTTTAAAAATCATTTTAGTTGATTAATTTTGATCAAATCAAATCAATTATAAACGATCATTATTTTTCAGGTATCGAGATGGATCTTACAAGAACCTCCTTTTGTAGAATTTTCATTGAACAAGAAATGAAGAAATGGCAGAGATCTAAATATCATTTCAATGAAGAGGAGTGCTTCATGTTCAAACTGTGGGAAAATATGTTTGCCTTGTATGATTCTGCATGGGATCGATTCTGCAAAGAGTGGAAAATTACAAAAGCACTTAAAGAAGAGAATTCTGATATGTCTACAAAATTCCAAGAGTTTGAAAAAAATTCTGAACAACTACATTCTGAGACGCAGAGAGCAGATGATTTCTCCACAGCCAATGCAAAGCTCACTGAGCAGGTATCCACAGTGTCTGTGCAATTTCAACTTGCCGAACAGACATGCAAATCTTATGCAGTTGAATTAGAACAGAAACGAACAGATATTGAGACTGCGATACATAAGGTCAACGAATTGACACAAGCCAATGCCAAGTTGAACGAAAAATTGTCTACTGTGTTGAAAAATGATACAAAGATCATTTACAAATTGTGCGTTGAGAAAGCTGAGTTGAATGAAAAGGTCAAAGGACTTGAACATCAGTTGCATAAGTCAATTCAATCTTATGTTCCTCGTACAATCTTGGAGAGGAAAATATCTAAACTGCAAACAACACTGACACTGAGAGAGTGCAGTATGAGAAAGAGAAGAAAAAGTTAATAGCTAAAATTCTGAATGCTGAGCTTAGCGCTGCAAAATTTGCTGAATCAACAAAGTCTTCCGCTGACACTATTAAATTTGATTCAGTTTCACATTGTAGTAGCCAGTCTGAATCTTATTTCTTTGTTGCAGGTTCTGATGATTCAGTCAAAGATTTCACCAGCACATCAACTGCTATGAAGACTCCTAAGGTCACAGTATCAGTTGGATCTTCTTATCAAGTGAAATCACCTTCGGCCGTAACGACTCACTCTCCGAAACAGAACCCTAAATCCAAACAAGCCGATTTCAGATATTCACAAAATACTTGCTCTTCAAGTACTTCTAAATCTAATGATTCTGTGATTACAGCTTCGAAGACGACTACATCATCCTGGATTGTAAAGCAGAAACCGTCTCAGACAACTCCAAACATATCCGAATACAGAGTGAAGAAGGTTATCAAAGATGATGTTTCGTCACCTGCAATCCCAACAACAACGAGGATTCCACAGAAAGAGGCTCGAGCTTCTAAGCCAAATCATATACCTCACAACAACAACAGACGCAAATCTTTCCCTAACCCAAGACCAAATGGGGATTTTGTGCTCAAAACAGACATGAAGTATCCGTTCGTGGTTTACTCAGTCAAGCATTTAATCCGCCTTTCAAAAGAGAAGAATTGTAAATCGTCTAGAATCAAACAAGAGTTTGTTGTTAAAAACGGAATTCCTCAGTGGCATTCAGGACCATTGAATAGAAAGGTCCATAAACCCTTGATTGTTGAAAATACACAAAAATGGATGCCTAAACTTGCTACTAACAAATCTGGACCCACACGAGCATGGGTACCAATTTTTGTTAATCCGTTTTGTAGGTAAACATTGAGAGACATTGTTGGAGCACAATGAAGATCATTCAAACTGTAGTGAAGATCATTGTGTTCAGTGTGCCGATTAGTTTTTAAATCTCATATCTTTCAAAGATGATGGAGTTTCCCTGCAATACAAGTCCAACTTCATTTTTTTCAGCATTAGCCCGAGTCTAATGACCTGAGACGCTTATTTTGTGCAGTTTTATCATTTCATGATATAACTTGCGTTCTAATGGGTTGTTATTTGCAGGGGGAGTAAGATTTTATTTTCTTCACCTAATTGATAACAAGCAATTTTCCTGCATGGGGGAGTTTTGTTTTTAATGCTTTATATTTTTGAAAACTCCAAAAACATTCACAAAACAAAAATCTAAAAACATTTCAAAAGATTAAAAATACAAAAAGGTTTTGATTTTCATTTGTTCTTATCTGTTCAAGAAGGTATTCATTCATTGACTCATTCTGATACCTTTCTTGATTCAATCTCTTGTTGATATTCGCATGATCATCTTTAATTTCCGCGATTCCATCTCTAATCATTACTTCCTTTGTTCTTCAATGTTTTATTCTTTCTGGAAACCGCTCATTCATGATAAATATTATTCAAGTGATCGAAAACGCACCATGAGTGAGGGAGTGTAGGCATTTATACTCCTATGGTCTATCCAGAACCGGAAGGACCTGCCCCAGGAGCTCACCATATTCTAGAAAGCGATAGTAAGGGTTACTTACTAGGTCATTTAGGTGAGCAGAATCAGCTATCACGGGATACTAATTGGTGCGCAGAGGTAAAATTAAACAGAGAGGGGTGGAACAGGAGATGGGGGTGCATCTGATCAACTAATCATCTTGAGCTCATATTGTTAAATCATTTTGTGACATCATTTGTCAATCGTCTCTTATTGTTCATAATCTTTGATTGTTCAAATCTTCATTGACAATCCTTCTCAACACTGATTGTCTTAAAAAATCATTCTTGTTGTAAATCACTATGATTTCTCATGTCGGTTAAGAAAAATAACAAGTGTCCAAGTGTACGGAAAGAGAGTTTAAGGGAGAAGTTGAAAAATATTTAGTGAGTTGTGGCAGAGACATGATCAAAAGAAAAGAAAGATCCTTACCAAATAGTATACATCTGGGTAACCACATCTGCTATTGGATCTTATTAGTTGAGATTTTGTATTGAAATAGACATCATGGACCTAGTGATGCAATGCACTAACCCCACCCAGCTACTCAATTATCTCTTAAAAGATAATTGTTTCAACTTGACACAGAGAATTAGCACATTTCTATCGGCATCTCACTTGGAGATTGTTGATATTGAAACGAGGAGGACAGCTACTCCGGTCCCCGACTTCTTTCATGCACTGATAGAGTCTATAGCTTATTCGAATATAAATTTCATTACTTAGGACACATGTTGGATCTTTAATGCATATCTAGTCTTTCGTGACTACCGAAACATCTTGGAGTGATATCTTATGTGATATTCACGATGATTAGATGGAAATCCTACCAGAATCAACACTATGCCAAATCTAAACGTAGGTCACATAGGTTTATTTAAACTGTTGTGTTAACGAGAATCTATGTGATCTCGGTGTTATACCACGGGAACTTTGAGACGATGCCCTCAAGATTGTCTCTGATACTTTAATTTTCATATCATTGTGGTGACACCGCTACTTCAACTGAGTCTCATGATGTGTGTTCTAAAATCAAATACATGATGTTCATGATGAATCCTGATCATCATGAGGGGGAGAAATTCTAATACTAAATCAGTTGATTTAGAGCCTATCGATCAAGAAAAGATTCATTTGTTGAGGGGGAGATCAAGAGAGTTAACTTTGAAAATTCATATGTCAAGTCAAGGGGGGGCAAAGAAGAGAACAACAAAAGAAAAGAATTCAAGTTCAGAACAGAAAAAGTACTTAATCGCCATTTTAAAGAAGTTCTGAATAAATAAACCAGATCTAAAGCTACATTCAAGGGGGGGAGATCAATTATTCTTCCTAAATCGTTTTTCTTAAAGGCTCAAGATCGTGTATGTTGAAAGCCACTTCAAGCTAAACCGTTTATACAACCAAAGGTTGAAAAACCTTAGGTTACTGGTGCAAGTCCGAAAATCACAAGAAAATGGATGTTACTGTGAACTTTAAAGATTCAAATTCTCATCAAGATTTTAAATTGAAGACTATTCTGAAAACTGAAGAGTCTAATTTTCAAGATGAGAAGACACTCTGAAGACATCCAATCAAAGACTGAAGATTCAAAAAGAAATCATTCAAGTTTTGTCTCCCAAAAGCTTTTAAAGAATGCAGTAAGAAATCTGCATATTTGTAAGGGGAGATTATTAAAGATCGTATGAAGTTGAAGAGACCAACATCTTCTATTTTCTATACAAAGGAGGACATTGTTAGAATTAAATATTGTATAGAATAGAAGATTGAATTCTAGGTGATTAAAGGACTAAATATGTAAATACCCCAAGGGGTATATAAGCCAAATGACTAGTTGTCATTTGGTGGACTTTGGCATTAATCACATTCTTATGTGTGTGTTCTTCATGGTGTTTTAACATTCTCTCTACATCTTATTGATTATTAGCCATTGTTCCATCCATAGATCTTGATACCTGAACCACTTGGGACCAACAAGTGTCAATTTCAGGATCCCCAGTTTCCTCCTCTGGTTGAGCAGAACTGCTTTCTCCCTTATGCCTTGCAGGTGATGTGTGTATAGACTCATATAAATCCTCCATTTGATCTTCTAAGTCACTAAAAAAGTTAAACTTCTCGGCATGGGACTGCTCATAAGGTATTTCACCTTCTTCAAGATCGATTGGCCTCGGTTCAGATTGTTGCTGAGGTACATAAAGTACAATCTGTTTGTCAGCATTCTCCTTTTGTTGTTGTACATAAACTTCATCGGCCACCTGTTCCTCCAGTGTATCATGGAGACCCAGGTCTTAATGCAAACAACATGTTCACAAGAAGTGCTGGCCAACAACCAATATAGAAACGGTATTATGTAAATGCTGCCAATCTTGAAGAAAGAATACCATACATATTCAGCACTGAGTTAATACAGGTTATTTCCCCCGAGTTGCGGAACATGGATGACAAACAAAGAAGAAGATATGAACACATCCTCTCACAGTCTATGATAAAACCAGAAGAGATCAAATCAGAGTATCCAATAATTGAACTCATCAATGTCTATACTCAAACCACCTTCAAGATAAAGTATGACATCTTTCATGTCAAAAGAGCAAACAACCTGTCATACTTCCTCAATGAAGCAGATTTAAAGTTTGTTAATATTGAAGACATCAGCTTTATCTTTGACACCCTCTCTCAGAAACGAGGAAAGTGGCCTGAAAAAGAGTTTGGAAGAGTTGCTCTGATGAAATATATGAGGAATCTGATGGAGTATTTTGAGGAACATGATCTGCAACTCGGAGATGAAAACAACTACTTGAAAGTCAATCTATTAAAGCCTAACCAGAGCCATCCAGACTTAGAAAAAGCTTGAAGAGTTGACAGTTATCTATGATGGGCATGAAAACTTTAAAGGTGATCGAGGCGTCGTCTCAAGGAATACAAAAGGTGAAAAGATATTCATCAGACTTGATGAACTAATGTCATATTCAGACGGCACCTTGAAAATCCTTCATCGTAGAATACATCAGAAAATATGGGTTAACCGTGCAGCCTTCACTGATGAAGAACATGCTTAAGCCTATCGTGCTATAGAGAAGATGAGAACGACACTGTCAAGCAGAAGGCAAATACGCAAGTGGCAAGTGGCTTTTGGGATTCGCAACAAATCAGCTTATGAATAGATTTATGAATTTTTTTGTTGTGAATTGTTGCACACCTCACTTAAAGGGAGAATGTTAGATTATAAAAAGTAAGGGTGCAATATGTAATTCTTGTATAGTTGGGCAAATGCTATAAAAGGCATTTGCCCCACCAATTCTGATCTAAGCTTTGCATTATTCAAGAGTTGTGTTTGTGTTGTCTCTACATTGCTCTCGGCTCTCTCTCTCTCTCTCTAAACCGAATACACACACAAACACACACTAGCAAGATTATCATCTAGCATTGCTTCATCCGTATTATATACGGGACCATCATGTATGCCTAGGGTGTGCCTAGCCTATTAATGTTTAGAAATTTATATATATATATATATATATATATATATATATATATATATATATATATATATATATATATATATATATATATATATATATATATATATATATATATTACTTGTAGGTATAATTGACGTATACAGTGAAATAATAAATGATATTTGGGTTGTTATTTGTATCATACCTAATACTAAGGTAAGTGTACTTATCTTCTCACTGTAGATGTATGTATGTATGCGTTATGCTATATGCTATGCATTCATCCATACCCGTAAGCGCTTTAAGTATGCTTACTAAGCTTTCGCTTACCAGTTGATTATTTAATGTTTTCAGGTACTTCCGATAAAGATAAGGGAAAGGTTGCGGTGGTTTAGAGATCTTGATGATGACTCCCAGTTTTGTTAATATAAAGATGATGTTTTGGAAGGAAACTATTTTTTGGTAAATTATCTGATGTTTATGTGTTGACCGGTTTAAAACTTTAGTTTCTACATCATCTATGTAATTAAAGTTTAAACCTTATTTTGTATATCTTAAGTGTTTATGTATTTCATGTTAAAAATAAAATAAAATAATGGGTCTTTACAAGCAAGCATCTCGAAGCTTGAATCTTTGCTTTGATGAAAAGATCAAAGAGTTTGGATTTTTGAAATGCAAAAATGAACCATGCGTATATGTCAGGGCTAGTGGGAGCACGATAGTATTCTTGGTCTTATATATAGATGACATTCTACTCATTGGAAACCACATTCCAAGCTTAAGGAGTGTTAAAGCTTGGCTTGAGAGTTGTTTTTCAGTGAAGGATTTAGGAGAAGCTACTTGCATTTTGTTTTTCAGTGTTAAAGCTTGGCTTGACAAGTAGATATCAGGCTACCCTAGGAGAGGCTCATTGGAGGGTAGTGAAGAACATTCTCAAGTACCTTAGGAGTACGAAAGAGATTTTCTTAGTTTATGGTGGTGAGGAAGAGCTAAAAGTAAAGGTTTACTCAGATGCTAGCTTCCAAACTGATAGGGATGACTACCTATCACAATTGGGGTTTGTGTTCTTATTGAATGATGGTGTAATCAGCTGGAGGAGCTCAAAGCAAGACACATTGCTTATTCAACAACGGAATCAGAGTACATAGCGGCAAGTGAAGCTGCAAAGGAAGCTGTGTAGATGAAGAAATTCATTCATGATCTAGGAGTGGTTCCAAGCATCGATGACCCTATTGAGATTTTCTGCGGTAATGAGGGTGTGGTTGCTTTGGCGGAGAGCCTAGAGCTCACAAGAGGATGAGACATATTTTGCTCAAATACCACTTCATACGAGATGTAATTAAGAGTGGTGATATATTCATGAGCAGAGTAGCGACAGATGGAAACTTAGCGGATCCATTCACTAAGCCGTTACCACAACCAACTCGTGATTCTCACACCAAGGCAATAGGTGTTAGATTTGCTAGTTATTTTGCTTGAGTATTATATCTAGTATGTTTGATATGTATTTATTTTGCGAACATTAAACAATATTCTAACTTATGTTTTTTTTATATATGATAGAGATCATTATATGTGTGTGATGAGGTTACATTCATTAAGTCTTTACTGACTTCCATCTTAGCATGTTTAATCACTTCCCGGAATATTTTATATACTCCTAATATTCCACAGTCAGTTACTCTTCATGGGAAGGAAGAGTAATTAGGCTGAGGTGAGTGGTTGGTCTTGTATTCACAATGGTTTGAATAAAGATGCAATACTTACCTATACTTTAAAAGAGTTTCAAGTGACTAGAAGACCCACACTCAAGTTTACTTCATGGATCATAGTCACAAGTAACTTAGGATGATAATATCATTCATCCTTAGACATGAGATATATGAGTTACCATTTCACGAATCTTCTTTACTTTGGCGATTTTCAAATGAAGTTCGTAATTGGCTGTTATAAGGGAATTGTTGAGTAAAGTTTGAAACATGTTATGGGGTTGTGTAGTCAAAAGAATTTGTTACTTTGATAAGAAGATATCCCTGGGCCCCTCGATAATTGGGAGCTAGCACCAAATTTTCATGGCCATGTACGAGATACATTGATTGTAAATATGATGTAACTCATCTATTTGTTCACCACCAATCTGGAATCGAGAAACACAATCATGAACGATCTGGAGATTGAAATTTATCTATGTCTCATGTTCACAAGGATATCGCGAACAAAAGGATGATAATGATCACTTATCTATAGACCCTTTCTTATTCCTAAAGGCAGTTAGGTTTTGTCGAGAATGACAACTCGTACCAACTTAGGGGCAATGATGCTTTGCTAGAGCCGCTCATTGTCTGTGATCAATATGACGTTGTATCATATGCAAGTGGTAGTCTGTTGGTGTCTACCCACTGATACACGTGTGCTATCATTACTACTGATGAGGTACGAGCCTATCGGGTCACACGCGAAGGGAAGATTCCGACAGCATGAACAAAAGGGAGAGAATAGTAAATTAGGGTTTCTGATGACCTTCACGGGCCCTCACGGGTCGTAGAAAGGTCGTAAACAGAAATCCTACACGAGCCTTAATAAGCCGGGTTTGAAATCGTGGATTCATGCTTCCTTGATGCCTGTATATGCCTCGTGTTTCTCTTCTTTGCAACCTTTGTCACTTAGAGCAAAAATCATACACATAAAAACTCTTACATACACTAAGGGTTGAGGTTGGTGAGTTGTGAGCTCTAAAAAAGGTGAAGTTGTTCTCAAGTGTTTGATTCCAGGAAGGTAGTTGAACCTTGGGCTTTAGCAAAGGGTATCTCTCATACTTGGAATGGATTATTTGATAAAGGAGATCAAGCCTTTGACTCTTTCATTCTCTTGCTTCACCAATATGAGATAGCAAGGGTATAACATTATTCTCTTCCCTTGTTTTACATTTATTTGTTGCTATACGTCATCTGTAGTAAAAGAGCCACAAAAGGGCTTATATGCATGCGTTATTCATACCTAAAAAACTCGTTTTAAATCCCATGCTTCCGCTATTTGTGGATTATGCTACATGCTTGGGAATCTTTCATTAACTCCCTAACATCGAGTACTCGTGAAACTTATGTGGTAATAATAGCATGCATTTCATCGGCCATCTACTCAAACATATTCGGGAGAATCTATTCCAGTGCCTTCCCTATAGCGGCCACTAGTCCCTCGTCTACTACGGGGAATTCACATTCCCGCCCCCAATAGCAATCACTGGTATCCTTAGCTCACGCCTCGGATTAGTCTTAGTCGTATGACTTGTAGTGTCTCCATCCATGGGTGCATTAGCAGCTCCCCAACCAAAAAGATTCCGGTTTCTTAGAGGGTTAACCATTCTGAAGTGTAGATAACGCACTATAGATTAATATAACTTTTTATCATATAAGTCCTTATGCACACCTAGCTCAACTACAAGTATCCCGTACATGTACTAAGTAAATCCTAGCTAAGAACAGCTATAACATACAAGTAACCCCTGACTAGATTCACAGTATAGGCCTTCGTATTATTACCAACACACTATACATACTAGATCTTAGTGTTAGAATATGCCCACCGATGCAAGTATACCATTTGGAATCACTACCGATGATGTATGGGCCTATTGGGTCATACACCGGGGTCAAATCTGACAGCAACTTAAGTAAAGGGATCAAAAATGGCAAAAGAGAAAAGTTGACTTCGCAGGCCACGTTAGCGCCGCTAACTATTAGGAGTTAGCGCCGCTAAGTCCTATAGGATAGTGCCGCTACGGCTGCATGGGCTTTATGTCAAGTCAACTGACTAGCCGCGTTAGCGCCGCTAACCCTTTATAGTTAGCGCCGCTAAGTATGGGTTAGCGCCGCTAAGTCCAAACGGCATCTTTTTGTCATATCACCTCAAAAGTGAACCAATGCATGGGAGTTATGTAATCATCGATCTTGGCCGGCTTGGGAAGGTTAAGTGGCGTCCTAACCTTTATAAAAGGGCTGCTTAACCCTCTCTTACACGCTCTTGGCTAGAATTACATATACACACACTTTGGTTTATTTTCTCTCAAGTGCTACAAAGACTTGGAGAGTTCTAAAAGGGTTCTAGTTCCAGAAGTTGATCTAAGTTCGTGGTTGTTGTTCTCTCTTCGGTTTTCTACTGTGAAGAATCGAAGGGAGCTTCCTAGCTAAAGAGATTTGGCGTGTTGCCGGGGTATCCATCCGATAGTCGATTCGTTCAAGTCACAAGGAACAAAATCAACCACTTCATCAAATTTTGCTGGAGCTAAGGAGCTGGTATAATCTCCTTTACCCTCAGTTTTGTTGCATTTCATTTCATAGAGATTGGTCCATTATTGGGGTTTTCATTTTATGCTTTATGTGCTTGTACTTTGGGCCTTCTATGTTGTACTTTTGCTTCCGTTGCGTGCCCTGAGAACCCCAACAGTGGTATCAGAGCCACCTCTATGATTGTTATGCACTTGGTGGCTTTGAAAACCCAAAATCAAAATTGTTTGTTTTCTGTCGAACAGGGTTAGCGGCGCTAACTTTGAGTTAGCGGCGCTAACTAGTTTTAGATAGCGGCGCTATCGTCGCTGGTCAGTTTTTGTTCAAATTTAAAAACAGTTTTTGGTCTCGGGTTTTTAGCCATGTTTTGAGCTTCTGGAAATTTTAATCTTGTTATTTTGATGTTTAAATTCCAGTAGCATGTATGTATGTTTGGTTGTATGTGAAGATGTTAGTTGGTAACCTTGCCTAGACCCTTTGGTTGTTTTGTGTGTTTGGATGCAAATTTGGTTGTATTATTATTCTTATGATAAATTTGTAATAATAATGTGGCTTGCATGCCATTTCATTCATCCATGTAATTGTAATAGATAAATAGGTATTTTATGGCTTGTATGCCATTTTATTCTATTGTATGTATTTTATGATGGATGATGAACACACAAGATGGGTCAAAGGAGATGGAGCTAGGAGCCCATGAAGCCCACGATGGAGTCCCATGGAGATGGCGGGATTAGTGGGAGCTCGCATCGAAGATTTTGTCCCTAGAATTGACCAAGTTCTTCCCGTTCGGCTCATGGGAAGAACGCATAGGCTTTTATGGCAAGGGTTACCAATTTTAATATTTTATGCGTGTGATGTGATTTTGTATGCATGGATTGTGTAGGATTCGCATGCTAGATAATTTTTTCAAAAAATTAACAAAATCAAAAGAGATTTGATAAAAATGGTTTACAACTCTCTCGCGCGCTCACATACAAGATTAACCCACCTAGTGAAAATAGGCTTTTGTCACTTGCATGTTAATCTAAAACCAAACCAGAAACAAAAGCCCGTCTTTCCACGAAACGTAAATAATGCACCATCCGTAAGATGATACCACCCGAATCTAGTCTTATGGGTTTTGGTTGTCGAGCTTAGCACGAGCCAACTCCCATAAAACTGTGTGGAAGGTGAGTGTGGAAATTCACAATTTTGGTTGTCGAGCTTAGCACGAGCCAACTTTGGTGAATTTGTCACCGTATGTCTTGACGGACTATTTGCAATTTTGGATTTGAAATCTTGGTTAGTTGTCGAGCTTAGCACGAGCTAACCAAAATTTCAAGATTCAAAATTGGTGCAAGAAGGGATCAAACATGCCAAACGACCATTGGATGTCGTAGGATCCCGCAAGGCGCTAAGGATTGCAATAGAGATTGCAATTGGCAAAATGGTTGCCGACCTAAATAATTTTATCATGTGATCCGCGGTAACCCCGTCACATGGTGGGATGAAATACGGTTCTTAGCCTTGTTAAAGTTAATTCTTTATGGGTAAATTAATTTAACAAGATAATACATATCTATAACAAACTAATTTAAGTCTACTTTGCAATTTTAGATGGCATCAACAAGCACAAACACCACCACCACCAACGTTTCTCTTAGAGTTTTCCTTGAAAAGGAGAAGCTCGATGGGAGCAACTTCATGGATTGGTATAGGCAACTCAAACTTGTCCTACGCTATGAAGGGAAGATGCACACCATAGAGGAACCCTTACCCGAGGCACCTCCAAGCGGTGCAACTAGGGCAATCCGAGAGGCATATGAAAAACGCCTCAAGGAGACTGAGGAGATTACATGCCTCATGCTGAGCACCATGAGTACCGATTTGCAAAAGCAAATGGACCACTTAAGTGCTCACGACTTGATCGTGCAGCTGCGGGATATGTTCCAGCAGCAAGCGAGGCAAGAGAGGTATGAATGCTTCAAGTCGGCCCTCGCTTGCAAGCTTCAAGATGGAGGGAACGTGAGTACTCATGTTTTGCGTATGAAAGCAAACATTGAGCGGATGGAGAAGCTAGGATTTACCATCGGGAGGGAGATGGCGGTCGATTTGATCCTCCAATCCCTGCCCAGTGCATATGACCAATTCACTATGAGTTATCATATGCATAGCATGGATAAATCCTTGATGGAGCTGCATGGTATGCTCAAGACTGCCGAAGCGAGCATGACCAAGAGCAAGCCATCCTCCTCCTCCACTCCCGTTCTTGCCATCCGGGAAGGCCGCATAACCAAAAGGAAGGCCGCCCCTTCCAAGAAAAGAAAGGGTAAGGGAAAGGTTGGTGCAACCAAGCCTGCCCCGGCCTCCGAGGGTAAAGGTAAGGGGAAGACTCCCCAAGCCAAAACTCCGGAGGATGCGGAGTGCTTCTTTTGTGGGGGCAAGGGCCATTACCGCCGAAGCTGCCCCAAGTACTTGGAGGGACTCAATAAGCTCAAGGCAATGAGCATATCGGGCCCGGAAACTTCAGGTACGTTCATGATAGAACTTCACCATACTTCTACTTCTAGAGGCTGGGTTTTAGATACTGGCTGTGGCACTCACATATGTAATATGGTGGAGGTGCTAAGGGCAAGTAGGAGCTTGGAGAAGGGAGAACTAGATCTTGTGATGGGAAACTCCGAGATTGTCCCGGTGGAAGCTCAAGGAAGTGTGGAGCTTTCATTCAAGACTAGTTATTCTATTTTATTGAAAAATGTCTGCTATTCGCCCTATGTGGCTAGAAACATTATATCACTTCATGCATTGTATGACGATGGTTACAAATTTTATTTTGATGATGATACTATTATATGCTTTAAAGATAACATTGTTTATTTTAAAGCTTTACCATGTCATGGCATTTATGAAGAAACTGCATACATTAATTCAACAAAGTCTATCATGAACATTGATTCTAGTTCCAAAGATGGTTTGGATAAGTATTCCTTATGGCATGGTCGTCTTGGCCACATAAACAAGACTCGCATCACCAAGCTTCAAGTGGATGGAATCTTGGAGTCATTTGACCAAGGGTCAAATGATGTATGTGATTCTTGTTTACTAGGCAAGATGACAAAGGCACCCTTCACGGGGACAAATGAGAGAGGTAAAGACCTCTTGGACATCATCCATACGGATGTATGTGGGCCTTTCAAACACGTTACAAGGAATAACACAAGATACTTCGTAACCTTTATAGATGACTATAGTAGATATGGATATGTCTATCTTGTCAAGCACAAGAATGAAACCTTTGAGGTGTTCAAGACATTCCAAAACGAAGTAGAGAATCAATTGGGCAAAACAATAAAGATACTCCGGTCTGATAGAGGTGGAGAGTATCTAAGTACCGAGTTTATCGATCATCTTAAGAATTGTGGAATTATTTCGCAATTAACACCTCCAAGGACTCCACAATTGAATGGAGTCGCTGAGAGGAGGAACCGGACTTTACTAGATATGGTAAGGTCCATGATGAGTCGAACTGAGGTACCTATTAGTTTCTGGGGATATGCCCTAGAAACGGCGGTAAGGATCCTTAACCTTGCACCAACCAAGAAAGTATCGAAAACACCTTATGAAATATGGCATAATAAGAAGCCGACACTTTCATATCTACGAGTTTGGGGTTTTCAAGCTTACGTGAGACGTGAGACTGAGGACAAACTTGAACCTCGATCGGAAAGGTGTTACTTTATCGGATATCCTTCTGCCGGTGTTGGATATAATTTTTATAAACCTTCTGAGAACAAAGTTTTTGTTGCTCGAAGGGCATTCTTCTTAGAAAGAGAATTGCTATCCAAACAAAGAGGCAACAAGGAAATCGATCTTGAGGAAGTTCAAGGATCAACCGATAAAGAACTTGAGGTTGGCACTAGCTCTCAACCTAGGACGGTTGAAACTGAGCAAGAAAATGCTGCAATACCTGACACTATTTCATCTCTTACTCCAAGGCGTTCCAGTAGAACTCGTTTCGAGCCAGAGAGATATGGTTTCTACATATCTGAGGGCAGCAAGTTAGTAGTGGACTCTGATGAGCCCTCTAACTATAAGGAAGCCATGGCGGGCCCTGAGTCTGCACATTGGAAAGAAGCGATGGAAAGTGAGATGCAATCCATGTCGGATAACCAAGTTTGGGAACTGGTTGATCCTACACCCGGGGTTAGACCCGTAGGGTGTAAATGGGTCTTCAAGAAGAAGACCGGCATGGACGGAACCTTGGATACTTTCAAAGCTCGGCTTGTGGCAAAGGGTTTCACTCAAACACCCGGTGTTGATTATGATGAAACCTTCTCCCCAGTGGCTATGTTGAAATCAATCCGGATACTTCTGGCCATTGCCGCATTTTATGACTATGAAATATGGCAAATGGATGTTAAAACCGCCTTCCTTAACGGGAAGCTTTCCGAAGAGGTGTATATGACACAACCTGATGGTTTTGAACATCCAGAATATCCGGACAAGGTTTGTAAGCTAAAGAAGTCCATTTATGGACTTAAGCAAGCATCTCGCAGTTGGAATCTGTGCTTGGATGAGAAAATCAAGGAATTTGGATTTTCGAAAAGCAAAGATGAACCATGTGTATATGTCAGGGCTAGTGGGAGCACTATTGTCTTCTTAGTCCTATATGTGGATGACATATTACTCATTGGAAACCATGTTCCGAGCCTTAAGAGTGTAAAAGCTTGGCTCGGGAATTGTTTCTCAATGAAGGACTTAGGCGATGCGAGCTATATTCTGGGAATCAAGATCTATAAGGATGGATCTAGAAAGCTACTAGGGCTTTCTCAAAGTGCATACATAGATAAGGTCGTGAGACGCTTTAAAATGGAGGAATCCAAGAAAGGAAACCTCCCTATGGCGCAAGGCTTGATGTTGAGCAAGACTCAATGTCCTACCTCCCAAGAGGAGATAGAAGTAATGAAGCGAGTACCATATGCTTCGGCTGTGGGATCGATCATGTACGCCATGTTATGCACTCGTCCTGATGTGTCATGTGCTTTGAGCATGACTAGTAGATATCAGGCTAATCCCGGGGAACCTCATTGGAAAGCTGTAAAGAACATTCTTAAGTACCTTAGACGTACAAAAGAAATGTTCTTGGTATATGGTGGGGAAGAGGAGCTAAGAGTAAAGGGTTACTCGGACGCTAGCTTCCAAACGGATAGGGATGACTGCCGATCTCAATCGGGGTTTGTATTCCTTTTAAATGGTGGTGCTGTCAGCTGGAGGAGCTCCAAGCAAGACACGGTGGCTGATTCGACTACTGAGTCGGAATACATTGCGGCAAGTGAAGCTGCAAAAGAGGCCGTGTGGATGAAGAAATTCATCCAAGATCTACAAGTGGTTCCAAGCATCACTGACCCTATTGAGATATTTTGTGACAATGAGGGTGCAGTGGCCTTGGCGAAGGAACCAACAGCTCACAAGAGAACAAAACACATTTTGCGCAAATACCACTTCATACGAGAAGTAGTTGAGAGTGGTGAAATCGTCATAAGCAGAGTAGCAACGGATGAGAACCTTGCGGATCCGTTCACGAAACCATTATCGCAAGCAGCTCATGATTCTCACACTAATGCTATAGGTGTAAGATTTGCTAGCGACTTGGTTTGAGTTTGTATATTTAGTTTGTTTGATATGTAAACTTTATTTTATATTTTGGGAACGATATAGACAGTATTGTAACTTATGCTTGTTTCGATATATAATAGAGATTATATATGCGTATGATACGGTTACATTCATAAGACTCTACTGTGTTCCATCTTAGCATGTTTAATCACTTCCGGAAATATTTTATATTTCAAACTTTCCACGGTCGGTCAATCTTGTGGAAGGAAGATTGAAACAAGACCGAGATAAGCATGTGACCTTGAATTCAAGATGGTCGAATTAAGGAGCAATGCCTATCTATACTTGAAAAGAGTTTCAAGTGATTGGAAGACCCGTACCCAAGTATACTCCATGGATTATAGTCACGAGTAACTTGGGATGATAATATCTTACGTCCTTAGACCTGAGGCGTATGAACCGCTATATCATATTTCTTTCTTACTTTAGTCTTTTTCAAAAGCAGTTCGTAACTGGCTGTGATAAAGGAAACGGCTAAGTAAGCTAAGGGGTATGGTTTAGGGTTATGCAGTCAAAAGGGATTTGTTCCTCTGATAAGAGAGATATCATTGGGCCCCTCGATGATTGGGAGCTGACACCAAAATTTTGCATGGCCATGCGCAAGGAATATTGATTTAGAATCAGATATATCCTTAACTTTTGGTCACCACCAATCAAGATCGAGAAACACAATCGTGGACGATCTGGAGATTGACACTCAATCCATGTCTCGTGTTCACATTGATATCGTGAACAAAAGGATGTTTAAGATCACTTATCAATAGGACCTTTCTTTGTGAACAGGTTTCATTCGTATAACGAAACCCATACTGACTTGGGGGCAATGATGCTTTTGCTAGAGGCCGCTCATTGTCTGTGGTTTATTAGAAATGGTACATCGTGTGCAAGTGGGAGTTTGTTAGAATATGCCCACCGATGCAAGTATACCATTTGGAATCACTACCGATGATGTATGGGCCTATTGGGTCATACACCGGGGTCAAATCTGACAGCAACTTAAGTAAAGGGATCAAAAATGGCAAAAGAGAAAAGTTGACTTCGCAGGCCACGTTAGCGCCGCTAACTATTAGGAGTTAGCGCCGCTAAGTCCTATAGGATAGTGCCGCTACGGCTGCATGGGCTTTATGTCAAGTCAACTAACTAGCCGCGTTAGCGCCGCTAACCCTTTATAGTTAGCGCCGCTAAGTATGGGTTAGCGCCGCTAAGTCCAAACGGCATCTTTTTGTCATATCACCTCAAAAGTGAACCAATGCATGGGAGTTATGTAATCATCGATCTTGGCCGGCTTGGGAAGGTTAAGTGGCGTCCTAACCTTTATAAAAGGGCTGCTTAACCCTCTCTTACACGCTCTTGGCTAGAATTACATATACACACACTTTGGTTTATTTTCTCTCAAGTGCTACAAAGACTTGGAGAGTTCTAAAAGGGTTCTAGTTCCAGAAGTTGATCTAAGTTCGTGGTTGCTATTCTCTCTTCGGTTTTCTACTGTGAAGAATCGAAGGGAGCTTCCTAGCTAAAGAGATTTGGCGTGTTGCCGGGGTATCCATCCGATAGTCGATTCGTTCAAGTCACAAGGAACAAAATCAACCACTTCATCAAATTTTGCTGGAGCTAAGGAGCTGGTATAATCTCCTTTACCCTCAGTTTTGTTGCATTTCATTTCATAGAGATTGGTCCATTATTGGGGTTTTCGTTTTATGCTTTATGTTCTTGTACTTTGGGCCTTCTATGTTGTACTTTTGCTTCCGTTGCGTGCCCTGAGAACCCCAACACTTAGCATCCCCACTAAGTCTCTTTATTCACGGGCTTAGGTCATGCACTACTAAAGGTCTAAGCATATGAATCATCACGTATAGGGCATCACATACAAATCATCATGTATAGGTTATCAAATGCACATCATATCATCAACATAGGTCTAGTGTAGTTTGAATACGGTACTATGCATAACCATAGTCATATAGGTAGTCGAGAGCTTGAATCTACCCGACCGCAACAATGAAACAATAACATGTAATCAGTCCAACTCAAGTTTACTAAACCTACATGTCTAGTTTCATGCATGGCATAAAGTGTTCACAATACACTAAGCATCCATATCATCCATTTCAGAAATATCTAAATAATATTAACAACTCAGTAATCACATCATCAATCAATGCTCACCAGGACCTCCGGCTCCAGCTAACAACGGATTTTGAAAATGATTTGTAAGAATCGTTTTGAAAATTTTCGTATTGTCACCAAGGTTTAAGTCCAAACACAGTACTTGCATGCTTGAATCTCTTAAACGGAGTTGTAACATCTCAATATTTTTAAATAATGTAAGGATTCATTTAGATATGAAAATCAATTCGGAAATATCCAATACAAGTGAACATCAATGTACAGACCAACACACGAGACTTACGGACCAAAGGTTAAACATGTTCGAAAGTGATTGTTTATAAATTATAGCTGGAAACAAGTTTGCGGAAAAGATGCTGTGACATGGGAGCCTTCCCCTTGTCTGCCTGAGACGGTCCTTAAAGATGAAATCAACAACGGATTAAGCATAAGCTTACTGAGCATACAATACTCATACATTATATCACACATACATTGAGATAATGTTGGTCCCTTGTATGAGAGAGCAACAAAAAGCAACAGGTGTGTAGAAGGGGGGTTGAATACACTTTCTGCGGAAATTGAACAAATCAACTAAAAGTGTTACACACAGTAAATCAAACCACAATCAATCGAATGCTTTTATTAAGAAGATGATTACAATGCTTTGAATAAGAAGATGATTACAATAACTATCAAGTAAGCAACTCTTGATATATAACCACCTAATATAAATCTCTCAATCTCTCAAACTTAGCTATCTATAATCAACTTATGATTATAGATACTGACGACTCTCTAAACAGGATTTCACACAGATTGACAACTTACCAATATCACAACTGATGTGATAGTTCGAACACACGAACACTTGGGCAATCTGTGAGTTTTTCTTGATCACGTTGAACTGACAAACAGTAAACAAGATTCGTAACACATACGGTGAGGTGAGGTTTGGCTCTGCAACACTTAGTTGTTTTTTAATCAAAGTCGTACCTCTAAACTTATCAGGAGATAAGTATTTATAATCCTGTGCCTACGGTTCCTAACAAACTAAGACTCAACTTAATTCGCTAACTAACTCTCGGATAATCCGGAATCATGAATCTTGAATCTTTTATCTTCAATCTTGATTCTGGAGTCTTCTTATCCGCGCCGTAGATATAGAGAGAGATAAAGATGAATTTAAAACATATTTAAATTATCTTTAAACTGACTTCTACACTCGGACTGAGTTACTCAGCTTGAAACTCATCAAGCTGAGTTCTTCGAGAACAAATCCGAATTCATACATGAACTAACACGTACATTGATAAACTTATCCTTAGAAGTCTAACTTAGTTGACTAAAACATAATTAGCAACTCTGTCGAGCTGACTCTGCTTTTGAGCTGAGTCACTCAGCTTGAAACACATCAAGCTAATTACTCGATATATACCTTATGTGACATACACAGATTATTAAACATATTAATAAACAAACTAAGGTATAATATAAACTGATCAACATATGCTCAGCTTATATTCAGCTTATACTCAGTCTGAATCACTCTAAGTGTTCAGTCTGACTAAGCTTCATAATTATGTTTAGGTTATATGTAGAACTCATCTTACAAACTTAACTTTGTCTCATCAAATTCAAACTGATGAGATCATTTTCCCAACAAACTACCCCTATTTGATGATGACAAAACCATCAAACAGTTCTTAAGTTTGTTTAACAGAATTATGTTTTAAATCTTAAACTTATTAAGATTTTATTATTTGAACTGATCAAATATTTATTGAACATATCAATATTAATTGAACTTATTAATTTAAATTGGAACACACCAACTTTTAGTTGAATACACCAACTAATTATATTAATGAATAAGAACTTATCATTTATTCATTAAGCTGAACTTATCAGACTTATAGCTATGAACACATCATAATACAGTTGAACATATCAAACTTTATATTTGTATTAATAGAACTTATCATAATACAAAAGTTGTTGATCACATAGATCATGCACACTAAGTGCTTACAAAATTAGAACTAATCTAATATTTACAATAGAACTAATCTACTCAGGATGCAGCTCTTCAAACTCTTTAATCTTTTCATTTATTTCTTCAAGTATTTCTTGTAGATTAGGTAAGTGTTGAAGTTGATCCTTCTGTGATCGTATTGCCCTGTTTATTCTGTATCTGAACCTTGCAGTCTGTTCAGTTTTCTCAATAATTTGTCTCAGAGCAAATACTTGAGATACCCCACATGTATAAATTGATGCATCAGCCTGGAAGCATTTTTCACCATTTCTATCCAAGTACATGAACCCTTTTTGAGGCTTTACAACATATGTATTCTCTTGAAACTCCATGCCTTCAGGAAGAGCAAGATTGTCCTTGTTTGCTTTTGCTAAACCAGCTGGTTTTTTCAGTTTATCCTTTCCTATTTTGTGAAAGGAAGTCAGTAGGGTTGCTAACTCAGACCTGGGTATTAATTGCATCGCATCAGCTCTAGCAAGTAGTCTTAGCAGCTCATCTTTAACTTGATTTCGAGCAGTAGACCTTTCCCTCTGCTTAATGAGCACTGCCACTTGCTTCCATTCCTCATAACCCAGTTTGTGTAGTTGATTTAGCTCCACAGAAGGTGTCTCACCATTTCTCAATACAAACTCGAGAATAATGATCCCTTGAGCTGAACTCAACTTAAGTGAGATAATTTGAGAAGAGAAGAATGATTTTGTATAACAATCCATTATGTTCTCCTCCTCTGGTTGATCTTCCATCGGAGGTTCTTCTTTCTCTTCTTCCTTAGGCACTATAGGCAGCTTGAGTTTAGCTAACTCTTCGTTTTGTTTTCTGATCTGCTCAGCCCAAGCCCTTTCTCTCGCTTCTTTTTCACTGACTAACACAGCTTGAGCATTCACTTGTCTTTCTCTTACCTCAGCAACAGATATGCTGACCCTCTTGTTCTATTCTTCTAACTGCCAGCAGTGACATTCTTTCTTGTATAGTCATTTTATCTACAGAATCGTCATCTGAGGCAGATGATTCTCTAAGAATCATTTTCCTTTTCTTTTGTTGAGAGAGTTGTTCTGATTCTCTTGAGCTGACCACAGCTGGTCTTTTCCCTTTTGCTTTGTCAGTCAGCTCAGTGTCTTTTTCTGTTGTTTTCTCCCCCTCAAGTTGATCATCTGCTCTCTTTGCCAAAAATAATAAAGCTTCAGCTTCAGCTTCACCTTCTTGAACCTTCTCCCCCTTTTGGTCATCATCAATAGGGTTTGAAGCTCGTTGTTGATGGAGAGCAGCAACTGCAGACTTCAGATTTGCCACTTCAGTATCCAGAGCATCTAGCCTCAGCAACAAATGCTTCTTTCCTTTCTTTCTTTTGAAATGAAGGATCTCAAACTGACTTTTCAGAAATGTGATAATTGAATCAAAGTCAGCTTGTAAAGGTTGAGACTTGGGTGCATCATCCAAGGGTTGGTGTGGACCCTCAAATTCATGTGCACCAGAGTTTGGACCCTGTGATTCATCCTGGATTGAAGATGAAACATTGACAGGTCGTGCACTAGAGTGTGAGAAATGAATAGAACAAATAGGGCTCGAAATGTGAAGTGTATGGGTTGGTAGTTGGCTTTTGGGTATAGAGGGGGTTGATTGACCCTGGGGATTGGTCATATGTTCAATGTAACCTGAATGTGTTTGTTCAGGCACAGAAGTAGACTCTCCCATGGCACAAGTAAGTGTGGGCTGAGTAGACACCACACCCGGTTTAGGCTGTTGGGTTTTATGTTAGAGATATGCCCACTAATGTACGTACGCCATAGACCGCTGCTGATGATGTATGGGCCTATTGGGTCATACACCGGGGTCAAACCTGACAGCAACTTAAGTTTGGGGACCAATTATGACAAAAGACAAAAGTTGACATCGCAGGCCGCGTTAGCGCCGCTAACTATAAAGGGTTAGCGCCGCTAAGTCCTAAGAGTTAGCGCCGCTACGGCTGCATGTACTTTGTGTCACATCCCTGGCAGGCCGCGTTAGCGCCGCTAACTTTAAGGGGTTAGCGCCGCTAAACCCTAAGAGTTAGCGCCCGCTACGGCTGCATGGGCTTTATGTCAAATTACCTCCCAAGCTGGCCAATGCGAGGGTAACACCTAGAATCGAGACTTGGCCGGTTTGTGGGGATAAGTCACGGATTCTGGAACATTTTAGAGTCAAGAGAACTCTTTTTCACTAGGTGAAAAAACACACACACCATATTCTCTCTAAAGTGCACTTAAGACTTTGAGAGAGATCTTGAGTTCTAGAGAGTGCTCCAGTGACTTTGGTCTTCTAGTTGCTGTTCCATTGTGGTTTTCATAGTGAAGTATCGCAATGGCTTGCTAGCACTCGTGGTTTGGCTTGTTCCCGGGGTATATCCCAATAGAAGATCCGGTTTTCGTTCTTGGAAGATCATCACCACGGTTGGAGATTACTGGAGCTAAGGAGAAAGGTATAACCTCCTTCCTTTTCAAGTTGCATTTCTTGAACATAGAGTTTGGTCCATTTGAGGGATTTCGGTTTTTATGCTTTGATTGCTTGTACATTGGGCTATTTTGTTTGTACCTTGCTTCCGCTGTGAGCCCACGAAATCCTAACAGTGGTATCAGAGCCACCTCTATGTTAGATCTGCACTTGGTGGCTTGAAAAATCCCGAAATCAAAATGGTTGTTTTCTGTTCGAACAGGGTTAGCGGCGCTAACCTCGGGTTAGCGGCGCTAACTCATAAATGTTAGCGGCGCTAACGCGCTGTAACAGTTTTAATTTTCAAAGTTAAAATCAGTTTTGGTCTCGGGAATTTTTAGCCTTTTTGTGATTCTAGAAATTTGTTCCAGTTTTGTGTTTGGTAATTTTGTTACCACCTTGTTTGCTTGGTTGTATGTGATAGATTTGAAATTGGTAACCTTGTCTTTGACCTTGTGGTTGACTTTGTGTGTTTGGATGCATTTGGTGATTTTTAATCACATGGGCTGTAATATTTATTAAAATTGTTATATTTGTAATAATATTGTGGCTTGCATGCCATTTCATTCATCCGTGTATTTGTACTAGATAAATAGGAAATTAGTGTGGCTTGTACGCCATTTCAATTTCTATTGTATTTGTTGTACAATTTGGATGAAAACACACAAGATGGAGTCGGAAGAAGATGGAGCGTGTCCATAGAAGCCGGTGAAGTCCATTGGTGATAGCGGTTCTAGTGGGAGCTCGCATTGAAGACCTTCCGTCCCTAGTTTGACCACGTTCTACCCGTTTTGGCTCACGGGAAGAACGCATAGGATTTTGGCAAGGGTTACCAATTTATTTCGTATATATGCGTGTGATGTGATTTTATTTTATTCTTGCATGGTTTGCTTAGGATTCGCATGCTAGAAAATTTTTTAAAAATTAATAAAATCACAAGAGATTTGGTAAAAATGGTTTACAACTCTCTCGCGCGCTCACATACAAGATTAACTCACCTAGTGAAAATAGGTTTTGTCACTAAACAAGTTAATCAGTAACCAAGCCGAAAACAAAAGCCCGTTTTCATAAAAACGTAAATCTTGCACCATCCAAAAGATGACACCACCCAAATCTAGTGAAGCATGGAGTGATTGTCGAGCTTAGCACGAGTTATTCCATGTGGATCTGTGTGAAAGGTGAGTGTGGGATCTTGAAATTATCGGTTGTCGAGCTTAGCACGAGCCGGTAGTTGTCGGGGTATCACCGTGTATATTGTTGGACGATTTGCAATTACAAATTAGAATCCTTGAGTGATTGTCGAGCTTAGCACGAGTCAACCAAGAATTTTAATTTGGAATTGGTGCTAGTAGGGATCAAACATGCCAAACGACCGATGGTTGTCGTAGGATCCCGCAAGTGTCTAAGAGTTGCAATAGAGATTGCAATCGGTAAAGTGGTTATCGGCCTAAATAGCTCCATGAAGTGATCCGCGGCAACCCCGTCATGAATTGGAGTGAAATATGGTTCTTAGCCCTTGTTAAAATATTTTTCGAGACGATAAGGGTAATTATTTTAACGAGGATTCAAATCAAACTAACTAATTCGTGTACTCTACTTTAATATAGGATGTCGAATCAAAACCACAACACGTCGAATTTTTCACTTCGTATGATTCTACAAAGGGTGAAACTCACGGAAGTGAACTTTGTTGACTGGCTTAGGCAATTGAGAATTGTCCTACGTGCTGAGTCTAAGTTGCACATTCTTGAGGAACCCCTTCCTGAACCACCTGCTATCAATGCGGAATGGGCTATCCGATATGCGTATGAAAAGCGTGTTCGGGATACACACGATGTTGCTAGTCTCATGTTATCAAGTATGAGCTCGGAACTGCGAAAGCAATTTGAGCACATGACTGTGTATGACATGATTAAAAAGCTGAAGGATGTTTTCCGACAGCAAGTTAGACAAGAACATTTTGAGTGTGTTAAAAGTCTAACCGGTTGTAAGATGCGGGAAGGCGGGAGTGTAAGTGCCCATGTTTTGAAGATGAAATCATACATGGACCAGATGGAGAGATTAGGTTTTCCTATAGGGAGGGAGCTTGATGTGAATTTCATACTTCAGTCTCTGCCCGCCACATATGAAAAGTTTATAAAGGACTATCATATGCATGGAAAGGAAATGTCTATAGATGAATTGCATGGAATGTTGAAGGTTGTAGAATCTAACATGTCCAAGCATGCATCATCTTCATCCACTCTTGTTTTTGGTTCTAAGGAACAACATAACATGAAGAAGAAGAAATCGATCCCATTAAAAGAAGAAGTTGGAGTTTCCAAGCTTGCTTCAAGTTTTGAGTCTATGGACATCGATGATGTGCCTAAAGAGACTCAACAAGGGGTGGTTTGCTACTTCTGCAGTAGATTTGGGGATTGGGGCCGTCATGCCTGCCCTTCGTGCCGAAAGGATATAAAACTTCTCAGACAAGAGAGAGTTAATTTTCCTACTTGAGGTACATTCATGATTATACTTCATTGCTATTCCTTATAAGCTGGGATGTTTACCCGAGCTATAAGACTCACGTTTGTCACAAATTTATTTTGTTGCAAAGTGTAGGTCTATTCATTGTAAAAAGGAAAAAGCTTGAAGAACCGGATCTCTGAAGAAGAAATTTTGTTAATTGTATTCTACAAGAGAAATGGGAGTGTTGGTCTCGCCATTAAATCCGGATTTATTATTACTTTTGTTTGTATGCCCTGCGTGGCAAGAACTACTTTAGTGTATGCTCCTTTGGAGATGATGGATGTTTTTGAATCTTGTATTTTATAAAGATTTTTCATTTTAATAGTTTCATTTCAAATTCGATCCATGTCTATGCTTTTGTGTTATTTTGACTATTTTAGTGCTTAAATACACATTTGATGACGATGGATATGACTTAGAATTGAAACAATTTTTGAAAAATTATTTTGAGATGATTTTATCAAAACTTATCCATATCATTGCATACATAAAGACTCGTTATAAGTAATAAGACAATCATGAACAATTGATTCTTAAATCCAAAAGTGATTTGGATATATTAGCTCTATGGCATAATCAAACTTGACCAAGTAAACAACATTTGCATCGCTTAGATCCAGGAGGTTAGGATCTTTGTAAAAGTTTAGCCTCGGGCTAAATGAAAGATACAAATCTTGTTTATTGGAATAGGATGATTAATGAAATCCTTCACCAGTATTGGTAAGGAAGGATTGTGACTTTTTGGATATGATCATATTTGTGTGGATAATCCGTTCAAGTATGCCACAAATAGTGACACTAGTGAAATTCTTCATCACTATCTTTATGGTAGTAGTTGAGAGAATGTTTACTAGAGAAAAGGCTTATGTCTGAAACCTAGTGGTGTTCGGAACTAACCTAAAGAGAATTAAGAATCAATAAGGGCATATAGATATAAATTCTTAGATCTAGATTAGATGCTAAGTTTTCTTATCTATATTGGTTTAAACATAAAATGAATCATGGGTTTAACCCATAATTCGTTTTTCCGAAGAAACACATTTGCACATGGTGTTACTTTAAATAAAACCGGATATCTGTGTTGATGATCTGGTAAAAGGCAGGCCTAAAACATGTATTCAATGTGGTTGGTATACATTAATTTTATGAACCAAGTCCTCGATCTAAAACACAGCATTGTGGTCACTTAAGCATCGAATGAGATATAGACTAGAAAGAGTTCTTTGCTTGTCAATCTCATAACTTAAATTATCCAGTCTACATTCAGTGGGAGATGGATGAATTATAAGTTGATGCCTACATATTTAAGTAGTTCATCTGAGTTTTGGATAATTGTTTCTTGAACTTTTGGGAACCATGTTTGGTTGCGCAAAAGGGAAAGTACAATTTACAAAAGCATTCCAGTGGAAGAACGTAAAACTTAAATAAAAGACCTAATGTTGACACTAGCATTTAATCAGCATAGAGATGCTGGTAAAACCTGACAATATCCATTGCTTCTTTATATCTGATGGAAATCAAGAAGGTTGTTTAGATATGAGGTTGTCATATTTTACTAACAGCAGCTTGATGGTAAATCATTGTGATGTTACCATTCATCGGAAACATAGTGGGACCCTGTGTTCACTAGTGAATAGAAGAAGATAATGGTGTAACCTATTTGCTGCATCCAAGTACTTGACTTGGGTTAATCCCACACCTAAGGTATAATTCAAGAAGGGTGAAGGGACTAACATATATGCCAAAATGGACAACTTCAAATACCGACTAGAGACAAAGTGTTTCATATTGACTTTATGGAAACAAGTTCTAGTGGTTATGTTGAAGATAATTTGGATAAAGTGTAATTTTGTTGTCACCTTGTGGAAACAAGTTTGCTCACATGGACAAAAGAGATCTGAATCCTTCATAGGATCAAGTTGAGGAAATACTTAAGGCATTTTCCGAGGGTCTCATTCATCCATAAAAACCAGATTAAGTCTGGATTAAGCGAAACATTGTTGTCACTATGGGGAAACAAGTAATCACGCATGGAAATAAAAGGCCAAGATCCTTTGCAGGATTAAATTGAAGAAATGTTTGAATCATGTTCCGAGGCCTTATATATCCATTATGTCCAAATTGTGTTCATGACTAAGGTCAGCAAAACTTGCATCTTGTGGCTGTAATCCTGCTTTATGAGAAAGTCAAAGGAATGAGTTTTCTAGAAAGCGTAGATTAAGCCAAATACCCTTGTCAGGGCTAGTGGGAGCATCATGTGTTCCTAGTCAAATATGCTCTATGAAAATAATGTCCTAATTTAGGGTTGTTCTACAACCTAATGGTGGAATTGTTGTTCTATGAGTATAAAAAGAAAATATGGAATCAAGTGGATTTTCTAATTCAAGAAGTACTGATGTATGTTCTTGATGTTCGACGAAAGTAGAATTTTCTTGAGTAAGTTATTACTGCAAGCAAATCTATGCTTATGAGACTGTCGATTTTATCGAAGTTTAGATTAATCAAGTATGTGGTATAGATACGACATTTAGACCTAAATGAGTGTCATCGACCCTATTGTGGACTTCGGTCACATTGAGGGTATGTCGACTCTGATAAACATGAGTGTCAATGACTCTATTGTGAACTTCGGTTACATTGAGAGTATGTCGACTCTGATAATCATAAGTGTCATTAATCCTATTGTTGACTTCTGTAACATTGAGGATATGATGACTATGATAACTTTGTAAATGATCTCTTTAATAAACACTTCGCTAGTGGTTTAATAAGAGAATACAAAAGAGTACAAAGGGATATCGGGTAAATGATCCCATAATTAAGCCATTGTCAAATACTAGTGATGACTTTCATACTAGGTATAAAAGCATTGTTCATGCTTATGACCGGGCTTAAATATCTTTTAGTATATGTTTGATTTACTTATAAGCTTTGGGAACGATACAGACAGTATTGTAATTTATGCTTGTTTCGATATGCGAGTGATTCGGTTACATTCATAAGACTTTACTGTGTTCCATCTTAGCATGTTTAACCACTTCCCAGAATGTTTATACATTCTAAAATTCCACAGTCAGTCATTCTTCAAGGGAAGGAAGTTTGAAATAAGGCTGAGGTTAGGTGTTGGTTATGCATTAATCAAGGATTGAATGCATGAAACGCAACAGTAACCTGTGCTTGAAAGGGGTTTCAAGTGACTGGAAGACCCACACCTGAGTTCACTTCATGGATCATGGTCACAAGTAACTCGGGATGATAATATCATTACGTCCTTCGACCCGAGATGTATGAATTGCCATAGCATGAAACTTTCTTACTTTGGTTATTTCAAAACGTAGTTCGTAACTGGCTATTATAAAGGGTGGCTTCATATTGGAATTGTAAATGGAATGAAGGTAGAGGAGATGGGATAGACTGAGTTGGTTCCACTGTAGTCTTATCTCCAAAGGTAGATGGAGAATAATGAGAAGAAAGAGAAAGTGGAGAGGTCTTACCAAAGGTGGCTGCAGTGTAAACTGTTTCAGCCTGAGCAGAGTGCTCAGCTTGAACTTCTGTGTCAGCTTGAGAAGCTCCCCCTTGATTTGATTCCTCTTCTTCACTTTCCGATGAAGCTCGCTCAGCAACCAAGAGCATTGGACCACTTAGACCCTCTTGCTCAGGAAAGATGTCATTGTTAAACATCTTAGAGCTGAGAGTAGGAACAGGGAACACATCCCATCCAGCTTCTTATAAGTCCCCCAACTCAGCTTCAATCACCAGGGACAAGTACCTTATAAAAGGCACATGAAGATCCCTGGTGGTCTTCAGTACTTGGACCTAGAGCTCGTTGAAAATGAGCTGTGCATAGTCGATACGGCGATCAAAGAACATGTTATACAGCAGCTGCATTTCGAACTCGTTCACCTGATCCAAGCCTCCAACCTTCGTTCCCAATGAATGTACCACTGTGGAAACCATAAAGCCCCAGCTGGTGGGAAAAGTGGCCTTCTTAATCACCCCTTCAGTTTGAGGGTGACCCATCTGAGGTAGAACTGACCTTGCCACTTGTCTAGACACGGTTGATTCGAACACATCTTGAACAGGGAGTCGAAGAACATCCCTTAGCCCTTGAACCGTGATGGCCACTGTTCTATCGCCATTTAGAACAGTGCCAATAATCTCTCCTCTGTTCTGGTTGAATGTGCACGTGTACCAGAACTCCAAAAGGTGTTCTGGAACAATGTGAACAGGCGCTCCAATGAAAGCAAATGCCAAAGGGCATTTCCGAATATAAGCAACCCATGCTTTATATCCTCTCCCCTGTTTCCTCGCAGGGATATCAAGACATGCACGCTGATTGTTGATTTTGATCAGCGGTAATCCGTTGTTTTTCAACGCAGCACCACGAACCATTCGATCACTGAGAATGAGAGTGGTTCCTTCCATCAATGAAATTGCAGATTACACTGAGTAACTAATTTCGTTGCACTGAGCAATGATCTTCGCACCGAGCGAGTTAGGGTTTCAAAGTCGATGGAACTGGGAATTGCACGTAGCAAATTTGTTGAAAGATATATAGGCAGATGAGAGGTTTAGAGATGAGAAGTTGAAGCGTAAACCTCTAAAATGCAGTTAAGGTCGTTATATATACCTTTTCAAGGAGAGAGAAAAATTACCGTTGAAATCCCTTTTTAATCCGTTACGCCGAAAAATTACGGCTTGATGTAACAGTTAGAGGGTAGAAACACATCATTCTCCAACGGATACAAGTGTAAAATAATAATATTAACAAATAATAAGATTATAAACACTTTGTAAATATATCAATACACAATTGATATACGATACGAATTGAAACTGATTCAAATGCGTATGGACAGAAAAATTAATAACACTTAGTAATTAATTCATAGATTGGACACACCAAGCTGAGTAAACATATTACTCAGTCTAAGTCAAGCACTCAGCTTGATTCAAGCACTCAGCTTGAGTGGAGCACTCAGCTTGAGATAGATACTCAGCTTGAGTAGAGCACACAGCTCAGGCTCAATGACACTTAGTCATTTATGTTTAAGACTGACTTAAACATGTAATTTTAGCTACACTAAGTAGGTAAAATATGTTTGGAACTTACCAAACGTGTGAACCAATCACACAGTTTGAGTTAAACACATAGCTCAGACTCAATGACACGTAGTCATTTATGTTTAAGACTGACTTAAACATGTAATTTTAGCTACACTAAGTAGGTAAAATATGTTTGGAACTTACCAAACGTGTGAACCAATCACACAGTGTAAGTTAAGCACATAGCTCAGACTCAATGACACTTAGTCATTTTGTTCAAGACTAACTCAAACTAACATTTCAACTACACTGAGTAGTTGAATTATGTTTCGAACTGACCAAACGTGTGAACTCATTACTCAGTTTGACATATAGATCAGTTTATGAAAACTTATTTATAAACTGTGCACCCAGCTTAAGACACTTAGTCTCTGTCAAACTGAGAACTCAAATTTTAGACACTTAGCTTGGGGTTGAGCATACCCAATTTACTTAGCAGATACATAAACCTCTTTTCATCAAGGGGCTTAGTAAAGATATCTGCTAATTGGTCATCAGTGGAGATAAATTTAATGTCAACGTTACCTTTGTCCACGATGTCCCTTATGAAGTGATGTCTAATTTCAATATGCTTGGTTCTTGAGTGAAATACTGGATTGTAAGTGATGGCTATTGCACTTTGGTTATCACAGAAGATAGGAGTTTTCTTGAAACTCATCCCAAAGATCTGAAGCTGATGATGCATCCACAAGATTTGAGCACAACAGCTCCCTGCTGCAACATACTCAGCTTCAGCAGTTGAAATAGCCACTGAGTTATGTTTCTTACTAGTCCAGCTTACTAATTTACCTCCAAGCAATTGACATCCTCCAGTGGTTGATTTTCTATCTAACTTGCACCCAGCATAGTTAGCATCAGAAAAACCAACTAACTCAAATCCAGAATCCTTTGGATACCAAAGACCTAGATTTGGTGTACCTTTAAGGTACTTAAAGATCCTTTTCACAGCTAAAAGATGTGATTCTTTAGGATCTGCCTGATATCTTGCACAAACACATGTAGCAAACATGATATCAGGTCTACTAGCTATCAAATAGAGTAATGAACCTATCATTCCTCTATAGGTAGACTGACACACAGGCTTACCATCTGAGTCTTTACTCAGCTTGACAGTTGGTGTCATGGGTGTTCTCATGGTTGAACTTGAATCAAAACCATATTTCTTTATCAAATCCAAAACATATTTGCTTTGATTGATGAAAATTCCATCAGACTTTTGTTGAATTTGTAGGACTAGGAAATATGTCATCTCACCCATCATACTCATCTTGTACTTTTGTGACATTATTTTGGAGAACCAATCACACAGAGACTTATTTGTAGAGCCAAAAATGATGTCATCCACATAGATTTGTACAAGAATTATCTGTCATTTACTCTTTTTAATAAAGAGTGTCTTATCTATACTGCCTCTGGTGAAATTCATGGATATTAGATAAGTGGACAGTGTATCATACCAAACTCTTGGAGCTTGTTTAAGACCATACAAAGCCTTGTCCAACTTATAGACATGATGTGGAAACTTTGAACTTACAAAGCCAGGAGGTTGTTTCACATAGACTTCCTCCTGAAGTTTTCCATTCAGAAAAGCACTTTTCACATCCATTTGATATACTTTGAAGTCTTTATATGCTGCATAAGCCAGGAACAGCCTTATAGCTTCAATTCTAGCAACAGGGGCAAAGGTCTCATCATAATCAATTCCTTCTTCTTGCCTATACCCTTGTGCTACCAACCTAGCTTTGTTCCGAACTATCACTCCATCCTTGTACATTTTATTTCTATAGACCCACTTAGTGCCTATAATTGTGTGATCTTCAGGGGCAGGGACAAGGGTCCAGACTTTATTCCTCTCAAACTCATTTAATTCCTCTTGCATAGCATCAATCCAATCCTCATCTGCTAAGGCTTCCTCAGTCTTCTTTGGTTCCATCTGAGACAGAAAACCAAAGTGAGCAGCATAGTTAGCTGTAGCCTTAGATCTGGTCATGACTTTCTCTTGGACATTTCCAATGATTTGATCTTGAGGATGATCTTTGAGGAATTTAAATGTGGTAGTTGGAGAGTCTGGTTCTGAATCTGAGTGATGTTGAGAACCTCGAGGTGAACTTATCTCCTCAGTCTCAACAGCAGCATTGTCAACAAACTGATTATCACTAAGATTCTCAGTCTGAGTGACTTCAGCTCCAAAAGGATTGATGAACTCACCATCTCTCTCAGCTTGAGAGTTCCTTGGAGCTGGTGATGATTTCTTGGATGAACACACATCATCATCACTATCATCTCCTATGACATACATAGGATTTGACATGTTGATTTCCCTTGGCCTTTCAAGCTCACTCAGACTAACGGAGTCAGCTTGACTTTTCTCAGCTTGATCAATACTGTCTTCATCAAATGAAACATGAATTGATTCTTCAATGGCCTTTCTCCTAGAGTTATATACTCTGTATGATTTGGAGATTGAGGAATAACCAACAAATATTCCAGGATCAGCTTTGGGTTCCAACTTATGGAGCTGATCTCTTTGATTCAGCACATAGCATTTTGAACCAAAGAAATGGAAATAACCTATATTGGGCTTTCTAGACTTATACATTTCATATGAAGTCTTTCCATGTCTTTTGACAATGATTGGCCTATTCTGAGTATAGCAGGCTGTACTAACAGCTTCATCCCAGAAATAGAGTTTCAATCATGCCTCACATAGCATTGTCCTTGCAGCCTCAATTAAGGTTCTATTTCTCCTTTCAGCAACGCCATTTTGTTGTGGAGTTCTGACAGATGAGAAATTTTGTAATATTCCTTTTTGTTCACAGAAGCTTTCAAGGGTTGAGTTCCTGAACTCAGTCCCATGATCACTTCTGAGTTGCTTTACAGACAAACCTTTCTGCAACTCTTCCCTTTTGATGAAACTTATTATCTCCAGGGCAGCCTCACTTTTGGCTTTTAGGAATATTACCCAGGTGAATCTTGAGAACTCATCTACTATCACCAGAGTGTACTTCTTGCCACTTAGGCTTTGAGTACTTATGGGTCTAAACAGATCCATATGCAACATATGCAATGGGTCTGTTATTGAAAAATTTTGCTTTGATTTAAAGGACCCTTTATGGTGTTTCCCTTGTTCACAAGCTGAACACAATTTGTCTTTGACAAATGTGATTTTTGATAATCCAGAGACTAACTCTTTATTGGACAGCATATTTATATTTTTAAAGTTCAAATGAGACAAACGTTTAGGCCATAACCAACTCAGCTCAGGAACAGAATGGGAATACAAGCAGGTTTCATTATTAGGATCAGCAGAATTAAGATCAAGTAGATACACATCTCTTTCTCTTTTAGCTATTAATACAGGCTTTCCCTTAGCATTATAAATTGTTCCTGCTTTCTTCCTAAAAGTAACAACATTGTCCTCATCACACAATTGACTGATACTAATCAGGTTGTGTTTGAGGCCTTTGACATATGCAACTCTCTGGAAAGTGACTTTAACAGCTTGCATCTTCCCATAGCCTTTGGTTCTTCCATGGGAGTTGTCACCAAATGTTACTTTAGGACCTTCATCTTCCTGGAAAACACTGAGAAGTCCTTTCCATCCGGTCATGTGCCTTGAACATCCACTATCCAAGTACCATTTTCTTGAACCCTGCACATGATATAAAAACTAAACACATTAGTTTTGCTTGGGAACCCACTTCTTGGTGGGTTCAGATGAGGAGCACTTAGCAGCTTCATCTTGTTGAACTGACTGCTCAGCTTGAGCAGGAACTGAATCCTGTGTAGGCTGATCAGTTTGTTCTTGCTCAGGCCTTGAGATTTCATCCTCACAGTCCTTAGCCTCATGACCTCTACTTCTGCATTTGTAGCATCTCCTTCTTCCAATGATGACAGGAGGTAGAGTGTCTAACAATCCTTGTGAGAATTTACTCTCAGTTTTAGGATTGTATGTGGTGGATAACTTCTCAACTTTCTTTGCAAGCTGATTCACCTGGTGATCACTGACTTTGGACTTACCTTTGTCAGGTCGCTGTTTGTTATCCTGAGAAGATTGACTAACAACCTTCTTCTCCATGACTTTGGACTTACCTTTGTCATGCTTACTGGACTCACCAGTTTCAACAGGTTTGGACTTACCACTGTTGATCTTCTTGGACTTACCAAGATCAACAACTTTGGACTTACCCTTGTTGTGATTTGACCTCTGACTTACAGTGGTCTTCATGTTCTTATAACTTCTCTCCGAGCCAGATAGAGATGTTAGTGCATACATGGTCACACATTAAGAAATGCACTCCTTATTTTGATGATGATAAAAATATTAACAAGTAATATTATTGCTTATCAAATTTATTCATATGTTCATATGCTACATGCTTTAAAGGTTAACAAACCTAAAATTAATGATCAAGTGAAGAATAAATAATTGAAGACTCAATTCAACAAGAAAAGAAGAAATCAAGATAAAGGAACCATCACGGTCGATCCTGCGATCGACCGTCAATCAACCGTCGATGCTCAACTCACAACTCTTAAATATTGTTCTTCTTCAAGTCAACCGAACTCGTACTTAACAAGTGAAGATGATATATTCAAAGCCGATGACGAAGATATCTACAAACAAGAGTTCGAATTATATGAGCTTACAAATAAAATAATTAAATTAGTTTATGTTTTTATAAAATTATTTTTATAAAAACTTTATAAAAATGACAAAGATTTTATAAAACTCAATTGTTTTGGTTGATTAAATCTAAGACTTCCTATTTTAAGCAAATAACAAACACAATCCTACTTTGAAACAATACGCCACCATAATTAGCAAAGGAATCTCCCAAATGGGTAAAATTCCAACATGCTTTGTGTATTGGTTTCCAAACTTCCATATATGTGTTTAAATTCAAACTTTAAGAGTATGGGATCAACCAACCTTTTGAACATATACTTTTCAGTTGATTTTTATGGTAAAAATGAGTTGAGTGTGGTTTTAAATAAAGTCCAACGTCTATATTGCAAAGAACAAGAAAGTTCAGGTACCTCATTTTTATGGTAAAAATGAGTTGAGTGTGATTTTTATGGTAAAAATGAGTTGAGTGTGGATCGACCGTGAGGGTACTGGACAGCTTTTGGACTTTCACCTTTTTCCTTATTTAAACCAACTCAAACCTCATTTTTTAGTATCTCTTGCACCAAAAAAAAACACATAACATATATTCTTATCTTGTGAGCTCATATTCTTTGATAATTCATCTATCATTCAAGATCAAGAATCAAGCAAGAGCAAAGCTTTCAAAGCTTAAACACTACATCATCTTTCTATATATTTTGTAATAGTGTGAGGATCAACTCTAGCCTTCCAAATTAGAGTGAAGTAACGATCATCTCTAGCCTTTAGAATTAGAGAGAAGTAAGGATCAACTCTAGCCTTTAGAATTAGAGTGAAGCAAGGTTATCTTTACCTTACTTGCAAGTTTGAAGTGTTAATTCTTGCAAGTGAAAAAGAGAAGTGTAAAAGGTTTATCTCTACCTTCAAAGAGAGAAGCTAGTGGAGCAAACTCTTGGTGGGTGAGGCCAAGGAGTGGATGTAGTGCAAGTTTGTTAACACTTGCATGAACCACTATAAATCTCTTGTGTACTCTTGGTGATATCTCTCTATCTCTACTCTCTTTAAATTCTTATATTAGTTGTGTTGCTATAAATTTCAAGATTATTCTTTATAACACAACTTACTAATTTTTATAAGTGTAAAAATTGGTAAACTAAGTAAAAGAACCTATTCACCCCCCCCCCCCCCCCCCCCCCCCTCTAGGTTCTAACAAGAGAGTTTTGTCTTTTGAAAGGATTTGGATTAAGCCTTTCTATGACTGAAGTTCTTTGAACAGGCTGAGTACCTAATCTGTCCAACACAGACTTACCATGTTGTTTGGATGCTGAGCACTCATTACCATGATCTTTGGCCTTCACAAACATATTGAATTTTAGGCTTTGATCACGTCTTTTCTCTGAGTCTGACTTCTGAGACTTAATCAGTTGTCTATCTTCCTCAGAATCTGTACTTGATATCTCATCATCAGCTACATAAGCTGCTGTTTGATAGTCACCTCCAAGTACATCCTTCACCTGTTTAGGTATTTGTTGGTTTATGCACTGTTCAACAAGCTTTGATGACTTACACCAAGACTCACTGATCTTTTGGAGTTGATCAGCTTTGTCTTTACCTTCCTGAAGTTCTTCACTAAGAAGTTTGTTAATATGTCTTTGACATTCAAGGTCACACTGTGCTTTCTTACCAACATCAATGAGAGATTGATTTTCCTTAATCTCATCTTTAAGTTTAGCTATTTCAGCTTTGAGGTCAGTCTGAGACTTAAGGCTGGTCTTGAAATCATTTAGCAGATAATCGAATGCAAGACCCTTTTCTTCATCAGTGTAAGAGTAGAAATTACTGAGCTTATACATGGAAGCAGGATCCCAATCACTGAGCTTGCTGTTTTCCTCAGCTTCCTTCATGTCATCTTCAAAGATTGATTTGGACATACCATAATCAACCTCATCGATTTCTATCTCTTCATCTTCTTGAGCCATCAGACATACATCATCATCTGATGTAGATGATTATGTATCCCATGTTTCAGCAATTAATCCTTTTGCACTGGGTTTGTCTTCAGGCTTTCCTTTCTTGAGCTGAGTATATTTCTTCTTGTATTTATCAGCTCTATAAGCATTCTTATCAACAACTGATGTTGATTCCACCTTCTTTGATCTGCACTCAGCAGCAATGTGTCCCTTTTTCTGACAATTGAAGCACACAGCATTCTTGGGATCAAAAGAACTCTTTCCTTTGCCCCTGTCAGATCTTCCTCTTCCCCTTTAAGCTCTTCTCAAACGTCTGGCTAACATTGCCATTTGCTCAGTGATATTCTGAACATCATCAGTATCACTTGAGTCTGAGTCTGAGTGGTCAGCTTGAGATTCTGACTCAGTCTCAGATTCAACAACTAGTGCCTTGGGACTTTTCTTCTTCTTTTTTTGTGCAACTAATGCAATATCAGTTTTATCCAAGGAGTCCTTCAGTTGTTGTTGAGAAGATTTCTTGTGTTCAGTGATCTGTTCATGATTTAGCAAGAACCCATAGATAGACTGTAGGTTGTACACGTGTAGTGTTTCTCCAGCCCTCAGTGCCGTAGTTACATCATTAAACCTTTCTGGTAACACATCCAGAAATTTCAGCACCAGTTCAGCTTCATCTTTCTTTACACCCACACTTAGTAGGTCATTTATCAAGCAGTGAAACCTTGTGAACAAATCTGACAAGGTTTCATTCTTCTTTGAAAAGAATTTTTCATAGGATCTATTCAAATGATTTTTCTTGTGCTACTTGACCAGATCAGTGCCTTCATACGTGACACTCAGCGTATCCCAGATATCTTTTGCAGTTTGACACCTAGTCACAGTGCGCAAGATTTCATTTGACAGGGCATTCGCTAGAACACTTTTAGCCTTATCATCTAGATTGAAAAGTTTTCAATCTTCATCAGTCCATGATGCAACAGGCTTTCTTGTTTCCATTTCAGATCTGCCAGGAGACGAATCACTGACAGTGGCAGGAATCTTGGGGATAATTGGTCCTTTAGTGACAACATCCGACATACGGTTGTCAATGGACTTGAGGAACAGCATGGCTCTGAACTTCCACATAGGATAGTCAGATCCATCAAATATGGGACAGCCTTTGGCAGACATCTGTGGAAAGTTTGAAGAATTGTTGCTTGTAGACATTGTCAACTTTCTCAGAATCTAGAACTTTCAACTAATTAAATCGTTCAGCCTGCTCTGATACCAGTTGTTGGTCCCTTGTATGAGAGAGTAACAACAAGCAATAGGTGTGTAGAAGGGGGGTTGAATACACTTTCTGCGGAAATTGAACAAATCAAATAAAAGTGTTACACACGGTAAATCAAACCACAATCAATCGAATGCTTTTATTAAAAAGATGATTACAATGCTTTGAATAAGAAGATGATTACAATAACTATCAAGTAAGCAACTCTTGATATATAACCACCTAATATAAATCTCTCAATCTCTCAAACTTAGCTATCTATAATCAACTTATGATTATAGATACTGACGACTCTCTAAACAGGATTTCACACAGATTGACAACTTACCAATATCACAACTGATGTGATAGTTCGAACACACGAACACTTGGGCAATCTGTGAGTTTTTCTTGATCACGTTGAACTGACAAACAGTAATCAAGATTCGTAACACATACGGTGAGGTGAGGTTTGGCTCTGCAACACTTAGTTGTTTTTTAATCAAAGTCGTACCTCTAAACTTATCAGGAGATAAGTATTTATAATCCTGTGCCTACGGTTCCTAACAAACTAAGACTCAACTTAATTCGCTAACTAACTCTCAGATAATCCGGAATCTTGAATCTTGAATCTTCTATCTTCAATCTTGATTCTGGAGTCTTCTTATCCGCGCCGTAGATATAGAGAGAGATAAAGATGAATTTAAAACATATTTAAATTATCTTTAAACTGACTTCTTCACTCGGACTGAGTTACTCAGCTTGAAACTCATCAAGCTGAGTTCTTCGAGAACAAATCCGAATTCATACATGAACTAACTCGTACATTGATAAACTCATCCTTAGAAGTCTAACTTAGTTGACTAAAACATATTTAGCAACTCTGTCGAGCTGACTCTGCTTTTGAGCTGAGTCACTCAGCTTGAAACACATCAAGCTGATTATTCGATATATACCTTATGTGACATACACAGATTATTAAACATATTAATAAAGAAACTAAGGTATAATATAAACTGATCAACATATGCTCAGCTTATATTCAACTTATACTTAGTCCGAATCACTCTAAGTGTTCAGTCTGACTAAGCTTCATAATTCTGTTTAAGTTATATGTAGAACTCATCTTACAAACTTAACTTTGTCTCATCAAATTCAAACTGATGAGATCATTTTCCCAACAGATAATCATATACATCAGAAACACGTGTCACTCCACAGTGCCATTCAGGCTATGCTATTCAAGCGAATATGCCACTCAGGCAAATATGCCACTCAGGCGATGCTAGTCAAATGAATATGCCACTCCGGAGAATAATCATCACAATATCATATAAGAACATATATCACTATATAATACATAAGTTAGTGAAACTCACATGTTCGTCAATACAACAATAACGGTAATTCATAGGATAGCACGGTTAACGAATCAGACAGCGAGAACCTACAACACATTTACTGAATCAATACCGAGTATAAGTTCCTAAGTCACGCGACACACTCACATTGAGTCCTAAATTCGGACCAAGTGCAAGTCATACGGGTTCATCTAGGTCAAACTGAAGGCCGAATCGTACCAATACCTTAAGTCGGACCCAAGACAAGGCGGACCTCTACTTTATGATACTAACTCGGATCTAGGGCAAGTCAGACCTCCACTTCGTCACTTGGTCATACTAAGTCGTACCTAAGGTAAGTCGGATCATACGCAAGTAAAGTTGGATTACCACCTAATCGCACAAAACACATCAAGTAGCACAACATCAAGTCTGACGTATGGCTAAGTCGCACATGGGCCTAAGTCGTACAAGCTCCAAGTCAGACCAAACAATATTTCACATAATCGATCTAGGCCGAACCATATAAGTCGCATCATACTCTCTAAGTCAGGCCATGTACTCAAGTCGCACCATACCCCATGTCGCACATCTTATAAAAGTCGGACCAAGTTCATATTGGTCGCACCACGCACACGCACACACAGACGACACAGGAACAATCCGAAGTCATTTGAATCGTAACCAAATCGAGTGATTCCAATTTCTAAGGATTCCTAACATCATATAAACAAATTCTTCTCAACTAATCTGATTATCATCAAGGTTAGAGGGCTTAAACCCCAAATTTTGTTTTTGATTTATGTTTTAACGCAAGAATATAAACATGAACTTAGAATTCGACTATAACTTAATATTTTGCTTTGTTTGATGCTCTTAACTGCCTTTGATACCTCTCGCCCCCATTTTATCCAATATAACATCACCAAATCGATTTAAAAAGCAAAACAACTCATGGTTCTGTGTGACCTTGGTCTCGGCTCACACCAACAGGAACAGGGTATATACCCTTTTAAATAAAGCTTTGTAACTCTCTTTATGAACTGAAATTCTTACATGATTAAAGCTACACAAGAGTAACATGCATTACTTGAGATCTTCCTTGAAGATTCAGCTCAACTTGATTTCCTTCTTTCTTTCTTTCTTTCTTCACAACAATGCAAGAATACATAGTACACCCACACACAAACTCACTCTCTGATGAACTGTCAATATAAGTGTTGGGGCTATGCCCTAATTAAGTACATATATATATAGGCCCCCTTCTTGGGGCCAAGCCTAATCCTTCATAACTTCTTGGACACAATTGCCTAATTAAGTTATGGCCCAACACAAGTCTTGAAATATAAGGTTAGTCATCTAAGCCCACCCTATATATATATATATATATATATATATATATATATATATATATATATATATATAGAGAGAGAGAGAGAGAGAGGAGGGTTCATGCGAGAACCGTTGTTAGTGCGAGAACCTCGAGAACCAATCTCAGTCGTTCCTTGGATATGGGAAGTTTCGTGGATGGTGAGCGTGGAGGGATAGAGTGTGGCAGGGTGCATGTGAGGAATTCATGGGTGGGCAATGACATTGAAGAAGGGGGAATTGGACGGCTTAGATTGGTTCTCGCAGTTCACGCGCTAACAACGGTTCTCGCATGAACTTTTGTCTATATATATATATATATATATATATATATATATATATATATATATATATATATATATATATATATATATATATATATATATCCATTAATAGACAAACCCAACAATCCACAACTCTTGTAATTGATTTATATTAACATAAAAATCTCAGCTTACATTATAATATTCATAATTTTAAAAACGGATATTACACAATCGAACGAAAGAAGCTTTTAGTAATATGGCCGTGATCTATCATTACGTGCGACTATCTCCACTATAGAAAGAAAAAAGTAAACAGTGATCAAATTTGCTAGTAAATACAAGAAAAATGGCTTTCTACATATGCATCGTCTAAAACAATGATTTTTACCAGCGTAGAAAAGAAAGAAACTTCATAGAAGTTGAAATAAGAAAAAATAGATATGCCTAGTTGTTTTAGTTTATGGGTAAATAATCAAATTGATAGAGTAAGCATCATAAAGATCAATTAGTGAGGTTTTGGGCTGATACAATAATAATTGCTTACTCTTGACATGATGTCAGACAAAAAAAAAATAGGAATCCACTTATGTAATAGAGTCGATCCGCTAAGGTATTGAGCAGCGGTGTAGGATCGGATCCTGAAGATTGTAAGTCTTTCCTTTATAAAGTCTTTTTCAAAAATTCTATATAAATTTCTATATAATTTGAAACTGAGATTGTTACCTTTCACAAAATTATAACAATAGGCGAAATATATATTTTTTATTCTTCTCAAGGTGGGAGAAAAGATCAAACTAGAATAAACTAGGTTTTTAATCCAAACATTATATTTAAGTTTGAAACTCATTTTATTAACTTCTATTTGTTAACTTGAAAAAAATGGGACAGATTTACGAGAAATTTTATGTAGTTAAATGGGGTAGATTCAAATGGGATACAAAGAGAGTTGATTGCCAAACCGTATGAGATAGGAAACTCTCAAGTACGGTTTATTTTAAGTGATAGAATTTACACACCTCTTCCAACTGGGGAGTACAGAACACGTCATTCGGTAGAGGGATTCTGAAATTGTAGAGGTTTGGTTCGACGAAGCTTGCTGAGTTGTAAACAGGCTATAGTACTTACTCCTAGTAATTATATTGAATCTCATAATTGCTTGAAGATCAATAGACAGTTTCAGATAAAACATGATACTTTTCCTTTTTTTAGTTATTATTTAGAATGTTTTAGATGTATTTTGATTTGTTATAATTAATTAATTATTGACCACATCATTCAAATAAAATAAATCGTTTCTTTAATTTGGAAGAACAAATCAAATAATTTCTTTATATCTCTTCTTATTTCGTATGGTATTTTGTAGGAATAAAAATTTGTTGTACCTGTGTGTTTAAATATGCAAGAACAAAAAGAATAGAATAATTTTTATACCAGATAAGTGACGATTAATACCATTTCCATAATCGTGAGCAAGAAAATATAATCATACCAAAAGAAAAAAAACTGGAAAATAAAAAAATAAATGAAAGAAATATTAATTAGGCATAACAGCTAGCAATTTTGAGAATCCCGTACGTACAAATCGTTAAAGTCAAAAAAGGACGGGAGAAAGAAACCTTTTAGCCTTCATGACTATTTGAGAAGTAAATCGTGATCAACAAACTCCTCACTTGAGAAGCCATTATTATTAATACTATTAGCATCACAACACCAAAAAATAAAGATATTGTATAATAAAGTGTGTAATAATTAAAAAAAATATATTTAACATGTGCCTACTGATTTTGTGTTTTTTTAGTGTGGTTGGAGTTGAATTTGTTTTTGGTGTCAAGAGTTCCACTAATTTTTGGTGTTTTCGTACTATATGAGTTGGAGTTGGTCTAATATTATCATTTAAAATGAAAGGAGAATTAAACACTTGTATATGTAGGTGGAACAATGGTAAAAAAGAAAAAAGAAAAAAAAATTTTGTTAGTAAGTATAACAAGGTTTTTTGACCAATGCGTTGCAGCGGATTTTAAAACATACACTTAAATAAAATCCAAAGATTAAAAATAAATAGTCTGTATCTTGATATATATGTTACCATAACTTGACCGGTCCTAATTAAGACATGACCACATTCTTAACATACATAAAAAACTAGGTTTCAAGCCCGTGTAAACACGGGCCAACATGTAAGATCTTCGATTCATACATAGATTCTTGCTCTAGAGTGCGTCGTTTTCATTAGCAATTTGCCTAAAAAGATCGGTAAAACATAGCATCCATTGTATATGAGAATATGTGGTTGTATGTATGTGATATTGTAAAGAGTATGGAAACCTTCCATATACCATTTGATTTAATGTTGTTGGTTCCTAAGTGCGTATGGCGATTAAGTAATGCTTGTTTTGCATTTTTTTAACTCATGGTTGTTCTGCTTACTTATTACTGTTGTAACTCGTTACATCAAGTGTGATCAGAAGAAATTATAGTCAAAGCTCAAGTGTTTCATAATTTATCTAAAAATTACCACAGCAACTCTAGTTAGACTCCCTTGATCCTCTACTCCTTCAGGTGTACCTTCAAGTTCAAGGATACAAGTACAAGCACTAACAAAGTGTCTTGCATAATCATACATATGGAAACTGGGATATATTCAAGTTAATAGAAAAATCATGTTTCAGTTGCAATTAAGAAGCAGCTGCATACATGCCAAAGTACTAAATGCACATTTTTTACATATCATAATTGGAAATTTCTTTAAGCTAGAGAAATGAATTGTAAGTGTTCACTGCACTCACCCGGCAGAAGTACAGTATGTGGATAGAAACAGGCTTGATCTTGCAGTACCAAAAAGACCTTTAGCCAATATTGTGAAAGGCCTACATCAAGTAAAGAATAATAAGTCTAAATACAAACACTTCGTAATATTAATAACTTGTAGGCATCTAAAGACAATTACAAGATAATCAGAAGAATATACAACAACAGCCCTCATAGTCACATTCATTTTCCACATATAATTACAGTAAGGGTGAGGATCCTCTCATGTTTGAGTCAAACATGACCCATCATGTTCTCTCACAAACATGAGAGACTGAGAGTGGACTCTAAAAAGGGGACCTATTCTTGACTAATAAAGGGACCCACTCTCATGTTTGTGAGAGAACATGATGGGTCATGTTTGACTCAAACATGAGAGAATCCTCACCCTTACAGTAATGCTTATAAATATTTTAGAAGAAAGAAGGATAAAGTTCGGATAGAGAATCGTCAAAATTCATAAAGCTCCTGTATTTCATAAAGTTGCGGTCCTATGTGGTTAGGTGGTGATGGTGGAAAATTGGTAGATGGGTTCACAAATTGACTAAATTTGAAAGAGAATAATGATAGAAATTGGAGGATTACATTGCAAATTTGCTGAAAGCTAGGAAATTTTTGTTAACAGGGTTGACAAAATAGAGTGCTGGTTAGTCAAGTAAAAATAGAAGTATAAAACTCATATCCACAAACCATATCTAAAGCAGAGAAATATAAAAATTTTATTTTCAAGGACAAGGGGACAAAGATACGTACTGTTTTTCAAGTCCTTGGCGATGTACTATAAGTGCAGGAATCAAATAAGGTGGAAGATAAACAGGTACTGCTCTTTCGTATGCTTCGAAAAAGAATGAAAATGCATGCCAACTACATGATTGGTTTTCATGTATAATCTGCAAAATCCACCTCTTAGGTTGAGTTATCAAAGATTACTGTTGTACATAAACCTTTATGCAACAGTTACGCAATTTTATAGAGAGAAATCACATAACCACAAGCCAAGGTTCCAGAACAGCGCAAATAACATAATTTTTTTTCTTCATATTTTACTCGATGTCCTCTATATGAATCAAATAGTTGACCAGCAATCACAATGCTATTTTACTTTACTTCTCTTAACTGTCTCTTCTTTTTCTTAATTGAGGTGCTTAGTAGCAATCAAGAGCTAATACTGAGTCAAGAACTGTTCCAATCATAAACAATGTACAAAACTTATGACCTTCCCTACCTAAATAGATAATTGTTTCTATGATGAACCAAAAGTCCATTTTCCTACCAATCTTGTTATATTGACAAGGAATTTTTCTCTTTCTCTATCAACACTAAAGAACTGAACTTTACAAGTACTATACTTCACCCACTTATCGCATACTGGTAGTTAGATTTTTCTGGCCAAATAAATGCAAGTATATTCCTTAAATTGCTTCAAATGAAACTGAAGCTCAAACTACATGATTATGAAAGATCTAATATTAAGTGGCTGTTTATAAGACCCTTAAAAGAAAATAAAGAAGATAAATCAATCAAAACATTAAAACAACATCACCTTCTTCATAGTGCTCGTTTACCAAATCAACAAACATTTGATTTGCTTTCTTGTATGCTGCAAACTGTCGTTGGAAACTTCTTGTTGTTGCAAGACGATCTTATTGTGGAAGATCAAGATAATGAAAAAGAGGCCATAATATGTTGTTGCAGTACCCATTTAATTGCCCGGTAAAAAATTCTCGCTTTTCTGGTATCACATAACCCATAAGTAAAATCAACTAATGTCAAATAAAATACCACACAACTTTAAATTCCATTTGTATCAAGCGAAAATAGCAATGTTTGTACTGTTCACGCTGAACAGTACACCAACATAATTAATTCCTTTAATTTTTAACCACCTTTGGATTTCTTTTCTAACTCCATTTTTAAATCCAAACCAAAATCAGAATCAGATTCTATGACAAACAAACTGTGTGGCTCAAAATAAGGATATGTTTTAAAAAAAAAATCAAATGGTATCCAATACATCCTTATATCACCAGGTTTAGCAAACAAAGTGCAAATCCCCTGCACACAACACTTCAAAATCAGAATTTCCAAATCATTTTCAATAATTTCAGTAGACTTCAAGTCCAAAGTAACCTTTAACTCTTTAGCCCACACATAGTAATTAGCAATCAACAACCAACAGATAAAAACCAATTGGTTGTAGCCATGAACAGTGAGAACCAAACGATAACCACCACTAATGAATATCAACCGATATTGCCAATTTCATACTAATATGCCAATTACTGTTCACAGTAAACTGTGTGAACAGTACATGTTATCATTTTTTGGATTTAAGATAAACAATGATGAAGCTTCATGGAACTCAATGATTATTGGTTTTTATCATAATGCTTACTCCAGAGGTGCAAGCAGGACCTAAATAATTTGTATCTCCATTTGAGATATTTAGAAAAAATTGCAGAAAATTAATAATAAGGTACATAAAAAGGGTTATGCATTCGAATAAAAAAGGGTTGTGCATTCAATCAATTAAAGATAGCAATAATCCAAAGATTTGTTGTTGAAATAAACAAACTAAACCTGGTGATAACCCCTGCTCTTCCTATGAAGCTCTATGTGATCTTCTTGAGGCTTTTAATACCAAAAAATTGAACAATACGCAATTATGTACCAATCAAAGTCATTGAACAGCTTACATATTAACGTTATAAATTTCTAAAATGTGCTCCATTCACAATATCATATAGTCCATGTTTTCATATTTCAATACACAAGCCATAGAGACTTTCGCATTCAATCAAAATTCGTGTATAAACTGAATGACAAACATAGCAGGGAAATATCAAAAGCCGTCATAAACGAAGTTACATGTTGGATGAAGAATCATAATAAAACTAACCATGATTGAGGCCGATGAAGTAGATTTAGTGTGTTGTTTTGAAGCTGAGAGCCTGTTTGATAATACAATGATTTAGGGCTAAATTAACCAAAGACTTGAATCAACAAACACTATAAAATATAACCAATTGATTAGCGGGACTTGCAATTCAAACAAAAAGAAGCAGAATAGCATGAAGTGAGAAATCGAATCAGAATCGCCCCCCTTCTAGGGCCAGCCTTGCACCAAGACTCTATTGAATGGAATGGAGTAGAAAAATGAGACCATTTATTGATGCAGGAAGCGTGAATCGGAAAGAAAGGGCAACAGTTATTAGGCTAACGAAACCGCTGCCACAAGCAATTCAAACGTCCGAAGCTATTCAATATTTAGCCATAGATTTATTGAATGAAATGATTGGATCTCGGTTGAATATATACTCTAGAGCCCTAAAGTCACACCACGTCAGAAAGAACCATAACCTAATTGCCTTCAATTTTGAAAATGAGATATAAAGAATAGTGCCAAGTCAGCATGGATAGATCTTAAGTTAGTAAAGATATAGATAAACCAACACCGTTAATCCAATTGCACCCATCATCACACCCTTAAACCTCTAAGAAAATAACATAATACATGTATCAATGCCGAATCATTCTCCTACCACTATTGAAATCTTTCTTCAACTATTAATTGATATATAATCTTCAAAAAAAAGTAATAATATCGTATGAAAGGTTAACTTAACAACCATTATTATTGCGAGATCCTCAAGAAACAATTTTAGTCATTCATTTGGTAAGTGAAATTAATGTATTAATGAAGAATGTGAAGTGATAGAGGGTGGCAAGATGCATGAGATGAATTTATAGGTAAACGATGAAATTGAAATAGGGGAAATTGAACAGCTAAGATTAAATATCGCGGTTCTCATAATAAAAATGATTTTTCAAACAAACTTCTTCATAATATAGCTCTATATTTAAAAAGCAGAAAGAATGAAAACGTAAATGCAATGATAGATGTTAATTTTTTCCATCGGTGGGGATTCTCTTTTCTTTTTTTCTTTACTTTTAACTAAATTTAGTGTTGAAAGTATATTGAATTCATATTTTACAGTTGTAGAAGGAATAGAGAAATTACACAGCCTTCACTTCTATAATGCAACTATCTTAAATCTAATTTTTATTTTTATTCAACAAACCCCTTTAGAAACAATATCTCTAAAAAAGTGTAAGTTTGCGGGGTTTCAACTCGAAACTAATTGTTATAAGAGGAGTAGCCCAAAACTCTTATAAAGCTTATTACAAAGTCATTTTCTGTCCGATGTGAGACAATACTCAACACGCCGCCTCACGTGTGGCGTTCTTGTTTTTTTCTCGCCGCCTAACACGTGGATACTTATGGGTTACATACCTTGCTCTGATACCATGTAAGTTTGTGGAGTTCCAACTCAAAGTCAATTGGTCATAAGAAGAGTAGTCAAAAACTCGTATACGGCTAATTACAAAGTCACTTTTCGTCCGAAAGATCTATTTTAAGTGAATCTACAAATTTTTTGGAATGTAAAATATAATATAATACAAATAAATCAAGTTCCTTCTCCTTCATAGCTGTCTTTACCATAATAGAAGAAGGAACTCTTGGTTAATTTTAAGTTTTTTCATTGATTTGAAATGATTTATTATAAATATATATAAAATTAACATCAAAGTGCCGTATACAAAATATTGTTTCATGAAAAAGTTGCTTTCCCAGTCTGCATGTTACGATAGAGATTTAAATAGATTTAGTAGATCGAATAAATTATTTTTCTATTAAAAGTCTCTTAAACATCTTACAAAAACAAAATTCTGTAATATATTTAGTATAACAGAATAAGTTGCTTTTATTAATATTATAATTGAAACTTAAATCTTTTTCAGTTTAATTAATTTAATCAATAAAATTATAATTTAAAATTTAATCACTTGATTGTTTTCCTAAAAATCATATCAAAAATTAGAAACATCGATAATGTAATAACTGTTAGTACACTAACACTGATATTATTCTGACTTACGTAATTATAATATAGTACTCTACAATTCAAGCTTCTTTTAAACAAAATTAAAAAAACTAAACCCTACTACACTAAAATATATGTAACTCTCATATAACAAATACCCGCACACATAGTTAGAATTTGTCTTATTTTCAATAATAGTTTTAACTATACTTTAAAATATAAACCTCTCATTCTCTCAACACTCGGTGCCTCCACGGCTCCACCAAAATTTTAAACTCTCTTACCTTCAAGGGATAAAAACTGTTTTCAAAGTAAACTAACAAAGTAACCAACAAAAATTACCCTTAAGAAGAAAATGTTCTCTTTGTTACCCTTGCACACCGGTAGAAAATGACAACTTTTATTAACACTTACATATAAAATTTATAAATAGTTCTAATAAATTTATATCCATAAGTAAGAAAATGAATATTATAATTAACTCCAAAACTAATATATAAATAAGCCTTAAATAAACACGAATAAGACGACTAATTTTTTCAGGTTTTTAAACAATACATATAAAGATAAATGCTTTTACCTTCTTGCGAGTTGTGATGCTATTTTGATATTTTCTATGGATACCGTTGTTGTGTTGTGTTGTGTATTAAAAAATAAACCTCCCATACATGATGCTATTTTGACTACTTTGAATTTTCTTTCTATTTCTCATATATTCATATACGCAGAGTGTAAAACACTTGAGTGCCCTTGCATACTCTTTGTCTACTACTTTAACATAATAAAAACTCTCTCTCTCTCTCCTACTTTTTGCAAACTTACCCACTTTCATAGACGTCTTTCTCCTTAATTATTTCTGGGCTGGAGCAAAAAGAGTGCAAGACTTCTATTAGTACTACTGCTACACCTGCATAGTCAATCAGTGTGATCCGGTTCGCCGGTTTCAGCCGGGTTTTCTTTAACACTATAAATCCAAGCAAAGTCTTCACTTTATGTATTCATTTTTCTCTCTTCATCTTCGTCTTTGTATCTCTCTATCTTCTCTCTCTCAGAGATTGATATGTAAGCAATAAGTTTACGTAAATAAAAATAAAGAAAACAAGAAATGGGGAGAGAGAGGCGATGAAGAAGACCAAGAAAACATGTTTTTTGAGGTGGGAGGTATTGAGTGTTTGCCTATGAATAGATAGAAACAGAAAGAGGAGCATATGATTGTATGGGTACGTCTTTGGTGATATCATTAGAGGTCGTGTGTTGATGCTGGAAAAATCGGGATGGATAAAAGTTTTAGAAGGACAGTGGGTACAAAAGTAGAAGACATTGATGGAGCTAGGCATGGCGTGTGAAAGGGGAAAAAGGATGGACAGGCAGGTTTTGATTAGTGAAACGTAGCGGACAAAAAACAATGAAGCTAGCACATACTCGAACTTTCGCCTTTGAGCATAAATGGAGATACTCTTTCCAGCAGACTATAAGAACTTACTGAAATTTCTAACATGGACATTTAATATATACAATAAAGGTACTGTGGATGAACAGAAACCTTTAGCAGGCTAAATGTTAATATTTAATTAATTAATTAAATTATATGAAAAACAAATAACTTACCACCCCACCATACCAACATATTGTTACAATTGTTGATAAATTAATATTACAACAAACACATGATAGGTTAGTGTTCATTTCATCTTAGTAAATATTAGTAAGTATAATTCTGAATTAAAAGAAAATCACTTTATTAAAATTTTGTGTTTGAATATTAATTTCTATATTTAGTTTATTTTTACATTCAATGTAATTTTACTTTCTTATTTTTTTTAATGAATATAGTATTTCTTAGTTTCTGAGACTTCAATAAAGTTAATTATATAAACACCGGAATGTTGGGGTGATGATACATTAAACTCGTACCGAAATTCTACGAAGTGGAGATGCCTAAATGTCAAAAAAGTACATTTTATTTTTATTAATTTTTATTAAAGTCCATGTAGTGTGCAATAACTTTGGCTACATTATCCCTTTAACATGTAATTAGAGAAGACTCCAATCTTGTGAAAAGGGTTGCAAAATATAAAGCTTAACGAAATCCAAGATGTTTATTTATGTTATATCTATGTAGCTAGTTTTTAAGAGTTTAACTAGAAAGTACTTTGTAGATATAAGTAACGGTTTCTTTGTTTGTGGACAACACTTTGATTCTTCACATTTGATGTGAATTCTCATTCCAATCTTTGGACCATGGTGTTAAATAACTCTTGCAGAAACTGGTAGGCTGCGAAGAACCACCGTCTCCACAGTCAAGCCGGGGCCAAATCCAAATAGAACACCCCAGTCCAAACCTTCACCAAATGTGTTCTTCCTTTCTTTCATGGAGTTCTTTCTCATCTCTTCAATGATAAATAACACACATGCACTAGTCAAGTTTCCATATTCTCTTAGGACATGTCTACTGGCCCTTAATTTATCCTTATTTAGGTTAAGAGTTAGCTCGATTTCATCCAGTATGGCTCGACCACCGGGATGGACTACCCAAAAGAGAGAGTTCCAATCTCTTAGACCAAGCGGAGAAACTGCGTTCATTAGTACATTGTGTATATTCTCAGAGATCAACTTAGGAACATCCCTATGCAAATTCATTGTTAGCCCTTCCTCCCTCAAATGTAAGTTCATTGCCATTTCAGTGTTTGGTATGATTGTTTGATTTGTAGACACAATCTCAAACAATGACTGTTCAATCAAAGGGTTTGGATCTGAACCAACAATGATCGCGGCAGCTCCATCCCCAAAAAGAGCTTGGCCAACCAAAGAATCAATGTGGTTCTCGTTTGGTCCACGAAAAATAATAGTCGTGATCTCTGCGCAAACAACAAGAACACGTGAACCCTTGTTGTTTTCAGCAAGGTCTTTAGCTAGACGAAGGACCATGCCCCCGGCTGAGCATCCCTGTTGGTACATCATGAGCCGCTTAACCGAAGGGGAGAGACCGAGTAGCTTAGATAGTTGAAAGTCAGCACCAGGCATGTCGATTCCCGACGTGGTGCAGAAGATTAGATGAGTGATCTTTGATATCGGGAGCCCCCACTCATTGATGGCTTTTGTAGCGGCGTCGGCACCAAGCTTTGGGACAGCAGTTATCAACAAGTCTTGGCGAGCATTTAAAGACGGAGTCATGTAGTCACACATCATTGGGTTTTCTTTAAGTATGTCTTCTGTGAGGAGCATATATCGTTTCTTTATCATTGTCTTCTGACCTACAATATATTACATCAACATTTCGTATTGGTTTAAACATAAGGTTTTCATTTACTAAATAAATCAGTAGAGGACGTGAGGATAGATAGTAAGTGAATTTAAAACGTGTTCTTTATCCTCCTAAAAAGTGTTTTTACTTATCTTCTTACTTATAAGATCAAGAGAAATGTCCAATTCACTAGAGGATAGACACTAAGTGAATTCCACATGTCCAATTCTTATAAGTAAAAAAATGAAGTAGAAGAATATAGTAGGAAGGGATAAAAATTTTCATTATTTAATTGGTGAATATATCTAAATACTTATAAATCTAAATTGACTCTTTGTTATGTGATTTATATAAGTATATAACAAGCATTAGAAACTTTAATAGATTGATGTCACATGGTATATAAAAGTGGGAGGGTTCAAATATTAGCACCCTAATTTAATTTTTCATATCTTACTACAAAGAGTACATAAAAGATAGCAAATTATTTCGACTTATAGATATGGAGATGATTTGTATAGTCCATACTTTTTTGCCATATACAACAATAAGTGTGTAATTGGACTATAATGCTCCTAAATATGTATATGATATTATTTGGTAGCGAGTTTGTAGGGGTATAACAGTCATAGTTCGTGTGTATAACAAATATTTTAAGCTAAATTTATAACAATTTTCGCATTGCGACTCTAGGAATAAAATGTTCGCATCAATAAGTTTGTAAAAATTAATTTTGTCTATACTAACTAAAAGTATGGTAGTAATAAAAATTCTTAAAGAAGGCGTTAAGAAATTTGGTGATAAATAATTAATAACGTGTATAGAAATAATGAGTAAATTTTTTTCTAAGGTAGAATAACTTGACAAAAATTTACACACTTTTCAAAAATACATTAACACAAATAAAAAGAATTAAGATATTAATTGTAGTATCATTTTCTCAATTTAACAAACTAATCAACCATATATTCCAAAAAAAAAAAAAAATACGTTGCTTGACACAAGTATAAAATAAAGAGTTAATTGCATTTTTTGGGTGGTTTAACGATTTTTAATCTCTAACTTTTTATTTTTTTATTTTTGATGTTAAAATGACCAAACATCTTTATCATTTTAGTCCCTCAGTATGATCGAATTGCCTTTGTAATCAAGAATCAACTCCCATATCAAAGTTAGGGACACAGATGAACTAGGGGAGGCGATAGAACCCCGCCACCGATAATATATCGCAGACCTATTACCACCTCTGGCCACATATATCCATACACTCAAAGTCACCATCCTAAGACCATTAGCATCCAACTTATACTTACCTTTAAAAATTTACTGCCACATCAACATCCACATTATTTTTCACCTGTAACTCTCTCTAACCCTCAAACCTTCACATCCAATCTTATTCAACCCACATCAAATATTAACAAAAAAAGATATATTAGTAAGAGAGAGAAAGAGAGAGGAAAAGAAAAAAAAGCAGCTACCCGCTACTAGTTTGGGAACCCGCTGGAAGGAGAACCCTCTTAAACCCTACATCATGCGATGGTGTGCTAGGACATCCAGGACATCAACCAACGCTGGTTGAATGTCCAACGCGGATCGTCTAACGCAGCACTAAGATTATGTGAGGAACTCATTCTTTGAAAGTAGAAAGAGAAGACAAAAGTGAAATAGCAATAATAATAATTATTATTATTATTATATACTTACAAATTCGTTGAAATTTTTCTTTAAGATCGACCATGCTTTCACTATTTGTAACGCGAAAATAGTATTCAGGATAATCAGTTTGATAAAAACAATTGGGAGGTGTTGCAGTGCCAATTGCAAGAATGGTGGCAAGACCATGTGCACGTTGTGTCTCTCGGATGTTCTCAACATTAAAAGTTAATTGTGACGACAACATTTTGGCATACAATGATCACTCTGGTAGCCCTTTATTTTAAAATAATGGAACAAATGAGATTTATTGTTCAAAGAGATACCAAAGAACGGTTGTGTTATTTACTTGTTTGTATAACTATTTATAGTAGGTTCAAGTTCAACGATTAATAGCTAGACATTAAAGTAGTCTACATGTTGGTAAATGGGTATGAAGATGAGTATATAAAAAATAATAGAAAAATAGAATTTTTATTAATAATATATTATAATTTTAATCCCTATGAAAATTCTAGATTTAGTTTTATGGTTTATTTTTTATGATTCGGTTTTCTCAGGTGCGATACTACTGTCAACAACTACAAATATTTTCTAAATATCCATTTTATCCTTTTAATATTTTCACTTTTAGTTTTTTAGGTTTGTTATTGATTTTACTTTAATTATTGTTTTAAACTAGGGTAATTATCCGCACTTCATTGCGGGTAATCTGTATCTAATTTTTTGTTTTAATTGTTTGTATAGATATTTTACTTATTTATTAATTATATATAATTATAAAATTATTTTTAAAAAATGCATAAATTAAAACATATACTACACTTTGTAGTAAAAAAGATAGTTATTAATATAATAAAGGAAAAATATATACGGGAGGTTCAAATAAGAACATATATTTAGTTAAAAATAAGAGATTCCATTTTAGCTCTTATTTTTACAATTGCCCTCTCATTTAAATCATAACTCAAGAGTGATTACAATCATTAAATATAACAGATCAACATTAATTGATGGTTGTATTTATTTCACATTCTCACATAAAGAAAAACATATAATAGAAATTTACAGTTATTAAGAAAATAAGAAGTAAAAGGAAATTAAAAAAAAACAAAGAACCTTTGCATAGGAAAAAAGACAAAAAAACAAAGAACCTTTGCACAGGAAAAAGACAAAAAAAAAAAAGGAAAAAAGCACGTGGCGCCTAGTATGGAAGGAAAAACAAAATTGTAATGGAACTAAAAACAGGTAGAAATGCTTCAGTACGGGTCGAACTCTCGCCTCCTTTCACATGGGCAATGAGACTTACCAACTGATCTAAAGAGTTGTATACTTATTTCTATCAAACAATCAATATATATAATACTACAGCGCAAGCTAGAAAATCCTATGAATGAACAGTGAATTCAGCGCAAGTTAAGGGTTGTCAATTGTTATATATATATATATATATATATATATATATATATATATATATATATATATACAATTAGTCATACATCATTACCCATTTATACCTTAGAAAATATTTTTTTTAATGGCAATCATCATTATATTAATAGAACTCAATAGTTTACATCAAGGCAATAAAACACATAGGAGACCTATAGGCGGAAATACACAATCACACAGAGACAAAACAAAATACGAGACCATGTTACATCACATCAAATCAGTTCTCATGCTAAACCATCCGTCAATCAGACACATCATCAAGTTAACGTCCTGACCAGCAGCTAACATTGCACCATCAATGCATTATCGAGTCATCAACAAAACCAGTCGACATCTGAAAGCATCATTGCACCCAGCAATAAAACAGCAAGACACATCTTCAAAATACCAAAGCAACCCGATGAAAGCACACCAAGGAGACCGCAACACAGCACCAACAATATCACTCCTATCACCTTGATTGTTGCCTTGAGCACACCTAGGCTCTCATTGACTGCTGCTTTGTTCTTCAAGGGAGACACCTCCTCATATTGCTAAGCGACTTCCATAGGCTGATCGGATCACTGTATGCACCACTTTCTTAACCCATACTTGATCACCCGATCAAGTCCCCGATAGCCTGTTCACATAGAAACCATACCTGCACAAGTGAAGAAACACACCAAACTCCAATCTTCATAATTCATCACGGTCCACGGATTCTGGAGCTTGAAAGAATGATTTAGATCAGCAAAAAAAGATGACCTAGCAAATTAATCATGGATTGGAATGCCCCCCTTATCACACCTTCGTATCAAACGATGTGCAAACCTCCTACACCATAATGAAAACTCCGCACTAGCCTATGACACTGGCTAATAGACGTAGGAAGCAAAAGTGTTGGTCCCGAATGGATACTACAAGAACAAATGTTTGTAGAGGGGGGGTTGAAATTCAAAATTTAGCTTTTTAAATTTAAGAGACATATGATTTACTTTTATATAATTCTTATTGATATGAATCAAGAATTACATTAACTAGATGCGGAAAATCTAAGTTCAACAAAAGGTGGCAACTAAACTGTCTAACACATAGACAAAGCTAATATTAAATAACTTATGTCTAAGATGTTCAACACATGAACAAGTTTGTTTACACTGAAACATAAATGCTAACTCTTCTATTTTCTCAACTAATGAGATATCAGTGTTCAACAGATCTATTTGATACTTTGCATGTTTCCATGCTTGAGTATATATAAGCAAGATGGTGTCTAGTTGATGGAGTAGAGAAGGAGACAAAGGTACTTGGTATAATAATATTATAATAGATAAAGTTAGTGGGTGAAAAGTAAATTCACTTTATACAGGAAGTGTGTAAAGTGAATGTACTTTTCAGTAAAGTTAAATCTCACTATATATTATTATATTATTAAAGTACTACCTTTTTGTGTTGGGAGAGTAAACTTCTCTTTCCATGCTTGCACTTTAATCAACACCATGCTTCTTGAAGACTTGATAAGATTGAAAGAAGGTTAGTGACACTTAGGGCATCCACAGTTAAGTGGACCCCTGTGGATTGTGTTGGTCCCGAATGGATACTACAACAACAAATGTTTGTAGAGGGGGGGGGGGGGTTTAATACAAACTTTAGCAATTTAAAATTTAAGAGACACACGGTTTACTTTTATATAATTCTTATTGATGTGAATCAAGAAATTCCATGAACTCGATGCGGAAAATCTAAGTTCAATAAAAGGTGGCAACTAAATTAGTCTAACACATAGACTAAGCTAATATTAAACAACTTATGTCTAAGATGTTCAACACATGAACAAGTTTGTTATACTGAAAGTAAAATGCTAACTCTTCTAATTCTCAACAAATGAGATTTCAGTATTCAACTATCTATTCGCATACTTAGCATGTTTCCATGCATGAGTATATATAAGCAAGGGTGTCCGGGTTGATGAAGAGGAGAAAGAGACAAAGGTACTTGGTTTAATAATATTATAATAGATAAAGTTAGTGGGTGAAAAGTAAGTTAACTTTATACACAAAGTGTGTAAAGTGAACATACTTTTCAGTAATGAGTGTACCCACTATCCTTCCACGCTTGTGCTTTAATCAACACCATGCTTTCTGAAGATCTGACTTAACCAAGTATAGAGTTGCCAGCCATACTTAGTTGTTGAAGCATATCTTCGAGATCTTCTCTTCTAAAGTATCTTTCTCCTTTTCCAGAGAATAAAGATCTATCCTTTTTGTTTCTTTGTAGATACAAAAAGTGCTAAGTACTTTTACAAAGAAAGATCTAAGGCATAATAGAACAACACATGTTCTGCCTTTGACTTAAGAAAATATTACACTGAAAAGCTATTAGCTGATTAACGACTCAGCTAACAGACACTGAACAACTAACATAATTTTGCTCAGCTAAGGACAATTGTAAAAGACTCAGCTAACTAGATTTGCTCAGCTGATCAGACTGATCAGCTAATCAATATAATTAGGTTACAGCTAATAAGCTAATCAAAACAAACTCTCAGCTGATCCCAAGGGCTCAGCTAATCATTTGAGTATGATCAGCTTACTGAGACAAGAATGAATAAGTGTAGAATACCTTATCTGACATATGGGAGGCATCAGCTGACAAAAGAGATACTGCTCAGCTGATCCTTGACTGCTCAGCTGATCCTTGAGGAACCCTCAGCTGATGGTTTGTACTATCAGCTGATGCTTTGTAGATGCATAGCTGATGCTTCTTGACTTGTCTTTTCTTCTTAGTTGATCTTCCTGAAGCTGGTCCTTTGGCTGATACCCAGTGTTTAGCTGACACTATGATTCGTCAGCTGACATTTCTTACTTAGTAATTCTTTAAGTCTAATATGAAAAACAACACATGTTTTTCATCAATCTAAGTCCAAAACTGAATATATGGTTTTGTTAACATTAAATCCTATTTTACTTAATAGTCAAGTTTGATTTAGGTTTGATATTGCTATCTCCCCAACAATCTCCCCCTATTTGATGATGACAAAACCTTATCTGTTTAAGAAGAATCAGTTTGACTCGGATTTGTAAAGATAAAACTTTTAAGTGCAATTTGGTTACCTAGCTATCTGTTTTTGGTAACTCTTTAATGTATGTTCCCTGATATACTATTTTTGGGAATCTTTTCATTTATGAAGTACCATGTTCTGTTTTTGTGGTATCTTTCATCCTTTTTCTGTTTTTATGATTTTTATATTTTCTGTATTTACACTATGTGAGCTATCTACTAAGAGTCATCTATACTAGCATTATAGCCAAGTAGTCCATGATCAAAGTTTCAAGCTTGATTACAGAACAAAGTATTTACATCAGAGTTTGTACAATTAAGCTAAATTACAGAAGATGAACTTATTTTAAGAAGTTGAAATTACATCTAATCTAGTTATGAAGTTTCAGTTTTCTTCCCACCAAGGTTCTTCTTTAACATCCAGAAGTCTGTCCAGAGGATTTGCAGCCAACAACTCTTCAGCTCTTGCTTGAATCAGACTATTAAAGTGATCACTTCCTGTTTGTCCCCTTGTTGAAGTTGCAGCTTGAAATATCAGCTCTCTAGGGGCTCTTCCTAAGTCAGATTCTCTTAGGAATTTCCAAATACCAGCTCTGTTCTTGAAGAACATCCCTCTTTCAGGTCCAGTTATGTATTTAAACATTTCTGGTTCGATGTTGGAGGGCAGAGCAGTGTTTAGACTTTCATAAGCAGCCAAGTAAGGATGATCAGGATTAAGTATAATCTATTCAACAGGCACAAAAGCTTTGGAGGATTTCTTGAAGTCATCCTCAATCACATCAATGTGTTCCACAAATTGATCATTAGTGCATATCATGTGGTAGACAGACATTCTGATCTAGTATTCAAGTTTGTTTATGAACCTTGTGGCAATTTCACTTTTGGATTTAAGGAGGTGGTACAGAGTCTCAATCATCTCAGTGAAGGAGAACAGTTTGCAGTGATAAAGGTAGACATTCTCATGTGTATGTCTTTCATCTTTTCTTATTATTCTGAGATATGGACCTTCATCTGTACCCTTATATGGAGTAACTCTTGAGATGAGATTTGGAAACTTCCTATCTACCAAGTTCTTATTGTTTTCCAAGAGCTCTCTGATCTCCCTTTCTGATTGCTGAGTTGTAACCCCAAAGTTGAACTCATGCAATGCTTGAATGGCTTCTCTGTGAGTTCTTCCTCTTTTAGGAACTTTCTTGGTAGTAGGATCATCTTGCTGTGGTGCAACTTGTGTTGGATGTGATTGAGTAGACAACATGATTAATTCTTCTTCTTGTAATTCTCTCAACTCATCATCAGTAGCACCTATGATGGCAGCAAGGTCTTCAGGAGTTGTGAAGTCCTGGTGTCTTTCCTTAGCTTTGAGAACCTCTTCAATTGAGGTGCCAAGTGCAGCAGCCAGCTCACTTAACTTCCTAAGATTCTCATCATCTTGAGTTAGCTCTTCCTCTCTTCTTTCTTCTTCTTCAATCTCCTCAGCAGACATTATTTTCTTTCCTTTTCTCCTTGATGTGCTGCTGGGAGTTGGTTGACTTGATTGTACTAGAGAGAAAGCTTGGACTGTTGGAGCTTGAGTGGAGAGACTTTGCTTTTTCAAGTTGAGAAGAGAGGACAGAGGCATCCTATCTTCATCATCATAATTATCAGAATCTTCTGATGGCACATTGATTTTTGCACAAGATTCATCTTGTCTGGACTTTTTAGCACTCTTCCTTCTAGCCATTTGTTTGAATCTTCTTTTTGGCATCTGCTCATCTTGAGCAGGTTGCTCCCCCTCAGATGAATTCTCCCCCTCAACATTTGATTTCCTTTGAGTTTCTGTTTCATTGGGGGCATCCACATCCTCTTCTTGTATTTCCTGAGCCTCAACTGTATAGGCATCAACAGCTGCTCTAATGGTGTCTGGTGAAGGTTCTCTTCTAACTCACTTCTCCCCCTTTTTGTCATCAACAAATGAAAAAGGAAAGTTGTCAGAAGGGTTGGCAATAGAAGGTGGGATAAAAGAGTAAGGAGATGGAGAAGGAGTGTAGGTAGAGGGAGGGATAGTTGAAGGTGAAGGAGAGGCAGTAGGGATAGGAGGTTGGGTTGAGGTCAGTAGTTATGGTTTGGAGAAGATAAGGGACTCTAAGAAGAGAGTCAGGGATGGTTATAGAAATGTTGGGAGGGGAAGGTCTTAAGGTGTGGAGTTGGGAAAGAAGATTAGAAATAGTTTGGTTTAAAGAAGTGATAGTTTGGTTTGAAATGGGAGGTGAAGGGATGGGTGCAGGGTGAGAAGGTTGGGATAAGAGTTGATCCAATTTATGAAGAATGGGTGACAGATCAACTGGGCCAGGGGTGGGTTTGGGTTGGGATTGGGTAGCTTTTAGTGACTCAACCTCTTGGGTTAGATGAGAGATTTGAGTTTCTGTTTGGGTTTGGAAAGAGGTAAAGGAGGCTTGAAGACTATCCATCTTTTGAGAGATAGATAGGAGGCTTTGAAGTATTTGGTGTGAGGGTTCAGAAGAGGTAGAGGGAATAGGTTGGATAGGAATTGATTGAGATAAGGTATCAATATCAGGAATGGATTGGGGTCCCTCACTTAGACCTTGGTATATAGACCTAAGATCACTGGGAACAGAAATTGTACCATGTACCAATGGTTGGTTTATACCACTGATATTGATAGGCAGTGCAATAGTATGTATTAGAAGTGAATCATACATAGGTGCAAGTCTGTGAGTGTGAGTGAGGGTTGCACTCATTGGGGTATCCCTTATTTCAGTAGTAAGTTGTTGTGAACTTACTAAGGGCATGGGTAGACTCAATGTGGGTGTAGACACAGTGTCACCTTGGGAGGAGGTCTGTATTTCAATGGCATCACCCTGTTGGGTGGGTAATCCAGATTGCAGGAGTCCCATATTTACGAATGTGACCTTTTGTGAGGGCACATCCACTGGCAGTTGGGTTAATGCAACATCCATAAGCTCCCCCTCAACATAAGAGGTAGCTATAGGAGTTGAGGTTAGAGGTGTGGATAACACTACCTCAGAGACTTGTGACAAAGGCACAAGCTCTTGTGACCTTGATTCAGTATGAGTGTAGGAGGGAGTAGAACTAGTGACTATTGGGAGTACACTAGAGCTTGGCATTTGTGGGGGTGTTGCAACTGGAGTTGTGGATGGGTTCTCACAGGTTGGTATTACCAAATGAGTGTCCTCAGGGAGTGATAAAGGTATACCTGAAATGCGTTTTGCTTTGCTGATCTCTATGAGCCCTACCAGCTTATCAGAGACCTCTTTATCATCAGGGACTTCTTCATCTTCACCACTTGGTGCTCTATGAAAAGAGTCACTTGATCCTTGTTGTTGATCAGGGTTGGGATATGCAACTGTGCCTCCAAGAGTCCTACTGGGAGAATCATCATCAGATTCTTCTTCACTTTCATGAGTGCTTAGGTGCCCGGACCTCCTTGAAGTAGTTGAATTAGAGGGAAACATTTGTAATGGTATTCCATGTTGAATGGATGAAGTAGAACCAGAATGATAAGGCTCATCTCCCATGTAAAATCCACCAGTATCACCATCATGGCCATTACCACCATCACTATCATCATCACCATCACCATTACCATTATCAGCATCAGTATCATCACTTGAATCATTACCTATTACAGGTTCATCAACATTCACCTCATCTAAATTTCCTCCTTCAAACATGGCTTCATCATGAGTAACAGATTGAGCCACTTCCTCAGTTATAACATCAGGGGACTCAGAATCATGAGCCACATTTTCCAAAACAACATCCTCTCCATCATCAATTAACTCATGCATCTCAGGAGTGATTGTAGGACCAACATCATCTCTTATCAAATGAAACACTTTTTGACCCATCTGTGGGATTGGCATTGTGTTATGTGTAACATTCAGATGTGTATATGCCTCCCACTGCAAAGTTTGTAGAGCAATCAAACTAAGAAATATGATATAAGGCACATGGGTCCTTGTTGTCTTTTTTATAGTTCCCAAAGTTATCATATCCACCATCTTAGTAAAGATAATCTGAGCAAAATCTACATTCCTTCCAGTCACCAGAGCATGAAGAACCATAAGCTCAGTCTGATTAAGTAAATCATGGCTCCCTGATTTATGACCAAAACATCTAATGATGACACCAGCCAAGTACTTCCAGGGGTGACCTAAAACTGACAGCTTGTATCTACCATGGGATATAGGTTCATTGTAGCCAATCAGTGGCAGAACCTCCAAGGTTTGTTCAGCAGTAGCAAAGGGTTGGAATGGTGCAAAGTTGGGTATGGATAATGCTTGTCTGAGGGTTTCAACAGAGATGACAATGGGTGTTGGTCCCGAATGGATACTACAACAACAAATGTTTGTAGAAGGAGGGGGGGTTGAATACAAACTTTAGCAATTTAAAATTTAAGAGACACACGGTTTACTTTTATATAATTCCTATTGATGTGAATCAAAATTACATGAACTAGATGCGGAAAATCTAAGTTCAATTAAAGGTGGCAACTAAATTAGTCTAACACATAGACTAAGATAATCTTAAACAACTTATGTCTAAAATGTTCAACACATGAACAAGTTTGTTATACTGAAAGTAAAATGCTAACTTTTCTAATTCTAAACAAATAAGATTTCAGTATTCAACTATCTATTCGCATACTTAGCATGTTTCCATGCATGAGTATATATAAGCAAGGGTGTCCGGGTAGATGAAGAGGAGAAAAAGACAAAGGTACTTGGTTTAATAATATTATAATAGATAAAGTTAGTAGGTGAAAAGTAAATTCACTTTATACACAAAGTGTGTAAAGTGAACATACTTTTCAGTAATGAGTGTACCCACTATCTATTATTGTATTGTTAAAGTACTACCTTTATATCTTGAAAAATTAAACTTCTCCTTTCACGCTTGTGCTTTAATCAACACCATGCTTTCTGAAGATTTGACTTAACCAAGTATAGAGTTGCCAGCCATACTTAGTTGTTGAAGCATATCTTCGAGATCTTCTCTTCTAAAGTATCTTTCTCCTTTTCCAGAGGATAAAGATCTATGCTTTTTGTTTCTTTGCAGATACAAAAAGTGCTAAGTACTTTTACAAAGAAAGATCTAAGGCATAATAGAACAACACATGTTCTGCCTTTGACTTAAGAAAATATTACACTGAAAAGCTATTAGCTGATTAACGACTCAGCTAACAGACACTGAACAACTAACATGATTTTGCTCAGCTAAGGACAATTGTAAAAGACTCAGCTGACTAGATTTTCTCAGCTGATCAGACTGATCAGCTAATCAATATAATTAGGTTACAGCTAATAAGCTAATCAAAACAAACTCTCAGCTGATCCCAAGGGCTCATCTAATCATTTGAGTATGATCAGCTTACTGAGACAAGAATGAATAAGTGTATAATACCTTATCTGACATGTGGGAGGCATCAGCTGACAAAAGAGATACTTTCAGCTGATCCTTGACTGCTCAGCTGATCCTTGAGGAACCCTCAGCTAATGGTTTGTACTATCAGCTGATTCTTTGTAGATGCATAGCTGATGCTTCTTGACTTGTCTTTTCTTCTCAGCTGATCTTCCTGAAGCTGGTCCTTTGGTTGATACTCAGTGTTCAGCTGACACTATGATTCCTCAGCTGACATTTCTTACTTAGAAATTCTTTAAGTCTAATATGAAAAACAACACATGTTTTTCATCAATCTAAGTCCAAAACTGAATATATGGTTTTGTTAACATCAAATCCTATTTTACTTAATAGACAGGTTTGATTTAGGTTTGATATTGCTATCTCCCCAACAGATTGAACCTAGCCATCCACTTCATATTAGGTTGTTTATGAATGAGTGGAACAACAGTGTTATCAATATCAGACCGCTGTCTTGAGTTACCTTCAAGAGAACAATCACATGCCTTATATTATTTGCTACCACATTTATAACATTTTTAATTTTTGGAGCATTTAACATGTTTTAGTGATTGCCCATGAGATGTCTTAACAGTATTTTGATGACTATGGGTCTTCTGCTGTTTGATTTGACCATTTAGGTGTTGCAGCTGATTCTGTAAACTAAAAAGGTCTTTGTTTACAGACACCTTTGGCTGACCCTTAGTTAAAAGGAATTTTTGATCAATCTTTGGTGTGGCAAACTTAGACTTTATGTGAACATTAAGTCCTTTTCTCTTGGTTTCTACTATTGAAAGAGTTTGAAGTGATTCTTAATCAGCTGAGCAATTAGCAGAGGATCCATGATCAGCTGACAGACTATCATCTGAGCATTTATCATTTACTTGTTGATCCGCTGATGTAGGGTCATCAGCTAATGAAATGTCAGTCAGCTGAGTACCTATATTTAATGCATCAACTTTCAAGGTTTGACAACATAATGTCTCTTTGGTATCAACCAATAATTCCATTCCTTTACTGGCTTCCTTTAACATTAAACTTTCAGTACTTTCACTTTCTGACAGAACAATAGAATTTGAATCAACTTTTGAAGTGGTTAAGTCTTTTAGTTGAGAGCATTTACTTTTGACAAATTTGTTAGTGATAATACTTTTACCTTTTACAATCTTTTGAAAAGTAAGAAGTAAAATATCAGTCTTTTCTAAGATATTTATGTCCTTGCTAAAATCAACACAACTAGAAGCTTGGGAATAATTTCCACCAATAATAGCTTGAAATTGTTTCGGAATCTGCTCATTGACACACTGAGTGGTCTTTTCAGTAGAAACACGCCAAGATTTAACTACTTTTTGTAGGTCATTAAACTTTATGGTTGTTTCATTGGTTTCTTTTACCAAGATCAGATTAAGAATCTTTTTATTAGCTAAATCATCTTCCAATTTTATCATCTGTTTCAGTTTCTCATCTTTAAGACTTAACTTCTATTTTAGTGATTCTATTTCTATATTTAGCTTCTTTTCTCTTTGAATATTTGACTGAAACTCAACACACAGATAATAAAACATAGTGTTCTTTTTATTATCTTCATAATTAATAAATTTTCCATCCTGATACATTGAAGAAGGATCTCAGTCAGGAGAAGTACAAGCTTTAGCAACTTTCTTCATGTTCACATCAAAGGAACTTGTACTCTCAGTGTTGGCCATCAAGCTGAGCTGAGCAGTGAGGACCTCATCTTCATCACTTGAGAGATCTTCCTTAGCTCAATCTTCTTTTTCAGCCACCAACACCCTATTCTGGGCTTTCTTCTTCTTCTTGTCAAGAACAGCAACAAGAAGCTTCTTATACTTAGCTTCATAATCCATCTTGCTGTCTGAGTTTAAGGGACCCTTGAAGCTTGAGCTTCCTTTGGACTTACATTCATTGGCATAGTGACCAGTCTTGCCACAGGAGAAGCATCCTTCAGAATCCTTTGACTTATACTTGGCTTTTTCACCTTTGAAAGATCTCTTCCCAAACTTCTTGACACCCTTTCCTTTAAGGAAAGGTTTAAACCTTTTAACCAGCATGGCAGCCTGCTCAACAGCAGCTTCAATGTTGTCCATGTCCTCCAAATCTTCATCTCCATCAGCCACTTGCTCTTCATCTTCAGAAGACTCCACCTCTTCCTCTTCATCACTGGACTCATCCACCACAGAAGCAAAACTTCTAGATCTTGTATTCTTAGACACAAGAGCAGTTGATGGAGCTTTTGCAGCCTCCTTCATATCCATGGTAGAGAGTTTCCTTTGCTTCACTTATTGTTCATGGTTCATTAGGTTTCCATACAAACCAACCAGTGTAAGACCCTTAATTTACTCATCATGTTTCAGCACAGTGATAAAATGATCCCAAGATTCTGGGAGAGAGTCTAGAAACTTATTCACAAGCTCCTTGTTGCTTTTGGGAACATCTGCTCTTCTTAAGTCATTAATAAGGCAGTCGAACCTGGTGTAGGTCTGGGCAAGACTTTCACCTTTATGAGCAAAGAAGAACTCATATTCTCTAACCAGAAGGAGTTTCTTGTTCTCATGCACTTCTTCAGTGCCTTCATATGTAACAGTCAGAGTATCTATCATCTCCTTAGCAGATTTGCAGTTAAGAACTTGCTAATAGACTTCATTGGGTAGTGCAGAGACTAAGGCTGTTTTGGATTTGACATCAAGATTTACCAGCCTTTTGTCTTCATCAGACCATTGATGCATAGCTTTGACAACATATCATTGTACTGCAGGAGTGGTATCAGTGGCAGCAGTGAATTCAACAGTGGAGGAAGGAACATAGGGACCTTCAGTAACAGTCTTGATCATCACATCCCCATCAAACATTGGACACCTTGTGAGTGAGCCATTCTTTGAGAAACTATTAGAAGCAGCAACAGGAGTGGCCATTTTGAAGTGTGGGGTAGAAGCAGTTGAAGAGTAAGCAAAACAGATCTTAGATATGAATTATCTAGCCTGCTCTGATACCAGTTGTTGGTCCCGAATGGATACTACAACAACAAATGTTTGTAGAAGGGGGGGGGGTTGAATAAAAACTTTAGCTTTTTAAATTTAAGAGACACACAATTTAATTTTATATAATTCTTATTGATATGAATCAAAAATTAAATGAACTAGATGCGGAAAATCTAAGTTCAACAAAAGGTGGCAACTAAACTGTCTAACACATAGACAAAGCTAATCTTAAACAACTTATATCTATGATGTTCAACACATGAACAAGTTTGTTTACACTGAAAAATAAATGCTAACTCTTCTATTTTCTCAACTAATGAGATATCAGTGTTCAACATATCTATTCGATACTTTGCATGTTTCCATGCTTGAGTATACATAAGCAAGATGGTATCCGGTTGATGGAGTGGACAAGGAGACAAAGGTACTTGGTATAATAATATTATAATGGATAAAGTTAGTGGGTAAAAAGCAAATTCACTCTATACAGGAAGTGTGTAAAGTGAATGTACTTTGCAGTAAAGTTAAATCCCACTATCTGTTATTATATTATTAAAGTACTACTTTTTTGTCTCGGGAGAGTAAACTTCTCTTTCCATGCTTGTACTTTAATCAACACCATGCTTCTTGAAGACTTGACTTAACTAAGTATGGAGTTGCCAACCATACTTTAGTTGTTGAAGCATATCTTCGAGATCTTCTCTTCTAAAGTATCCATCACCTTTTCCAGAGGATCAAGATCAATCCTTTTTGTCTCTTTGTAGATACAAAAAGTGCTAAGTACTTTTACAAAGAAAGATCTAAAGGCATAATAGAACAACACATGTTCGGCCTTTGACTTAAGAATAATATAATGAAAAACTATTAACTGAGGTACTGTGGAATGACTCAGCTAATAGACACTGAACTGCAAACATACTTTTGCTCAGCTAAGGATGATTGTGAAAGACTCAGCTACTGAAAATATGCTCAGCTGATCATAAATGCTCAACTAATAATACATATTAGAGTAATGCTATATAAGCAAATCAACCTTTATGATCAGTAGTTCCCAAGGGCTCAGCTGATCATTGAGAGTGATAAGTTTATAAAGAAAAGACTAGATAAGTAAAAGATAGTTTATCTGATGGATAGGAGGCATCAGCTGATTAGAGTTATCGACTCAGCTGATCCATTGACTGTTCAGCTGATCTTGAAAGAACCCTCAGCTGATGGTGTAGGACCATCAGCTGATGCTTTGTAGATGCTCAGGTGATGCTTCTTGACTTGTCTTTTCTTCTTGGCTGATCTTCTTGAAGCTAGTCCTTTGGCTGATACTCTGTGTTCAGCTGACACGGTTGTTCTTCAGCTGACATTTCCTACTTAGTAAATTATTTAAGTCTATTAAGAAAAACAACACATGTTTTTCATTGATCCAAGAACAAGACTGAATATGTGGTTTTGTTAGCATCAAATCCTATTTTAAATAATAGACAGGTTTGATTATGGTTCGATATTTCTATCTCCCCAACAAAAAGTGAGTGTGTGCAAGAAATTAGTGCCACCATTAACACCAGAAACGAAAGATTTAGCCACAGCCCCTATTCCTACCTGCGCCACCCTTATCACACCATCCCAAAGCCCACACCCAAAAAGCCACAAATTCTCAGGTTTGAAAGAAGGATTTGCATCAGCTAGAGAAAGATGGCCTAGCAAATCGAAAGCAGTTTGATGTGCCCCCCTTTTCACGCCATGGTGTCAAACACAGTGCAACCTCCTACACAAATAAGGTAATCCCCAGGACTATCCTATGACCATGGCTAGGAATGTAGAGGACATCAATGTGAGTGTGTGCATAGAAATAGTGCCACCGTTTACCCCATATCAAAAATTTAGCCACAGCCTCTAAAACCTACCATCACCACCCTTGTAGCATCCCTCCACAACCCCCACCCAATATGACAAAATTCTATAGCTGCCATACTGGTTACATCCACTTCCGGTTCCATGCCAACTTCATGCCACCTTTTCGATGTAAGCTGGTACTTACACAGTTAGTAATACCAACCCGCCCCTCCCAACCCGAATAATCAAAACAAGAATACTCCCCAACCCTACCCTCGCTGCCAGACCGACAAAGGACGGAATATGGTTTCACCATCCAGAGGATAGCTATCACCAACCATAGGATATCAAAATTACATTGCTATAACCAATTAGCACCATATATAGTCTACACACACAGTATGCACCCATCCAAGACGGATGTAGACTCCACACACCTGCAAAAGAAAAGTAGTTTACAAGGAGAAAGAATATCCATGGTTAAATCCATACAACCCAAGGAGAAGCCCTCGACAGACTAGACTTGGCCAGTGAGTCGGCCTCCGCGTTGTTACTTCGATCTATATGCCTCATGACTACCTTCTCAAAGGATTTTTGTAAGGTGTTGAGCCTTCTAATCACATCAAAACACTCTGCAGGGACTTCATATTCACAATGAATTATTTTTACTGCATGAATTGAATCCGACTCCACTATGATCTTCTTCGTGTACTTCTTTCTCCACCCGATCATGACCCGAAGACCATAGTAGATAGCCTCTAGCTCGCATTCAACAACCCCTGCTACTGCCACTGCCTTGGAAAAGGCACCAACGGCATTACCCTTATGATCTTTCCAAATCCCTCCTACCCCTCCTTTCCCCGTGAATCTACAAACTGCCGCATCAACCCTGCATATGTACACACCTTCCTCCTGAGTCAGAACTAGGGATGCTAACTCCCTAACCCCCCCCCCTTCCTTCAAACAAATGCATTTGTATGGATTAATTTCCAGATCCAATGGTGACCTAAATTTGCCCGTCCATGTTGAGTAAGCCCATCTACTTACCCTAAGCCAAACAAGATTGATTACCTCATGAAGACCATTTTCTTTTTTTTGTGAATATCATGTTGTTTCTTTCAGTCCACAAGGACCATATCGTCCCAAAGCACACCAACATCCAAACGTTCTTATCCCAACCCTTCCCAATACTATCTTTCCAAGATAGAATAAAAGCATCCGATCTCTTAGGTGAGCACCATGAAATCCCAAAGGAAGTCAAAATTGAGAACCAAACCCTCCAGGACCTGATGCATAGGATTAGCGCATGGTCCAATGACTTCACCTCCTTTTTGCTAGAAAAGGCATAGAAGGTCATCCCTATTGATCACTCCGATCCGACCAAGATACTCCTTAGTACCCTTAAAAGATTCTAAGAAGCTTTTGGTAGAAAAGCACCCATTACCAGTAATAGGCCACCAGAGCGAGTCATCCTTGGTCTTTGATAAACTCTAATTGTTAATTAGAGTTACAAATCGGATATAGATTATATCAAATAACAAGAACTAACTTTTGAATAACAAATCAGAGTTGAATAAAAGTTAATCTTTAACTATGATCACAATCAACTAAGAAGTTGCGGAATCACACTTAATTGATTAAAGAAGGTTTTGAACACAAAGCAATTCAATCAAACAGTAGTTTATTGATTAACCAGAATGATTACAATAGCAAACTTCACCCCCAATCTAACTTATTATGTTAGACGAAGAACACAGATTGTTCTTGGGTTTCAAAGAGAAACTTAGAGGCTTAGCACTATTCTGAAAGCAAATTACAACTTGAAGAATGAATGCAAAAACTTAAACAATGAGTACGTACTTATTATAAATTCTAATCTAGCATTTATATACTCCTTGATCTTCCTTGATTTGTTGACAGTTAGGTAATCTTCTATCTTCTGAGATAATCTTGATGATCTTCCAAATATTTCGAGATATCTTCAAAGATAGAGTTTTCCATATTTAGCTCAACCGAAACTGTTCATTGGATGCAACAGTTGTGGTTCTTCTAACAGTCTTCGGCTTCAAGGTCTTCAAACAGTTGTAGAAGTTTGAACTAACAGTTCTGAACTTTGTACTAACAGTTGTAATGCCCACAGCAACTGTTATTCACAACTGTTTTCATATTTTCATCTAACAGTTCTAAACTGTTTCTTCAACAATTCTTCTAACAGTTTCGAACTGTCTTCCCAACATCCATTAACAGTCTTAACAGTTTTGATTTTTGCATGTATAACAGTTTCAATGACTTAGTCAATTTCCCAACAATCTCCCCCTAACTTAAAGTATTGAACAATACAATTAAGTTGTTTGTTTTAAGGGTTCAATCATAGACAAATTAACATAAGTAAAGAACATACTTATCATTGAATCCAAAATCAAACTGTTATAATAAAAAATTCAAAAGATAGAAAAATTACATTTTCTTTGATCTCAGGGATTCAAGTCTATCTTTGAACTTCTGAATTAGCTCATCCCTTACTTTGGCTGGACCATAGAACTTGGCTTTAAATAGGTATTGGAGCTTGATCTGGCTGTGTTCGATAAACTCCATGTCAAACCATTCTGTAAATGCATTACCCATTACCATGTAATATACCCTTGGCTTAGCATACACCCTAACAGATTGAACTGGAAAGGTTTCATCAGCCATCAGGATTGACATCACTTTCTTTGGGTTGCAAATACTTGTTAAATGTCTCATCAATATCTTAATTGTAGGATGCTCAGATCCTCCATAGTGCCTTGTTCCATACTCATACAATTCTTGTATGTCCCGCCTAGTAATGATATCCATCATTTGTAAGTAGCCTGAAAACTGTTCAATCTGATCATTCTCCCTTACAATGATTACCCCTTCCTTCCCAGTATCAAACCGAATAACATCAAACTTCCATTCTTTGATGTGAGACTTCTGGCCTAAATGTTCTGCTACAAGCTTGTTAACACCTTCTTCAACATCGACCAAGAGCCTATCTTGAATGATAGTTTTAATCATTTTAGCTTTGGTGGTTTGAACTGTTTTGGTTGGTTGGACAGCTTTGGACCTTTGGGATTTGGATATTTGGGATTTGGCTTGTTGAGGTTGAGACTTCTTCTCAGTTGCTGGCTTAGGGGGTTGAGGTTGTTTCTTTTTCACAATTCTTTTTCTCTTAACTCCCTTAGCAGCTTTTTCTTGTTTTTCCTCCTCATCAATCTGAGCTGTGATCTCATCAGCCAGCTTCTTTGCTATCTCAAAATCTGTCTGTTCTTGTTCTTGAAGTTCAGCTGACAACCTCTGAGCCACCTCAAAATCTCTTACTTCTTGCTGTTCTTTGGTTAATTTGAGCTTTGGTAGTGCAACAGCTATCTCCTTTCCTTTTCCTTGCACAACTTGCAGTTTTTTTTCACCAGCCCTCTCAGAAATACTAATCCCTTTGAATCCAAGCTTTGGCTTAAGTGGCTTAAGCTTTGCCGACTTTCCCTCTAGCCAACCATCCTCAATCTTCTGCCTCATTTGATTGACACTGCAGATTAGCATTTCACTTCCCATTTTCACCAGATAATCTTGTTTAACCTTTGGCCATGATCTATAAACCTCTGTTGAAGGATAATCACCCGACAAAATCATCGTATTGATCAGCACTCTATCCACCGCTGATAGTTTCTCTTCAACTGTTGATTCACTAGGTGCAACTGTTAGTTCATCCACTGCAGCTGTTTGTTCTGGTACTTCAGCAACTGTTGGTAATGAACTCTCCCCCTCTTTGATTGGAACAGTTGAAGGGGGTCTTGCAGCAGCTGTCAACTGTTGTAGTACTTGATCATGTAGCTTTAGCACCTCATTAGCATGCTTCACACTGTTGGTCAAAACCTTGATTTGCTGGTCTTGTTGAAGAATCCTTTTGTTTTGTAAGGCAATCTTCTTTTTGAGTTGCACGTATGCAGCAAAGAAAGGTGCAAAGTTGGAATTCGTCAATGCTTGGTGTTGCACTCTAGCCTCAATGTCAGCCAGTATTGCCACTGTTAACATATCATTGACAGATAAAACTGGTGGTTCACTCAATTGAGATTCCACACCAGTACCCCTCTTTTCTTGGTACTGGGGATTTCCAGAAGCTGTTTGATCAGCTTCTGTTGCCATGGTTGAGGTCTTAGTTATGTTAACACTATCATGTTCATCCCTTGCGGATAAAACAGTAGTGTCAGCCTCAAAAACCATATGATCACCCTCAAATGGAGTGATCACCTCCTCATTATGCCTGGGAGACAGCACAAGGGGTTCCCTTTGGATATTCTGCACAGGTGAATGCACCTATGCAGGGCTTACAGTTTCAGGTTCATGAACTGTGGTGGAAGGAGCACCAAAAGTTCTTTTCCTTTTCTTTTGAAATGTTTAAGAGTAGGGGCTTGTGTTGTAGCTCTTTCAAAGGTAGCAGAGAGGATTTTTTGAGTATCGTGAGCTGTGGGTTCCAGAGGTGGTGGTGTAGCAATAAGTTGGGCTTCATGCTCACCCCTGGCAGCTCTGTTTCTTGAAAGAAACTCCACCATTGCAGAGAGTGGTGGAGTTATGGCACCTGAGAAATTCTTCCCATTAACCATCAACTTGCTCAATGTGGAGGCCACATGAGCAGAGGGAATTAGGACCCTCTTGTGTGCTTTAAGATTTGGCATAAAAAAGTTTAATAAAACTTATACAAATCGCGGGTACATCAAAAAGAGACCATATTTGGTCCCGAGATGTTTTACCATGCCATTAAAAATAAGTTTTGAAAAGTTGAAACAACGATTGTTGGCCAAACAGATTAAGGTCAATGCAATGTTGCTTCCGAACTCGTTCCACCCTGTGCGTTTAGGACTTACACACTGCTGGAGAGTATGAATCAAATACTTCCAGTGTGTGCAAAAATGTCCCTTGTAGAAGGTACCCTTGCCCCTAGGGCCCTCATACCCAAGCCTAACCAACTCGGTATGCACAAAGTCTAGGGAAACAGAATCAGAATACTCACCATCGCGATCATGAAGTTGAAGAAGTTGGCGGATGGAGTCCTCAGAGATTGAAACATTCAAACCATCAACAGTGGAATCAATCCATTGCACTTCATCAGTTGTTCGAAGGGTAGCATGTTTCCAAAACTGATCAATATGAGAAGTGTAAATGGTTAGGTTTATGGTGAGAGCAGTGTGTAGAGTTGACATCGAGAGATAGTCAATCATGTCGTGGAAAGCAATAAGATCAGCAGGTTTTGTAAGGAAGGCAAGCATATTGTGTTCTTTGACAAATGGAAGGGGAGCCATTTTGATTTGAGAGCAAAATTCTAGGGTTTTAGCGTTTGATCAAAGTTCAGAACGAGTGAATGAACTGGTGAGGAGGGAATTGCCTTATATATGTTTCGAATATTCAATGTAATTCAAACATCCTCAACATTCTGCAAAGACCAAAACACCCTTTAGTAACTTAACAGTTGACGGACAAAAATAAAACTAACAGTTGGAGAACTATTTTCATAAGATGTAACAACTGTTATTTAGAAATAACTCCCTTTTCGAAGATCATGATTTTGGACTAACAGTTGTGCATTCTACACACTAACAGTTGAAGACTGTTTTTGTTAGAAAGTACAACTGTTATTGGACGAGTTTCTCCCCCTCAGATGCACATGGATTTTGCCTAACAGTTGTGCAGGCCATATGCTAACAGTTGAAAACTGTTAGTAGTATTTGAAAAACTGTTAAAAAAATGTGCAATTGTCAACAAAACTTAGCTCATACACTCATCATAAGCTGAGTCATCATAAACAAACCATTAGCCAACACAGTCATCAACAAAATATGCATTTTATTCATGTTTAACACAGATGAACTACAAAGTACATGCATTTTCACAAGCCATTGTTGGTACTGCTTATCTAATTGTGCAAGGGTCAACGAAATTTAGTCTTTTATGACTTTGATTTCTACACCCATCTCTTTCTCTAACGGTTGTTTGTCTCTAATGGTTATGGCTTCCATTAGACTCGGATGATGATGATGAGCACTTGCCAATTCATCATCAGCTAAGACCATGATGTGCAATGGAACTAGTCATCGATTACAATGACCTCCACTGCATCATCATCCGAGGCTAGAACGTCATCATCAGCATCATTTCTTCGAACATTGAACCATACTACTGAGCCTCTAGTGCCTTCCAGGTTCAAGTCGAACCTTAAACAGCAGTTGGTAGGCAACTCGTGGAAGAGAGTGAAGTTTTCAAAATCACCTCTTATACGAATATGATCAGTCATTTTATTTGGCCTACGTGGGTCTGGGTGCTGTGTCAAGGTGAACACATCTCGATCATCATGCATCTCAAGAACACAGGATGAGTATTTCCAAAGCTCATGCATTCTAACAAATGGGGCAGGGATGGTTACATAACTTTCTTTAACATTAATTTCTTTGAAGTTTATGAGAAAGAAGTTAGTAGCCATTTGCAAAGAAAATTTTGCTCTTAAGAATGCAAATGTAGGTGTGATATGTGAAGAATGCATGCAAGCTAATTTATAGACAAACTTGTGGTTGTGAATTGGTCAATAATTTAGCATGCAGTGACTTGTCAAAATAAAGTGACTTACCTTTATCAGTTTGGAACTGTTCTCAATAAAGTATTTTACCTTTACCACATATCAAGAACATTCACGGGTTTGAAAACTGTTTGTGGGACAGGCAACCAGATAAGTCCAAAACACGATTGGGATTTGCACTTCTACTCTTCCCTGAACACTTAAAATCAACAGTTGTTAGATAACAATACTAACAGTTGCAAACTATTAGTGTGAAAAACATTGAGTAATGAACAACTGTTAGTCCAAGTTAATCATTCCAATGTTGGAGATCAAAAAGTTGAATCTGCCCACATCAAATGCTTTAGTGAACAGATCAGCTAATTGATCATCAGTATGGATTTTCATAACTTGGATTAATTTCTTTTCATTGCAATCTCTTATGAAGTGAAATCTGATTTCAATGTGCTTGGTTTTAGAATGCTTCACTGGATTATTAACTATGCTAATAGCACTGGTGTTATCAACATAAATAGGTGTATTTAAGAAAGACAAACCATAATACAGAAGCTGATTTTGGATCCATAGAACTTGTGAACAACAGCTTGATGCAGCAACATATTCAGCCTCAGCTGTTGAAGTTGAAACAGTTGTTTGTTTCTTGCATTGCCATGAAACCAGCCTTGATCCAAAGAATTGACATCCTCCAGAGGTTGATTTTCTGTCCACATTAGCTCCACCATAGTCACTATCAGAATATGCCACCAAATCAAAAGGTGAATCTTTAGGATATCAAAGTCCCAATTTTGGTTGGCCTTTGAGGTATCTAAAGATCCTCTTCACAGCAAACAAGTGTGACATCTTCGGACTGCATTGAAATATGGCACAAACACACACAACAAACATTATATCAGGTCTAGAAGCAGTTAAATACATTAATGAACCTATCATTGACCTATATAGATGTATGTCTACATCCTCCCCCTCAGAGTCTGCTCCCAACTGTTTGTGTGTTTCCATAGGAGTGCTTGCCAGTTTCACATCTTGATAGCCAAACTTGTCCAATATGTATTTGACATACTTAGATTGGCTTAGAAAGATACCAGAGGGCTTCTGTTTCACTTGTAATCCCAAGAAAAATGTGAGTTCACCAATGGAACTCATCTGAAATCTTTTGTGCATAATGACTTCAAATTCTTTGCACAGGCTGTCATCAGTGGATCCAAAGATTATATCATCAACATATATTTGCACAAGCAAAATCTCTATTTTAACAATCTTAGTAAACAATGTTTTGTCAATTGTGCCTCTCTTAAAACCATTCTCAAGAAGGTAGGACGATAATGTCTCATACCAAGCTCTAGGAGCTTGATGTAGTCCATATAGAGCTTTATCCAACCTATATACCCTGCCAGGGTACTTTGAGTCTTCAAAGCCAGGGGATTGACACACATATACCTCCTCATCAATAGTTCCATAGAGAAATGCAGACTTGACATCCATTTGATACACCTTAAATCCTTTGAAGCTTGCAAAGTCAAGAAATAGTCTAATGGCTTCAATCCTTGCAACAGGTGCAAAGACATCATCATAGTCTATTCCTTCCTCTTGTGTATAGCCCTGTGCAACCAGTCTAGCCTTGTTCTTGATTACAATTCCTCTCTCATCCTTCTTGTTTCTGAACACCCACTTGGTGCCAATTGCTCTTTTGCCTCTTGGAAGCTCAACCAACTTCCAAACTTGCTGAATTTGAAATTATAAGAGCTCCTCTTGCATTGCTTCCACCCATGAAGGGTCTTTCAAAGCTTCAACTGCTTTCTTTGGTTCTATTTGAGATAGAAAGCAGGCATTCACATCAAATTGGGCAAGATCCACACCACTGTTTTCATTTTGCAGCATGTTCCTTGTTATGATAGGAGTGGTTGGATCACCAATTATTTGTGATATTGGATGATTCTTGTGAACTCTTGATGTAGGAATGTTTTCTTCAGTCGGTTCATTCCCTAGATTAGACAGATCAAACTCACATTCACTTGAATTTTCAGCAGTATCACACACTTGATCAGCAACTGTTTGGGGTGCAACTTTAGTGTGTTGTTGAGGATCATGAGATTCCATGTCCTTTGAAGATTCAGCATCAATCAATGGATCAACAGCATTGGAGAACTCTTGTTGAAGCATAGGAATCACAACAAAGTCTTCAGTAACTTTGTTTGAACCAACAGTTGTTGGTTTTGAGCTAACAGTTTCAAAACTGTTTGAACTGTTGGAGACTGTTTGTTGATTTTCACCAACAGTTGTCGAGGTACCTGCAGCTGTTTCAGTAGAATACTCAAAAGAAAGAGATTTAGACAATGCATCAATATCAAATAACCAATCAGGCCTATTACCTGCAATATTGATCCTATTCTCATTGAAAGAGACATTCATACTTTCTTCTATGATTCTAGTGACATTGTTAAATACTCTATAAGTTTTACTTTGAGTGGAGTATCCTACAAAGAAACCTTCTTCAGCCTTACTCTCAAACTTTCCTAATTGTGATTTGGTATTAAGGATAGTGCAAGGACAACCAAATGGTTTGAAGAAGTTGATTAAAGGTTTTCTCTTGAGGAACAACTCATAAGGAGTTTTTCCTTTGGACTTGACTACTTGTACTCTATTCTGAACATAGCAGGAAGTGTTCACTGCTTCTGCCCAGAATGTCATTGGAAGCCTAGAATCAGCTAACATGGATCTAGCAGCCTCTATAAAAGTCCTATTCCTTCTCTCAGCAACTCCATTCTGTTGGGGAGTCCTAGGGATACTAAACTGTCTTTCAATACCTTTACTTTCACAAAAACTGTTTAGCTCATAGTTCTTAAATTCAGAACCATTGTCAGATCTAATGAGTTTCACCTTCAAATCAGATTGATTCTCAATTCTAAGAATAAGAGACTTAACTAACTCAGCAGTTTCATCTTTAGTTCTAAGAAATTGAACCCATGTAAATCTGGTGAAATCATCAACTACAACTAAACAGTAGGCTTTCTTACCTATGTTGAACACAGATGTTGGACCAAAAAGATCCATATGCAAAAGTTGTAAAGGTGCAGCAATGGAAGAAACTTCTTTGGTCTTATAAGAAGTTTTGTGTTGCTTGCCTTTGAGACAAGCCACACAATGATCATCACATGAGAATTCTTTTTGGGGCAAACCTCTTACCAAACTGTTTTTAGCTAACAAGTTCATGGTTTTAAAGTTCATGTGACACATCCTTCTATGCCAAATGGCAGACTCATCATGAGATGCCTTTGAGAGTAAACAACTTAACACATTCTGTTTAGCAATCTTCTGTGTATCTAGACAGTATACATTATCCTTTCTAGGTGTTCTCAAAAGAGCATCCTTCTCATTAAGTTCAAAATCTTTTGATAGGATAATGCATTCTGAATCTGTAAACAAAACTTTGTTTCCATTGTCACAGATTTGAGATACACTTAACAGATTGTACTTAAGTTGTTCAACAAAGAAAACATCATTAAATGTAAGTGTACCTGCCTCAACAGCTCATTTACCTGTGATTTTTCCTCCCTTAGCATTTCCTACAAATGCTACAAATCCACCATTGATGCTTCTGAAATCCTTCAAACAATGTGGATTTCAAGTCATGTGCCTTGAGCATCCACTATCCACATGCCAGATAGATCCATGATTGGCCCTATGAATGCTCTGCACAAATAAACTCAGTTAGTAGCAGGAAGTACCCAGGCCATGCAGGTCTTAGGTACACCATTCAAGTCATAATACTTAAACAGAGTTTGGTTCTTTTTTATTTCATTTAAATTAGATTTCTCTAATTTGTGTGATGAATACTTTGTAAGAACATGTGGTTCCCAACTGTTGTGATTAACAGTTGAGACCTTTGAACAAACAGTTGTTGTAGATGGTAAAACAGTTGAGTCATGTGACTTATTTTGTTTTGCAATTTGAGTACCAGTTTTACCCTCTTCAGAAACTGTTTGTTTCTGCAGTTTCACCCAAGCCAGACCAACAGTTTTTGGTTTTGATAAAACAGTTGTGGAACTGTTAGTTGGTTTGGATGTAACAGTTGTAGAACTGTTAGCCTGTTTTGGCTTAGCAGTTTTAGAACTGTTAATCTGCTTTGACTTAACAGTTTTAGAACTGTTATTTTGCCGGATCGGATATAGATTATATCAAATAACAAAAACTAACTTTCTGATTTGTTATGATTGTATGGAGGTGGGGTCTGCTTATATCCTAAACCAGTTTTCACCTTGTCTCTGATTTGTGATTGTAACAAGGTTTCAAGTTTAAGATTTGTTGCCTTGAACATGCTCAAATCAATATCAACACCCTCCAACTTCTTGGTTAACTCATCAACCTTACTTTCCTTCTCATTTAGCTTCTTTTTCAGACTATCAATCTCCTCTTGAAGATGCTCTTTTTCCCACTTATGATATTTTCTATCATAATCCATTTGCAGTTCATTGTCTTGATAATCTTTTATTTTCTTTTCAAAGCTTTCAATGACTTCACTTGATTCATATCTCCTCTCCTCCATTTTGCTTAGAGCAGCACATATTTTCTTATTGTGCTCTCTAAACCTTTTAACAATAGCTCTACATTCACCAGGACATAGTTTAGAAGATACCTGAATGTCTTCAGATTCTGGTGAATCCAACTTGATGGAGGAGTCAGTCAATGCCATCAAAGCTTTGTTGTTTGTAGCCTCCTCTACTTGATCACTCCAATCAAACCCATGGCCTTCTTGTGAGACCAATGCTGAGGAGGTTTGATTCTGAGTTGGCCTCTGACCTTGATTCTGGACTTGTCCACCAGATCTGCACTCTCTTGCAAAGTGGCCAAGCTGTTGACACTTGAAGCATCTCACATTTGACTTGTCAAATCCAGCCTTGCCATCAGCTCTGAAATTCATGTTTTTCCTTCCAGTCCTTTTGATGAACCTCTTGGCTCTAACAGTAAGCATGGTCATCTGCCATTTGAGATCCATCTCCTCAAGATCATCAGGGTGCACTTGTTCAAGATCCTCATTGGTGAGGGTTGAATGTGCATGGCTGGCAAGAAAAGCTTCAAGCATAGCATCTGGAGTGTTCACATCTAGTCCAACAGCAGAACTAGTACCTGCACAGCCATCAAAAGAGTTAGTTAATGAATGGTTTGATTCCATACCTGAGGATGACAGGAGAGCAGCATTGTGGCTAGGGACAACAGTTTTTCTTTTTCCCTCTATCTCTCCCTCAAACACTATCAAACTATTATAGAGGTCATCTAACTCTATGTCTTCAAGGGAATCCTTAGTCCTCCATTGTGCAGCAAACACAGTCCATTCATCACCTAGAGACCTAAGAAACTTTCTATTTATCTCATTTTGATCAAGCCTAACCTTAGCACTCTCTAGTTGGCTTACCAGCTTGTAAAACCTATCAAAGATTTGGGTGATGCTCTAATTCTTTCCACTGGTGAAATTCTCATAGGCTTGTTTAAGGAGATCTCTTTGGTTTCTCTTAGAGCTAGCATTCCCAGCAAACCTCTTTTCCAGAGCATTCCAAAGTTCATGAGCATCATCAAATTTCTTGAATTGATGTTGATACTCATTGGGAATTGCAATCTGGAGGATGCTGAGAGCTTTCATCTCAATCATTCTCTCCTTCTTTTCACCATCTGTTTTTGGTGGTGGCTTTTTCTTTGGTTTTCCAGTCTCATCTAGATCAACAGGGGCAGTGGGAACAGTTTCAATGATTTCCCAAACAGCATAGTCCATTAATTGGACATGCTGCTTGATTCTCAGTTTCCACATCTCAAAATCAGTTGGTTTGAGCATGGGAACACGAATGTTTGACCCAGAGCCATTGTTATCCGAAGATCCACCAGAATCCATTGAAACAAAGTAATTTGAAAACAGTTTTAAAGAACAAAGCAAGATTGAAGCAAAACCTTCAACTGGTGATCAAAGGAACCTTAATGATAAGGCTCTGTACCACTTGTCAGGATCGGATATAGATTATATCAAATAACAAGAACTAACTTTTGAATAACAAATCAGAGTTGAATAAAAGTTAATCTTTAACTATGATCACAATCAACTAAGAAGTTGCGGAATCACACTTAATTGATTAAAGAAGGTTTTGAACACAAAGCAATTCAATCAAACAGTAGTTTATTGATTAACCAGAATGATTACAATAGCAAACTTCACCCCCAATCTAACTTATTATGTTAGACAAAGAACACAGATTGTTCTTGGGTTTCAAAGAGAAACTTAGAGGCTTAGCACTATTCTGAAAGCAAATTACAACTTGAAGAATGCATGCAAAAACTTAAACAATGAGTACGTACTTATTATAAATTCTAATTTAGCATTTATATACTCCTTGATCTTCCTTGATTTGTTGACAGTTAGGTAATCTTCTATCTTCTGAGATAATCTTGATGATCTTCCAAATATTTCGAGATATCTTCAAAGATAGAGTTTTCCATATTTAGCTCAACCGAAACTGTTTATTGGATGCAACAGTTGTGGTTCTTCTAACAGTCTTCGGCTTCAAGGTCTTCAAACAGTTGTAGAAGTTTGAACTAACAGTTCTGAACTTTGTACTAACAGTTGTAATGCCCACAATAACTGTTATTCACAACTGTTTTCATATTTTCATCTAACAGTTCTAAACTGTTTCTTCAACAATTCTTCTAACAGTTTCGAACTGTCTTCCCAACATCCATTAACAGTCTTAACAGTTTTGATTTTTACATGTATAACAGTTTCAATGACTTAGTCAATTTCCCAACAGAGTTACAAATTTGTTTCATATACTCATTTCCCAGTCAAAAACCTTCCGTCTGGTGTCAATCTTCCATAACCACTTGCATTCTGCCACTCCCCAAACTCAGACACATAGCCGTCCTTGTTTGTTGACAGAGCATATATCCTAGGAAATGCCAGTTTAAGCGTTTTGCCGTCAACCCATGGATCATGCCAGAACCTGGTGAGAAGGCCATTGCCTATCTTGATCTGCATGTTATCATTTAGTATACCTAGTAATTCAGTGTTTGACCCACATGGATTGACAATGTTCCTCCATGTTTGCGACATATCATTCCGAGTGCCATCTTTCCAAAATAGTGACCGATTACAATATCCATACTTGGCTTGGATACACTTCTTCCACTCATAACTACTATTCTGGCCATACCGCCACCTCTACTTGGCCAGAAGGGCTACATTCTTTAACTTCAGATCGCCCAGGCCCAAGCCACCTGCTTTTTTGGCTTTGTAAGTTGATCCTATGCCACCACGTTAACACCCTTCCTTTTCTCACTTCCTCCCCAAAAGAAGGGCCTCCGGATGGAATCCAATTCCTTGATTACCCCCACAGGTATTTTAAACAAGGACATGAAATAGGTAGGGAGGCTATTAAATAGCGATTTGATCAAAACCGTCCTTCCTGCCTTCGACAAGAGTTTCGACATCCATCCTTCCAGCCTCTCTCTAACCCTAGATATCACGGGTTCCCAAAAGACTAATGATTTGGCGTTTCCCCCAACAGGTTTCCTAGGTAACTGAAAGGGATCGTACCACAATTGCAACCCACTAGATTCCATATCTCTACAGCTCCTCCCTGCTGATGCTTACTCCGTAAAGCACACTCTTAGACAGATTAATTTTTAGACTTGACATGATTTGAAAGATACGTAGCACCTTCTCATGTTGATCAGCTCACCAGCGTCTGCCTTACAGAAGAGAATTGTGTTATCCACAAACTGAATGTGGGTCAGCTTGTAGCTTGGCGAGCCACTGACCAAAACTGAGACATTCGACGAACAAATGCATTTCTTTACCCACCTTGCCCAGTTTGGTCCAAAATTCACTTCCTTCATGACGTCAAAGATATAATCCCACTCGATCGAGTCATAGGATTTTTCAAAATTAATTTGAATATTACTCCTTTCTTCTTCTGTGATTTGAGAGAGTGCACGGCCTCATTAGTAATTAAGGCACAATCCAAGATTTGCTTTCCTTTGACAAAAGCGAATTGGGATTCCCCAATCACCTCACAAATGACCATGCCTAATCTCTTGGCCAATATCTTTGTGATGATCTTATACAGACTACCAACCAAAGAGATCGGCCTGGAATCTTTCAAGGATACTGGGCTAACTTTTTTCGGGATAAGGGCCAGAAAAGAGCAAAAACAAGGTTGGGCATGTCGCCTTCTTTTTCAAAGTCAAGAACAAATTTGAAAATATCATCGCTTATCATGTCCTAGTTGGATTTGAAAAAGCTGATGTTGAAACCATCAGGTCCTGGCGCCTTTTCATTGGCGCTGATCCACACGGCTCTCTTCACCTCCTCCATAGTAAAAGCCGACTCTAAAGCTTCCCTACTTACTTCCATTAGCCTTTTAACTCTTTGGGGGATTGAATGGTTGTGCCACCGGCTGGAGGTTTGACCCATACACCCTTCTTCTTGAAGTGATCCTCAAAGTAATCAGCTACCTTATCCTTCAACTCTTTGGGGGATTGAATGGTTGTGCCACCGAAAAGTAGTTCCGTTATTTTGTTGGATCTATTCCTGGATGAGATAGAGAGATGGAACAGCCTGGAATTGCAATCAACCTTCCTCAACCAGCATAACCTTGACTTTTGCTTATCCTGATCAAAGGATTTTTGCCTCAAGGACCATAGTTCGTCTTGTTTGGATCTCATTGTTCTCCACAGCTCACTATTTTGAGGGTCACCCTCTCGTTCCTCCTCCAATTCCGCAATATCCTTTTGAGTGTCCGCAATTTTCTTTGAAAGGGTATGCTTGGAAAACCTTAAGTTCTTCTTGATCGAGTATTTGAGTCTTCGAAGTTTTAGCGCCACGCAAGGACCCTTTATTTCTTTCCACTCTTTATGTATGAGATCTTTAAAATCCTAGTCTTCGTTCCACCAGTTAAAGACCTTGGAAGGGATCTGACCCCAATCGGCTTTGGACCACCCTAAAGCAACAACTTTATGGTCCGATATTACATCCTTCTGGATCGATTGTTGCACTTTGGGAAAAAGTTCGATTACTTCGGTGTCCACCAAGAAGCGATCTAAATGACTCTGGATGAGGTTTTCCTGATTGTTCGATCGTGTGTAGCTCCCGCCCAACATCGGCATGTTTATTAATTGCATATTGTTTATGAAGGAGTTAAAATTATTCATACCATTCTTATTCCATCCGATGGATGACCTCTCTTCCGGACAGCTCACTTCCTTCCATTATTATTATTATTATTATTATTATTATTATTATTATTATTATTATTATTATTATTATTTATTGATGGTGGTGTTATCACAACAACTAAAATAAGCTACATTTAATTAGTTTTGTACTGTTTTAATCAAAACTTGCATTTGAGATAAAGTGACAACCTAAATGGCTAAATCGATTATTTGTTTATACATTACCATAAGAAATTTTATTCTTCGTTATTTATGTAATTAATGTACTTTTCAAAATCATATTTTCACTTATTAATTTTAACATATAATATTTGATGTAACATGAAAATATGGTTATATACGTGACCATTTTACTTTTATCTTTATTTTGGTTTCATTAATCCAAAAATGAAGTTATATAAATAGAAATTAAACTCACGTGCCATAAAAACATACAAATAAATTTTTACCGAGGAGCTAGGTGAGTTTGAGTAACTTGAAAATCTTCTAATAAATATTGATATGGTGATAGATAAAGTTGTCAGGTGTAGTTGGGAGTATCAAATGATGGTTATTATTTGGTAAAAAAGAGTAGGGAGATAATAGATGTGGTGTGGTTAAAAGGAAAAGGCCCATCGGTGGAGACTTGGTGGATAAATTAACTCCTAGGAAATTAGTAAACATCATACGGCGAGTTAGATTAGGTAGAATTCCAGTTTGATCGGTACTAGACAGACGACAGACTGGAGATAAATCTACATTTGTGTTTATGCGCTGTATATATGAAGAAGAGGTGTAATATATCAATTGACCATGCGTTGTCAAAATGGAGAAAGGTGCAAGAATTACAAATTCGAACGTTCAGATGGTGGTCAAAAGAAGTTTCGGTAACAGATTATATCACAAAAAATCAAGTATTCAAGATTATTGGGAAGCAAATATTTGAAACGTTTTTGGTCTTATCGAAATCAAGTAGAATTTAATCAAACTAGAAGTCTTGGTGAAAAGTTTCTGAGTTTCAAGTAAGAAGCTTTAACTAGATTTCTTAAACATGCAACCGACGAAGATTATAGATCGAGATTGCTGGTTGATTTTTATTAGGAGATTTGTTTAATTTCCATTCGTATGAAGGTTAGAGAAGTCCCATCATAACTTTCAAATCATTAAGATCAATACAAAACATGTGATTTTTAAAACGGTAGTAATGTTATAATTATCGTTCAAACCTATCTATCCCTTAGGTTATTTAATTCTCTATTTATTATTAAAATTAATTAATACTTGATTAACGACATGCGGCCGATTAAAACCAACGTTTTTTTATATTATTGTTGAAGAGATAATCACTCCATCTCAATAATGAAACATATCTATTAAAATACATAGGATTTGATGTTAATAAAATCATACATTTAGCTAGACTTAGAATGTTTTCAAACACGTGTTGTTTGAAACAGACTTGAAAGTATAAAATATCAGCTGAGGATCATGTTAGTATACTGAGTATCAGCTGAAGGAACATCATGTGAGGTCAACCGAGAAGAAAAGAGAAGTGTAGAAGACCATCAGCTGAGTAATTACAACCATTAGCTGATGGATAACTCTCATAAGCTGAGCCTTAAATTTGATTAGTTGAGGTCATCCTATCAGCTAAGTAAACTTTACCTCACTTAGTTTATTTCCCATAAGCTTGTCACTCTGAATGATTAGCTAAGCATTATTGATCAACCGATCATCTAGGTTGATCAGCTTACACCTCACCTTACTCTAATATTTGATCAACGTTTTATGATCAGCTGGTTTTGATCAACTGGTCATTCCTCCCTTAGGCTGAGCAAACTTAGAGTTGTAGTTTAGTACTTTTTCATCAGCTCAGTCGCAAAAAAGTTATATCAGCTCAGTGTTTACTTTGTTTTTGTTCTTAACCTTAAATGCAGGATATGTGTTGTTCTATTATGTCATCTGACTTTGTAAAAGTATAAGCACATTTTGAATCAACTCTAAGACAAAAAGGATCGATCTTATCCTCCAAAAAAAAGAGAAAGATAATTTAGAAGAAGAAGATCTCAAATATTTGTTTCAACAACTAAGTATGGCTGAAAACTCTATAATTAGTAAAGTCAAATATGAAGAAAGCATGGTACAAGCATGAGAAAAGAAAGTTAAACTTCCAAAGCAAAATATATAGGTTTTAATAGTATAATATTGTGAGTAGGATATATTTTCGCAGGAAAGTACAATCACTTTATACAATCCTTGTTTAAAGTGGTTAAACTTTTCACCTACTAACTTTTCAATTATAATGTTATTATCCTTAGTCATTTTTGTCTCCTGTGTCCTTTCTACAACAGGACACCAAAAGTCTATACATACCATTGCATGGTTATTGCAAACTATCTTATTTGTTGAGAATATTCAAAACTTTAAAGTATAGTTTCAGAAGCAATATCAAGTTTTTAAGCAAAATAACAAACTTTTAGAGATAACAATACTCGTGAAGAATTAAACTTGTTAATGTGTTGAACTTTCTTTACATTAGTTGTTTAGAAATAGCTTCGTATGTGTTAAACTATTTGTTGCCACATTTTATTGAACTTAGAATTTCCGTTTCTAGTTAATGTAATTCTTGATTTATATCAATAATAATAATAATATAAAAGTATAATCGCGTGCCTTTAAATTTTAAAAGTTAAAGTATGTATTCAACCACCAATTCTACAAACATTTATTATTGTAATATTCATTCGGAACTAACAATTATTACGTTATATTAATATAAACTAAATTGATGCTACATATATCCGTTATTTGGAATAGTTGGTTCTAATATGTCTCTCTCTCTCTCTCTCTCTCTCTCTCTCTATATATATATATATATATATATATATATATATATATATATATATATATATATATATATATATATATATATATATATATATATATATATATATATATATATATATATATTAGTTTATTATCCGTGCTTTGCTAGGCGGGTGATAGTTTATTTACCGTTTTTTAAGTTCTCAATTATGGTTCATAAATTTTTAATAATCTATATAGCATTGATAATCTTAAAGTTTTGATGATAAATAACTTTTATTCGTAATTAATGAGTTGTTTATGAAAAGGTAGTAGATGCTTTGTATATTGTTTAAAGGATAATGACCGAGCAAAATTTCGATACTAAAATTAGGTGATAATGTATGATTTTTGAATTTAAGTAGTTTTGTTTATGAAAAGTCGATGGAAATTTTTGTAAGTTAAATTTTTGATGTATAAAATATAATTGTTTTTAAACATGTTTTAGGTATATAAAATGTTTTTATAAATTAAGGATATATATATATATATATATATATATATATAGAGAGAGAGAGAGAGAGAGAGAGAGAAAGAGAAGAGGATTCATACGAGAACCGTTGTTAGTGCGAGAACCGCGAGAACCAATCTCAGCCATTCCTTGAATATGGGAAGTTAAACGGATGGAGAGCGTGAAAGGATAGAGTGTGACAGGGTGCATGTGAGAAATTCATGGGTGGACAATAACATTGAAGGAGGGGGAATTAAACGGCTTAGATTGGCTCTCGCGTTTCTCGCATTAAGAATGGTTATCGCATGAACTTTTTCATATATATATATATATATATATATATATATATATATATATATATATATATATATATATATATATATATATATATATATATATATAGGACGGTTTAAACGAGAACTGTTTTTCGTACGAGAACTGCGAGAACCAATGTTGCGAACGTGCGAACACTTCTTATTGAAGGACACTTCATATATATATATATATATATATATATATATATATATATATATAGGCAAAAGTTCAAACGAGAACTGCGAGAACCAATCTGAGCCGTCAAATTCCCCCTCCTTTAATGTCATTGCCCACCCATGAATTCCTCACATGCATCCTGCCACACTTGATCCCCTCCACACTCTTCATCCATGAACTTCCCATATTCAAGGAACGACTGAGATTGGTTCTCGCAGTTCTCGTACGAAAAACCGTTCTCGTTTGACATTAAAAGAAATGTATGACCAAAAGTTTGACATTATATATATATATATATATATATATATATATAGGGTAAGGTTAAACAAAGAACCTCCCTTAAACAAAGAACCTAAAGAACCTTCCTGATGATGACATGTAGCACATAGTTTAGGGGCAAAAAAGTAAATTAAAAAAAATGAAAAATCGGCGCCATTCAGCCCAACAAAATTCCCCCCAACAAACTTAAAAAAAAACCTACAATTACTTTAAATGATCATAACTCGTTCGTTTTTAACAATTTTAACAAAAAAATTATACCATTAGATTCAGATTTTCGTCATCTTTCAAACAAGACCGGACTTGATATATTTCAGAAACTTTTTTTTTTTTGAAATGCAAAGTTTGCATTTTGAGCTGTGTTCATTCAAACTCAAAATGCAAAATCCGTAGTTTGCATTTTGAGCTGGGTTCATTCAAGACCAAAATGCAAAATCCGTAGTTTGCATTTTGAGCTGGGTAATTCAAGCCTAAATGCAAAATCCGTAGTTTGCATTTTGAGCTGGGTAATTCAAGCCTAAATGCAAAATCTGTAGTTTGCATTTTGAGCTGGGTAATCCAAAATGCAAAAAAAAAAATCATTTTCACATTTTTTTTAGAAAAGTATAGGAAGAGTGATCTTGTTTGAAAGAGGATTAAAAAACTAAAAGAATTGTATAATTTTTTTGATTAAATTCACAAAACTTAAAAAGTTATGGCAATTTAAAGTTTTTGAGGGGTTTTTTTTTTAAATCGTGGGTGTGGGAGAGGGATAATTACATTTTTGCCCTATTCATCCTAAATTAATATATAATAATTACAGTTTTGCCATCAATCAATCATATCCATTGATATTGATAATCCAAAGGTCCAGATTTGTTCTTTAGGTTCTTTGTTTAACACATGGTTCTTTATTGATCCAATTTCTATATATATATATATATATGAGATCTAATGCGAAGAATTTGTTGTTGCGAACGTGCGAACACTTCTTATTGAAGGAAATGTATGACCAAAAGTCAAAGTTTGTACGCTATGAGATGTGTAAATATATTTGTTTTTTTTTAAATAAATTTATATATTTGAGGGCCTATGTGAAATGTGTTTTATTTATGAAAAATGTGATAAATAATTTCAGTCAACGATTGTTTTTTGATCTTTTGGTTCACATTAATCATATATAATATTTTTATTTAATTCAAAAGGATAAATTAGTAAATAATAATATTTTTTCTCTCTTCTCTAACTAATGTTCCTCTGCAATTAAATTTTTTTCAACATTAATTTGTTTCTTTTTTTATAATTTTCTAAATCAAATATTTTTTTGGAGACATTCCTTCATATATTCAAGTGAATCTTAATATCCTAGTAGGTTTTTTTATCTTTTATTACTAAAAATTATAATTAGTAATTATGTTCAACCATGAATTTATACTTTTGTTCAGCAATGAACAACCTAAATATAATAAATAGGACCTGAGTGTACTAATAAACAATTATCTAAACATCCAAAATACACAAAAAAAGGTTCTATTCACAAATAAACAAAACATCATCATTAAGCAAACGAATACCATAAGAATTCAAACAAACCTATATTTTATGAAAAAGAACATTTGTTCAATAATGAATATAAATAAAACAAACTTTGTATTCCTAAAAAGAAATTAAACTCAAAAAATTCTATAATAAACAATAATAAGATATCATAATGAACAAACACTAAGATAAAAACACAATAAATATTTAAAAGTTGTTGTATCAGAGAAACAAATACAAATATCAACATAAAAAATGAACTCTAAAAAGCTAAATATCATATTTAGGTTCCCTAATGAACAAAATGCGTGTAAACATAACGTATTTGCTCACATGAATTCTAGAAAGAATAAGAAAAACCCTTCTATAAGAAAGAAAAACACCGTCCAAAGTTGGTAATCATGTCTAAAAGATAAAACATCCAAAATATTGAACATTGTTGAAAGAAAAGATGATGACATGCTTCTTGTTCCTCAGACAGCGGCAACGATGAAACCTTATGTGTTAGACGGCGACGGTGATTAAACCCTAAGCGTCAAACAACGACGACGACGAACCCCTATAAAGAAAAGATGAATGTCATGCTTCTTGTGCGTGAGACGGGGGCGAGGATGAAACCCTATGCGTCAAAAGGTGGAGGCGATTAAACCCTAAGCGTCGTACGACAGTTGTAGCAATGAAACCCAAGGCGTTAGTTGATGAAACCGAAGGCGTGGATTATGGTATGTATTACTCACTATTTAGAGTGTATCGCTTCATGGAAAATTCATATGCATCCTCTAGGAAAGAAAAAATTATGGATTTGAATATCAATCAAATCATATGCAAATTAAAGGAGGTTAGGAAAAAATCTGCATAAAAATAGTAGATAGGATGAATATTTGAAAAAAGTCAAATTTGAAAGGTAGAGAAAGGAGATATTATAGGGATTGCATCCAATCAATTTTTAATCATTTTTCTCTCCTAATATACTTTACCTTTTTATTTATTTAAAATATATTCTTCCACTAACACACTCTCTTACACAAACACAATTATCCACCCACATTAATATTATTTTCAAATTCATACTAACTTCTCTATCCTTATTTCGTAAATATAACTCTTTTTAATTTTTTAATATTTTTTAGAATTTATTTTTTGTATTAATAAAATAGTTCATACAAATATAAGAAAAATTGAAGAAAAAACGGACATATTGCTGAAATTTTTTTGTGACATTGAATTACGCATTATATCCTTGAAACGACATGTTGCAAAACATAAACTAGTTACCGTCGCAGCATTGCGCGGGTACACTGCTAGTGTGTGTGTGTGTGTGTATATATATATATATATATATATTGTAAGGTTATATATAATCTCACCCTAAAACATAGTCCATACAATCAAAATTTCAGCAAATTATTTTAAATGAATAAATAGGATCTCGTAGTTAGAAATTGGAGTTCACACGCCTCCCTCAAGAATTCGCCAACTTCCTTTTTACTTTTGTTACCTCTTAAATCTTTAAATTGACATAATTATTTCAATTTTGAGAATTTGAGAAAATTCAACTATACCAATGTACTCATTTTTTAATCATCTTTCAATCAAGATAACTTTTCCCATATGAAAAGTTGTGTATGTGTGTGTGTGTGTGATTAGACTAGATCCTAACCTTACGGTTTTAGAGGTGTTAATCTTCAAGTTTCCGCCTTTGTGAGGATTAACCGGATTATCTTTGTGTCGGTTCAAACCTATGGAGTTTGAATCAGGATGACACGGGGAGTTGATTAAAACCCCTTAGTAGTATCAGAGCTTCGGCTCGTTTAATCAAAATATATATTGTTCTTTGATATATTGTTTTGTTCTTATTATATATATATATATATATATATATCTTGAATCAATCTTTAATGTTTAAACAAGTTTTTGTTTTAACATTAAAGTATTAAAGTTTTAATTTTGATTAGAAGATTAAACCAGTTGGGTTTAAGCGGCTGAGATTTAAAAACTTTAAAAGGTTTAAAATTTGTTTATATGTGTATACATATATCGAATTTAATCATATGAATATTAACAAGTTTTGTTAATATTAGCTTTAAAGTTTTAATTAAAACAAGTTTGGTTTTTGATTAAACGTTCAAACTTCAAAAGATAAATATCCTAATTTATTAACAAGTTGTGTTGATATAATTTATATTTTTAAAGTTTTAATCAAAACAAGTTTTGGTTTTGATTAAAGGTATAAACTTTAAAGTTTATAAATTTTATAATTTTTAACTAATTTGATATATATGTGTGTGTGTGTATGTGTTATTCGGAATTCCGGGGTGACTGGAAACCATCTCCGGCAGCCAAGTGCCGGTGGCCGAGTGGTGAAGAAGGACCAACGAAAGCATCCTGCTGGCTGCGGCCCAAGTACAATACACCGGGCAATTGGGGCATTTGGTTTAAAACACTCTTACTATAATAGTTATTATACTAATAGTTTATAATTGATTAAAAAGGTGACAAAAACATATTCCGTCTTCTCGTCTCAATTAATAGTTTAATTACTCAAGGGGTATCAATATAGAATAATAGATCAAGTTGCGTGTATGGTACTCGCTTTATAGTTTATATATTAATTCGTGGTTGCTTATTTATATAGTTATAAAAATGTTGAAGAATGAGCTTGACTTGTATACTAGACACATTAGTATCATTAAGTAGCATTTGCTGTTTATACATGTCACTTCCAAGTGCTAGACTTAAACAAGTCAGCATTAATCCTTGTTGTGGTTGAATATGTAGGTTATAGATTTGCCAACAAATACCCGTGGTTGTGTTTTTTCTTTTCTATTTTTATTATGGTTTTGGGGAGGCCTGCGTGCCACTTACAACTCCTTTCACAATGTAAATGTAATAGAATAGATTTTATGTATATTGTAAGCAAAGACGAAGTTTTTCAAGACAGAGTCATTCAAGATGGAGGAACAAGACGGACGATGCTCGAGTCAAGACCGGAGGTGTCAAGGCCTGTGGGAGCAAGGAGATGAGACACAACATCAACCCACGGGATCAAGCTTGATTAGGTTGTATTTAGCTGACCCCTTAGGACAAAGTTGGCAAAACTATAACAAACTTATTTTAACTGCATGGTTGTGCTTTATATTTATAGATTATATGCAACAATAAATTTAAAGTAGAGACTAATAATAGATATTATTAATCAGCACTAAAACCACGGTTTATGATAAAAATAGGTATATGACAACGGTTTTATAAAATTAAATATTTTATGTTTGTCGTATCAACATTTTAAAAGGTATTTAAAATGATTTTATCATAAGACGTATTGTGTACCTAGTTCGAAGGTATACTAGTTATATAGATTTTAAAACAGTTAGTTTTAAAATGGTTTTACAAAACTGGAATTAACTTTTTCATAAACATAGATAAATCCCACTAAATCTTATGTCAGTAGTGCTACCCCTCTAATTGTATACCTATCCTGCTACCGGTACCTCTGGTGTGTTGTCGTGCCCAAACCGTGCACACTGGGGTTCAAACGGATGTGCAGAGGGGGTGAGAGACTTTGCGAATCCCAGATATGACAGGCCTGAGTTCACCCTCTATTAGGTGTTGCGGTCTACTTTGGTAATTCCCTGATGTGGCGGGCCCAAAATGCACTTAGAGTAGAGATAAACATGTTTAGATAATTATTGTCTAAAACTCTAAGAAGTCTAGGATTCGTGTCGGTTAGATACAATTGATAAAGGAAACTACATACCAGAAATTACACGAGGTCGGTGTTTTCATGCCTAAACCGTGTACCAGCACGTGTGAAATATGGATCCTAGGGCTAATACTTATCATTTAAGGGTTTTTATCGATATGTATTAAAAAATTCTATGGTGTGTTACTAATTGAACCATATCATATTTGTAGTTGGCAAAAGTATCCAACACTAACAACCTCTCACTCTGTTTCATCCATGAGAAGGATAAGCTCACCGAACCTAACTTCCTCAACTGGGAGCGCAATCTCCGGAGTGTGCTCAGGCATGAGAGGAAGTGGTACGTCTTAGAGGAGCCGATGGGAATTTCCCCTGCAAGTAATGCAAGCACTGAAGTAAGGGAGGCTTATCAGAAGCGTGTCAATGAAGCGTTAATTGTAAGCTGCCTCATGCTTGCAACGATGAGTGACATGATCCACCAGTTGAGGGATATGTTCCACGAGAAAGCTCTCACTACGCTTTATGACGCCACGAGAGATCTAAACACTTGCAAGATGGCTAAGGGGAGTTCGATAAGTGTCCACGTCATGAAAATGAATGGGCATATGGACCAACTTGAAAGATTAGGAAACCCAGTCCCGTTGCAGCTAGCAACAGATATGATACTCAAATCATTGTAGGATGACTATAAGCCTTTCATAGTCAACTATAACATAAACAACATGGATAAATCCATAGATGAGCTTCATTCGATACTCATGACAGGTAAGTTGAATATCGGGACTAAGTCCAACGATGTTCTCATGATGGATAACTGAAGTGGAAAGGAGAGGAAAGGGCACAACGGAAGGAGCAAGGGTAAAACCGAGCCAGGACCAGCTGCACCCAGGGCCAAGGGAAATGGCAAGGGCAAGATATTCAAATCGAACACAGCAAGAACCGAAAATTGGTGCTTTAAGTACGGTGAGGTTGGCCATCCTTCCAAAATAGTGACCGATTACAATATCCATACTTGGCTTGGATACACTTCTTCCACTCATAACTACTATTCTGGCCATACCGCCACCTCTACTTGGCCAGAAGGGCTACATTCTTTAACTTCAGATCGCCCAGGCCCAAGCCACCCTGCTTTTTTGGCTTTGTAAGTTGATCCTATGCCACCACGTTAACACCCTTCCTTTTCTCACTTCCTCCCCAAAAGAAGGGCCTCCGGATGGAATCCAATTCCTTGATTACCCCCACAGGTATTTTAAACAAGGACATGAAATAGGTAGGGTGGCTATTAAATAGCGATTTGATCAAAACCGTCCTTCCTGCCTTCGACAAGAGTTTCGACTTCCATCCTTCCAGCCTCTCTCTAACCCTAGATATCACGGGTTCCCAAAAGACTAATGATTTGGCGTTTCCCCCAACAGGTTGCCTAGGTAACTGAAAGGGATCGTACCACAATTGCAACCCACTAGATTCCATATCTCTACAGCTCCTCCCTGCTGATGCTTACTCCGTAAAGCACACTCTTAGACAGATTAATTTTTAGACTTGACATGATTTGAAAGATACGTAGCACCTTCTCATGTTGATCAGCTCACCAGCGTCTGCCTTACAGAAGAGAATTGTGTTATCCACAAACTGAATGTGGGTCAGCTTGTAGCTTGACTTTCTTCTAATTTCTATGCCTTTAAACAGATTTAGATCATTCCCTCTACACATTAAGACATTTAATCGCTCTGTTGCAATATTGAAAATCAGAGGAGCTAAAGGGTCACCATGCTTCAACCCCCTTTCCATCGAGAATCACATGGTTGGCGAGCCACTGACCAAAACTGAGACATTCGACGAACAAATGCATTTCTTTACCCACCTTGTCCAGTTTGGTCCAAAATTCACTTCCTTCATGACGTCAAAGATATAATCCCACTCGATCGAGTCATAGGATTTTTCAAAATTAATTTGAATATTACTCCTTTCTTCTTCTGTGATTTGAGAGAGTGCACGGCCTCATTAGTAATTAAGGCACAATCCAAGATTTGCTTTCCTTTGACAAAAGCGAATTGGGATTCCCCAATCACCTCACAAATGACCATGCCTAATCTCTTGGCCAATATCTTTGTGATGATCTTATACAGACTACCAACCAAAGAGATCGGCCTGGAATCTTTCAAGGATACTGGGCTAACTTTTTTCGGGATAAGGGCCAGAAAAGAGCAAAAACAAGGTTGGGCATGTCGCCTTCTTTTTCAAAGTCAAGAACAAATTTGAAAATATCATCGCTTATCATGTCCTAGTTGGATTTGAAAAAGCTGATGTTGAAACCATCAGGTCCTGGCGCCTTTTCATTGGCGCTGATCCACACGGCTCTCTTCACCTCCTCCATAGTAAAAGCCGACTCTAAAGCTTCCCTACTTACTTCCATTAGCCTTTTAACTCTTTGGGGGATTGAATGGTTGTGCCACCGGCTGGAGGTTTGACCCATACACCCTTCTTCTTGAAGTGATCCTCAAAGTAATCAGCTACCTTGTCCTTCAACTCTTTGGGGGATTGAATGGTTGTGCCACCGAAAAGTAGTTCCGTTATTTTGTTGGATCTATTCCTGGATGAGAAAGAGAGATGGAACAGCCTGGAATTGCAATCTACCTTCCTCAACCAGCATAACCTTGACTTTTGCTTATCCTGATCAAAGGATTTTTGCCTCAGGGACCATAGTTCATCTTGTTTGGATCTCATCGTTCTCCACAGCTCGCTATTTTGAGGGTCATCCTCTCGTTCCTCCAATTCCGCAATATCCTTTTGAGTGTCCGCAATTTTCTTTGAAAGGGTATGCTTGGAAAACCTTAAGTTCTTCTTGATCGAGTATTTGAGTCTTCGAAGTTTTAGCGCCACGCAAGGACCCTTTATTTCTTTCCACTCTTTATGTATGAGATCTTTAAAATCCTGGTCTTCGTTCCACCAGTTAAAGACCTTGAAAGGGATCTGACCCCAATCGGCTTTGGACCACCCTAAAGCAACAACTTTATGGTCCGATATTACATCCTTCTGGATCGATTGTTGCACTTTGGGAAAAAGTTCGATTACTTCGGTGTCCACCAAGAAGCAATCTAAATGACTCTGGATGAGGTTTTCCTGATTGTTCGATCGTGTGTAGCTCCCGCCCAACATCGGCATGTTTATTAATTGCATATTGTTTATGAAGGAGTTAAAATTATTCATACCATTTTTATTCCATCCGATGGATGACCTCTCTTCCGGACAGCTCACTTCGTTCCATTATTATTATTATTATTATTATTATTATTATTATTATTATTATTATTATTATTATTATTATTATTATTTATTGATGGTGGTGTTATCACAACAACTAAAATAAGCTACATTTAATTAGTTTTGTACTGTTTTAATCAAAACTTGCATTTGAGATAAAGTGACAACCTAAATGGCTAAATCGATTATTTGTTTATACATTACCATAAGAAATTTTATTCTTCGTTATTTATGTAATTAATGTACTTTTCAAAATCATATTTTCACTTATTAATTTTAACATATAATATTTGATGTAACATGAAAATATGGTTATATACGTGACCATTTTACTTTTATCTTTATTTTGGTTTCATTAATCCAAAAATGAAGTTATATAAATAGAAATTAAACTCACGTGCCATAAAAACATACAAATAAATTTTTACTGAGGAGCTAGGTGAGTTTGAGTAACTTGAAAATCTTCTAATAAATATTGCTATGGCGATAGATAAAGCTGTCAGGTGTAGTTGGGAGTATCAAATGATGGTTATTATTTGGTAAAAAAGAGTAGGGAGATAATAGATGTGGTGTGGTTAAAAGGAAAAGGCCCATCGGTGGAGACTTGGTGGATAAATTAACTCCTAGGAAATTAGTAAACATCATACGGCGAGTTAGATTAGGTAGAATTCCAGTTTGATCGGTACTAGACAGACGACAGACTGGAGATAAATCTACATTTGTGTTTATGCGCTGTATATATGAAGAAGAGGTGTAATATATCAATTGACCATGCGTTGTCAAAATGGAGAAAGGTGCAAGAATTACAAATTCGAACGTTCAGATGGTGGTCAAAAGAAGTTTCGGTAACAGATTATATCACAAAAAATCAAGTATTCAAGATTATTGGGAAGCAAATATTTGAAACGTTTTTGGTCTTATCGAAATCAAGTAGAATTTAATCAAACTAGAAGTCTTGGTGAAAAGTTTCTGAGTTTCAAGTAAGAAGCTTTAACTAGATTTCTTAAACATGCAACCGACGAAGATTATAGATCGAGATTGCTGGTTGATTTTTATTAGGAGATTTGTTTAATTTCCATTCGTATGAAGGTTAGAGAAGTCCCATCATGACTTTAAAATCATTAAGATCAATACAAAACATGTGATTTTTAAAACGTTAGTAATGTTATAATTATCGTTCAAACCTATTTATCGCTTAGGTTATTTAATTCTCTATTTATTATTAAAATTAATTAATACTTGATTAACGACATGCGGCCGATTAAAACCAACGTTTTTTTATATTATTGTTGGAGAGATAATCACTCCATCTCAATAATGAAACATATCTATTAAAATACATAGGATTTGATGTTAATAAAATCATACATTTAGCTAGACTTAGAATGTTTTCAAACACGTGTTGTTTGAAACAGACTTGAAAGTATAAAATATCAGCTGAGGATCATGTTAGTATACTGAGTATCAGCTGAAGGAACATCATGTGAGGTCAACCGAGAAGAAAAGAGAAGTGTAGAAGACCATCAGCTGAGTAATTACAACCATTAGCTGATGGATAACTCTCATAAGCTGAGCCTTAAATTTGATTAGTTGAGGTCATCCTATCAGCTAAGTAAACTTTACCTCACTTAGTCTATTTCCCATAAGCTTGTCACTCTGAATGATTAGCTAAGCATTATTGATCAACCGATCATCTAGGTTGATCAGCTTACACCTCACCTTACTCTAATATTTGATCAACGTTTTATGATCAGTTGGTTTTGATCAACTGGTCATTCCTCCCTTAGGCTGAGCAAACTTAGAGTTGTAGTTTAGTACTTTTTCATCAGCTGAGTCGCAAAAAAGTTACATCAGCTCAGTGTTTACTTTGTTTTTGTTCTTAACCTTAAATGCAGGATATGTGTTGTTCTATTATGTCATCTGACTTTGTAAAAGTATAAGCACATTTTGAATCAACTCTAAGACAAAAAGGATCGATCTTATCCTCAAAAAAAAAGAGAAAGATAATTTAGAAGAAGAAGATCTCAAATATTTGTTTCAACAACTAAGTATGGCTGAAAACTCTATAATTAGTAAAGTCAAATATGAAGAAAGCATGGTACAAGCATGAGAAAAGAAAGTTAAACTTCCAAAGCAAAATATATAGGTTTTAATAGTATAATATTGTGAGTAGGATATATTTTCGCAGGAAAGTACAATCACTTTATACAATCCTTGTTTAAAGTGGTTAAACTTTTCGCCTACTAACTTTTCAATTATAATGTTATTACCCTTAATCATTTTTGTCTCCTGTGTCCTTTCTAGAACAGGACACCAAAAGTCTATACATACCATTGCATGGTTATTGCAAACTATCTTATTTGTTGAGAATATTCAAAACTTTAAAGTATAGTTTCAGAAGCAATATCAAGCTTTTAAGCAAAATAACAAACTTTTAGAGATAACAATACTCGTGAAGAATTAAACTTGTTAATGTGTTGAACTTTCTTTACATTAGTTGTTTAGAAATAGCTTAGTATGTGTTAAACTATTTGTTGCCACATTTTATTGAACTTAGAATTTCCGTTTCTAGTTAATGTAATTATTGATTTATATCAATAATAATAATAATATAAAAGTATAATCGCGTGCCTTTAAATTTTAAAAGTTAAAGTATGTATTCAACCACCAATTCTACAAACATTTATTATTGTAATATTCATTCGGAACTAACAATTATTACGTTATATTAATATAAACTAAATTGATGCTACATATATCCGTTATTTGGAATAGTTGCTTCTAATATCTCTCTCTCTCTCTCTCTCTCTCTCTCTCTATATATATATATATATATATATTAGTTTATTATCCGTGCTTTGCTAGGCGGGTGATAGTTTATTTACCGTTTTTTAAGTTCTCAATTATGGTTCATAAATTTTTAATAATCTATATAGCATTGATAATCTTAAAGTTTTGATGATAAATAACTTTTATTCGTAATTAATGAGTTGTTTAAGAAAAGGTAGTAGATGCTTTGTATATTGTTTAAAGGATAATGACCGAGCAAAATTTCGATAATAAAATTACGTGATAATGTATGATTTTTGAATTTAAGTAGTTTTGTTTATGAAAAGTCGATGGAAATTTTTGTAAGTTAAATTTTTGATGTATAAAATATAATTGTTTTTAAACATGTTTTAGGTATATAAAATGTTTTTATAAATTAAGGATATATATATATATATATATATATATATATATATATATATATATATATATATATAGAGAGAGAGAGAGAGAGAGAGAGGAGGATTCATACGAGAACCGTTGTTAGTGCGAGAACCGCGAGAACCAATCTCAGCCATTCCTTGAATATGGGAAGTTAAACGGATGGAGAGCGTGGAAGGATAGAGTGTGACAGGATGCATGTGAAAAATTCATGGGTGGGCAATAACATTGAAGGAGGGGGAATTAAACGGCTTAGATTGGCTCTCGCGTTTCTCGCATTAAGAATGGTTATCGCATGAACTTTTTCATATATATATATATATATATATATATAGGACGGTTTAAACGAGAACTGTTTTTCGTACGAGAACTGCGAGAACCAATGTTGCGAACGTGCGAACACTTCTTATTGAAGGACACTTCATATATATATATATAGGCAAAAGTTCAAACGAGAACTGCGAGAACCAATCTGAGCCGTCAAATTCCCCCTCCTTTAATGTCATTGCCCACCCATGAATTCCTCACATGCATCATGCCACACTTGATCCCCTCCACACTCTTCATCCATGAACTTCCCATATTCAAGGAACGGCTGAGATTGGTTCTCGCAGTTCTCGTACGAAAAACCGTTCTCGTTTGACATTAAAAGAAATGTATGACCAAAAGTTTGACATTATATATATATATATATATATATATATATATATATATATATATATATATATATATATATATATATATATATATATTATATATGAGATCTAATGCGAAGAATTTGTTGTTGCGAACGTGCGAACACTACTTATTGAGGAAATGTATGACCAAAAGTCAAAGTTTGTACGCTATGAGATGTGTAAATATATTTGTTTTTTTTGAAATAAATTTATATATTTGAGGGCCTATGTGAAATGTGTTTTATTTATGAAAAATGTGATAAATAATTTCGGTCAACGATTGTTTTTTGATCTTTTGGTTCACATTAATCATATATAATATTTTTATTTAATTCAAAAGGATAAATTAGTAAATAATAATATTTTCTCTCTCTTCTCTAACTAATGTTCCTCTGCAATTAAATTTTTTTCAACATTAATTTGTTTCTTTTTTTATAATTTCTAAATCAAATATTTTTTTGGAGACATTCCTTCATATATTCAAGTGAATCTTAATATCCTAGTAGGTTTTTTTATCTTTTATTACTAAAAATTATAATTAGTAATTATGTTCAACCATGAATTTATACTTTTGTTCAGCAATGAACAACCTAAATATAATAAATAGGACCTGAGTGTACTAATAAACAATTATCTAAACATCCAAAATACACAAAAAAAGGTTCTATTCACAAATAAACAAAACATCATCATTAAGCAAACGAATACCATAAGAATTCAAACAAACCTATATTTTATGAAAAAGAACATTTGTTCAATAATGAATATAAATAAAACAAACTTTGTATTCCTAAAAAGAAATTAAACTCAAAAAATTCTATAATAAACAATAATAAGATATCATAATGAACAAACACTAAGATAAAAACACAATAAATATTTAAAAGTTGTTGTATCAGAGAAACAAATACAAATATCAACATAAAAAATGAACTCTAAAAAGCTAAATATCATATTTAGGTTCCCTAATGAACAAAATGCGTGTAAACATAACGTATTTGCTCACATGAATTCTAGAAAGAATAAGAAAAACCCTTCTATAAGAAAGAAAAACACCGTCCAAAGTTGGTAATCATGTCTAAAAGATAAAACATCCAAAATATTGAACATTGTTGAAAGAAAAGATGATGACATGCTTCTTGTTCCTCAGACAGCGGCAACGATGAAACCTTATGTGTTAGACGGCGACGGTGATTAAACCCTAAGCGTCAAACAACGACGACGACGAACCCCTATAAAGAAAAGATGAATGTCATGCTTCTTGTGCGTGAGACGGGGGCGAGGATGAAACCCTATGCGTCAAAAGGTGGAGGCGATTAAACCCTAAGCGTCGTACGACAGTTGTAGCAATGAAACCCAAGGCGTTAGTGGATGAAACCGAAGGTGTGGATTATGGTATGTATTACTCACTATTTAGAGTGTATCGCTTCATGGAAAATTCATATGCATCCTCTAGGAAAGAAAAAATTATGGATTTGGATATCAATCAAATCATATGCAAATTAAAGGAGGTTAGGAAAAAATCTGCATAAAAATAGTAGATAGGATGAATATTTGAAAAAAGTCAAATTTGAAAGGTAGAGAAAGGAGATATTATAGGGATTGCATTTAATTAAATATAAATTAATTAAAAAGAATTTTAGTAAAAAGACGCCACCCTATATATCTATACTACTATATAAATCATTTATAACTCTCTCTCCTTCTAACTTTTAAGAACTTCAAAATTATGTCAATCTCTAATCTTCATCCTTATTTTAACTAAATTAATCTCATCCAATCAATTTTTAACCATTTTTCTCTCCTAATATACTTTACCTTTTTATTTATTTAAAATATATTCTTCCACTAACACACTCTCTTACACAAACACAATTATCCACCCACATTAATATTATTTTCAAATTCATACTAACTTCTCTATCCTTATTTCGTAAATATAACTCTTTTTAATTTTTTAATATTTTTTAGAATTTATTTTTTTGTATTAATAAAATAGTTCATACAAATATAAGAAAAATTGAAGAAAAAACGGACATATTGCTGAAATTTTTTTGACACATTGAATTACGCATTATATCCTTGAAACGACATGTTGCAAAACATAAACTAGTTACCGTCGCAGCATTGCGCGGGTACACTGCTAGTGTGTGTGTGTGTATATATATATATATTGTAAGGTTATATATAATCTCACCCTAAAACATAGTCCATACAATCAAAATTTCAGCAAATTATTTTAAATGAATAAATAGGATCTCGTAGTTAGAAATTGGAGTTCACACGCCTCCCTCAAGAATTCGCCAACTTCCTTTTTACTTTTGTTACCTCTTAAATCTTTAAATTGACATAATTATTTCAATTTTGAGAATTTGAGAAAATTCAACTATACCAATGTACTTATTTTTTAATCATCTTTCAATCAAGATAACTTTTCCCATATGAAAAGTTGTGTATGTGTGTGTGTGTGATTAGACTAGATCCTAACCTTACGGTTTTAGAGGTGTTAATCTTCAAGTTTCCGCCTTTGTGAGGATTAACCGGATTATCTTTGTGTCGGTTCAAACTAGTGGAGTTTAAATCAGGATGACACGGGGAGTTGATTAAAACCCCTTAGTAGTATCAGAGCTTCGGCTCGTTTAATCAAAATATATATTGTTCTTTGATATATTGTTTTGTTCTTATTATATATATATATATATATATATATATATATATATATATATATATATATATCTTGAATCAATCTTTAATGTTTAAACAAGTTTTTGTTTTAACATTAAAGTATTAAAGTTTTAATTTTGATTAGAAGATTAAACCAGTTGGGTTTAAGCGGCTGAGATTTAAAAACTTTAAAAGGTTTAAAATTTGTTTATATGTGTATACATATATCGAATTTAATCATATGAATATTAACAAGTTTTGTTAATATTAGCTTTAAAGTTTTAATTAAAACAAGTTTGGTTTTTGATTAAACGTTCAAACTTCAAAAGATAAATATCCTAATTTATTAACAAGTTGTGTTGATATAATTTATATTTTTAAAGTTTTAATCAAAACAAGTTTTGGTTTTGATTAAAGGTATAAACTTTAAAGTTTATAAATTTTATAATTTTTAACTAATTTGATATATATGTGTGTGTGTGTATGTGTTATTCGGAATTCCGGGGTGACTGGAAACCATCTCCGGCAGCCAAGTGCCGGTGGCCGAGTGGTGAAGAAGGACCAACGAAAGCATCCTGCTGGCTGCGGCCCAAGTACAGCGGTCCAGCAACCACGGTTGGCCCAGCAGCCCAGTTGCGGCAACTCTAAGGCCCACGGTCTTGATGTTTTTTGGTCTTGGCCCAGTGTAACATCGGCCTAAACGTGGCAGCCCGGGAGTGTAGCCCAGCCGGATTATGTCGAGGCTGATGGCCCATGGCCCAAGACGTGTTATTAGTCAGGTTTTTATGTTTTGTTCCTAGCCCAATCCAAGATAAAGCCCAAATTGCTTTTAGGAGTTTATGATCCAAAAATATTATTTTAAGTTTGTAGAAACTAATCTTTTGGTTAATTAATTTTTAGAAATAAGAAATATTTTTATTTGGGCTTAAATTATTAAAAAGGTGTTTTGATCTTTTTGGGTCTCCCTACCCAAATACAATACACCGGGCAATTGGGGCATTTCGGCCCAATTAGTGAAAACCGAAAAAATGGTCTTCGGCCCATAGGCGTCTCGTTATTTCAGTTGGATTTTTATAACTCGTAATTCCGAATAATACAAGTATATATATATATATATATATATATATATATATATATATATATATATATATATATATATATATATATATATATATATATATATATATATATATATATATATTACGATTAAGGTTTATGTTAATTAGTTTAGTTAAAATAAGAGTTTATTATATTTTAGCTTAAAGTATAATAAAGTTTTTAATCATAATAGGTGTATTATTGAAGAAAGAAATAAGAACAAGATTTATCAATTAAGTGATTTTGGTTTAAAACACTCTTACTATAATAGTTATTATACTAATAGTTTATAATTGATTAAAAAGGTGACAAAAACATATTCCGTCTTCTCGTCTCAATTAATAGTTTAATTACTCAAGGGGTATCAATATAGAATAATAGATCAAGTTGCGTGTATGGTACTCGCTTTATAGTTTATATATTAATTCGTGGTTGCTTATTTATATAGTTATAAAAATGTTGAAGAATGAGCTTGACTTGTATACTAGACACATTAGTATCATTAAGTAGCATTTGCTGTTTATACATGTCACCTCCAAGTGCTAGACTTAAACAAGTCAGCATTAATCCTTGTTGTGGTTGAATATGTAGGTTATAGATTTGCCAACAAATACCCGTGGTTGTGTTTTTTCTTTTCTATTTTTATTATGGTTTTGGGGAGGCCTGCGTGCCACTTACAACTCCTTTCACAATGTAAATGTAATAGAATAGATTTTATGTATATTGTAAGCAAAGACGAAGTTTTTCAAGACAGAGTCATTCAAGATGGAGGAACAAGACGGACGATGCTCGAGTCAAGACCGGAGATGTCAAGGCCTGTGGGAGCAAGGAGATGAGACACAACATCAACCCACGGGATCAAGCTTGATTAGGTTGTATTTAGCTGACCCCTTAGGACAAAGTTGGCAAAACTATAACAAACTTATTTTAACTGCATGGTTGTGCTTTATATTTATAGATTATATGCAACAATAAATTTAAAGTAGAGACTAATAATAGATATTATTAATCAGCACTAAAACCACGGTTTATGATAAAAATAGGTATATGACAACGGTTTTATAAAATTAAATATTTTAGGTTTGTCGTATCAACATTTTAAAAGGTATTTAAAATGATTTTATCATAAGACGTATTGTGTACCTAGTTCGAAGGTATACTAGTTATATAGATTTTAAAACAGTTAGTTTTAAAATGGTTTTACAAAACTGGAATTAACTTTTTCATAAACATAGATAAATCCCACTAAATCTTATGTCAGTAGTGCTACCCCTCTAATTGTATACCTATCCTGCTACCGGTACCTCTGGTGTGTTGTCGTGCCCAAACCGTGCACACTGGGGTTCAAACGGATGTGCAGAGGGGGTGAGAGACTTTGCGAATCCCAGATATGACAGGCCTGAGTTCACCCTCTATTAGGTGTTGCGGTCTACTTTGGTAATTCCCTGATGTGGCGGGCCCAAAATGCACTTAGAGTAGAGATAAACATGCTTAGATAATTATTGTCTAAAACTCTAAGAAGTCTAGGATTCGTGTCGGTTAGATACAATTGATAAAGGAAACTACATACCAGAAATTACACGAGGTCGGTGTTTTCATGCCTAAACCGTGTACCAGCACGTGTGAAATATGGATCCTAGGGCTAATACTTATCATTTAAGGGTTTTTATCGATATGTATTAAAAAATTCTATGGTGTGTTACTAATTGAACCATATCATATTTGTAGTTGGCAAAAGTATCCAACACTAACAACCTCTCACTCCGTTTCATCCATGAGAAGGATAAGCTCACCGAACCTAACTTCCTCAACTGGGAGCGCAATCTCCGGAGTGTGCTCAGGCATGAGAGGAAGTGGTACGTCTTAGAGGAGCCGATGGGAATTTCCCCTGCAAGTAATGCAAGCACTGAAGTAAGGGAGGCTTATCAGAAGCGTGTCAATGAAGCGTTAATTGTAAGCTGCCTCATGCTTGCAACGATGAGTGACATGATCCACCAGTTGAGGGATATGTTCCACGAGCAAGCTCTCACTGCGCTTTATGACGCCACGAGAGATCTAAACACTTGCAAGATGGCTAAGGGGAGTTCGATAAGTGTCCACGTCATGAAAATGAATGGGCATATGGACCAACTTGAAAGATTAGGAAACCCAGTCCCGTTGCAGCTAGCAACAGATATGATACTCAAATCATTGTAGGATGACTATAAGCCTTTCATAGTCAACTATAACATAAACAACATGGATAAATCCATAGATGAGCTTCATTCGATACTCATGACTGGTGAGTTGAATATCGGGACTAAGTCCAACGATGTTCTCATGATGGATAACTGAAGTGGAAAGGAGAGGAAAGGGCACAACGGAAGGAGCAAGGGTAAAACCGAGCCAGGACCAGCTGCACCCAGGGCCAAGGGAAATGGCAAGGGCAAGATATTCAAATCGAACACAGCAAGAACCGAAAATTGGTGCTTTAAGTACGGTGAGGTTGGCCATCCTTCCAAAATAGTGACCGATTACAATATCCATACTTGGCTTGGATACACTTCTTCCACTCATAACTACTATTCTGGCCATACCGCCACCTCTACTTGGCCAGAAGGGCTACATTCTTTAACTTCAGATCGCCCAGGCCCAAGCCACCCTGCTTTTTTGGCTTTGTAAGTTGATCCTATGCCACCACGTTAACACCCTTCCTTTTCTCACTTCCTCCCCAAAAGAAGGGCCTCCGGATGGAATCCAGATCCTTGATTACCCCCACAGGTATTTTAAACAAGGACATGAAATAGGTAGGGTGGCTATTAAATAGCGATTTGATCAAAACCGTCCTTCCTGCCTTCGACAAGAGTTTCGACTTCCATCCTTCCAGCCTCTCTCTAACCCTAGATATCACGGGTTCCCAAAAGACTAATGATTTGGCGTTTCCCCCAACAGGTTGCCTAGGTAACTGAAAGGGATCGTACCACAATTGCAACCCACTAGATTCCATATCTCTACAGCTCCTCCCTGCTGATGCTTACTCCGTAAAGCACACTCTTAGACAGATTAATTTTTAGACTTGACATGATTTGAAAGATACGTAGCACCTTCTCATGTTGATCAGCTCACCAGCGTCTGCCTTACAGAAGAGAATTGTGTTATCCACAAACTGAATGTGGGTCAGCTTGTAGCTTGACGTTCTTCTAATTTCTATGCCTTTAAACAGATTTAGATCATTCCCTCTACACATTAAGACATTTAATCCCTCTGTTGCAATATTGAAAATCAGAGGAGCTAAAGGGTCACCATGCTTCAACCCCCTTTCCATCGAGAATCACATGGTTGGCGAGCCACTGACCAAAACTGAGACATTCGACGAACAAATGCATTTCTTTACCCACCTTGTCCAGTTTGGTCCAAAATTCACTTCCTTCATGACGTCAAAGATATAATCCCACTCGATCGAGTCATAGGATTTTTCAAAATTAATTTGAATATTACTCCTTTCTTCTTCTGTGATTTGAGAGAGTGCACGGCCTCATTAGTAATTAAGGCACAATCCCAGATTTGCTTTCTTTTGACAAAAGCGAATTGGGATTCCCCAATCACCTCACAAATGACCATGCCTAATCTCTTGGCCAATATCTTTGTGATGATCTTATACAGACTACCAACCAAAAAGATCGGCCTGGAATCTTTCAAGGATACTGGGCTAACTTTTTTCGGGATAAGGGCCAGAAAAGAGCACAAACAAGGTTGGGCATGTCGCCTTCTTTTTCAAAGTCAAGAACAAATTTGAAAATATCATCGCTTATCATGTCCTAGTTGGATTTGAAAAAGCTGATGTTGAAACCATCAGGTCCTGGCGCCTTTTCATTGGCGCTGATCCACACGGCTCTCTTCACCTCCTCCATAGTAAAAGCCGACTCTAAAGCTTCCCTACTTACTTCCATTAGCCTTTTAACTCTTTGGGGGATTGAATGGTTGTGCCACCGGCTGGAGGTTTGACCCATACACCCTTCTTCTTGAAGTGATCCTCAAAGTAATCAGCTACCTTATCCTTCAACTCTTTGGGGGATTGAATGGTTGTGCCACCGAAAAGTAGTTCCATTATTTTGTTGGATCTATTCCTGGATGAGATAGAGAGATGGAACAGCCTGGAATTGCAATCAACCTTCCTCAACCAGCATAACCTTGACTTTTGCTTATCCTGATCAAAGGATTTTTGCCTCAAGGACCATAGTTCGTCTTGTTTGGATCTCATTGTTCTCCACAGCTCACTATTTTGAGGGTCACCCTCTCGTTCCTCCTCCAATTCCGCAATATCCTTTTGAGTGTCCGCAATTTTCTTTGAAAGGGTATGCTTGGAAAACCTTAAGTTCTTCTTGATCGAGTATTTGAGTCTTCGAAGTTTCAGCGCCACGCAAGGACCCTTTATTTCTTTCCACTCTTTATGTATGAGATCTTTAAAATCCTAGTCTTCGTTCCACCAGTTAAAGACCTTGGAAGGGATCTGACCCCAATCGGCTTTGGACCACCCTAAAGCAACAACTTTATGGTCCGATATTACATCCTTCTGGATCGATTGTTGCACTTTGGGAAAAAGTTCGATTACTTCGGTGTCCACCAAGAAGCGATCTAAATGACTCTGGATGAGGTTTTCCTGATTGTTCGATCGTGTGTAGCTCCCGCCCAACATCGGCATGTTTATTAATTGCATATTGTTTATGAAGGAGTTAAAATTATTCATACCATTCTTATTCCATCCGATGGATGACCTCTCTTCCGGACAGCTCACTTCCTTCCATTATTATTATTATTATTATTATTATTATTATTATTATTATTATTATTATTATTATTTATTGATGGTGGTGTTTTCACAACAACTAAAATAAGCTACATTTAATTAGTTTTGTACTGTTTTAATCAAAACTTGCATTTGAGATAAAGTGACAACCTAAATGGCTAAATCGATTATTTGTTTATACATTACCATAAGAAATTTTATTCTTCGTTATTTATGTAATTAATGTACTTTTCAAAATCATATTTTCACTTATTAATTTTAACATATAATATTTGATGTAACATGAAAATATGGTTATATACGTGACCATTTTACTTTTATCTTTATTTTGGTTTCATTAATCCAAAAATGAAGTTATATAAATAGAAATTAAACTCACGTGCCATAAAAACATACAAATAAATTTTTACTGAGGAGCTAGGTGAGTTTGAGTAACTTGAAAATCTTCTAATAAATATTGCTATGGCGATAGATAAAGCTGTCAGGTGTAGTTGGGAGTATCAAATGATGGTTATTATTTGGTAAAAAAGAGTAGGGAGATAATAGATGTGGTGTGGTTAAAAGGAAAAGGCCCATCGGTGGAGACTTGGTGGATAAATTAACTCCTAGGAAATTAGTAAACAGCATACGGCGAGTTAGATTAGGTAGAATTCCAGTTTGATCGGTACTAGACAGACGACAGACTGGAGATAAATCTACATTTGTGTTTATGCCCGCTGTATATATGAAGAAGAGGTGTAATATATCAATTGACCATGCGTTGTCAAAATGGAGAAAGGTGCAAGAATTACAAATTCGAACGTTCAGATGGTGGTCAAAAGAAGTTTCGGTAACATATTATATCACAAAAAAACAAGTATTCAAGATTATTGGCAAGCAAATATTTGAAACATTTTTGGTCTTATCGAAATCAAGTAGAATTTAAGCAAACTAGAAGTCTTGGTGAAAAGTTTCTGAGTTTCAAGTAAGAAGCTTTAACTAGATTTCTTAAACATGCAACCGACGAAGATTATAGATCGAGATTGCTGGTTGATTTTTATTAGAAGATTTGTTTAATTTCCATTCGTATGAAGGTTAGAGAAGTCCCATCATGACTTTAAAATCATTAAGATCAATACAAAACATGTGATTTTTAAAACGGTAGTAATGTTATAATTATCGTTCAAACCTATCTATCCCTTAGGTTATTTAATTCTCTATTTATTATTAAAATTAATTAATACTTGATTAACGACATGCGGCCGATTAAAACCAACGTTTTTTTATATTATTGTTGAAGAGATAATCACTCCATCTCAATAATGAAACATATCTATTAAAATACATAGGATTTGATGTTAATAAAATCATACATTTAGCTAGACTTAGAATGTTTTCAAACACGTGTTGTTTGAAACAGACTTGAAAGTATGAAATATCAGCTGAGGATCATGTTAGTATACTGAGTATCAGCTGAAGGAACATCATGTGAGGTCAACCGAGAAGAAAAGAGAAGTGTAGAAGACCATCAGCTGAGTAATTACAACCATTAGCTGATGGATAACTCTCATAAGCTGAGCCTTAAATTTGATTAGGTGAGGTCATCCTATCAGCTAAGTAAACTTTACCTCACTTAGTTTATTTCCCATAAGCTTGTCACTCTGAATGATTAGCTAAGCATTATTGATCAACCGATCATCTAGGTTGATCAGCTTACACCTCACCTTACTCTAATATTTGATCAACGTTTTATGATCAGCTGGTTTTGATCAACTGGTCATTCCTCCCTTAGGCTGAGCAAACTTAGAGTTGTAGTTTAGTACTTTTTCATCAGCTCAGTCGCAAAAAAGTTATATCAGCTCAGTGTTTACTTTGTTTTTGTTCTTAACCTTAAATGCAGGATATGTGTTGTTCTATTATGTCATCTGACTTTGTAAAAGTATAAGCACATTTTGAATCAACTCTAAGACAAAAAGGATCGATCTTATCCTCCAAAAAAAAGAGAAAGATAATTTAGAAGAAGAAGATCTCAAATATTTGTTTCAACAACTAAGTATGGCTGAAAACTCTATAATTAGTAAAGTCAAATATGAAGAAAGCATGGTACAAGCATGAGAAAAGAAAGTTAAACTTCCAAAGCAAAATATATAGGTTTTAATAGTATAATATTGTGAGTAGGATATATTTTCGCAGGAAAGTACAATCACTTTATACAATCCTTGTTTAAAGTGGTTAAACTTTTCACCTACTAACTTTTCAATTATAATGTTATTATCCTTAGTCATTTTTGTCTCCTGTGTCCTTTCTACAACAGGACACCAAAAGTCTATACATACCATTGCATGGTTATTGCAAACTATCTTATTTGTTGAGAATATTCAAAACTTTAAAGTATAGTTTCAGAAGCAATATCAAGTTTTTAAGCAAAATAACAAACTTTTAGAGATAACAATTCTCGTGAAGAATTAAACTTGTTAATGTGTTGAACTTTCTTTACATTAGTTGTTTAGAAATAGCTTAGTATGTGTTAAACTATTTGTTGCCACATTTTATTGAACTTAGAATTTCCGTTTCTAGTTAATGTAATTCTTGATTTATATCAATAATAATAATAATATAAAAGTATAATCGTGTGCCTTTAAATTTTAAAAGTTAAAGTATGTATTCAACCACCAATTCTACAAACATTTATTATTGTAATATTCATTCGGAACTAACAATTATTACGTTATATTAATATAAACTAAATTGATGCTACATATATCCGTTATTTGGAATAGTTGGTTCTAATATCTCTCTCTCTCTCTCTCTCTCTCTCTCTATATATATATATATATATATATATATATATATATATATATATATATATATATATATATATATATATATATATATATTTCTCATAAACTTGTCACTCTGAATGATTAGCTAAGCATTATTGATCAACCGATCATCTAGGTTGATCAGCTTACACCTCACCTTACTTTAATATTTGATAAACGTTTTATGATCAACTGGTTTTGATCAACTGGTCATTCCTCCCTTAGGCTGAGCAAACTTAGAGTTGTAGTTTAGTACTTTTTCATCAGCTCAGTCGCAAAAAAGTTATATCAGCTCAGTGTTTACTTTGTTTTTGTTCTTAACCTTAAATGCAGGATATGTGTTGTTCTATTATGTCATCTGACTTTGTAAAAGTATAAGCACATTTTGAATCAACTCTAAGACAAAAAGGATCGATCTTATCCTCCAAAAAAAAGAGAAAGATAATTTAGAAGAAGAAGATCTCAAATATTTGTTTCAACAACTAAGTATGGCTGAAAACTCTATAATTAGTAAAGTCAAATATGAAGAAAGCATGGTACAAGCATGAGAAAAGAAAGTTAAACTTCCAAAGCAAAATATATAGGTTTTAATAGTATAATATTGTGAGTAGGATATATTTTCGCAGGAAAGTACAATCACTTTATACAATCCTTGTTTAAAGTGGTTAAACTTTTCACCTACTAACTTTTCAATTATAATGTTATTATCCTTAGTCCTTTTTGTCTCATGTGTCCTTTCTACAACAGGACACCAAAAGTCTATACATACCATTGCATGGTTATTGCAAACTATCTTATTTGTTGAGAATATTCAAAACTTTAAAGTATAGTGTCAGAAGCAATATCAAGCTTTTAAGCAAAAAAACAAACTTTTAGAGATAACAATACTCGTGAAGAATTAAATTTGTTCATGTGTTGAACTTTCTTTACATTAGTTGTTTAGAAATAGCTTAGTATGTGTTAAACTATTTGTTGCCACATTTTATTGAACTTAGAATTTCCGTTTCTAGTTAATGTAATTCTTGATTCATATCAATAATAATAATAATAATAATATAAAAGTATAATCGTGTGCCTTTAAATAATAATAATCATGTCTAAAAGATAAAACATCCAAAATATTGAACATTGTTGAAAGAAAAGATGATGACATGCTTCTTGTTCCTCAGACAGCGGCAACGATGAAACCTTATGTGTTAGACGGCGACGGTGATTAAACCCTAAGCGTCAAACAACGACGACGACGAACCCCTATAAAGAAAAGATGAATGTCATGCTTCTTGTGCGTGAGACGGGGGCGAGGATGAAACCCTATGCGTCAAAAGGTGGAGGCGATTAAACCCTAAGCGTCGTACGAAAGTTGTAGCAATGAAACCCAAGGCGTTAGTGGATGAAACCGAAGGTGTGGATTATGGTATGTATTACTCACTATTTAGAGTGTATCGCTTCATGGAAAATTCATATGCATCCTCTAGGAAAGAAAAAATTATGGATTTGGATATCAATCAAATCATATGCAAATTAAAGGAGGTTAGGAAAAAATCTGCATAAAAATAGTAGATAGGATGAATATTTGAAAAAAGTCAAATTTGAAAGGTAGAGAAAGGAGATATTATAGGGATTGCATTTAATTAAATATAAATTAATTAAAAAGAATTTTAGTAAAAAGACGCCACCCTATATATCTATACTACTATATAAATCATTTATAACTCTCTCTCCTTCTAACTTTTAAGAACTTCAAAATTATGTCAATCTCTAATCTTCATCCTTATTTTAACTAAATTAATCTCATCCAATCAATTTTTAACCATTTTTCTCTCCTAATATACTTTACCTTTTTATTTATTTAAAATATATTCTTCCACTAACACACTCTCTTACACAAACACAATTATCCACCCACATTAATATTATTTTCAAATTCATACTAACTTCTCTGTCCTTATTTCGTAAATATAACTCTTTTTAATTTTTTAATATTTTTTAGAATTTATTTTTTTATATTAATAAAATAGTTGATACAAATATAAGAAAAATTGATGAAAAAAACGGACATATTGCTGAAATTTTTTTGTGACATTGAATTACGCATTATATCCTTGAAAACGACATGTTGCAAAACATAAACTAGTTACCGTCGCAGCATTGCGCGGGTACACTGCTAGTGTGTGTGTGTGTGTGTGTGTGTGTATATATATATATATATATATATATATATATATTGTAAGGTTATATATAATCTCACCCTAAAACATAGTCCATACAATCAAAATTTCAGCCAATTATTTTAAATGAATAAATAGGATCTCGTAGTTAGAAATTGGAGTTCACACGCCTCCCTCAAGAATTCGCCAACTTCCTTTTTACTTTTGTTACCTCTTAAATCTTTAAATTGACATAATTATTTCAATTTTGAGAATTTGAGAAAATTCAACTATACCAATGTACTCATTTTTTAATCATCTTTCAATCAAGATAACTTTTCCCATATGAAAAGTTGTGTATGTGTGTGTGTGTGATTAGACTAGATCCTAACCTTACGGTTTTAGAGGTGTTAATCTTCAAGTTTCCGCCTTTGTGAGGATTAACCGGATTATCTTTGTGTCGGTTCAAACCAGTGGAGTTTGAATCAGGGTTGTTGGTCCCAAGTGGTTCAGGTATCAAGATCTAAGGAGGGAACAATGGCAAACTAATCAATAGATGTAGAGAGAATATAGAAACACCATTAAAAACACATAGTTAAGCTTGGAATAGTGCCAAAGTCCACCAAATGACAACTAGTCATTTGGCTTATATACCCCTAAGGGTATTTACATATTTAGTCCTTTTAGTTTGTACGTAGTACAAATGTTACCTAGAATTTAATCTTTTATTCTATACAATATTTAATTCTAACAATCTCCCCCTTTGTATAGAAAATAAAAGATGTTGGTCTTTTCAGCATCATACGAACTCTAACAATCTCCTCTTACAAATATACAGATTTTTGCTGCATTTTTTAAAAGCTTTAGGAGAAAGACTTGAAAGATTTCTTTTTGAATCTTCAGTCTTTGATTGGATGTCTTCAGAGTGTCTTCTCATCTTGAAAAATAGACTTTTCAATTTTAAGAATAGTCTCCACTTTAAAATCTTGATGAGAACTTGAATCTTTTAAGCATGTAATAACATCCTTTTTCTTGTGATTTTCGGACTTGCACCAGTAACCTAAGGTTTTTCAACCATTGGTTGTATTGACGGTTTAGCTTGAAGTGGTTTTCAGCATTCACGATCTTGAGCCTTTAAACAAAACAATTTAGGAAGAATTTTTGTTCTCTCTCCCTTGAATGTAGCTCTAGATCTTGTTTATTTCTTCAGAACTTCTTTAAATTTCAATAAAGCACTTTTACTGTTCTGAAGTCGAAATCTTTCTCCTTTGTTCTTTTCTTCGCTCCCCCTTGACTTGACATGTAATGATTTTCAAAGATTAGCTCTCTTTGTCTCCCCCTCAACACATGAATCTTGTCTTCATCAATAAGCTCAAAATCAACTGAATTAGTAATTAAAATTTCTCCCCCTCATGATGATCAGGATTCTTCATGAACATTATGTACATGAATTCTGTATTCGGCTTGATTTTGACCTGAATATATGAACACTTGAATTTTGAATCCCTAACATGAGATTCAGTTGAATGATGTTTGACGGTGTCACCACAATGATATAACAATTAAAGCATCAGAGACCGTCTTTAGGGCACCGTCTCAAATTTCCCGTGGTATAACACCGAGATCACATAGATTCTCGTTAACACAACAGTTTAAAAAACTGTGTGACCTACGTTCAGAACTGGCATAACGTTGATTCTGGTAGGATTTCCATCTAATCATCGTGAATATCACATAAGATATCACTCCAAGATGTTCTGGTAGTCACGAAAGACTAGATATGCATTATAGATCAAACATGTGTCCTAAGAAATGAAATATATATTCAAATAAGCTCTAGACTCTATCAGTGCATGAAAGAAGTCGGGGACCGGAGTAGCTGTCCTCCTTGTTTCAATATCAACAATCTCCAAGTGAGATGTCAATAGAAATATGCTAAATCTCCGTGTGAAGTTGAAACAATCATCTTTTAAGAGATAATTGAGTAGCTGGGTGGGGTTAGTACATTGCATCACTGGGTCCATGATGTCTATTTCAATACCAAATCTCAACTAATGAGATCCAGTAGCAGATGTGGTTATCCAGATGTGTACTATTTGGTAAGGATCTTTCTTTTCTTTTGATCCTATCTCACTCACAGCTCTTGAATGATTTTTCAACTTCTCCCTCAAACTCACTTTCCAAATTGACATATGTATCTCATGTTGGATACACTAGGACACTTGTTACCTTTCGTAACCGATATGAGAAATCATAGTGATTAGCAACAAGAATGATTCTCAGGAAATTCAGTGTTGACAAGGATTGTCAAGGAAGATTTGAACAATAAAAGATTATGAACAATCAGGAATGTTGACAAAAATGTCACGAAATGATTTAACAATAAGCTCAAGATAATTTGTTGATCATATTCACCCCATCACCTGTTCCACCCCTCTCTGTTTAATTTTATCTCTACACACCAATCAGTATCCCGTGATAACTGGTTCTGCTCACTTAAATGACCTAGTAAGTAACCCTTACTATCTCGTTCTAGAATATGGTGAGCTCCTGGTGCAGGTCCTTCCGGTTCTGGATAGACCATAGGAGTATAAATGCCTACACTCCCTCACTCATAGTGCCATTTCGATCACTTGAATAATATCTATCATGAATGAGCGGTTTCCAGAAAGAATAAAACATTTGAGAATGAAGGAAGGAATGATTTGAGATGGAATCACGGAAATGAAAGGTGATCTTGCAAAAGATCAACAAAGTGTGAATCAAGAAAGGTATGAGAATGAAGCAATGAGTGAATACCTTCTTGAACAGATAACAACAAATGAAAACCAAAAAATCTTTTTGAGTTTTGAAATTTTATAATGTTTTTGGCTTTTCAATGTTTTAGAGTTTCTAAAAAGATATAAAGCATTAAAAACAGAAACTCCCCCTAAATTGATGCATGAAATTTGTTTTCATCAATTAGGTGAATAAACAAAAGTTTTGCTCCCCCTGCAAAAATCAATCCATTAGAAAGCAAGTTATATTATGTAATAATAAAACTGCACAAATAAGCTTCTCAGGTCATTAGACTCGGGCTAATGCTGAACAAAATGAAATTCAAATTGAATTGCAGGGGAAATTTTGTTGTCTTTGAAAATAATGAGATTTAAAATTCAAATCAGCACACTGAACACAATGATCTTCACTGCTGGCTGAATGATCTTCATTGTGCTCCAACAATGTCTCTTTTTTGTTTACCTGCAAAACGGATTAACAAAAGTTGGTACCCATTTTTTATTGGGTCCAGATTTGTTAGTAGCAGGTTTTGGCATCCATTTTTGCGTATTTTCAACAATCACGGGTTTATGGACCTTTCTATTTAAAGGTCCTGAATGCCACTGAGGAATTCCGTTTTTAACAACAAACTCTTGTTTGATTCGTGACGTCTAACAAATCTTCTCTTTTGAAAGGCGGATTAAGTGCTTGGCTGAGTAAACCACAAAAGGATACTGTATGTCAGTCCTGAGCACAAAATCCCCAATTGATCTTGGTTTTCAGAATGATTTGCATATGTTGTTGTTGTGAGGTATATGATGTGGCTTAGCAGCTCGAACCTCTTTCTGTGGAATCCTCGTTGTTGTTGGGATTGTGGTTGACGACAAATCAACATTTATAACCTTCTTTACGCTATACTCAGATGTACTTGAAGTGGACTCAGAAGGTTTATGCTTTACAATCCAGGCTAATTTAGTCGTCTGTGAAAGTGATGGATTACAGAATGATGACAACTTTGCAACCGCGTCAGCTAGATTTTTCTTCGAAATCCATGCTTGTTTGGGTTTCAGCAAAGTATCATCTGTAATCACAGAACAAGCGGAATTAGAATTACTTGAAGAACAAGTATTCTGTTTAGAATTAAAAGCAGTTTGTTTGGATTTAGGGTTTCGTTTCGGAGAGTGAGTCGTTGCGGCCGAAGGTGATTTCACTTGATAAGAAGATCCAACAGATACTGTGAACTTAGGAGTCTTCATAGCAGTTGATGTGCTGGAGAAATCTTTGACTGAATAATCAGAACCTGCAACAGAGAAATAAGATTCAGACTGGCTACTACAATGTGAAACTGAATCAAAATTATGGATGTCAGCGGAAGTCTTCGTTGATTCAGCAAGTTTTGTTGCGCTAAGCTCAGCATTCAGAATTTTAGCCATGAATTCTTTCGTCTCTTTCTCAAACTTCACTCTCTCAGTGTCCAGTGTCGTTTGCAGTTCAGATATTTTCCTCTCCAAGATTGAACGAGGAACATATGACTGAATTGACACATGCAGCCTTTGTTCAAGTCCTTTGACTTTTTCCTTCAACTCAGCTTTCTCAACGCACAATTTGTCTATGATCTTTGTATCATTTTTCAATACAGTAGACAATTTGTCATTCAGCTCAGCGTTGGCTTGTGTCAATTCTTTAGCCTTATTCATCGCAGTCTCAATATCTGCTTGTTTTTGCTCCAATTCAACTGCATAAGATTTACATATCTGTTCAGCTAGTTGAAATTGCACAGACACTATGGACACCTGATCTGTTAACTTTGCATTGACTGTGGACAGATTATCTGCTCTCTGCCTCTCAAAATGTAACTTTACAGAATTCTGTTCAAGCTCTTGGACTTTTGTAAACAAATCAGAATTCACTTGTGTAAGCTTTTTGAGTTTGTCAGACTCTTTGCACCAGCCATCCCATGCATTATCATGCATTCCAAATAACATGTTCCACATGCGAAACATGAATCTGTCTGCTTCATTAAACGGATATTTAGATTCCTTCCATTTATGAACTTCCTGTTCAATAGTGATTCTGCAAAATGAGGTTCTTTTAAGATCCATCTCGATACCTGAAAAATATGATCGTTTAGGATTGAATTGATTTGATCAAAAAGTTTAATCAACGAAAATGATTTTAAAATCAATTTAGAATGAGTTGATTAACGACAACAATGATATGCGTCAACAATGATTTACGACAATTAAGATCAAATTGACGAAAGTCAACAAAGTTGCGACAACAACAATATAGCAATAAGCGCGAAGTTTATACACTCGAAAGTTTGATCAATATGACTTGAATTTCGAATGTTCGGAAAAAATCAACAATTAAATGAATTGTTGTAACGTGATGATTCGAATATTAATTGTCAAAGTAATATATTCAACAATTTAACTTTGTTTAATTTTAGTCGTTGAAATGAATTGTTGATGGAATGACAAATTAATTCAAATCCACCGAATGGATATATGGATATGTATTTAATGGTGTCAACTAATTAATAAATGTTGATTAAAATCGAATATGTAGCTGCTTTACTTTTGAATTAATATTCTCGAAAATTGCAAAAGAAAATCGATCAAGTCCAAGCAATTGTCAGCTTTTCTAAATTGAAAATTGTAGAAGCAATAAAGGGCAGATAACAGTTCTCGATTAGATCAACCTCACGCGCCTGACAATAATTAATGCAACTTGATGACAGCTCAATCTCGATGGCTGTGTTTGGTAAATGGGGTATACGCGTATATAATCTGATGACAAATCTGATGATGTGTACGCAAGATGTGGTTATCGAGAAACAAAATGCAGGTCTCGAGAATTACAAAAGTAATTCAGCAGGTCTCGAGAAGTGAATGTTAGCTGGCCTCGAGACACACAACAATGAATATTTAAATCTCAATGACTGTTCTATTTAACCGAGAAAAGGAAGTCAGTTCGATAGCGTGCGATTGGCTATATGCGGCTTATAGAATGGTTCGATAGAGTGTGATTGGACTTTCACTAGTTGAAACTGAAACAATCGCATGCGATAGGTATATGAAGCGTGCGATTGGGCTTCACAAGTTACCGAGACAATCGCATGCGAATGGGTCCCGGCTGATAGCTATCAATCGCGTGCGATTGGGTCTTTTAAAAAAAAAACCCGGCTGATAGGACCAAAAACACCTACAAACACCTTTTTCCACACACTAACAAACCCAATCAGATCTGACACTCAAAACTTCATCTTCTTCCTTATCACCAACTCAAGAACATTTCAAGAACACAAAGAAGACGATTTTTAAAACTCAACCAAAATGATTTTTCTATTCAGATCTACATGTCTCCACTTACACGAACACCTTTTATGTACTCCTAACTCGAAAACAAGTATCAAAACCCACGATTTTGAAGAAAATTCGTCAAGAACACCTCAAAAACGCAGAAAATCAAAACTCAGATTTCTTTCAAACCGTAAGGAGTTTATGTATGAAATTTTAAACGAAGGTTCGTTTCATCATGAAGACCAACATATTCGAAAATCAGCTCAAACGGAGCTCGTATGAATTTTCTATGATTTTTCGAAAATTTCAGCCCTCTCAAATACGAAAATTCACAAAAACTTCTAAAAAACTTGATCAAAAACAACTCAAATAAATCTTAATCAAGCTCTGATACCACTTGTTGGTCCCAAGTGGTTTAGGTATCAAGATCTAAGGAGGAAACAATGACAAACTAATCAATAGATGTAGAGAGAATATAGAAACACCATTAAAAACACATAGTTAAGCTTGGAATAGTGCCAAAGTCCACCAAATGACAACTAGTCATTTGGCTTATTCTATACAATATTTAGTCCACCAAAGTCCACCTTAAGGGTATTTACATATTTAGTCCTTTTAGTTTGTACGTAGTACAAACGTTACCTAGAATTTAATCTTCTATTCTATACAATATTTAATTCTAACAGAAGGCCTCCCCACAACAGATAAATAATAAATGTAATCAACCACAACAAGAAGTAAAAAACAACAAAAAGTGATCCACTAGATTTTAGGCGTTTGTCTTAATAAACAATAATAAATATTCCAATCACGTAGCGGAAATATTAAATAAATAATACACGCATTATAACCATACATATATAATCCCTCGATGATTCAAAACTTGAATCTAAACACCAAAACTCAACTGGTCTTCTGTCAATCCCCGAAAATTAACCAGGGCCTAAACTGGGCTTTTTGTTAAATATCTAAAACTGGATAAAAGATAAAAAATCCACACAAGTTAAACGTCAACATTATTAAATGTATAATAATAAATCTGGAAACTTGATTAAAATTCAAAGACTTTGAACTTTTGCCAAAATCAAATTTCACACAATTTATACAAATATATATAAAAGCATGTAAACTGGAAACTTTATTTGGTTAAAAATCAAAACATTGATTTTTGACCAAAAACAAAGTTTCACACATTATATATATATAAACAGATAAACTGGAAACTTTATTTGGCTAAAATCAAGACTTTGACTTTTTGGCCAATAACCAACTTTCACGCATATAATATATATAAACATATATAAACACTAAACTGGAAACATTAATTGGTACAAAGATCAAAACTTGATCCTAAACCACAACTTAAATTTCACACATATATGAGATATATATTTAAGCAGTAAAGCTGGAAAATTTATCAGGTATATCACAAACTTGATCTTAACCATAGTAGAAGTTTCACACACACACACACACACACACACACACACACACACACACACACATATATATATATATATATATATATATATATATATATATATATATATATATATATATATATATATATATATATATATATATATGTAAACAATATAATATGAGTACACTTGTTCCCTACTGAGCCTAGAAGAGACTCTAATACCACTGCTGGGATTTACAGGGTTCAATAAGCATAACGGAATAATAATAATATAAATCTCATCCCAAGAACACAACTGGATTTAGCGGGGAAATAGAACAGATAATCACACTATAATAGATATAAAATATATGTTTGTATATATATATACATACATATATATATATATATATATATATATATATATATATATATATATATATATATATATATATATATATATATATGTGTGTGTGTGTGTGTGTGTGTGTATTAAAAAGGATAAGGAATTATACCCTAAACTGTTATAGGGGGTACACAGCTACTGCACCTCTTGAACTGGCTGCTAGAACGCCAACACGAAATCATACCCGGAAAATCGATCCCGTATGTGTGTACTACCAAAAAGCCGCCGGCTTTTTGGTGTATCTTGATTACCACCGCCAAGAACCGCCACAAAGGGGGTCTCAGTACCACCGCCATTCACAAAAAAAGTGATGGTCACCGCCGCTGGGTGGCCGCTGTCCTCCGCCGTCAGCACCGCCTAGACCACCGTTGACCACCGTGAGTATGGTGGTGGTGGTTCGACCGAGATAGAAACGAGAGAGAGAGAGAGAGAGAGAGAGAGAGAGAGGAGAGTTGCATTTGTTTTTGTCTTTGTTGCTAATTGTGAATTAGGATTCGGTTAAACTAAGGGTTAATCCATTTCAATACTCATTTAAATGGATCACAGCCCTTGGATCCTAAGACCAACATCTTTGATCGATTGACAAAACAAACTCTCTTGTTTGATTTAATATTTATTAATTACCTATATTAATATTTTCCAACCAAACATTTTAATTAAATATTTAACGAATATTTAATAACATCTTTAAATAATAACCGTCCATTTATTATTTCCCTCGATAATTTAATTAACTATTATATTACACTTATACACACATTGTATCATTTCCTGGTTCAACATTTGGGTGCGCAACTGTATGACCCTTTAGTGACTTACAGTGTACATGGATATGATGACACGTGTACACTATCCCTGCACACAATCTATCAAAATTGGCGAAATTGAATCTGTAAACTCTCGTATATCAAATTCCGCTACAACAAGCACGTCTGATGCAAACACCCACCACATGCACACAAACGAGTGTTTTTCCGAATCTGATTTCATCTCCACCGAAATCAATGAGAAATTTGAACAGTTAATCGGACTGAGTCATGAAGCAACAACTCATCTAGCCATTTGAGTAGAAAAATGCAGAGCGTACATAGAGGAGTGTATAAATCTTTCAACTAAAATTTTCAAACTTAAATCAAAGCTCAATTTTATTAAGAATAAAATTTTCAAGTCTTACACATCGGAATCAACTACTCTAAAAGGAAAGGCTAAGATTAGTTGGATAAGCATGACCGATTTACGAAGCACATCCAAATGTATCTAGTCAAAATCACTACTAACCACTCATCACACAAAATCCTGCAAACAATATACCGAAGATGATATGTTATAGTGTTCTTCATCTAACGTATGTATACATCTAGGTTGAAGCGTGAAGGGAGTGAAGAAACAGATGCTTGGCTGGAGAAGGAAGAAGAGTCGAGAAGGATGCCGGGAAGAAAATTTAGTTTACCCGGCTAATTTTTCTAGACAAACAAATATAAAACTATGTAATGATTTGACTATGTTGATAGCTAATTCCGTTAAACCGTGTGTTAATTCTGTTAAATATAAAATGTTTTGCATGAGTGATGGTGAAATGGAAGGATATTGTTCTTATAACTGTGTATATGACCAAGATCGCAAGAATCACGGAGTTAAACCTCATCCAACTTACACGCAATTTGAATCACTAAATATCGAAGCTTCCTTCATAAACAAAAAGGGTTACAAGATAACCTATTGGCGAAAGAAAAGCTCAAGTAGAGCTCGATTCCAATCTAGTGACACGCCTCCGTCAGATACACATAATTCATAAAATCGGTTTTCCAATTATCAAAAAACAAACAATATTTTCTCAATTAGTTGGACTCCAAACCGTCGATACCACAACAATTGGAACCACGCCAATGATAAAGCCGTGAGGAACCATCCCTAGTTGAAAAAAAAATCTCTAACCAAGCTCATTAAAACTCCTGAATGGCAGGTCAAACGAATCTATCGTGTGAATCCTACAACCCTACAGTTTGTTCCTAGTCCCTCTGTCACATCGGAAGGGAAAATGGGACCCAAACCAGAAGGATTTGAATTCATTCAGGATGACTTGTCTCTACCAATGGGCTTCACACCGATAGTCATTGAAACACCAAAGGAAACACCCATACCCGTCAAATCCAACGTGCATCAAACTACATCGCCATCCCGACCTCCACCTACCAAACAGATAAGGATTCTCGTTGTAGAAACAAGAGAACTAGTAATAGATAACGAATTAGAATTTGTTACTTGTGCTAACGTGCAAGGACCCAACACCAACTCGATATATATACTTATATTTTTTCCATGTGCAGGATGCTAGCAGGTGGTACATGGATTCAGGCTGCAGAAAACATATGACTGGGGAGAAGGGACTTCTCACGAACTTTGTCCCAAAATACTCCAGAAATGTTCGATTTAGGAATGACAAAGTAGAACCAATAATGGGAACCGGTGATATAATAAAACAAAATATAAAACTAAGAAATGTCTCATACATGGAAGGATTGAGTCACAATCTGGTTAGTATCGGGCAGTTTTGTGACAAAGGGCTAGAAGTTAATTTCAAAGCCAAGACATACTCAGTTAGAACAGAACATGGTGACGAGATACTGAGTGGGTCTAGAAAATCTAATTTGTATACAATCGATCTTGACCAACTAGACACCCAACACTCAATATGCTTACTGTCCAAAGCCTCATTGGAACTCACCTGGATATGGCACCAAAAATTATCTCACCTCAATTTTAAAAATATCAACAAACTTGTTCAAGGTGATTTAGTTCGTGCCATACCCACATTAAAATTTGAGAAGGAACACCTATGTGAACACTGTGAGAAAGGATAAATGAAAAGGGATTCTTACAAAGTAAAACAAGTATCTAGCTCTCATGCACCTCTCCAGCTGTTACATATGGATCTGTGTGGGCCGATGCGGCTACAATCAAGAAACAGGAAGAAGTATATCTTGGTGATAGTTGAAGAATATTTTGTTAGTGTCTGCCCGCCGATACATGTGTATTAGTGTCACTACTGATGAGGTACGTGTCTATTGGGTCACACGCCAAGTGAAATTCCCGACAACACCACTTAAAAGAGAGTGAAAACACAATTAGGGTTTACGTCTACCTTCACGGGCTCTCACGGGTCGTGAAGGGCCGTGAAGAGAAACCCTACACAAGCCCTCCACAATCCGGGTAGGAAGTCGTGGGGCGGTCTTCACGACCTGCTTTCGGACATGAGAGCCTGTGAAGACTGAATCTCAAGTGATACTTTAATTTTATTATACCTTTATGTTGGTCCAATGCATAGTGTTCTTTTAGGCCGACTCATATGATCTCTGGAGGCCTGGAAGAGTCTATGTATGCACCATCTTTCTCTCTTGAATGAACCTTTTGCTAAAAATAAAAAATACATACACAAAACACATAAGTGCTTTGAATTAGGCTTAGTTGGCAGTTACCTAGAGGCAAAAGCAAGTGCAAGTGGGCTTTTCCAGAAACGTTTATGCTTAGAATACTGTTTAAAGTGTTGGTACTTAGCAAGGAGAAGGTTTCATTGTGCTTGGTGTGGACTAAACGGTGTAGGGAATTTGCCTTGAGTTCTCTACATCCTCATCCATACATATTCAAAGATATCAACGGTACAACTCCCTTTTATTCTCGTTGTTTCCATTTGTTTTGTTACTATATTGCTTGTGTAGTCAAGATCCACTCATAGCCACTTTGTGCATGTACCGGAAATAGGTTTTGAAACCTCCATGCTTCCGCTATTTTCTTGGTTTTGGTACATGCATGTAATGTTGGTTTTTATCACACACCTCCTTGTGACATCATGATCTGAACTTAAACTGGTTTAGACCGATACAAGAATGAAACTTGTTGATTTAACATATAAGCAGAAGTTGAAAAATTAACCACCCAAATACCATAAAGGGTTAGGATCTTTGTTTATCACACTTATATATATAAATCGATATATATGTATGTATATCAATAAAATAAACATGAATATGGATATAAACAAGCCAAGATCATTCATATTATATATAGCCATGATCAACATATAAACCATATATATATATATATATATATATATATATATATATATATATATATATATATATGGTTTATGGTTTGCTCAAGTTGATCCACCCGTAATGAGGCATAACCAGATCTCGCTAGAAAGGTAGCAACCGAGGAACCATGAACACACGTCCTTGTGATCGACATCAACAAGAACCGAAGCTCGGTTCTTTGTTGTTCTTGTTCTCGGCCGAAGATGGAGAGTGGGGATAGAGAGGAGAGATTTTCTTATTCTTTTTCTAAAAATTGATTCAACATTAATTCACTATATGATCTCCTGTTTATAAGAATATGATTTAGAATCATATTAGGAAACCTTTAGAGTGTTTCCTTATTTTGAATTAGGGTAGCATAATCACCAAGTTTAACTACTAATAATAATAATAACAAATAATATATATAATATATATATAAAACATAATGGCCGTAGGCCTATGTTTAATTATGTGTGTATATATATATATATATATATTATTTTTATTTTTTATTATTATTAATCCAAATCTAATAATTTAAACTTAAATTATTTAATCTTGAACACAGTGAAAGGTTGTTAGTGTTGGATATGTTTGCCATGTACAATTTTAATTACATGGTTCAATTAGTAACACACAATAGTGTTTTCCAATACAAATCCATAAAAACCCTTAAAATGATAAGTATTAGCCCTAGGATCTATATTACACACGTGTCGGTGCACGGTTTGGGCACCCCGGTGCTATTTCCTGTAGGCACGGTTTGGGCACCCCCGTGCTAGACCTTGTAGAGATCTTTAGAAAAAATATGTAAGCATGTTTATCTTTACACTAAGTGCACTTTGGGCCTGTCACATCAGGGAATCACCAAAGTAGACCGCACCACCTGGCCCGTCACGTCAAGGAATCACAAAGTCTTTCACCCCCTCCCCACATCGGCTTGAACCCCAGTGTGCACGGTTTAGGCATGAAAACACACCGTAGGTACCGGTAGCAGAGAGGTGTACCACTAGTTGTATAGCACTACTCGTCTGAGATTTTAGTGGGTTTTATCCAAGTTTGATAAACTTGATTCTAGTTTTGTAAACCGATTTTAAAACTAACTGTTTTAAAATCCGTATATCCAATATACCTTGAACTAGGTACACAATACGACTTATGATAAAAACATTTAAAAACCAAACTGTTTTAAAATGCAAATACGACAATCATAAAATATTTAATTTTTATAAAATTGTTGTGCTATAACAATTTTATCTTATACCGTGGTTTTAGCCCTCATAAATAATATCTATTATTAACCTCTTTAATTTTGTAGTCACATAATATGCATAAAGATAAAGCACAACCACGCAGTTAATAAGCTGTTATAGTTTTGCCAACTATGTCCTAAGGGGTCAGCTAAGGACAAACGAATCTAAAAAGATCCCGTGGCTTGATCTTGTGTTTATATCTCCTTGCTCGTACTGGCCTCCACACGTGTGGTATAGACTCTAGCAATTCATCTTGTTCATCCGTCTTGAAAAACTCCTTCTTGAAAGATCTTCTTCTTTGGTTTTGGTTACCAAAAAAAAACTAATCTAGAATACAAGAAATTATATTCTATTACATTTACATTGTTAAAGGGGTTGTAAGTAACACGCAGGCCTCCCCGAAATAAAACTAATGAAAGAAAGCAAAAAAACACAACCACATGTCTAGTCGGCAAAACTACAACCTACATATCCAACAACAACAAGAATATACTGTTGACTTGTTTAAGTCAAGCATTTGTATTTGAAATGTAAAAACTACAAACGCGACTTACGATACTAATGCGACTTAGTATACAAGTCTAACCCATTCTAACATTTATATATAAACCAATATATAAATAATCAACCACGCATTAAAAATAAACGATAAATAATGCAAGTACCATATATACAACCTTGTTGTATTAACCTTTCTTTTTTACATCTCAATTAATTAAACTATTATTCGAGAATAGAAATATGACAAAAACGTTGTCATCGTTTAATCAATTATATACTATTGGTATAATAACTATCACACTTAATTGATTAAACTTAATTAATTATATACTATTTGTCATCCAAATATATTTTAATCCAAAAACACTTAATTGATTAAACTTGTTCTTGTTTACTTTGTTCATCCATAATACACCATTATGATGAAATATTATATTCTAATGCAAAAATATAATAATCCATTATTTTAACTAAACTACTTAAAATAATCCTTTAACTATAATTCATATATATATATATATATATATATATATTAATTTTAAATCTATAAAATTAATACATATATAATCTTCTATTATGTAATTTATTCCGAATTACGCGTCCTAAAATACAAACGGTATTTATGACGTGAGGCCTATGGGCTGATGCCCATTCTCGGTTTAACTCTAAGTGTGCCGAGAAGCCCATAATGTTCAAACATTTTTACAACCTCAATTCATCAAACAAAAAATTTAAACCTATTAAAAGACAAACTATTGGGCTTTAGTTTCAAACCTGGTCAAGAAACTAACCAGGTCGACCCCAAAGTGGGCCGAAACTAGTCTACTGGATTGCGTCCCGATCCTCCTATAGGCTGCCAGATACCGGGTCTCATCAACTAGGCCGAGACCTCTGTTGGGCCTCATGACACGGCTGCCACAATGGAGCTGACATAGGCTGCTGGGCCTGCAGCCACTGCCGTTCACCCTCGGTCCGTCACCTTCCCTGGGCCACCGCCACTGGGCCAGCGCTACAGGGCTGCCGCCGGTGATCCTTTGTGGTTTCGGATGAAATTAAATTTTGAACAAAAATAAGATGAACAGTATATATATCAACATAATCTAGAAATCCTAATCCACTTAAAGTCCACACTTTATCTTAAAACACAACTTGTTTTACAATTTTAAACTTTAAATATTTTATCAACACAACTTGTTGATAAGGATTAGAATTTCAAAAAACTTTAAAGTTTATCTTTTAATCTAAAACTAAACTAGTTTAGATTAAAAACATTAAAATTAACCATATTAACTCAACTAGTTAATATTTCCGCTATATACCTACAAGAACATATATACATGATCAAAAAATAAACCTTTTATAGTTTTTAATTATATAACCAGTTAAACCTAACCGATTCAACCTTTCTGATTAAAAAATTAAATAACTATAAATGCTTTATTATTCAAATCTAACTGTTCGAATAATAAAACTAATAAACTGAGACTAACAAAACTTGTTAATCCCTATATTTTTCGAACATACACACACACACACACATATATGTACAAGAACAAATAAATAGAGCAAACAATATATACATTGTGATTAAAAGAACCTGCCTCTGATATCACTGTTGGGTTTTATCACACACCTCCTGGTGACATCTTGATCTAATCTCAAACTGGTTTTAGACCGAAACAAGGATGAAAACTGGTTAATTATACATATAATCGGACCTTGAAAATTTAACCACCCAATATATGAACATGAATATGGATATAAACAAACCAAGATCTTTTATATTATATATAACCATTGATCAAAATATAAACCATATATATATATATATATATACTATATTATATAACCATTGATCAAAATATATATTTACGGTCGAACATGTATATATATATATATATATAATCGATCATCACATGAACAAGAACAAGAAGAAGATTATGTTATGACAAATTATCTTACCTAGGGTTGCTCAAGTTGATCCACCCGTAATGAGGCACAAAGAGATCCCGCTAGATAGGTAGCAACCAACGAACCACGAACACACGTCCTTGTGATCGATGTAAATAAGAACCGAACTTGGGTTCTTTGTTGTTCTTGTTCTCAGCGGAAGATTGAGACAGGGGAGAGAGGAGAGCTTTTCTTATTCTTTTTCTAAGAATTGATTCAACCTTAATTCACTATATGATCTCCTATTTATAATAATAGAATTTGGGATCATATTAGGAAACCTTTAGAGTGTTTCCTTATCTTGAATTAGGGTAGCTTAATCACCAAGTTTAACTATTAATAATAATCATAACAAATAATACATATAATATATATTACACATCTTGGCCGTAGTCCTATGTGTATATATATATATATATATATATATATATATATATATATATATATATATATATATATATATATATATATATATTAATATTCTTAATAATTATTTATCGAAGTCAAATAATATAAACTTAAACTGATTAATCTTGAATACAATTAATTAACAATATATATTTACTAACTAGTAAATAAATATTTCCTTGTAAATTAATTAACTTGGTAATTAATTCTCTCCGTAAGTTAAAACCATAACTTACAAAACCTATTGACTAGTTACAAAAACGTTTTCCCATCTGTGGTTGCATCACTTCTCGGATTACATGCCCTCACAGGTATGACACTTGAGTGCCTCATGACATTCGATGTTGTATCAGGGTTCCAAGGTCAAGCACACAAATCCTATCACGTAACCCATCAGTGGTATGAGAGCCAAGGGTACAAAGATATAGCACAAAAATGGCTCTAAAATTCGATTTATTGAAAGTTTTGATACTGTCCAGAAGGTCTTCATGGGTGAAGCAGTCGTGAAGGTCACACGACTCGTGTGACTTCGGGTGAGTCGTGAAGAAAGGTTTCTGAGTTTCACGAGCTCTACACGACTCGTGAGGGGTCGTGGAGCTTTCTGCTTTCACGACTCGTGAGGGGTCGTGACGGGTCTCGTGAACAGTAGGTCATATGGGCTTTCACGACATGCTTCTGGTTTGTGAAGGGTGGTGAAGGCTTCTTCCTTCACGACCGTGAGGGGTCGTGAAGCGAGGTTGTGAAAGTTACTATTTTTTCAAAAATCAAATTTTTTTTCGGATTTTTGAGCTGTTTGTCGGATTTTATCTTTTGGTAGAATATATGTGTTTGTTGTGGAAATCTCCAAGTGTATTTTGGTATGGATATGGGTATATAAATATGGTCTAGGCATGAGATGCGTACTTATATACATGTATAACATGTATATATGTATTTTGATATAAAAATTTGTTTTGTGCTTTAATACATATATACTAGGCTTTTCTTTAGTGTCTTGAGTGTTTTTAATGAAAAGCTTTACCAAAATATTTAATCTTTGTCATGGGTTTTGGCACGCCGTGTTATTTTTAGTTGTTGGGTTGTATGTGGTTGTTTAGAATTGGTAACATTGCCTTAGACCTTATGGTTGTATGTGTGATTGCATTCATTTGGTGACTTTGTGTCACATGGGCTATAATAATTATTATTCACATGTTATTAAATGTAATAATTATGTGGCTTGCATGCCATTTCAGTCGTCCTTGTAATTGTAATTGATATATAGGAAATTTGTGGCTTTCACACCATTTCAATTTCTATTGTATGTATTTGTAATTATGGAGGATGAAGACACACAATAGAGCCAAAAAGGATGGAGTCAAGAAGACCATAAAGCTGGTGAAATCTAATGGAGATGTCGGTTTTAGTGGGAGCTCGCATCAACTCCTTTTGTCCCATAGTTTGACCATGTTCTTCCCGTATTGCTCACTGGAAGAACTTATAGGATTATGGCAACGGTTACCAATTTTGATTTATGTATGCGTGTAATGTAATTTTATCTTGCGTGGTTGCTTAGGTCTCGCATGATAGATAATTTTTCGAAATTAATAAAATCATAATAGATCTGTTAAAAATGATTTACTTTTCTCGCGCGCTCTCACATACAAGATTAACTCACACATAGTGAAAACTAGCTTTTGTCACCAGTCATTAAAATTTTCAAAACTTAAGATTGGTGAAAGAAGGGATCAAACATGCCAAATGACCGATGGTTGTCGTACGATCCAACAAGTTTTAAGGATTGTGATAGAGATTGCAATTGGCACGATGGTTGCTGACTAAATAGTTTTATCATGTGATCCGCGGTAAACCCGTCACATGGTGGGATGAAATATGGTTCTTAGCCGTTTTAAAATGATTCTTTTGGGTAAATTATTTTAACAAGATTATATCAAACTAACTAAATCTACTTTGCTAAATTTAGATGGCATCAACAAGCGCAAACACTATGAGGGAAAGTTGCATACCATAGTGGAACCCCTATGAGGGAAAGTTGCAAACACTAAATCTACCTTCGTTGAAAAGGAGAAACTCGATGGTAGCAATTTCATGGATTGGCATAGGCAGCTTCGGCTCGTGCTACACTATGAGGGAAAGTTGCATACCACAGTGGAACCCCTACCCGAGGCACCTCCGAGCAATGGGGCAAGGGCGGTCAAGGAGGCGTATAAACATCTCAAAGAGACCGAGGAAGTAACATGCCTTATGTTGATCACCATGAGCTCCGACTTGTAAAAGAAAATGGAGCACTTAGGTGCCTACGACCTGATCGTGCAGCTGAAGGAAATCTTACAACAGTAGGCAACCCAAGAAAGGTTTGAATGCTTCAAGTCCGTCCTAGCATGCTAACTCTAGGATGGCGGGAAAGTGAGCGCTCATGTTTTTCATATGAAAGAAAACATTGAGCGCATGGAGAAGCTAGGATTCAACATCGGGAGGGAGATGGAAGTCGATTTAATCCTCTAATCTTTGCCCAGTGCATACGATGAATTCATTATGAGTTATCATATGCACGGCATGGATAAATCCCAAATGTAGCTGCATGGTATGCTGAAGACCGCGGAATCTAGCATGACCAAAAGCAAGCCCTATTCTTCCAAGCTCAAGGCTATGATCATTTCGGGACCCAACTCTTTAGGTACGTTCACGATAGAACTCCATCATACTTCTACTTCTAAAGGCTGGGTTATAGATATTGGCTGTGGCACTAACGTATGTATTATGTTGCAGGTGCTAAAGGAAAATAGAGGCTTGGAGCATGGGGAGCAGGATCTTATAATAGGGAATTTGAATATTGTCCTCATTGAAGCTAAAGGGAGCGTGGAGCATTCTTTCAAGACCGGCTACTCGATATTGCTCAAGAATGTATGTTATTCGCCCTTCGTCACTAGAAATATTATTTCCTTTCATGCATTGTATGAAGATTGCTATAATTTTAAGTTTTGTTAATGGAAGAATTATTTTCTTTAAAAATGAAATTGTTTATCTCAAAGCTTTACCATGTCATGGCATATATGAGGCAGATACATACATTGAATCAAGAAAGTCTATCATGAACATTGATTCGGAATCCAAAAATTATTTGGATAAGTTTTCCTTACAGCATAGTCATGATGGTCATATAAACAAGACTCGCATCACTAAGCTCCAATCGGATGGGATCTTGGAATAATTTAACCATGGGTCAAATGAAGTATGCGAATCTTGTTCATTGTACAAGATGACTAAAGCACCCTTCACCGCTACAAGTGAGAGAGGAAAGGACCTCTTGGAAATCATACATATTGATGTATATGGTCCCTTTAAGCATGTTACAAGGAACAACACTAGATACTTCGTTACCTTTATAGATGACTATAGTTGGTATGGATATGTCTACACTGTTAGACAAAAGTTTGAAACCTTTGAGGTATTCAAGACATTCCAAAACAAAGTCCATCATTAATTGAGCAAAATAATTAAGATACATTGGTCTGATAGAGGTAGAGAGTATCTTAATGCTGAGATCACCGAGCATCTTAGATATTGTGGAATTGTTTCACAATTAACACTCCCCAGGACTCCACAATTGACTGCGGTCGCCGAGAGGAGGAACGAGACCTTACTAGACATGCTCCGGTCTATGATGAGTCGGACGGAGGTACCCACTAGTTTTTGCGGATACGATCTAGAAACGGCGGTAAGAATCCTTAACCAAGAAAGTTGACATGACCCCTATGAAATGTGTTAGATATATAAAGTGAGATTGCGATATGTAATTATTGTAAACTTAGGCAAAGCCTATTTAAGACTTTGCCTCTTCTAATAAAGTCAAGCTTTGCACTATATTTATATCTACAACTTTATGTGTGTGTTCTCCATGCTCTCGGCTCTCTCTCTAAACTGAAGTCAAACACACACAATCTCATACAAACATTGCTTCATCCGTATACATACTGGACCATCAATTGGTATCAGAGCCAAACTTGTGTTTTGGCTCATGATTATTTGAAGAATCAAAGCTCAAAGTTGAAGAAGAGTGCTCTTGGTTACTGTTGCATCAATATACAACCGGGTTCTTAAAGAAGATAGTGATTTCGAGTGGCATTCAAGGTACTAGACATCGATACTTAAAGGTAGAACACATCAAAGGTATAAACCATCACTCATTCTACCATTTTACTAAGTTATTCAAGCGTTGGTTACACTTACATTTGTTTTTCTTGAAAAAGAGTACAATCGAAGTGAACACCATAATCAACAAGGCTATCGATTCAGTTTTTATACATTTTTTAGGGTTAAAATTATGGGTTTTTACCTTATTAATGGTGTTTTAAGTTCTTGAAAGTTAAGCCAAGAAGAAGATAAAACCATATTGCAGCTGGGTTTAATCTGTAAAAAATTTAAAAGTTCAAAAATTAAGTGTTTTCCAAGGCAAACAAGTACACATCAGCCACTTGTAGTACAAGTTGCAAGTCAGTAATCAAGGAAAGTCATCAGATTTTACTTCTAGTGTCAGAATCTAGCCCTATAGACCGAACTATTCACATCGGGTCGATAGGAATGGTTTTTAATCACACGGTCGATAGAAGCAGTTCTCAAGATCATAAGTGTTGGTTACAAGGGCTATAGAACACACTGACTAGTCCCTGCGCGATAGCTATCAACCGCATTCAAACAAGACCATTCGATACAAGGCCACAACTTTAAGTGTTGGGTTTTTCAAGTGCTAAGGGTTGTCGATCCAATTCTATCGAATCCAGCTATTATTATTTGAACTCTTGTGTTTGGTTCGACAGGGATCTATCGATTACATTTGGTTACTAACTCTATGGAACCAAGTTGTTGGTTTGTTCAATTTTCTACAGTTCGAAGCTGATTCTATCGATCCAGTTACAAAGAAGAAATTTTCAAGTGCTAGGATCTATAGAAACTAGTCTATGAACCCTATCGATCAAAGATTGATTCTATTAGACTTGTGACTTATCGAACACAAATTTGAACCCATCGAACAAGAGAACCTTGGACTTGAAACTTTAAAATCTATCTTATTCAAAGTTGAATTTAATCTAAATAGATCTATTTCAAAGTTGCATTAAATTGAATGTTTAAAGATAACCTTGAAAGAATACTGTTGGATTTGATAAACAAACAATTTCGAACAATCAATTTCAAACGAGTAAACGATGAATTCATATACAACAAGCAACATGTTGGGCTCGAATGAAATGATGTCTATTGGTACTGATACAAAACCACCAATCTTGTTCAGAGGAGAGTAGGGATGAGCTTTTTGACCGAAAAACCGGACCGGAACCGGAACTGAACCGGAACCGGAACCGGAACCGGAATATTCGGTCCAATTATCGGATCTCCTAAAATCTTATTTTCGGTTTTCGGTTCTTTCGGTTCCGGTTCCACCGGTTATCGGGTAATTCGGTCTAGAACCGGAAACGGTTGGTTTGTGATTTTGTATTTGTCGTATGGTTGGTTATTGAAATATTATCGTTTGTGATATGGTTGGTTATAGAAATATTATCGTTTATGATATATTTAATGATTATTGTTTGTTAGAACGAAGTCAACGAACTATTATTTTGTGGTCATATGCTAGTGTCACAAATGCATGCATGTTTACTTACGATTTCAAGTTTTTTTAGTGTTAACTTTAATCTGTGTTTAGCTTTTTTGTTATTAGGTAACCTTTATGGGTAAAAATCAACTAATATGTGTATATATAATATATTAAACTAGTGCTTCTGCTTCATGGTTCACGAAGAAATATATATATATATATCGTAACTTCAAATATATATCTACTAATATAGTAATATGTGTATATATAATATATTAAACTAGTGCTTCTGCTTCATCGATCATATATATATATATATAAATATATATATATATATATATATATATATATATATATATATATATATATATATATATATATATATATATGTATGTATTAATACATAGTGCTTCTGCAGTTCTGCTTTATCGAGATATGTATCAATACTATTAAAGTAGTTGATTCATTCTTTATTGTATCGGTTATCTCGGTTCCTACGCTTGAAACCGGGTCGATAGAAAATTTTCGGTTTTTCCGGTTCTATACACGAAGTAACCGGTTAATAACTGGAACCAGTTCCCTTATATTGGTTCGGTTATCGGTCCTAGCTTTTGACCAATTTCGGTTCCCGGTTCTTCGAGTTCCGGTCCGGTTCGGGTCGGTTCTAGGACCGAACACACCCCTAGAGAAGAGTACCATGTCTGGAAAGGAAGGTTCATGGACCTCCTTGAGCACAATGAATTATACGGGGAAGATATGATCGATTGCATTTTCAAGGGAAACAAATCATACATCAAGATTGTTGAAGGTGATCCTAACAACAATCCTCCCATTCCCCGTCAAGAGAGGGAAAAGACCAACGATGAACTCACCACTACTGAGAAGGAGAGAATGAAAGTTGAACGTTTTGCAAAGTATTATCTCAAACAAGGTCTTTCATCTGAGATATACACTAAAATTGACAGTTTGGCTACTACTGCTAAGGAAATCTGGGATGAAATAAAGAAACAACTTCAGAGCACTAAACAAGGGGAGTACATCGAACGCACTCAATTGGTTATCAGCTTTCATGACTTTGGTGCTCGTGAAAATGAACTTCTATCGGAAACTTATGGACGTTTTTGCAAACTGCAAAACGAATTGAGATCTAACAAGATCATCAGGACTCATCTAGACTTGAACTGTGTATTCCTAAAGTCACTTGGTCAGGAATGGAAGGAACATGCTAGGATGTACAAACACATCAACAAAGATCCAACCACAGTCACCTTTCATAACATCTTTGAAGATCTAAACCAATATCAAGATGAAGTTTCCAAAACTCTACCAAGACAATCAACTGCTGCAGATCCTCTAGTTCTGGTTGCATCTGAATGACCTCCAAGAGAATCATCATCTAGATCAATGAAGTACAAGCAGGTGGCACAAGTGAATCTAAACCTGATGAAGATGCAGTTGAAGCAGCCATTCACACTCTTTTCGGTGTTGGTAAGACTTTCAGAAACCATTTCTCCAAGATAAATTTAAGCAACGGTTTACGTGTGTATCATGACACCCGGAAAGACTTGCGTCCGTTTACAAGCCAAGATTCCCGCGAGAAGAGAGGAAGGATGAGAAGAGAACCGACTCCAAATTCTACAACTGTGGTAGGTCCGGACATATGATTAGGAACTGTCCTCAAAAGAAAACAAAAGATGCTGTGTACTACCAACAAAAGTACCGCCTGTAAAAGTAAAAGTAGGCTGGGAACGCGCTGGTGGTGAGGAAGATCAGTTCCTAGAAGACACCATCTGAAAGTGACTTTAAAGCAGAGGATCACGCTCTATTCTGCTTGATGGCAAATGTCGAAGGTGCTGATAAGGATGAAGGTGATGCAGGTGATTACTCAGATGCTAAGCAGGAGGATCTTGACATCGAGAAGGTACACTCTAGCTTTGATTCCTATGCAAGTTTTAATTTCAAACATATTCAAACAATTCTAAACCACATGAAAAAGTTAGAGCGTAAGGTAACGAAATTAACAAGTAAAAATCAAGTTTTAAAAGAGGTCCTTCACACCCAAGATAAAGAAGCACATAGGGCCATTGAAGAATAAGAATTTCTAGAGTTAACTGATAAAATCATTGTCATCATGCACGATCTCAAAGCAAAACGTGTAAGTGCTGAAAAGGATTCTGCGATTCTTAGAAATGAACAACGTGCTCTTAATACCAAAATCAAATAACAAGAACACCTACTAATTAAACGTGGGCAAAGCGAATAAACCATCTTTTTATATACAAAAAAGGAACTTGAAATCACCTCCAAGCCTGTCATATCACTGATGAATCGCGATAGCGCCGCTATCTATAAGAGGTTAGCGCCGCTAAGTCTTATGGGTTAGCGCCGCTAACCCTGCATGTGCTTTTTGTCAAATCACCTCCAAGGCTGGCGAATCCATGTGGGACACCTATGGAAGACTTTGGCCGGTTTTGGAGATAAATATTTGATTTGGAATAGTTTAGTGGGTGGCTTCTTTTCTCTCTTTGGTGAAAACACACACACATGAAAACTCTCTAAAGTGCCATAGAGACTTTTAGAGAGTTTTTGTATATTAGAGATTGTTCCAGATTGTTGGTCTCATTGTTGATGTTCCTAAGGTGATATTCAAGTTGAAGTATCACCAAAGGCGTGCTAGCACTCGTGGTTTGACGAGTTCCCGGGGTACATCCCAATAGAAGATTCGTTTTTCGTTCTTGGAGGAGAATCAATACAACCACAAGACCATTTCTGGAGCTTAGGAGAAAGGTATAACCACCTATTTCCTTTACATGTTGCATTTCTTTACATAGAGTTTGGTCCTCTTTTGGGATTTCTAGTTTTTGTGCTTTGTTGGCTTGTACATTGGGCTATTTTGTTTGTACTTTGCTTCCGCTGCTAGCCCACGAAAACCCAACAACTCCCCCTAAACTTGTGCATCCGTTTATGAAAATTTAGGGAATTTGTTTTTTGTATACTTCTCCCCCTACACATGTGCAGTATGTGTATGATTTTTTCCCCCTACACATATGTAACATGTGTATAACCAGAATCACACTCCCCCTTGAATGGTGCATCAGAAATCTGCACAAGGAACAAACAGTATAACACATACTCTAAATAAAAAGAAAGAAAGGAAAAAGGAGGCAACAGTATGTTATATTTTCAAGTTGAGTATGCCTAACTTGGATACCAACTCGGTGAAGCGACTTTCGTCTAATGGTTTGGTAAACAAGTCAGCAAGCTGATTTTCAGTAGGAACATACTGTAGCTCAATAAGACCTTTCTCTACGTTATCTTTTATGAAGTGATAACGGATATCAATATGTTTTGTTTTAGAGTGGTGTACCGGATTGCAGGAGATAGCGATGGCAGACTGGGAATCGCATAGCAATGGAATTTTGTCATACCTTAGGCCCAAGTCTGATTACTGTGTACGTATCTAGAGACTTTGAGAACAACACATTGCAACAGCAACATACTCAGCTTCAGCTGTGGAGGTGGATACGCGGTTTTGTTTTTTTGAGGCTTAGTAGACTAAACGATCCGCTAGGAAGTGTACACTGCCAGAGGTGCTTTTCCTATCAATCTTGCAACCGGCATAGTCAGCATCTGAGTGAGCATGGAGATACAGATTTGAATCTTTGTGATATCACAGACCAAGATCCATAGACCCTTTGAGATATCTGAAGATCCGCTTAACTACCAGAAGATGTGACTCATTAGGATTCGCCTAGTATCGGGCACAAAGACAGGTAGAGAACATGATGTCTGGAAGACTTGCAGTTAGATACAGTAACGATTAAATCATCCCACGGTAAGTTTTCAGATCTACTGGAGAACCATCAAGATCTGCTGATAGTTGTGCCTTAGCAGCCATGGGTGTGGATATGGGTGTGCAGTTAATCATATCATACTTCGTGAGAAGGTCTTTGATGTACTTGGATTGGGAAATAAAAATGCCATGACTTAACTGCTTCACCTGGAGTCCGAGAAAGAATGACATCTCCCCCATCATACTCATTTGAAATCTGTTTGCCATGATATAGCAAACTCGTCACTGTATTTTGGATTTGTAGACCAAAAAATGATATCGTCCACATATATTTAAACTAAGATCTTGTCCCTACCTTTGGTCTTTGTGAAGAGAGTGGTATCAGTCTTTCCTTTTAACTAGCCGTCACTAATCAAATATTCAGATAAGACATCGTACCATGCACGTGAAGCTTGCTTTAACCCGTACAAGGCCTTATCTAAGATAAATACATGATTTGGATGTTTTGAATTGATGAAACCCTCAAGTTATGAGACATAGACTTCTTCTTTGAGAACACTGTTAAGAAAAGCTGTCTGCACGTCTATCTGAAAGACACGGAAGCTTCTGGAGGCTGTATATGCAAGAAAGAGTCTAATAGATTCAATACGAGCAACGGGGTCAAATGTTTCATCATAGTCAATGCCCTCTTGCTGATTGTAGGCTTTAGCAACCAACCTAGCTTTGTTACGAACGACCACTCCATCCGAATCCCGTTTGTTCTTGAACACCCACTTAGTTCCAACAACAAATTTGTCATATGGAAGAGGAACTAATCTCCAGACTTTGAGACGATCGAATTGGTGTATTTCTTCCTGCATTGCAATTACCCAATCCGGATCATCTAATGCTTCAGAAGTCTTGGTGGGTTCAATGATGCTTAGAAAACCCAAAAATTGATATTCGTTTGTTATTGTTGCTCTTGTTTGAATGCCAACTGATGGGTCTCCTATGATGTTATCCTCAGAGTGATGTCTGGTCCACTTTATCTCGTGGGAAGTAGAGGTTGAAGGAATAAGATCTTGTAAGTGATGCACTTCCTTTTCATCTTCGCGGAAGATATTTGGGTCTGAATCAAACACAAGAGGGCTCTCTGTGTCAGGAATCTGAGTAGTCCCAGGGGGACTAGTGAGAGATACAGATGTATAATTCTCTGCATATAGATCGGAAAATGGATTTAGGAGCCATTATAGTAACACTTGTTTGTACTGTTGTGTTGTTCCTAGGAAAATAGCTTCGTCAGCTTTTGGAGCGAACTTTCCTAGATTATCCTTGTCATTAAGCACAAAGCACCTATTATCAAAGACATGAAAGTATTTGATATTATGCACTATGCCATTGGCCAGTTCGTATGGAGTTTTATTAAAGCATTTATTAATAAAAGAGCGGTTCTGCGTATAGCAGGCAATGCTGATTGTTTCAGCCCAAAAGGAAGGTGGGAGCCCGGAGTATGATAGCATGGTACATGCAGCTTCAACCAAAGTTATGTTTGATCTTTCCATGACACCGTTTTGTTGTGGAGTGTATGCAATTGAAAACTGATGGTGTATCCTAACAATGTCACAAAAGCTTCTCAGAGTACTGTTCTTGAATTCAGTTCCATTGTCTGTATGGATGGTGACAACACTCTGACTATGCTTATTCTGCTGTTGCTTGATGAATGAAATGATTGTTAGAGTAGCTTCATCTTTTGATCACAGAAACTTGACCCAAGTATATCTAGAGTACTCATCCACCATGACTAGAATATACTTCTTCCCACTTTTAGATTGAATTCTCATAGGACCACATAGATCCATGTGCAGGAGTCCCAAAGGCTTTGTAGTGCTGAACACATTTTTAGATTTGTGGGAAGCCTTTTTCATTTTACCCTTCTAACAATCTACACAAAGATGGTCCTTCTTAAATCTTAACTTGGGAATGCCTCTCACCAAGTCACCAGTGACTAATTTGTTGATATTCTGAAAGTTCAGGTGAGAGAGTTTTCTGTGCCATTGCCAAGTAAGATCTGATGAGGCTTAAGACAGTAGACACACGGAGGTAGGGGAGTCGTAATTTTCCAAATAAATGGAGTACAAGTTAGATTTTCTTGCAGCTGCCAGTAATTCATCCCCATTCTCACTTAACACAGAACATTTGTTCTTCTTAAATACTAACTCCAGGTCATTATCACAGAACTGTCCGATGCTAAACAAATTATGACCCAAGCCTTCAACATAGGAGAATTTCTTGATCTTGATGTGCTTCTTCTTTATGTGTCCGTACCCCATTATTGGTGCAACATTGTCGTTCCCAAAACGTACATTCCTGGAGTACTTAGGAACATAATTTTTTAGAAGACTTTTGTTGCCAATCATATGCTTGGTACAACCGGAGTCCAGGTACCACAAGTTAGGCGCCTGTAAAAAGAGAATAAAACACGTTTAGGTCCCCATATATGAATGGGTCCTATATTGTTAGTTCCTAGAAGTGGTTGTGTATTGATTATTTCACCTGGTGGTGGTAAAACTTCTAACGATCTATCCTTAGGTACCCATGTGGGTAATCTTTTGTCGAGAAGGAATAGATTGAAAAAGATTTGGCTTAGATGGAAGTTTCGGTACCACCTTTGGTTTGACAGTTGATGGAATCGGAGGTTTAGGATTCGGTAGAGTTGCGGAAGCGTTATGTTTGTGAATCCATGTTTGCGAGGAATTCTTAAGAATTCGTTGTGGCCTCGGTACATCAACTTGCTTTTGCTGAACTGGAGCCTTGGGAGTGGTAGTTTTGACTACTCGTTGATTGGAGGAAGTCTTGGGTTTGGAAGTTTTGGCATTTTTGGACAGTGGATTGCGAGATTGTTTTTGAGAATGCAAGTGTTTTTCTTGAGCAATCCATGCCTTTTTGAATGCTTCATAACCCTGTCCTATGTAGACTTCCAATTCTTTTATCATCAGCAGTCATTTTGATTTGTTTAAATGTTTGAGTGCATGTGACTGACGAGTGGTGATCCACTGATGAATGATGTATCCTTTGGAATTTATAAATGGAACACAAATTTGATTAGCGTAAAAGTTTATCCAGTCCTCACATGGTTTAATTCCAATTTGTTTTCTTAATTGTTCATATTAACAATGACCATGCAGGCAACAATCACCAATACAAAACATTGAAGAGGCAATTTTATCATGTAAACTCGAATGATTACAGACAATATCAAACATCAAAATTTCTTCACATGTTTGTCTAGTGTTCGAACATTTCCTAGATGACCTAGGAATGACTCTCTTCCATGTTATGTTTATTTTACTCTTTTCACTCCTGAGCTTATTCACGTCTGTAGCAAAAGATAAAACGTTAGAATGGAGTCGTGATCGACTAGCAGTTGCTTTTGAAGATTCAGGTTTGTCAGTGATCATACGAGAAATTTGACTAGAAGTAGAAGAGGGTGTCTGTTTGAAAATCTGTTTTTGTTTTAAAGTTTTCAAAGTAGAATTGTTAACAAATTTTATCTTGGGTTGGACATCTTGGGAAGATGTAGACAGATGCTTAGAATCCTCAATTCGTTATGCGTATGGAGAGAAAGTGAACGGAGTGGGAGCCTGCATCTCTTACTTGACTTGGATGATGCGTTCTTTTAATGCTGTATTTTCCCTGCACAAGTTATCTATGATCTTTTCATCATGATTAAAAATGTTTTTGATCCGCTTGTGAAGAATAGCATTCTCATGAGCTAATTGAGTGAGCTTAGGTGATTGGGAAGAAACTGAGATTGTTTGATGTGTGGTTTCGGAGTGGAAAGCGTTGGTAATATCTCCTTGTATCAGATGGGTGAAGCAAAACTCTTGCAAGGTTTGAAACCTTCGATGCAATTCCTTGTGGGGAATGTATTGAAATTGAGGTTTTGGCACTTCAGGAGCATACAATTCCTCATCTGTATAGATTGGAGAGGTTACAATTAATTCAGTGTTGGAGGTGGGTAAGTGAAGTATGAGTCATTGAGGTTAGAGTAATTGAAGGGAGTTTCAGTTTTGAGATGTAAGGTCCATTTGACATCCTCTTACCATTCGTTGAGTTAGTCCTTCGCCAAATAGATTTGCATTGTATAATTGTTTGGCAGATACCTTACTCAGAACACTTGGATTTTCAAAACCAAGTCCATCGAATGTCCATCTTGAAAAAGGTCGTGCCTTTTGTTTGTACAGAAAGATGGTTTGTTCACTTTGCCCTCTTTTGATTAGAAGGTCTTTAAGTTCTTTAATTTTTAAACAAAGAGCACTCTCATCATTTTTATAAATTTCTGAATATTTTTCTGCACCAATACGTTCTGCTTTGAGATCGTGTATGATGTTTGTTTTATCAGTTAGTTCTAGAAATTCATATTCTTTCACAGCTAATTGAACCTTAGATTCATTTATGTTTTTCTCTAATTGTTCAATTGTAGCTTATGCTTCTTTGTCTTGTGTATGAATGACCTCTTTTAACACTTGATTTTTGCATGTTAGTTTGGTCACCTTAAATTCTAACTTTTTCATGCGGTTTAATACGGTTTGTATATGTTCAAAGTTAAAACCCATGTTAGAGTTAGAGATAGAATGTACCTTTCCGCTTTCAACGATCTCCTGCTCAGCATCGGAGAGATCTCCACCATCTTCATCCCTATCACTTGTTCCATTAGTAGCCATGAAACAGAACTGTGCGCGATCCTCACCATCTAGATCACTCTCGGAGTCTGTGTCCTCCAAGAACTGGTCTTCCTCCACCATAAGAGCATTCCCAGCCTGCTTTTGCTTTGACAGGCGGTACTTTTGTCTATAGTATTCAGCATCCTTGATCTTCTTTTGTGCACAGTTCCTGATCATGTGGCCAGATCTCCCATAAATGTAGCACTTCAAGTATGTCTTTTTCTCCTCCTTTCTTCCATCCCTTTGAAATCTAGGCTTGTCAACAGGAGCAAGCCTTTCTGGTCTTCTGGAGCCAGAGGTAAATTTTTGTCTGTTGTTGGTTTTATTAAAACAATTTCTGAAGGTATTGCAAACAACAGAGAGAGCATCAATGACAGCTTTGATTGAGTCTTCATCATCATCATCCGGTTCCGATTCACAGAGAATCACCTGCTTGAACTTCATTGATCTTTATGAAGATTCCCTTAAATTCTTTCTGTAGCTACCAAGGCCATAGGATCTGCAGCTGGCTGTTTTGGAAGAGAGTTCAGTATTTCATCCTGATATTGATTGATGTCTTCGAATATGTTGTGGAAGGTGACTGTGGTAAGGTCTTTATTGATTTTCTTACACAGTCGAACATATTCTTTCCATTCTGGACCTAGTGACTTCAAAAAAACACAATTTAGATCTAGGTCAGTCCTGATGATTTGATTAGACCTCATATCATTTTGTAGTTTGCAAAATCTACCATAAGTTTCAGAATGAAGTTCATTCTCTCTAACACTAAAGTCATGATAGCTGTTGACTAGTTGGGTACGCTTGATGGACTCTCCCTGCTCAGTATGCTGCAGCTGCTTCTTAATCTCATCCCATATTTCCTTAGCAGTTGCTAAGCTATCTATCTTGGTGTAGATCTCTGAGGAGAGTCCTTGTTTCAGATAATACTTAGCCAGTCGTTTAGCCTTTTTGAGCTGTGAGCTCATCAACAATCTTTTCCCTCTCATGACGCAAAATCACGTGATTGTTGTTAGGATCAGCCTCAACAACTTTGATGAACTTTTTGTTCCCGTTCATGATGCAGTCGATCATCATTTCTCCGTGTGTCTCATTGTGCTCCAGGAAGTCCATGAACCTTCCTTTCCAAACATTATATTCACCTCGGAACAGAGCATGAAGTTTTGTATCGGTACCGATGGACATCATTTTATTTGAACTTCACATTGTGATGTTAGAATCTGCCCGATAATATATGTATGCCTTAGAGCACTGCCGATGATGTATGGGCCTATATGGGCACAAATAGGGGTCTAACATGACAACAAATAAGGTTGAGGGACCAAAGATGGCAAAAGTGGAAGTTAGCAATGCAGGCCGCGTTAGCGCCGCTAACTTAACTAGTTAGCGCCACTAACTGTTAAAGGTTAGCGCCGCTATGGCTGCATGTGCTTTATGTCATATCGAAGTCAGGCCGCGTTAGTGCCGCTACGGGTTAGGGTTTAGCGCCGCTAACTCATGGTTAGCGGCGCTACCACTGTATGGACTTTATGTCAAAATCACCTCCACTTGTGGCAAATGGGAGAGGGCTTCTAGATCCGTCTAGGCCGGTTAGAGGGTAATCAGGGGTTGGTTTTGGGTCTTTAAAAAGACTTAGAACCTGGACTTTGAACACCTTTGGCCAACTTTCTCTCTAGCACATACAATTCTCTCTTTCTCACTTAATACCTCAAGTTGGTGATTTGGTGAACACGAGACTTTGGTTCCTAGGATCTTTTACTGTTCTTGAGTAAGATTTCCAGAGAAGATTTTCCTCAAGCTAGCTAGCACTTGTTGTTGGACTTGTTCCCGGTTTATGGTTTCAAAAAGACAAGAAGAAGAAGAAGATCTTGCTTCAAATCCGAATTCACCCACTACAACAAGTTTTACTGGAGCTTAGGAGCTGGTATAACTCTCTAACCTCCTTGTTAGTTGCTATTTTGTTACATAGAGTTGATTCACCATTGGGATTTCATGGTTTACTCTCGCGCGCGATCACATATAAAGAATAACCCACCTAGTGAAAATAGGTTTTGTCACTAATAAGTTAATCTAAACCAAACCGGAAACAAAACCCCGTTTTTCCACAAAAACGTAAATCGTGCACCATCTGTAAGTCGATACCATCAGAATCTAGTCTTATGGGATTTAGTTGTCGAGCTTAGCATGAGCCAATTCTCATAAAACTGTGTGGAAGGTGAGTGTGGAAAATTCACAATTTTTGTTGTCGAGGTTAGCACGAGCCAACTTTGGTGAGTTTGTTACCGTATGTCTTGACGGACGATTTGCAATTTTAGGTTTGAAATCTTGGTTAATTGTCGAGCTTAGCACGAGTTTACCAAAATTTCAAGACTTAAAATTGTTGCAAGAAGGGATCAAACATGCCAAACGATCATTGGATGTCGTAGGATCCCGCATGTGCTAAGGATTGCAATGGAGATTGCAATTGGAAAATTGGTTGCCGACTTAAATAGTTTTATCATGTGATCCGCGGTAACCCCGTCACATGGTAGGATGAAATACTGTTCTTATCCTTGTTAAGATAATTCTTTATGGGTAAATTATTTAACAAGATAAAATATCAAACTAACTAATATCTACTTTGCAACATTTTAGATGGCATCAATAAGCGCAACAAACACCACCACCAATGTTTCTCTTCGGGTTTTCCTTGAGAAGGAGAAACTCGACGGTAGCAACTTCATGGACTGGCATAGACAACTGAGGTTGGTCTTGCGGTATGAATGGAAGTTGCATACCATAGAGAAACCCCTCCCCGAGGAACCTCCTACTGGCGCAACAAGGGCCGTCGGTGAGGCGTATGAAAAACGCCTCAAGGAAACTGAGGAAGTCACGTGCCTTATGTTGAGCACGATGAACCAAGATTTTCAAAAGTAAATGGATCAGCTGAGTACTTACGACCTGGTCTTGCAGCTGAAGGATATGTTCCAACAGCAGGCGAGGCAGGAAAGGTACGAGTGCCTCAAAACGACCCTTGCTTGCAAGATGCAAGAGGGAGGGAACGTGAGCGCGCATGTGTTGCGGATGAAAGCAAACATCGAGCACATGGAGAAGTTGGGTTTTACCATAGGGAGGGAGATGGCGGTTGATTTAATCCTCCAATCCCTGCCCGGTGCATATGATCAATTCGTTATGAGTTATCATATGCACAACATGGACAAGACCTTGATGGAACTTCATGGTATGTTGAAGACCGCTGAGTCTAGCATGACAAAGATTAAGCCGTCCTCCTCCAACCACGTTCTCGCCATCCGGGAAGGCCGCATCAGGAAGAAGAAGGCCGCCCCCTCCAATAAAAGGAAGGGTAAGGGAAAGGTTGGCGCGGCCAATCCTAACCCGGCCTCCGAGGGCAAGGGCAACGGGAAACTTCCCCAAGCCAAGGCTCCGGAGGATGCGGAGTGTTTCTGCAGCGGAGGCAAGGGCCATTACCGCCGTAGCTGCCCGATGTACCTGGAGGGACTCAACAAGCTCAAGGCAATGAGCATTTCGGGTCCGGATACGTCATGTACGTTTATGATAGAACTCCACCATACTTCTACTTCTAAAGGCTGGGTATTAGATACTGGCTGTGGCACTCACATATGTAATATGGTGCAGGTGCTAAAGGAAAGTAGGAGCTTGGAGCGGGGTGAACTGGATCTTGTTATGGGAAACTCGGAGGTTGTCCCAGTGGAAGCTAAAGGAGACTTGGAGCTTTCATTCAAGACCGGTTTTTCAATTTTTTTAAAAGATGTATGCCATTCGCCCTGTGTGGCAAGAAAAATTATTTCTTTTCATAGATTGTATGACGATGGTTACAATTTTAATTTTGTGAATGGTAAAATTATTTGTTTCAAAAATTATATTGTTTATTTTGAAGCTCAACCATGTCATGGCATTTATGAAGCTAATGCATACATTGAATCGAGAAAATCGATCATGAATATTGATTCTGATTCCAAAAATGGTTTGGAAAAATATGGCATAGTCGTCTTGGCCACATAAACAAGACTCGTATCACCAAGCTCCAAGCGGATGGGATCTTGGAATCATTTGATCTAGGATCAAATGAAGTATGCGAATCTTGCTTATTGGGTAAGATGACAAAGGCACCCTTCACGAGATCAAGTGAGAGGGGAAAGGACCTATTAGACATAATCCATACAGATGTATGTGGGCCTTTCAAGCATGTCACAAGGAATAATTCAAGATACTTCGTAACTTTTATAGATGATTATAGTAGGTATGGATATGTCTATCTTATCAAACACAAGCATGAACCTTTGAGGTTTTCAAGACATTCCAAAACGAAGTTCAGAATCAACTGGGCAAAATGATTAAGATACTCCGGTCTGATAGAGGTGGAGAGTATCTAAGTACCGAATTCACCGATCATCTTAAGAATTGTGGAATCATTTCCCAATTAACACCTCCAAGGACTCCACAATTAAATGGGGTCGCTGAGAGGAGGAACAGGACTTTGCTTGAAATGGTAAGGTCTATGATGAGTCGGACGGAGGTACCTATTAGTGTCTGGGGATATGCCTTAGAAAGGGCAGTAAGAATCCTTAACCTCGCACCAACCAAGAAAGTTGCTAAAACACCTTATGAAATGTGGCATGGTAAGAAGCCGACACTTTCATATCTACGAGTTTGGGGTTGTCAAGCCTACGTGAGACGTGAGGCCGAAGACAAACTTGAACCTCGCTCAGAAAGGTGTTATTTTATCTGATATCCTCCTAACGGTGTTGGATATTTATTTTATAAACCTTCAGAGAGCAAGGTATTTGTTGCTCGTAGGGCATTCTTCCTTGAAAGGGAGTTGCAATCCAAACATGGCATTAAGGAAGTTGACCTTGAAGAAGATCAAAGGTCGTATGATAAAGAACTTGAGGTTGGCACTAGCCAAAACACCGAGCAAGATAATGCTGCGGTACCTGACACTCATGCAACGTCTACTCCTAGGCGTTCCAGTAGGACTCGTTTTGAGCCAGAGAGATATGGGTTTCTCATATCTGAGGGCAACGAGTTATTGGTGGATCATGATGAACCCACCAGCTACAAGGAAGCCATGGCAGGCCTTGAGTCTGCTCAGTGGAGGAAGGCGATGGAGAGCGAGATGTAATCTATGTCGGATAACCAGGTTTGGGAATTGGTTGATCCTACACCAGGGATAAATCCCGTTGGGTGTAAATGGGTTTTTAAGAAGAAACCCGGCATAGATGGAACCTTGGATATCTTCAAAGCCCGACTGGTGGCAAAGGGTTTTACTCAGACTCAAGGAATTGATTATGATGAAACCTTCTCCCCAGTGGCCATGTTGAAGTCAATCCGGATACTACTTGCCATAGCTGCATTTCATGATTATGAAATTTGGCAAATGGATGTAAAAACCGTCTTCCTTAACGGGAAGCTTAATGAAGAGGTGTATATGAGACAACCTGACGGTTTTGAGCATCCAAAGTATCCAAACAAGGTTTGTAAACTCATGAAGTCCATTTATGGACTTAAACAAGCATCTTGAAGCTGGAATCTTTGCTTTGATGAGAAAATCAAAGAGTTTGGATTTTCAAAGAGTAAAGATGAACCTCGCGTATATGTCAGGGCTAGTGGGAGCACTATAGTTTTCTTGATTCTATATGTAGATGATATTCTACTCATTGGAAATCATATCCCAAGTCTAAGGAGTGTTAAAGCTTTGCTAGGGAATTTCTTTTCAATGAAGGACCTAGGCGATGCGAGCTGTATTCTGGGAATAAAGATATATAAATATAGATCTAGAAGGCTGCTAGGGCTTTCTCAAAGTGCATACATAGAAAAGGTCGTGAGACGCTTTAAGATGGAGGAATCCAAGAAAGGAAACCTCCCTATGATGCATGGTTTGACTTTGAGTAAAACTCAATGTCCTACCTCCAAAGAAGAGACAAAAGTAATGAAGCGGGTACCATATGCTTCGGCTGTGGGCTCGATCATGTACGCCATGCTATGCACTCGTCCTGATGTGTCATGTGCTTTAAGCATGACTAGTAGATATCAGGAGAACCCAGGAGAGCCTCATTGGAGGGCAGTGAAGAACCATCTCAAATATCTAAGACGTACAAAAGAAATGTTCTTAGTGTATAGTGTGGAATAAGAGCTCAGAGTAAAGGGTTAATCCGATGCTAGCTTCCAAACTGGCAGGTATGACTGCCGATCACAATCGGGGTTTGTGTTCCTGTTAAATGGTGGTGCTGTGAGCTGGAGGAGCTCGAAGAAAGACACGATGGCTGATTCGATTACGGAATCGGAGTACATTGTGGCAAGTGAAGCCGCAAAGGAGGCCATGTTGATGAATAAATTCATCCAAGATCTACAAGTGGTTCCAAGCATCGCTGACCCTATTGAGATATTTTGTGACAATGAGGGTGTGGTGGCTTTGGCAAAGGAACCAAGAGCTCACAAGAGGACGAGACACATTTCGCGCAAATACCACTTTATGCGGGATGTTATTGAAAGTGGTGAAGTCATCATTAGCAGAGTAGCATCGAATGGAAACTTGGTAGATCCATTCACTAAGCCGTTACCGCAAGCAACTCATGAATATCACACTAGAGGGATAGGTGTAAGATTTGCTAGCGATTTGGCTTGAGTTGTATATATTAGTTTATTTGATATGTATTATTTTATTTTGGGAACGATACAGACAGTATTGTAACTTATGCTTGTTTCGATATATAATGGGGATTATATATGCGTGTGATACGGTTACATTCATAAGACTTTACTGTGTTCCATCTTAGCATGTTTAACTACTTCCAGAAATATTATTCTATATTTCAAACTTTCCACAGTCAGTCAATCTTATGGAAGAAAGATTGAATCAAGACTGAGATAAGCATCTGATCTTGAATTCAAAATGGTTGAATTAAGGTGCAACGCTTATCTGTGCTTGAAAAGAGTTTCAAGTGACTGGAAGACCCACACCCAAGTATACTTCATGAATTTTAGTCACGAGTAACTTGGGATGATAAAATCTTACATCCTTAGGCCCGAGATGTATGAACTGCTATATCATAGTTCTTACTTGCTTTAGCAATTTTCATAAGCAGTTCGTGACTGGCTGCGAAAAAGGAAATGACTAGGTAAGTCAAGAGGTATGGTATGGGGTTATGCAGTCAAAGGGATTTGTTCCTCCAGTATGAGAGATATCCCTGGGCCCCTCGATGATTGGGAGCTGACACCAAAATATTGCATGGCCATGCACAGGGAATATTGATTGAAAATCAGATATGTCCTTACCTTTTGGTCACCACCAATCAAGATCGAGAAACATAATCGTGAATGATCTGGAGATTGACATTTTCTAATCTATGTCTCGTGTTCACAAGGATATCGCGAACAAAAGAATGTCTAAGATCACTTATCTAGGACCACTACTTTAAGTATGATGGTTTTCTGTAGGTATTCAGAACTCATACAGACTTGGGGGCATTGATGCTTTGCTAGAGGCCGCTTTTTGTCTGTGCTTGTTAGGGTACAGTATATTATGTGCAAGTGGGAGTTTATTAGAATCTGCCCGATAATATATGTATGCCTTAGAGCACTGCCGATGATGTATGGGCCTATATGGGTCACAAACCAGGGTCTAACATGACAGCAAATAAGGTTGAGGGACCAAAGATGGCAAAAGTGGAAGTTAGCAATGCAGGCCGCGTTAGCGCCGCTAACTTAACGAGTTAGCGCCGATAACTGTTAAAGGTTAGCGCCGCTATGGCTGCATGTGCTTTATGTCATATTGAAGTCAGGCCGCGTTAGCGCCGCTACGGGTTAGGGTTTAGCGCCGCTAACTCATGGTTAGCGGCGCTACCACTGCATGGACATTATGTCAAAATCACCTTCACTTGTAGCAAATGGGAGAGGGCTTCTATATCCATGTTGGCCGGTTAGAGGGCAATCAGGGGTCTGTTTTGGGTCTTTAAAAAGACTTAGAACCTGGACTTTGAACACCTTTGGCCAACTTTCTCCCTAGCACATACAATTCTCTCTTTCTTACTTAATACCTCAAGTTGGTGATTTGGTGAACAAGAGACTTTGGTTCCAGGGATCTTTTGCTGTTCTTGAGTAATATTTCCAGAGGAGATTTTCCTCAAGCTAGCTAGCACTTGTTGTTGGACTTGTTCCCGGTTTGTTGTTTCGAAAAGAAAAGACGAAGAAGAAGATCTTGCTTCAAATCCGAATCCAACCACTACAACAAGTATTACTGGAGCTTAGGAGCTGGTATAACTCTCTAACCTCCTTGTTAGTTGCTATTTACATAGAGTTTATTCACCATTGGGATTTCATGTTTTGAACTCTTTTATGCTTCATTGTTGTTGTTTTTGCTTCTGCTGCGTGATCTTGAAATCCCAACATGTGAGAGTTTTAGTAAGAAATGATCGTTCACTTGTTATATGATTTGATTGTTCAAAAACATTACTGATAATAAAGAATAATATTCTTTTCAAGTTTGTTTTAAAAACTTCTCGGTGATGATTGAGGAACTAAGTCAACTTAATTCAACTCTGAATTAGACCTTGTAAAGATGAAATTCAACTTTGAATTAGATAGAATTAGGTTAATTTAATTCAACTTTGAATTATATCCGATTTAGATTAAATTCAATTTTGAATTAGATTTTGAAGTTTTAAGTTTGATTGTCCTCTTTGTTCTATAAGTCAAGTCCCAATGGTTCTATCACTTGTCCAATCGATTCAAGGTATGTGAATGATTAATGTGATTGATAGAATCCCTTGAAAATTGAGCAGAGTAACTTCTTGGTAGTGATCAATAGAGTAACCAATAGAGTGCGATTGATCCCTGTAGCATAAAACACTTAGGAATAAACAGTTAGTAACGTCAATCGAATTCTTATCAAGTCACTTATTCGAATGCGATTGCCTTTGATGTGTTTGATATCCAAGTAACTAGGAACCTTGAATCACACGGGCCAATAAAATTCGATTGATGAACCAACACTAAGAATTGCACAGATAAGTTTGTGCGGCTGATAGATCACTTCAGAACTTCTAATCGCATGCGATTGATCTTATACTGGCTGATAGCACTGAGAGTAACACTAAGTAGATATCAACTTTGAAGGACTCTATCGGCCGTGTATTCCCTTCAATCGCATGAACCACGAACCCGGCTTATAGAATCAGATGTGTCACTATCAAAACTGATGGCCTTACCCCTTATGGTGTCTACTTACTTGTACCTTGATTGGTATGGGTAGTACTTGAGTTACCTTGTTCAACACTTAATCTTTGAAGAATTAATAATTATTTTTAATCAAAAACCGATTTCTTATTCTTCAAGACTGCATTTATAGCTTCAAGAACACCATAAATGCTTGCATGCCCATAAAATTAAATACCAAAAAGTCGAGTATTTAATGAACCATTGGACCTTTTGCTTTAAAAACACCACTCGGTTTTAAATATTCTTCAAGAAAACTGTATAAAACAGTAGAAACCTTTGAACAAACCCGAAGAGATGGTAGAAAAAGTATTGTTTATACCTTAGATGTGTTCTACCTTCGGGAATTACTAGAACTCGCACCTTTCTTGATCAAACCGTATGGTTGTACGTTTTGTAGAACCCGAATGCTTGTTCTTCACCTTGAGCTTGAAGTCTTCGAGATTTTGCTTGTTGTTTTCGAACAATCACGAACCAAAAACAAGTTTGGCTCTGATACCAATTGATGGTCCCTTTAATGTATAAAGGATGAAGCTATGCTTGGAAGATTATCTTGGTAGTGTGTGTTTGTGTATGTTTGGTCTAGAGAGAGAGGGAGCTGAGATCTAGAGAGTTCACAAACACAAGAGTGAAATTATGCAAAGCTTAGATTAGAATGAGAGGGGCAAATGCCTTTTATAGCATTTGCCCAAGTTTACAATAGTTACATATTTGCACCCACACTTTTTATAATCTAACAGTTGGGAGAATGTTTACTAGACAAAAGGTTTGTGTCTGAAACCTTAGAGGTTTTCGGAAGTAACCTAAGGAAAACTAAGAATCCAGTCAAGATGCTAAGTTTTCTTATCTATATTGGTTTGAACATGAAATGGATCATGGGTTTGACCCATAATTCATTTTCTATGAAAGACACATCGGTACATGGTGTTGGGGTTTCTAGGGCACGCAACGGAAGCAATATACAACTCAAAAAGCCATCGAACAAGCATTTAAAGCACAAAATCGTAAAACCAAAACAGAAAGTTAGGAGATTATACCAGCTCCTAAGCTCCAGAAATGTGATGAAGATGATGAAGTTGCTTCTTGTAGCTTGAACGAATCGACTAAAAGGTGATACCCCGGTAACACGCAAATTATTTGAGCTAGCAAGCTCCTTGAGGTTCTTCTTCCTCGAAAACCCAGTAGGAGAACAACAACTAAGCACCAAGGGACTGAATTCTGGAACTAAAACTCTCTCAAGAACTCACTAAGTCTCACAAGCACTTATGAGTGTATTACCAATGTATGCAAGAGTGTATGTGAATAAGAGAGAAGAAGGAGGGTGAGTTAGGGTCTTATATAAACCCCAAAACGTCCCCTGATATCCTCAAGCCGGCCCCAAGTCGCACAAGACACTTCCATGCATTGGGCAACATGAGAGGTGATTTGATAAAAAGGTGTCGTTTGAAGTTAGCGGCGCTAACTATACTTAGCGGCGCTAACATATAACAGTTAGTGGCGCTAACGCGGCTTGTCAGATGACTTGACGTAAAGCCCATGCAGCTGTAACGGCTCTAACCCATAAGTGTTACCGGCGTTAACACCTTATGGTTAGCGGCGCTAACCCAGCCTGCGAAGTCAACTTTTGTTTTTTGTCAATTTCGGTACCTTTACTTAAGCTGCTGTCAGATTTGACCCCGGTGTATGACCCAATAGGCCCATACATCATTGGTAGTGATTCAAATGGTGTACTCGCATCAGTGGGCATATTCTAACAAACTCCCACTTGCACACGATGCACCATTTCTAATAAACCACACACAATGAGCGGCCTCTAGCAAAAGCATCATTACCCCCAAGTCAGTGTGGGTTTCGTTATCCGAATAAAACCTATTCACAAAGAAAGGTCCTATAGATATGTGATCTTAAACATCCTTTTGTTCACGTTATTATTGTGAACATGAGACATGGATCAAATGTCAATCTCCAGATCGTTCACGATTGTGTTTCTCGATCTTGATTGGTGGTGACAAAAAGTTAAGGAAATATCTGATTCTCAACTAATATTCCTTGCGCATGGCCATGCATAATTTTGGTGTCAACTCCCAATCATCGAGGGGCCTAGTGATATTTCGCATATCAGAGGAACAAATCCCTTTTTCTCTGTATAACCCTAAACCATACCTCTTGAATTATCTAGTCATTTCCTTTATCACAGCCAGTTACAAACTGCTTTTGAAAATGGCTAAAGTAAGAAAGAAGTATGATATAGCGGTCCATACATCTCAGGTCTAAGGACGTAAGATATTATCATCCCATGTTACTCGTGACTATAATCTATGAAGTATACTTGGGTGTTGGTCTTCCAGTCACTTGAAACTCTTTTCAAGTACAGATAGGCATTGCTCCTTAATTCGACCAAATTGAATTCAAGGTCACATGCTTATCTCAGTCTTAATTCAATCTTCCTTCCACAAGATTGACCGACTGTGGAAAGTTTGAAATAAAAGATATTTCCGGAAGTGTTTAAACATGCTAAGATGGTACACAGTAGAGTCTCATAAATGTAACCGTATCATACGCATATATAATCTCTATTATATATCGAAACAAGCACAAGTTACAATACTGTCTATATCGTTCCCAAATATAAAGTTACATATCAAACAAACTAAATACATAACTCAAGCCAAATAGCTGGCAAATCTTACACCTATAGCATTAGTGTGAGAATCATGAGCTGCCTGCGATAACGGCTTCGTGAATGGACCCGCAAGGTTTCCATCCGATGCTACCCTGCTTATGATGATTTCACCACTTTCAACTACTTCTCGTATAAAGTGGTATTTGCGCATTATGTGTCTCGTTCTCTTGTGAGCTATTGGTTCCTTCGCCAAAGCAACTGCACCCTCATTGTCACAAAATATCTCAATAGCGTCAGTGATGCTTGGAACCACTTGTAGATCTTGGATGAATTTCTTCATCCACATGGCCTCCTTTGCGGCTTCACTTGCCGCAATGTATTTCGACTCGGTAGTCGAGTCAGCCACCGTGTCTTGCTTCGAGCTCCTCCAGCTGACAACACCACCATTTAATAGAAATACAAACCCTGATTGAGATCGGCAGTCATCTCTATCTGTTTGGAAGCTAACGTCTGAGTAACCCTTTACTCTCAGCTCTTCTTCCCCACCATATACTAAGAACATCTCTTTCGTATGCCTAAGGTACTTAAGAATGTTCTTCACAGCCTTCCAATGAGGTTCCCCGGGATTTGCCTGATATCTACTAGTCATGCTTAAGGCACATGACACATCAGGACGAGTGCATAACATGGCGTACATGATTGATTCCACAGCCGAAGCATATGGTACTCGCTTCATTACTTCTATCTCCTCTTGGGAGGTAGGACATTGAGTCTTGCTCAACATCAAGCCATGTGACATAGGGAGGTTTCCTTTCTTGGATTCCTCCATTTTAAAGCGTCTCACGACCTTATCTATGTATGCACTTTGAGAAAGCCCGAGTAGCTTTCTAGATCTATCTCTATAGATCTTAATTCCCAGAATGTAGCTTGCATTCCCTAAGTCCTTCATTGAGAAACAATTCCCTAGCCAAGCTTTTATACTCTTAAGGCTCGGAATATGGTTTCCAATGAGCAATATGTCATCCACATATAGGACTAAGAAGACAATAGTGCTCCCACTAGCCCTGACATATACACATGGTTCATCTTTGCTTTTCGAAAATCCAAATTCCTTGATTTTCTCATCAAAGCATAGATTCCATCTGCGAGATGCTTGCTTAAGTCCATAAATGTACTTCTTAAGCTTACAAACCTTGTTCGGATACCCTGGATCCATCAGGTTGTGTCATATACACCTCTGCGGAAAGCTTCCCGTTAAGGAAGGCGGTTTTAACTTCCATTTGCCATATTTCATAATCATAAAATGCAGCAATGCCCAAGAGTATTCGGATTGATTTCAACATAGCTACTGGGGAAAAGGTTTCATCATAATCAACACCAGGTTTTTGAGTGAAACCCTTTGCCACCAGTCGGGCTTTGAAAGTATCCAAGGTTCCATCCATGCCGGTATTCTTCTTGAAGACCCATTTACACCCTACGGGTCTAACCCCGGGCGTAGGATCAACCAGTTCCCAAACCTGGTTATCCGACATGGATTGCATCTCACTTTCCATTGTTTCCTTCCAATGTGCAGACTCAGGGCCCGCCATAGCTTCCTTGTAGTTAGTAGGCTCATCAGAGTCCACTACTAAGTCGCTGCCCTCAGATATGTAGAATCCATATCTCTCTGGATCGTAAAAAGTTCTACTGGAACGCCTTGGAGTAAGCAATGAACTAGTGTCAGGTACTGCAACATCCTCTTGCTCAGTTTAAACCGTCCTAGGTTGAGTGCTAGTGCCAACCTCAAGTTCTTTATCGGTTGATCCTTGAACTTCCTCAAGATCAATTTCCTTGTTGCCTCTTTGTTTGGATAGCAATTCGCTTTCTAAGAAAAATGCCCTTCGAGCAACAAAAACTTTGTTCTCAGAAGGTTTATAAAATATATATCCAACACCGGCAGGAGGATATCCGATAAAGTAACACCTTTCCGATCGAGGTTCAAGTTTGTCCTCAGTCTCACGTCTTACGTAGGCTTGACAACCCCAAACTCGTAGGTATGAAAGTGCCGCCTTCTTCTTGTGCCACATTTCATAAGGTGTTTTCGATACTTTCTTGGTTGGTGCAAGGTTAAGGATCCTTACCGCCGTCTCTAGGGCATATCCCCAGAAACTAATAGGCACCTCCGTTCGACTCATCATGGACCTTACGATATCTAGTAAAGTCCGGTTCCTCCTCTCAACGACCCCATTTAATTGTGGAGTCCTTGGAGGTGTTAATTGTGAAATGATTCCACAAGTCTTTAGATGATCGATAAACTCGGTACGTAGATACTCTCCACCCCTATCAGACCGGAGTATCTTTATTGTTTTGCCCAATTGATTATCAACTTCGTTTTGGAATGTCTTGAACACCTCAAAGGTTTCATTCTTGTGCTTAACAAGATAGACATATCCATACCTACTATAATCATCTATAAAGGTTACAAAGTATCTCAAGTTATTCCTTGTAACATGTTTGAAAGGCCCACATACATCCATATGGATGATGTCCAAGAGGTCTTTACCCCTCTCACTTGTCCCCGTGAAGGGTGCCTTTGTCATCTTGCCTAATATACAAGAATCACATACATCATTTTACCCTTGGTCAAACGATTCCAAGATCCCGTCCGCTTGGATCTTGGTGATGCGAGCCTTGTTTATATGGCCAAGACGACCATGCCACAAGGAATACTTATCCAAACCATCTTTGGAACTAGAATAAATGTTCATGATAGATTTTGTTGAATTAATGTATGCAGTTGCTTAAAATAAATAATGTTATCCTTAAAGCATATAATAGCACCATCATCAAAATGAAAGTTATAACCATCGTCATACAATGCATGAAGTGAAATAATGTTTCTAGCCACGCTGGGCGAATAACAGACATTTTTCAATAAAATAGAGTTGCTAGTCTTGAATGAAAGCTCCACACTTCCTTGAGCTACCACCGGGACAATCTCCGAGTTCCCCATCACAAGATCTAGCTCTCCCTTTTTCCAGGCTCCTACTTGCCTTTAGCACCTGCACCATATTACATATGTGAGTGCCACAACCGGTATCCAAAACCCAGCCTTTAGAAGTAGAAGTATTATGGAGTTCTATCATGAACGTACCTGAAGTGTTAGGGCACGATATGCTCATCGCCTTGAGCTTATTGAGTCACTTCAAGTACTTTGGGCAGCTTCGGCGGTAGTGGCCCTTGCCCCCACAAAAGAAGCACTCCGAATCCTCCGGAGTCTTGGCTTGGGGAAGTTTCCCTTTGCCTTTTCTTGGAAGGCAAATCTTTCCCTTACCCTTCCTATTCTTGAAGTGTTAGGGCCCGATACGCCAACCTTTCCCTTACCCTTCCTATTCTTGGAAAGGGCGGCCTTCTTTTTGGTAATGCGGCCTTCCCGGATGGCTAGAACGGGAGTGGAGGAGGAGGATGGCTTGCTCTTGGTCATGCTCGCCTCGGCAGTCTTGAACATACCATGCAGCTCCATCAAAGATTTATCCATGCTATGCATATGATAACTCATAGTGAATTGATCATATGCACTGGGCAGGGATTGGAGTATTAAATCGACTGCCATCTCCCTACCGATGGTAAATCCCAACTTCTCCATGCGCTTAACGTTTGCTTTCATACGCAAAACATGAGCGCTCACGTTTTTTCCATCTTTAAGCTTGCAAGCGAGAACAGTCTTGAAGCACTCATACCTCTCCTGCCTTGCCTGCTGTTGGAACATATCCTTCAGCTGCACGATCAGGTCATAAGCACCCAAGTGATCCATTTGCTTTTGCAAATCGGTACTCATGGTGCTCAACATGAGGCATGTGATTTCTTCAGTCTCCTTGAGGCGTTTCTCGTACACCTCACGGACCGCCCTCGTTGCACTGCTTGGAGGTGCCTCGTGTAAGGGTTCCTCTATGGTGTGCATCTTCCCTTCATAGCGTAGGACAAGCTTGAGCTGCCTATACCAATCCATGAAGTTGCTCCCATCGAGTTTCTCCTTCTCAAGGAAAACTCGTATAGAAATGTTGGTGGTGGTGGTGTTTGCGCTTGTTGATGCCATCTAAAATTGCAAAGTTGACTTAAGTTAGTTTGTTGCATATGTATTATCTTGTTAAATTAATTTACCCATAAAGAATTAACTTTAACAAGGCTAAGAACCATATTTCATCCCACCATGTGATGGGGTTACCGCGGATCCCATGATAAAACTATTTAGGTTGGCAACCATTTTGCCAATTACAATCTCTATTGCAATCCTTAGCGCCTTGCGGGATCCTACGACATCCAATGGTCGTTTGGCATGTTTGATCCCTTCTTGCACCAATCTTAAACCTTGAAATTTTGGTTAACTCGGGCTAAGCTCGACAACTAACCAAGATTTCAAATCTAAAATTGCAAATCGTTCATCAAGACATACGGTAACAAACTCACCAAAGTTGGCTCGTGCTAAGTTCAACAACCAAAATTGTGAATTTTGCCACGCTCACCTTCCACACAGTTTTATGGGAATTGGCTCGTGCTAAGCTCGACAACCAAATCCCATAAGAGTAGATTCGGGTGGTATCGTCTTATGGATGGTGCACGATTTACGTTTTGAGGAAAGACGGGCTTTTGTTTCCGGTTTGGTTTTAGATTAAATTATTAGCGACAAAAACCTAGTTTTCACTAGGTGAGTTAATCTTGCATGTGAGCGCGCGAGAGAGTTGTAAACCATTTTTATCAAATCTCTTGTGATTTTGTTAATTTTCGAAAATTTATCTAGCATGCAAATCCTACACAATCCATGCATACAAAAATCACATCACACGCATAAAATACTATAATTGGTAACCCTTGCCATAAAAACCTATTCGTTCTTCCCGTGAGCCGAACGGGAAGAACTTGGTCAATTCAAGGGACAAAGTCTTCGATGCTAGCTCCCACTAATCCTGCCATCTCCATTGGACTTCATCGGCTTCATGGGCTCCATGCGCCATCTCCTTTGGCCCATCTTGTGTGTCATCATCCACCAAAATAATATATACAATAGAATAAAATGGCATGCAAGCCATAAAATAGCTATTTATCTATTACAATTACATGGATGAATGAAATGGCATGCAAGCCACATTATTATTACAAATTTGTCAAAAGAATGATAATACAACCAACCAAGCATCCAAACACACAAAACAACCAAATGGTCTAGGCAAGGTTACCAACTTACATATTCACATACAACCAAACAAATACATGCTACTGGAATTTAACATCTTAATAACAAGATTAAAATTTCCAGAATCTCAAAACAACGGTAAAACCCGAGACCAAAATCTGTTTTTGACCAAGAAGAAAAAACTGACTCAGCAACGCTAGCGCCGCTATCTTGAAAAAGTTAGCACCGCTAACTCAAAGTTAGCGCCGCTAACCTCTGTTCGACAGAAAACAAACAATTTCGATTTCGGGTTTTCAAAGCCACTAAGTGCATAACTATCATAGAGGTAGCTCTGATACCACTGTTGGGGTGTCTAGGGCACGCAACGGAAGCAAAATACAACTCAAAAAGTCCATGGTACAAACATTTAAAGCACAAAATCGTAAAACCCCAAACATGGATCAATCTCTATGAAAAGAAATGCAACAAAACCGAAAGTTAGGACATTATACCAGCTCCTAAGCTCCAGAAATGTGATGAAGATGATGAAGTTGCTTCTTGTAGCTTGAACGAATCGACTAGAAGGTGATACCACGGTAACACGCAAATCACTTGAGCTAGCAAGCTCCTTGAGGTTCTTCTTCCTCGAAAACCCAGTAGGAGAACAGCAATTAAGCACCAAGGGACTGAATTCTGGAACTAAAACTCTCTCAAGAACTCACTAAGTCTCACAAGCACTTATGAGTGTATTACCAATGTATGCAAGAGTGTATGTGGCTAAGAGAGAAGAAGGAGGGTGAGTTAGGGTCTTATATAAACCACAAAACATCCCCTGATATCCTCAAGCCGGCACCAAGTCGCACAAGACACTTCCATGCATTGGCCAACATGAAAGGTGATTTGACAAAAAGGTGCCGTTTGAAGTTAGCGGCGCTAACTATACTTAGCGGCGCTAACATATAACAGTTAGCGGCGTTAACGCGCCTTGTCAGATGACTTGACGTAAAGCCCATGCAGCTGTAACGACTCTAACCCATAAGTGTTAGCGGCGCTAACCCAGTCAGCGAAGTTAACTTTTGTCTTTTGTCAATTTCGGTCCCTTTACTCAAGCTGCTGTCAGATTTGACCCCGGTGTATGACCCAATAGACCCATACATCATCGGTAGTGATTCAAATGGTGTACTCGCATCAGTGGGCATATTCTAACACATGGTGTCACATTCAAGGGAACCGGATATCATTGTTGATGATCTGCTGAAAGGCAGGCCTAAAACATGTATTCAATTTGATTAGTATACATTAATTTCGTGAACCAAGTCCTCAATCTAAAACCTAACAAAGATGGTCAACTGAGCATCAAATGAGATATGACTAGAAATTGTTTTTTGCCTGTCAATCTTACAATCTAAAATTATATAGTCTACATTCAGTGAGAGATGGATGAATATTGAACCAAATTGATGGTCACATATTTAAGAAGTTCATCTGAATTTTGGATAATTGTTTCTTAGACTTACGGGAAGCATGTTTGGTTGCTCAATAGAAGAAGACAATTTCCAAAGCATTTCTGTGGAAGAACGTAAAACTTAAATAAGAGACCAAATGTTGGCACTAGCATTTAATCAGCATAAAAATGCTGGTAAAACCTGACAATATCCATTGCTTCTTTAAATCTGATGGAAGTCAAGAAGGCTGTTTAGATATGAGATTGTCATATTATAGTAACAGCAGCTTGATGGTGAATCATTGTGAGGTCACCATTCATCGGAAAAACATAGTGGGCCCAGAGTTTACTAGTGAATATAAGAAGGGAATGGTATATATAGATGTAACCCTTTCGCTGCATCCAAGTACTTGACTTGGTTTAATCCCATACCAAAGGTGTAATCCAAGAGGGGTGAAGGGACTAACTAATATGCAATAGCAGACAACTTCAAATACCGACTAGTGGCAAAAGATTTCATATTGATCATATGGAAACTTGTCCTAGTGGCTATGTTGAAGATAATTTGGATTAAGTGAAAAATTGTTGTCGCTTTTCGGAAACAAGTAAATTCACATGGGCGTGAGAGACCAAGATCCTTCAGAGTACTAAGTTGAGGAAATGCTTGAGGCACTTTCCGAGGGTCTTACACATCCATAATATCTAAATTAGATCTGCAACTATGGGTGAGTGCTTTGTGATAATACTTGCATCTTATGGCTATAATTTTGTTTCGTGAGTAAATCATTGAGATGAGTTTTCCGGAAAGCATAGGTTAAGCCGATAAACTTGTCAGGGCTAGTCGGAGTTTTATGTGTTCCTAGTGAAATGTACTCAATGAAAATAATGTCCTAATTTAGGGTTGTTTTAAATCTATTGGTGGAATTATTGTTCCACGAGTACAAATAGGAAATATGGGTTAAATGGATTCTAAAATTCAAGAAATACTGAAGTATGTTCTTGATGTTTGACGGAAATAGATTTGTCTTGAGTAAGTATTTACTGTATGCCAATCTATAAGACTATCGATTTTAATCGAAGGTTTTAAGTATACAAATATGTGGTGTAGATACGACATTTAAATCCCTATGTGTGTCATTGACCTTATTGTGAACCTCGGTGGCATTGAGGGTATGTCGACTCTAATAAACATGAGTGTCATTGATCCTATTGTGGACTTCGGTAGCATTGAGGATGTGACGACTCTGATAATCCTATGTATGATCTCTTTGATAAACACTACGAAAGTGGTTTAATAAAAGAGATAAAAGAGTACAAAGGGATGGTGATCTCATTGTTAAGCCGTTGTCATATACTAGTGATGGATGTCATACTAGGTATAATAGCATCGTTCATGCTAATGACTAGGCTTGAACATCGTTTTAGTAATTGTTTGATTTACTAATTAGCTTTGGGAACAGTAAGCAGTACTGCTACTGATGATTGTATCGATAAATAGTAGGGACTATATATACACAAGATGCGGTTACCTTCATTGGTCTTTACTGTGTTCCATCTTAGAATGACCACTTCCCAGGATGTATATACATTGTAAATTTCCACAGTCAGTCATTCTTAATGGGAAGGAAGTTTGAATTAAGGCTGAGGTTAGGTGTTGGTTATGCATTAATCAAGGATTGAATGCATGAAACGCAACAGTAACTTGTGCTTGAAAGAAGTTTAAGTGACTGGAAGACCCGCACCTGAGCTCACTTCATGGATCATGTTCACAAGTGACTCGGGATGATAATATCATTTCGTCCTTAGACCGGAGATACATGAGCATCCAAATCACGAATCTGCTTTATTTTGATTGGTTTCAAACGTGGTTCGTAACTGGCTGCTATAAAGGAAGTTTTCAAATAAAGTATGAGACGTGTGGTGGAACTATTTAGTCAAAGGGATTTGTTCCTATGTGTAGAGAGATATCCATGGGTCCCTCGATGATTGGGAGTTGACACCAATATACCCATGGCCAGGCACAAGGAATATTGATTGAGAATCAGATATATATCCTTAACTTTTGGTCACCACTAATCGAGATCGAGAAACATAATCCTGAACGATCTAGAGATTGGCATTTTAATCCATGTCTCGTGTTCACAAGAATATCTCGAACAAAAGGATGTTTGATCACTTATCTATTAGGCCATCCCATTATTATTTTGGATTTGGTTTTGTTAAGGATGATAAAACCCATACTGACTTAGGGGCAAAGATGTTTTACTAGAGGTCGCTCTTTGTCTGTGATTTCTTGGGTATGGTGTGTCATGTGCAAGTGGGAGTTTGTTGGGATATGCCCACTGCGCACGTACGCTATATGAATCACTACCGATAATGTATGGGCCTATTGGGTCACACACCGAGGACCAATCTCAACAACAACCTAAGTTGAGGGACCATTTTGGTCAAATTGCAAAAGGTTGGCATGCTGATGGAGTTAGCGGCTCTAACTTTAAAAGTTAGCGGCTTTATCTGTTAGAATCTGCCCAATAATATATGTACACCTTAGAGCACTGCCGATGATGTATGGGCCTATAAGGGTCACAAACCGGGGTCTAACATGACAGCAAATAAGGTTGACGGACCAAAGATGCCAAAAGTGGAAGTTAGCAATGCAGGCCACGATAGCGCCGCTAACTGTTGAAGGTTAGCGCTGCTACGGTTACATGTGCTTTATGTCATATCGAAGTCAGGCCGCGTTAGCGCCGCTATGGGTTAAGGTTTAGCGCCGCTAACTCTTGGTTAGCGCCGCTAAACCTGCATGGACTTTATGTCAAAATCACCTCCACTTGTAACCAATGCATGAGAGATTCTCGAGTTTTCTTGGCCGGCTAGAGGGAGTTCAAGGGACGATTTGGGGTCTTTAAAAGAACCTTGTTCCTGGAAAAATAGCTCTCTTGGCCAAAAAAAAGTTCTCTCTTGCACATAAACCCTCTCCTCACTTTATCTCAAAAGATCTTGGTGATTTAGTGAAGACCACGAGTTCCATAAGCTTGTTTGCTGTTCTTGTATGTGTTTCTTGTTGAAGATTACATACAAGCTTGCTAGTACAAGTTGTTAGACTTGTACCCGGTTTGAGATTTCGAGAAAGAGGCCAAGAAGTTAGAAGAAGGAGTTCCTTGCTTCAACATCCACGATCAACCACCAACAAGGACGTTACTGGAGCTTAGGAGCTGGTATAACTCCTTTACTTTCTTGTCTTGTTGCTATTTTGTACATAGAGTAGATCCATGCTTGGGATTTCTTTGATTTGAACACTTATTTGCATGTTTTTCTTTGTTCTCCCTTCCGTTGCGTGTTCATGAAATCTCAACAGTGGTATCAGAGCCACCTCTATGTTAGAATAGCACTTGGTGGCTTGAAAAACCCGAAATCAAAATGTTTGTATTCTGCCGTTAGGGTTAGCAGCGCTACGCTGAGGTTAGCGGCGCTATGTCTCACGCGTTAGCGGCGCTAACGTTACTGGAAATTGTTTTTCGAAAATTTTGAATAAAACAGTGTTGGTCTCGGGATATTTGGCACTTACACCTTCTGGAATTTTGCTCAAAAGGTGTTTTTCATGTTGTTCCAGTAGTAGCATGATTTGTTTGGTTGTATCTGTTAACATGAGTTGGTAATCTTGCCTTGGCCCATTTGGTTGTTTTGTGTTGTGCATATAATTTGGTGGTTTTAATCCACATATGAGGCCATTTCATTCATCCATGTACAAGTATTAGATAAATAGGAAAATTATGTGGCTTGTATGCCATTTATTTTCTATTGTATTGTAATTTGTATGATGGATAAATGAAGACACAAGAAGGAAGCAAAACAAGATGGAGTTTGATGCCCTTAGAAGCCAATGAAGTCCATAGAGATGGTGGTTCTAGTGGGAGCTTGCATCAAGATTGTTTTGTCCTTAGTTTGACCGAGTTCTTCCCGTTTTGGCTCACGGGAGGAATGCATAGGTTTAATGGCAAGAATTACCGACTATGTTGTATATTGCGTGTGATGTGATTTTATTATTCTATGCATGGATGTGTAGGTTTCGCATGCTAGAAAATTTTTGATAAAATTAATAAAATCACAAGAGTTTTGTTAAAATTGGTTTCCTCTCGCGCGCGATCACATACATTGATTAACCCACCTAGTGAAAATAGGATTTGTCACTAACAAGTTAATCAAAACCAAACCGGAAACAAAAGCCCGTTTTTCCACAAAAACATAAATCATGCACCATCCGTAAGTCGATACCACCCAAATCTAGTCTTATGAGATTTGGTTGTCGAGCTTAGCACGAGCCAATTCTCATGAAACTGTGTGGAAGGTGAGTGTGGCAAAATTCACAATTTTGGTTGTCGAGCTTAGCACGAGCCAACTTTGGTGACTTTGTTACCGTATGTCTTGACGGATGATTTGCAATTTTAGGTTTGAAATCTTAGTTAATTGTTGAGCTTAGCACGAGTTAACCAAAAATTCAAGACTTAAAATTGGTGCAAGAAGGGATCAAACATGCCAAACGACCATTGGATGTCGTAGGATCCCGCATGTGCTAAGGATTGCAATGGAGATTGCAATTGGCAAAATGGTTGCCGACCTAAATAGTTTTATCATGTGATCCGCGGTAACCCCGTCATATGGTAGGATGAAATACGGTTCTTAGCCTAGTTAACTTAATTCTATATGGGTAAATTATTTCGGGTCCGGACACGTCAGGTACGTTCATGATAGAACTCTACCATACTTCTACTTCTAAAGGCTGGATTTTGGATACTGGCTGTGGCACTCACATATGTAATATGGTGCAGGTGCTAAGGGAAAGTAGGAGCTTGGAGCGGGGAGAACTGGATCTTGTGATGGGAAACTCGGAGGTTGTCCCAGTGGAAGCTAAAGGAGACTTGAAGCTTTCATTCAAGACTGGTTTTTCTATTTTGTTAAAGGATGTATGCTATTCGCCCAATGTGGCTAGAAACATTATTTCTTTTCACAAATTGTATGACGATGGTTTTGATTTTAAATTTATAAGTGGTACAATCATTTGCTTTAAAAATGAAATTGTGTATTTTAAAGCTTTACCATGGCATATATGAGGCAAATGCATACATTGAATCAAGACAATCTATCATGAATATTGATTCTGAATCCAAAAATGGTTTGGATAAATATTCTATGTGGCATAGTCGTCTTGGCCATATAAACAAGACTCATATCACCAAGCTCCAAGTGGATGGGATGTTGGAATCATTTGATCAAGGATCAAATGAAGTATGCGAATCTTGCTTATTGGGCAAAATGACAAAGGCACCCTTCACGGGAACAAGTGAGAGGGGAAAGGACCTTTTAGACATAATCAATACGGATGTATGTGGACCTTTCAAGCATGTCACGAGGAATAATTCAAGATACTTTGTAACCTTTATAGATGATTATAGTAGGTACGAGTATGTCTATCTTGTTAAACACAAGAATGAAACCTTTGAGGTGTTCAAGACATTCCAAAACGAAGTTCAGAATCAGTTGGGCAAGACTATAAAGATACTCCGGTCTGATAGAGGTAGAGAGTATCTTAGTACCGATTTCGTCGATCATCTTAAGAATTGTGGAATTATTTCACAATTAACACCTCCGAGGACTCCACAATTAAATGGGGTCGCTGAGAGGAGAAACCGGACCTTGCTTGATATGGTAAGGTCTATGATGAGTCGAGAGGAGGTACCTATAAGTTTATGGGGATATGCCTTAGAAACTGCGGTAAGAATCCTTAACCTCGCACCAACCAAGATAGTTGCTAAAACACCTTATGAAATGTGGCATGGTAAGAAGCCGACACTTTCATACCTACGAGTTTGGGGTTGTCAAGCCTACGTGAGACGTGAGGCCGAAGACAAACTTGAACCTCGTTCTGAGAGGTGTTATTTTATCGGATATCCTCCTAACGGTGTTGGATATTTATTTTATAAACCTTCAGAGAACAAGGTATTTGTTGCTCGAAGGGCATTCTTCCTTGAAAGGGAGTTGCTATCCAATCATGGTAGTAAAGAAGTTGACCTTGAGGAAGATCAAGGGTCGGCCGATAAAGGACTTGAGGTTGGCACTAGCCAAAATACCGAGCAAGATAATGCTGCGGTACCTGACACTCATGCAACGTCTACTCCTAGGCGTTCCAGTAGGACTCGTTTTGAGCCAGAGAGATATGGGTTTCTCATATCTGAGGGCAACGAGTTATTGGTGGATCATGATGAACCCACCAGCTACAAGGAAGCCATGGCAGGCCTTGAGTCTGCTCAGTGGAGGAAGGAGTGAGATGTAATCTATGTCGGATAACCAGGTTTGGGAATTGGTTGATCCTACACCAGGGATAAATCCCGTTGGGTGTAAATGGGTTTTTAAGAAGAAACCCGGCATAGATGGAACCTTGGATATCTTCAAAGCCCGACTGGTGGCAAAGGGATTCACTCAGACCAAAGGAATTGATTATGATGAAACCTTCTCCCCAGTGACCATGTTGAAGTCTATCCGGATATTACTTTCCATAGCTGCATTTCATGATTATGAAATTTGGCAAATGGATGTAAAGACCGCCTTCCTTAACGGGAAGCTTCATGAAGAGGTGTATATGAAACAGCCTGACGATTGTGAACATCCAAAGTATCCGAACAAGGTTTGTAAGCTCATGAAGTCCATTTATGGACTTAAGCAAGCATCTCGATGCTGGAATCTTTGCTTTGATGAGAAAATCAAAGAGTTTGGATTTTCAAAGAGTAAAGATGAACCTTGCGTATATGTCAGGGCTAGTGGTAGCACAATAGTCTTCTTGGTTCTATATGTAGATGATATTCTGCTTATTGGAAATCATATTCCAAGCCTAAGGAGTGTCAAAGCTTGGCTAGGGAATTGTTTTTCAATGAAGGACCTAGGCGATGCGAGCTGTATTCTGGGGATTAAGATCTATAGAGATAGATCTAGAAGGCTGCTAGGGCTTTCTCAAAGTGCATACATAGAAAAGGTCTTTAGACGCTTTAAGATGGAGGAATCCAAGAAAGGAAACCTCCCTATGTTGCATGGTTTGACTTTGAATAAAACTCAATGTCCTACCTCCAAGGAGGAGATAGAAGTAATGAAACGAATACCATATGCTTCGGCTGTGGGCTCGATCATGTACGCCATGCTATGCACTCGTCCTGATGTGTCATGTTCTTTAAGCATGACTAGTAGATATCAGACAAACCCAGGAGAGCCTCACTGGAGGGCAGTGAAGAACATTCTTAAGTACTTGAGACGTACAAAAGAGATGTTCTTGGTATATGGTGGGGAAGAAGAGCTGAGAGTAAAGGGTTACTCGGATGCTAGCTTCCAGACTGACAGGGATGACTGCCGATCTCAATCGGGGTTTGTGTTCCTGTTAAATGGTGGTGCTGTCAGCTGGAGGAGCTCAAAGCAAAACACGGTGGCTGATTCGACTACCGAATCAGAGTACATTGCGGCTAGTGAAGCTGGAAAGGAAGCTGTGTGGATGAAGAAATTCATCCTAGATCTACAAGTGGTTCCAAGCATCGCTGACCCAATTGAGATCTTTTGTGACAATGAGGGTGCGGTGGCTTTGGCAAAGGAACCAAGAGCTCACAAGAGGACAAGGCATATTTTGCGCAAATACCATTTTATACGGGACGTTATTGAAAGTGGTGAAGTCATCATTAGCAGAGTAGCATCGAATGGAAACTTGGCAGATCCATTCACTAAGCCGTTACCGCAAGCAGCTCATGAATCTCACACTAGAGGGATAGGTGTAAGATTTGCTAGCGATTTGGCTTGTGTTGTATATATTAGTTTATTTGATATGTATTAATTTATTTTGGGAACGATACAGACAGTATTGTAATTTATGCTTGTTTCGATATGCGAGTGATTCGGTTACATTCATAAGACTTTACTGTGTTCCATCTTAGCATGTTTAACCACTTCCCAGAATGTTTATACATTCTAAATTTCCACAGTCAGTCATTCTTCAAGGGAAGGAAGTTTTGAAATAAGGCTGAGGTTAGGTGTTGGTTATGCATTAATCAAGGATTGAATGCATGAAACGCAACAGTAACCTGTGCTTGAAAGGAGTTTCAAGTGACTGGAAGAGCCACACCCAAGTATACTTCATGGATTATAGTCACGAGTAACTTGAGATGATAAAATCTTACATCCTCAGACCCGAGATGTATGAATTGCTATATCATAGTTCTTACTTCCTTTATCCATTTTTAAAAGTAGTTCGTAACTGGCTGTGATAAAGGGAATGACTAGTTAAGTCAAGAGGTATGGTATGGGATTATGCAGTCGAAGGGATTTGTTCCTCCTGTATGAGAGATATCCCTGGGCCCCTCGATGATTGGGAGCTAACGCCAAAATATTGCATGGCCATGCACAAAGGAATATTGATTGAGAATCAGATATGTCCTTACCTTTTGGTCACCACCAATCAAGATCGAGAAACGTAATCGTGAACGATCTGGAGATTGACATTTTCTAATCCATGTCTCGTGTTCACAAGGATATCGCGAACAAAAGGATGTCTAAGATCACTTATCTAGGACCACTACTTTTAGTATGATGGTTTTCTGCAGGTATTCAGAACCCATACAAACTTGGGGGCATTGATGCTTTGCTAGAGGCCGCTCTTTGTCTGTGCTTACCAGGGTACAGTATATTATGTGCAAGTGGGAGTTTGTTAGAATCTGCCCAATAATATATGTACGCCTTAGAGCACTGCCGATGATGTATGGGCCTATAAGGGTCACAAACCGGGGTCTAACATGACAGCAAATATGGTTGAGGGACCAAAGATGTAAAAAGTGGAAGTTAGCAATGCAGGCCACGATAGCGGCGCTAACTTAACGAGTTAGCGCCGCTAACTTAACGAGTTAGCGCCGCTAACTGTTGAAGGTTAGCGCCGCTAACTGTTGAAGGTTAGCGCCGCTATGGTTGCATATGCTTTATGTCATATCGAAGTCATGCCGCGTTAGCGCCGCTATAGGTTAAGGTTTAGCGCCGCTAACTCTTGGTTAGCGCCGCTAAACCTGCATGGACTTTATGTCAAAATCACCTCCACTTGCAACCAATGCATGAGAGATACTCGAGTTTTCTTGGCCGGCTAGAGGGAGTTCAAGGGACGATTTGGGGTTTTTAAAAGAACCTTATTCCTGAAAAAATAGCTCTCTTGGCCAAAAAAAAGTTCTCTCTTGCACATAAACCCTCTCCTCACTTTATCTCAAAAGATCTTGGTGATGTAGTGAAGACCACGAGTTCCATAAGCTTGTTTGCTGTTCTTGTATGTGTTTCTTGTTGAAGATTACATACAAGCTTGCTAGTACAAGTTGTTAGACTTGTACCCGGTTTGAGATTTCGAGAAAGAGGCCAAGAACTTAGAAGAAGGAGTTCCTTGCTTCAACATCCACGATCAGCCACCAATAAGGACGTTACTGGAGCTTAGGAGCTGGTATAACTCCTTTTCTTTCATGTCTTGTTGCTATTTTGTACATAGAGTAGATCCATGCTTGGGATTTCTTTGATTTGAACACTTATTTGCATGTTTTTCTTTGTTCTCGCTTCCGTTGCGTGTTCATGAAATCCCAACACTATCTCTTAAAGGTTAGCGGCTCTATCTAGAGCTCGATAGCGGCGCTAACTTTAAAAGTTAGTGGCGCTAACTCTGAAAGTTAGCGGCGCTAACCCCTGTCAGAATGTATTCAACTTTTGCATGCACCTCCATTCTCCACCAATGGATGCAAGGAATCTTTCGGCCAGCCTTGGGGCTTAGAAAAGGTTCCAGAGAAGTCATTTTGGGATGCATTCACTTGAAAAAACTCTCTCTTGCAACACACACACACACACATACCTAGTATTCTTAAATTTTGTGAAGTAAGTTTAAGGGCGTTTGTGTGAATCTTGAAGAGGAGAGTAAGGAGAATTCATGCCTATTGTTCAAGAGGTGGTTTCAAGTTTTGAAGACAACTAATGACATGCTAGTACATGGAGGTTGAACAAACCCGGGGTGGACTTCGATAGAGGGAGCTATTTTCGGCTTCTTGATCATCACCACCATCATCACAACTCCAGAAGTTTTGATAAGGGTATAACCTTCTTTTCTCTTGTATTTATGTTGCATTTGCATTGGTATGGATTTTGGTCCCCCTAATGGGGTTTCTTTGGTGTTTATGCTTTATAGACTTGTACATTATGTTTTTGAACATGAACCTTGCTTCCGCTGGTAGTTCCCGAAACCCCAACAAATAAATCATCTTTTTATATACAGAAAAGGAATGTGAATTCTCTAGATGGACATTCGAAGGACTCGGTTTCGAAAATCCGAGTGTCTTGAGCAAAGTTACCACCAAACAATTTTACAATGCAAATCTATTTGGCGAGGGTCTTACTCAACAAATGGTGTTCGTGGGTCAATAAGAGGAAAAACTTTAAAAGAACATCAAAAGAACTCTACACCTCAAATGAGAAATCCCCTTCAACTATTCTGACCTAAACAACACATATTTTGTTAAAAGACCCACCAAACCATAGTCAAAAGCCATCTCTCCTGTCCACACTGACGAAGAGCTTTACTCTTCTGATGTATCAAAATCTAAATGTCAATACATTCCCCACAAGGAATTGCAATGCAGATTCCATACACTGCAAGAGTTTTGCTAAACCACTGAAGTAGTGAGAGATTTGCTTCTAACCTTCCAACCTATCACTACACCTCTTCAGGATTCAGTCACCTCACTCGATCTTTCACAACTCCAACTCGACAATGCTGAACTGATAAAAATAAAGAAAGAATTTCCAGCTCTTAGCTTGTTTCCACTTCATATCAATTACTTCAAATATTTAAGCAATCTGTTAATATGACTAATTTGGTAAATCTTGAAATTAAACATATTCTCAAGTCAAAACATGCAACCACAATCAATCATAACTCTTGCCCACAACCTGATATCCCTGAAACATCCAAAGCTAGTGTAAGTCGTCGAAGATTGACTACTAACACTTTATCTTCTACTACAGATGTGAAGAAGAACGTGTCTGAAGAGAGTAAAATAAAAGCAACATGGCATAGAGTCATTCGTATGTCTTCTAGGAAATGTTCCAGTTTGACAGTCTCATGTGAAAATATTTTAATGTTTAATCGAGTCTGTAATCTCTCGATTTCACATGAAAGCAAACATTGAGCGCATGGAGAAGCTAGGATTCACCATCCAGAGAGAGATGGCAGTCGATTTAATCCTCCAATCACTGCCTAGTGCATACGATGAATTGATTATGAGTTATCATATGCACGGCATGGATAAATCCCAAATAGAGTTGCATGGTATGCTGAAGACCGTGGAGTCTAGCATGTCAAAAAGCAGGCCCTCTTCTTCCAATCCCGTCTTAGCAATCCGGGAGGGCCACATCCAGAAGAAGAAGAAGATGGCCACTTCCCATAAAGGGAAGGGTAAGGGAAAGGTTAGTTCAACCAAGCCTACCCCGGCCTCCGAAGTAAAGGGCAAAGGAAACTTCCCAAGCCAAGACGGCAGAGGATGCAGAGTGCTTCTTCCGCGTGGGCAAAGGGTATTACCGCCAAAGCTACCCTAAGTACCTACAGGGGCTCAACAAGCTGAAGGCTATGACCATTTCGGAAACCAACTATTCAGGTACGTTCATGATAGAACTCCATCATACTACTACTTCTAAAGGTTGGGTTTTAGATAACGGTTGTGGCACTAACATATGTATTATGGTGCATGTGATAAAGGCAAGTAGAGGCTTGGAGCATTGGGAGAAGGATCTTATAATGGGGAATTCGGAGATTGTCCCCATTGAAGCTAAAGGGAGCGTCGAGCATTCTTTTAAGACCAGCTACTCGATATTGCTCAAGAATGTATGTTATTCTCCCTACGTGGCTAGAAATATTATTTCCTTTCATGCATTGTATGAACATGGCTATAATTCTATGGTTTGTTAATGGAAGAATTATTTTCTTTAAAAATGAAATTGTTTATCTTAAAGCTTTACCATGTCATGGCATATATGAGGCGGATACATACATTGAATCAAGAAAGTCTATCATGAATATTGATTCTGAATCCAAAAATTATTTGTATATGTTTTCCTTATGGCATATTCGTGTTGGTCATGAAGACATGACTCGCATCACTAAGCTCCAATCGGACGGGATCTTGGAATAATTTAACCATTGGTCAAATGAAGTATGCGAATCTTGTTTATCGGGTAAGATGACTAAAGTACCCTTCACGGGTACAAGTGAGAGAGGAATGGACCTCTTGGAAATCATACATATTGATGTATGTGGTCCCTTCAAGCATCTAACAAGGAACAAGACTAGATACATCGTTACCTTTATAGATGACTATAGTAGGTATGGATATGTCTACCCTGTTAAACAAAAGTTTAAAACCTTTGAGGTGTTCAAGACATTCCAAAACAAAGTCCATAATTAATTGGGTAAAACAATTAAGATACTTCGGTTTGATAGAGGTAGAGAGTATCTTAATGCTGAGATCTCCGAGCATCTTAGAAATTGTGGAATTGTGTTGGTCCGTTTGTGAGAAGGTCAACACGCAAGTAATGTGTAGACGGAGGGTTGAATACACTTTCTGCGGAAAATTGAACAAATCAATAAAAAGTGTTAACACACATCAAACCATAACAATCGAATGCTTTGCTTTTCATTAATAAGAAGATGATTACAGACTGTATCAAGTAAGCAACACTTGATATGTAAACACCTAATGTAAATCAAATCTCTCAATCTCTCAAACTTTACTATCTATAATCAACTTATGATCATAGATACAGAAAGACTCTCTAAAGAGGATTTAATCATAGATTGAATACTTACCAACTTCACAACAGATGTAAAGATTTGAACACACGAACAATTTTGCAATCTGTGAGTTTCTTGATCACGTTGAACTGACAAACAGTGAACCAAGACTCGTAACACATACAATCAATGTTGAGGTGAAACTGAGTTTGGCTCTGTATCTCATTGACTACCTCAAAACTTGTCAGGATGGTAAGTATTTATAATCCTGTTCCTATGGACTCTAACAAACTAGAACCAATCCTAATATGCTAACTAACTAACGGATAACCCGGAATCTTGAATCTTCATATCTTGAGTCTTCAATATTCAATCTTGATTCTGGAATCTTCTTATCCTTGCCGTAGATATAGAGAGATTAAAGTGAATTTAAAACATATTTAAATTCACTTAAACTGACTTCTTTAGTCGGACTGAGTTACACAGCTTGAAACTCATCAAGCTAAATACTCAACCTATATCTTAGGTGACATACACAGCTTATCAAACACATTGATATTCTCACTAAGATATAGTCTAAGCTGATCGAACATATGCTCAACTTATATTCAGCTTATACTCAGTCTGAAACACTATACGTGTTCAGTACGATCAAGCCTCATAATTCTGTTTAAGTTATATTTAGAACACATCTTACAAACTTAACTTTGTCTCATCAAATTTCAACTGATGAGATCATATACCCAACAAACTCCGCCTATTTGATAATGACAATACCATCAAGCAGTTCTTAAGTTTGTTTAAGTGTATTATGTTTTAAATCTTAAACTTATTAAGATTTTATATTTGAACTAATCAAAGATTAATTGAACTTATCAATTATAACTTGAACAAACCAACCAAACAAATTAATGAATAAGAACTAATCAATTATTCATTCAAGTTGAACTAATCAGGCTAAGAATTATGAACACATCATAACACAGTTGAACATATCACACTAATACTTGTATTTATTGAACATATCAAAATACAAAAGTTTTGACCACTCAGATCATGCACACTTAGTGCTTACAAGAATTAGAACTAATCTAATATATAATTTTCTTATGAACTCAGGATGTAGAAGTTCCTAGTTATTGACTTCTTTGCTGATTTCGTCTAGCAACTTCTCAGCTTCTACATTCCTTCTATGTTCCTTCTGTTGTACTTTAGTGATTTTGTTCAGCTTTTACTTAACAAATTGATTTGAACTATCAACACCATAGCAACTTCGAATGTGTAAGGCATCCCTAGCTTTTAGATAGCAAATTTCATTCAGCTTGACAAAACTAGGTTTGCCTACCTGACCCTTAACCATAAACCCCTGAACAGATGCATCAATACTCTGATTTTCTTTAAACTCCACACCTTCAGGTACCTCAAATAGTTTCTCCCCTTGCAGACCAGGAACTGGAACATATCCCAACTCCTCAGCTCTATTGATCTGTTTAGAAACTTCAGCAAAGATCTATTGCTTGATTTGACTTCGTTTGAACTTCTTAAGCATCATTATTATTCTCTTCCATTCTATGTAGCCCATCCTGTGAACAAATCTGAAGTCCATTCCCATTGTAGATTTATCATTAAATTCTATGTTGAGAATGATGGCTCCATTTACTCTGCTCAAAGTCATGCCTTTGATCTCTTCGCTTATGCTTCTTCTGAAATAGCACTCTTGAATTTCTGCGTCTGTATATGGGATAGGATCAGGACTTGGACGAGTGTAGTCAGCTTCAGCTTGAGCCAAAGCTTTTATTTATTTCTCTTTTTCTTGGTCCTTTGCCTCCTTCTCTTCCTTCTTTCTCAGATCTTCAAGTGAAATGCCTACCTCAGTGACTTCCTCTTGTTCGAGCATTTCAATCATAAGCCTTGTGGCTTTTTCTTCTTTAGTTTCTTCCTCAGTCTCAGAGACACTGTCAACTTCATCTTCAGATTCAGTTTCCATCACCTTTTGTTTATTAGCTACAGGTTCCTCTTTCTCTAACACCAGATCTCCCTCAAACTGAGCTTGCCTCTCTGCTCCTTTTGCTAGTTCAAGTAAAGCTTCAGCTTGAACTAACTCAGCATCAGCCTGAACCATCTCCCCCTGTTTTTCATCATCAATAGGGGTTGAAGTATGTTTTTTCGGATAGGGCAGCAACCACAGAGGCAATCTCTTTAACATCATTAGTCAGCTTCTCAAGTCTTTGATAAATCTTGCGTTTGTTATTCTTCTGCTTGAGATGGAACAGAGAAAACTGAGCTACTAAATATTATTTCAACTGTTGGATACCTGAGGAGGCAGATTCATCTGGAGGAGACTGACTCTTGTTCTTAAACTCAAGATGTTTATCCTATGAAGTAAAAGAGTCAAGAACAACATTTGGTGAGTATGTGGGTGCATCATCCAATGGTATGTAGATGAAACATTGACAGGTCGCGCATGGGGGTGTGAGAAGTGAAGAGAAGTAATAGGGCTCAAAGTGTGTAGTTTTTGGGTAGGTGGTTGGCGTATTGGTTTGGAGGGGGGTGAATGACCCTGGGGATTGGTCATATTTTCAATCTTACCTGATTGTGTCTGCTCAGGCACAGTAACAGGCTCTCCCATGGCTCTGGAGAGTGTGGGCTGAGTAGACACCACACCCGGCTTAGGCTGTTGGAATGAAAAGAGCCTCGAGGTTGACACCTTAAGAGTAGGCGTCTCCCCCTCCACTCCTGCCGGTGGAGGAGTTTGTGTAACTTCAGCTGCAGTGATACCTTTAGAAGTGGTACCACTTTTGGCAATTTTTCTGTTGTATGTTTGGAGATTCTACCTAGTAGCCGTAGGCATACTAGGGGTGGTTGTAGATTGATGTTGAAAAGAAGGTGGAGGATATGGGTTAGACTGGGTTGGGTCTACCACAGTCTTATCTCCAAAGGAGAAGTGAAAAGAAGTTGAGAGAGCAGGAGTGGTACCTTGCCTTGCTCGTGCAACGAATGTAGACTCTGAAGAAGACTTAGAACCCGAGGGAGAAGAAGACTCAGCTTGAGCTGTTTGTTTAGCTCGATGATCTGATTCAGCTACAGATGCTCCCCCTTGATCCGACTCCCTAGCTTCACTCTCTGATGAAGCTCCCTCTGCTATCAAAAGCATGGGATCACTAAGACCCTCCTACTCAGGAAAGATGTCATTGTTGAACATCTTTGAGTTGAGTGTGGGTGTAGGAACACATCATGATCAGCTTCGTACAGTGATGTCCCCAGCTTGGCTTCAAATGCCAAGGACAGGTACCTTATGAATGGTACATAAAGATCCCATGAAGTCTTCATCACTTGGACCTTGAGTTCATTAAAGATGAGCTGTGTGTAATCCAAATTCCGCGCAAAGTACGTGTTATAGATCAGCTGCATCTCAAACTTATTCACTTGGTCTAGTCCTCCAACCTTGGTTCCCAGTGAACGAATCACCGTGGATACCCATGAAACCCCATCCGGTTGGAAAGGTATCCTTTTTTATCACACCCTCTGTTTGTGGGTGACCCATCATGGGTAGGAATGACCTAGCTACCAGCCTCGTCACAGCAGGCTCTAACTCATCGGATTGAGGGAGTTGAAGAATCTCCCTTAGCCTGTGCACTGTAAGAGCAATGGTCCTCTCTCCGTTCAGCACCGTGCCCCGAATTTCACCATTGTCTTGGTCATATACACAAGTGTACCAAAACTGCAATAGATGCTGAGGAATCACATGTAATGGTGCTCTAGTGAAAACGAAAGCCAATGGGCATTTATGAATGTAATCCACCCAAGGTTCGTATCCCCTGTTTCTCTTGCGTTCAGGGATTGCATGGCGTACTCGTTGATTATAAGTTTTGATCAACGGCAATCCATTATGTTTGAAGGAAGCACCCCTTACCATTCTATCATCAAGATTTAGAATGGTTCCGTCCATTGTTGATTTCACTGAGTAAATATTAGGTTTGCACTAAGCGATTTTGGATTCGCACTGAGTGATTTAGGGTTTCGTGATCGATGAGACGAAGAATTGCACTAAGCAACTAGTGGTTGTAGAAGTTATAAAGAGAATTTCATAAGTTTAGTAAGCGTAAACCTCTGAAAGTCGGTTATGGTCGATATATATACCTTTCCGAGGAGAGAGAAAAGTTACCGTTGGAATCCCTTTTTATCCGTTATGTATAACAAATTTACGGCGCAAGGTGACAGTAATGGAGATGAAATTTATCATCTCCCAACGGTTAAATATGTAAATTAATATTATTGACCTACAACAATATTACTTACACTGTTGTATTACACCAATACACAATCGGTATAAAATGACATTTAAGACTGACTCAAATACATAGCTCAGACTCAATGACACTTAGTCATTTTTGTTTAAGACTAACTCAAACTTGTGAACTCATCATTCAGCTTGACAAGATATTCAGTTTATGAAAACTTATTTATAAACTATGCACTCAGCTTAAGACACTTAGTCTTTGTCTAACTGAAACTCAAATTCTAGACACACAACTAGGGGTTGAGCATACCCAATTCACTTAGTAGATACATAAACCTCTTTTCATCAAGTGGTTTTGTGAAGATATATGCCAATTGCTCATCAGTGGAAATAAATTTGATGTCAACTTTACCTTTTTCCACTATGTCCCTAATGAAGTGATGTCTAATCTCAATGTGCTTGGTTCTTGAGTGGAAGACTGGATTGTAAGTGATGGCTTTAGCACTTTGGTTATCACAGAAGATAGGAGTTTTCATGAAACTCATACCAAAGTCTTAAAGCTGATGTTGCATCCACAGGATTTGAGCACAACAGCTTCCTGATGTAACATACTCAGCTTCAGCAGTTGAAGTAGCCATTAAGTTTTGTTTCTTACTAGTCCAGCTTACTAACTTCCCTCCAAGCATTTGACATCGTCCTATTGCGGATTTTCTATCTAACTTGCACCCAGCATAGTCAGCATCTGAAAAACTAACTAACTCAAATCCAGAGTCCTTTGGATACCAAAGGCCTAGATTTGGTGTACAAACACATGTAGCAAACATGATATCAAGTACCTAAAGATCCTTTTCACAACTTGAAGGTGTGATTCCTTAGGATCTGCCTGATATGTTGCACAAACACATGTAGCAAACATGATATCAGGTCTACTAGCTATCAAATAGAGTAGTGAACCAATCATTTCTCTATAAATAGACTGCCATATAGACTAACCATCTGAGTCTATACTCAGCTTGACATACTTGCTTTGATTGATGAATATTCCATCAGGCTTTTGTTGAATTTGTAAGCCTAGGAAATATGTCATGTCACCCATCATGCTCATCTTGTACCATTGTGACATAATTTTGGAGAACCATTCACACAGTGATTCATTTGTAGACCCAAAAATAATGTCATCCACATAGATTTGTACAAAAATCACCTGTCCTTTACTCTTTTTAATAGAGATTGTCTTATCTATACCACCTCTGGTAAAATCCATTGATAGCAGATAGTTGGACAGTGTATCATACCAAGCTCGTGGAGCTTGTTTAAGACCATACAAAGTCTTGTCTAACTTATAGACATGATGGGGAAACTTTGAACAAACAAAGCCAAGAGGTTGTTTCACATAGACTTCCTCCTAAAGTTTTCCATTTAGGAAAGCACTTTTCACATCCATTTGATAGACTTTGAAGTCTTTATATGATGCATAGGCTAAGAATAACCTTATGGCTTTAATTCTAGCAATAGGGGTAAAGATCTCATCATAGTCGATTCCTTCTTCTTGCTTATACCCTTGTGCTACCAGCCTGGCTTTGTTCCTAACAATCACTCCATCCTTATCCATTTTGTTTCTATAGACCTACTTAGTGCCTATAATTGTTTGATTCTTAGGGGCTGGGACAAGACTCCAGACCTTGTTTCTCTCAAACTCATTTAATTCCTCTTGCATAGCTTCAATCCAATCCTCATCCTCTAAGGCTTCTTCAGTTTTCTTTGGTTCCATTTGAGACAGGAATCCAAAGTAAGCAGCATAATTTGCTATAGCCTTTGATCTTGTCATTACTCTTTCTTGAACATTCCCAATTATTTGATCTTGAGGATGATATTTGAGGAATTTAAATGTGGTAGTAGGATATTGTGGTTTTGGATCTGAGTGATATCGAGGACTCTGAGGTGAACTTACATCCTCAGTCTCAGTTGCAGCATTGTTATCAAACTATTGATCACTAAGATCTTCAGTCTGAGTAAAATCAGCTCAAAAGGGATTGACGAACTCATCAACTTTCTCAGCTTGTGGGTCCTTTGGAGTTTGTGATGATTTCTTTGATGAACACACATCATCATCACTATCATCATCCATGACATACAATGGATTTGACATCTGGTTCCCTCAAGCTTTTTAAGCTCACTCAGACTGACCTAGTCATCTTGTCTTTTATCATCTTGATCCAAACTGTCTTCATCAAATGAGACATGAATTGATTCCTCTATAGCCTTTCTCCTGGTGCTATACACTCTGTAAGACTTGGAGATTGAGGAATAACCAACAAAAATTCCAAGATCAGCTTTAGGTTCCAACTTATGGAGCTGATCTCTTTGATTCAGCACATAGCATTTTGAACCAAAGACATGGAAGTAACCTATATTGGGCTTTCTAGATTTATACATCTCATATGCTGTTTTTCCATGTCTTTTGACAATGATTGATCTATTCTGAGTATAGCATGATGTACTAACAGCTTCATCCCAGAAATAGAGTTTTAATCTTGTCTCACATAGCATTGTTATAACAACCTCAATTAAGGTTTTATTTCTCCTTTCAGCCACTCCATTTTGGTGAGGATTTCTGACTGAGGTGAAATTTTGTAATATTCCGTTTTGTTCACAAAAGCCTTCTAGGGTTGAGTTCCTGAACTCAGTCCCATGATCACTTCTGAGTTGCTTTACATACTTACCTTTTTGCAACTCTTAATGTTTGATAAAACTTATTATCTCCACGGCAGCATCACTTTTGGCTTTAAGGAATATTACCCAGGTGAATTATGAGAACTCATCTACTATTACCAATGTATACTACTTACCACATAGGCTAGGAGTACTTATGGGTCCAAACAGATCCATATGCAACATATGCAGTGGGTCTTTTATTGAAAAATTTTGCTTTGATTTGAAGGACCCTTTATGATGTTTCCCCTGTTCACAAGCTGAACACAATTTGTCCTTGACAAATTTGATATTTGGTAATCCAGAGACTAACTCTTTATTGGATAGCATATTTATATTTTTGAAATTTAAATGTGATAATCTTTTATGCCACAACCAACTCAGCTTAGGAACAAATTGAGAATACAAGAAGGTTTCAGTATAAGGATCAACAAAATTAAGATCAAGTAGATACACATCTCTTTCTATTTTTGCTATTAATACATATTTACCCTTAGCATTATATATAGTTCCTACTTTCTTCCTAAAAGTAACAATATTGTCTTCATCACACAACGGCTGATACTTATCAGATTGACATATGCAACCTTCCCATAGCCTTTAGTTCTTCTATGGGAGTTGTCACCAAATGTTACTTTAGGACCTTCATCTTCCTGGAAATCACTAAGAAGTCCTTTCCACCCAGTCATGTGCCTTGAACATCCACTATCCAAGTACCATTTACTTGAACCCTGCACATGATAAATAAACTAAACACATTAGTTTTGTTTGGGAACCGACTTCATAGTAGGCTCAGATGTTGAGCACTTAGCATCTTCATCTTGTGGAACTGATTGTTCAGCTTGAGCAGGAACTGAATCCTGTGTAGACTGATCAGCCTGTTCTTGTTTAGGCTTTGAGATTTAAATGTCACAGTCCTTGGCCACATGACCTCTACTTCTGCACTTGTAGCATCTCCTTCTTCCAATGATTACAGGAGGTAGAGTGTTTAATAATCCTTGTAAGAATTTGCTCTCTGTCTTAGGATTATATGTTGTGGATAACTTTTCAACTTTCTTTGCAAGTTGATTCACTTGATGTTCACTGACTTTGGACGTACCTTTGTCAGATCTTAGTTTGTTATCCTTTTGATAAGAAGCTTGACCAACAAACTTCTTTTCCATGAATTTCGACTTACCTTTGTCATGCTTTCTGGACTCACCAGTTTCAACAGTCTTGGACTTACCACTGTTGATCTCCTTGGACTTACCAAGTTCGACAACTTTGGACTTACCATTGTTGTGATGTGACCTCTACTTTACAGTGGTCCTCCTATTCTTGTAACTTCTCACTGAGCCAGATAGAAAATGTTGTCTTTTGAAAGGATTTGGATTAAGCCTTTCTATGAGTGAAGTTCTTTGAATAGGCTAAGAGCCTAATCTGTCTAGCACAGACTTACCATGTTGTTTAGATGTCGAGCACTCATTTCCATGATCTTTTGCCTTTACAAACATATTGTATTTAAGGTTTTGAACATGTTTCTTCTCTGAGGCTGACTTTTGAGACTCAATCAGTTGTCTATCTTCCTCAGAGTCTGTACTTGCTATCTCATCATCATCAGCTGCATGAGATGTGGATTGATAGTCACCTCCAAGTACAACTTGTACCTGTTTAGGAATTTATTGGTTGATGCACTTTTCAGCAAGCCTTAATGACTTACACAAAGATTCAATGACCTTTTGAAGTTGGTCAACTTTATCCTTGGCTTCCTAAAGTTCTTCACTTAGAAGTTTATTAATGTGTCTTTGACATTAAAGATCACATCTTGCTTTCTTACCAACATCAATGAGAGATTAATTCTCCTTAATCTCATCTTTTAGTTTAGCTATCTCAGCTTTGAGGTCCTTTTGAGGCTTAAGGCCGGTCTTGAAATCATTTAAAAAATAATTGAATGCAAGACCCTTTTCCTCATCGGTGTAAGAGTTGAAATTACTAACCTTGTACATGGAAGCAGGATCCCAAACACTAAGTTTGTTGTTTTCCTCAGCTTCCTTCATGTCAGCTTCAAAGGTTGATTCAGACAGACCATAATCAACCTCATCTATTTCAACTCTTCATCTTCTTGAGACATCAGACACTTTTCATCATCATCTGAGGTAAATGATTTTGTATCCCAAGTATCAACATATAGTCCTTTTGAATTGGACTTGTCTTTAGACTTTCATTTCTTGAGCTGAGTATATTTCTTCTTGTACTTATCAGTCCTGTAAGCATTCTTATCAGCAACTAATGTTGATTCTTCCTTCTTTGATCTGCACTCTGCAGCAATGTGTCCCTTCCTCTGACAATTGAAACACACAACTTTCTTGGTATCAAAAGAACTCTTTCCTTTGCCCCTGTCAGATCTTCCTCTTCCTCTTTGAGCTCTTCTCAAACGCCTGGCTAGCATGACCATCTGCTCAGTGATAGTCAGAACATCATTAGTATCACCTGAGTATGAGTTTGAGTGGTCAGCTTGAGATTCTGACTCAGTCTCGGATTCAACAACCAATGCTTTAGAACCTTTCTTCTTTTTCTGTGCAACTAATGCAACATCAGCTTTATCCAAAGAATCCTTGAGTTGTTGTAGAGAAGTTCTCTTGTGCTCTGTTCATGATGAAGGCAAGAACCCATAAATGGACTGTAGGTTATACATATGTAATGTTCCTCGAGCCCTCTGTGCTGTAGTTACTTTATTGAACTTTTCTGGCAACACATCCAGAAATTTCAGTACTAGGTCTACTTCATTTTTGTTAATGCCTATACTTAGCAGATCATTAATCAAGCAGTGAAACCTGGTAAACACATCAGCCAAGGTTTTATTCTTCTTAGTGAAAAAGTTTTCATATGATCTGTTTAGATGATTTTTCATCTGCTGCTTGACCAGATCTGTGCCCTCATATGTGATACTCAGAGTATCCCATATCTCTTTTGCTGATTGACACCCAGTCACAGTATGCAAAATCTCATTGGTCAGGGCATTCGCCAGAACACTCTTTGCCTTGTCATCCAGATTAAACAGTTTCCAGTCTTCATCTGTCCAGGATGCAACAGGCTTCTTTACTTGTTTTTCACTTCTGTCTGTTTTGTTAGTGGATGTATTACTAACAACAGCAGAAATCTTGGGGATGATAGGTCCTTTAGTAATGATATCGTACATACGATTGTCAATGGACTTGAGGAAAAGCATTGCTCTGAATTTCCACATAGGATAGTCAGATCCATCGAATATGGGCAGCCTTTAGAAGATATCTGAGGAAAGTTTGATGAACTGATGCTTGTAGACATTGTATACTTTCTCAGAATCTTGAACTTTCAACTTATGAAATCATTCAGTCTGCTTTGATACCAGTTGTTGGTCAGTTTGTGAGAAGGTCAACAAGCAAGTAATGTGTATAAGGGGGGTTGAATACACTTTCTGCGGAAAATTGAACAAATCCATAAAAAGTGTTAACACACATCAAACCACAACAATCGAATGATTTGCTTTTCATTAATAAGAAGATGATTACAAACTCTGTCAAGTAAGCAACACTTGATATGTAAATACCTAATGTAAATCAAATCTCTCAATCTATCAAAATTTGCTATCTATAATCAACTTATGATTATAGATACATGACGACTCTCTAAATATGATTTAATCACATATTGAATACTTACCAACTTCACAACAGATGTGAAGATTCAAACACACAAACAATTTGACAATCCGTGAGTTTCTTGATCACGCTGAACTGATAAACAGTGAATCAAGACTCGTAACACATACGATCAATGTTGAGGTGAATCCAATTCCTACAGACTCTAACAAACTAGAACTAATCATAATCTGCTAACTAACTAACGGATAACCCGGAATCTTGAATCTTGAATCTTCATATCTTGAGTCTTCAATCTTCAATCTTGATTCTGGAATCTTCTTATCCTTGCCATAGATATAGAGAGATTAAAGTGAATTTAAAACATATTTAAATTCTCTTAAACTTACTTATTTAGTCGGACTGAGTTACTCAGCTTGAAACTCATCAAGATGAATACTCAACCTATATCTTAGGTGACATACACAGCTTATCCAACACATTGATATTCTTACTAAGATATAGTCTAAGCTGATAGAACATATGCTCACCTTATATTCAGCTTATACTCAGTCTGAAACACTATACGAGCTCAGTCTGATCAATCCTCATAATTCTGTTTAAGTTATATTTAGAACACATCTTACAAACATAACTTTGTCTCATCAAATTTCAACTGATGAGATCATATTCCCAACAAATTGTTTCACAATTAACACCCCCTAGGACTCCACAATTGACTGCGGTCGCCGAGAGGAGGAACGGGAACTTACTAGACATGCTCCGGTCTATGATGAGTCGGACTGAGGTACCCACTAGTTTTTAGGGATACTCTTTAGAAACGGCGGTAAGAATCCTTAACCTCGTACCAACCAAGAAAGTTGACACGACCCCTTTTGAAATGTGTTAGATATATAAAGTGAGGTTGCGATATGTAATTATTGTAAATCAATTGGCTTTGCCTCTTCTAATGAAGTCAAGCTTTGCACTATATTTATATTTACAACTTTATGTGTGTGTTCTCTATGCTCTCGGCTCTCTCTCTAAGCTGAACTCAGACACACACAATCTCATACAAGCATTGCTTCATCCATATACATACGGGACCATCACTTGGTATCAGAGCCAAACTCGTGTTTTGGCTCATGATTGTTCGAAGAATCAAAGCTCAAAGTTGAAGAATAGTGCCCTTGGTTACTGTTGCTTCAATATACAACCGGTTACTTCAAGAATATAGTGATTTCGAGTGGCATTCAAGGTACTAGACATCGATACTTAAAGGTAGAACACATCAAAGGTATAACCGAAGTGAACACCATAATCAAGCCTTGGTTACTCTTACATTGTTTTTTCTTGAAAAAGAGTACAACCGAAGTGAACACCATAATCAACAAGGCTATCGATTCAATTATTATACATTTTCGAGGGTTAAAATTATGGGTTTTTACCTCATTAATGGAGTTTTAAGTTCTTGAAAGTTAATCCAAGAAGAAGATAAAACCATATTGCAGCTTAGTTTAATCTTTAAAAAATTATAAAGTTCAAATTTAAATGTTTTCCAAGGAAAACAAGTACACATCAGCCACTTTTAGTAGAAGTTGCAAGTCACTAATCAAGGAAAGTCATCAGATTTGACTTCTAGTGTCAGAATCTAGCCCTATTGACCGCACTATTCAGATCGCATCGATAGGAAGGGTTTTTAATCACACATTCGATAGAAGCAGTTCTCAAGATCATAAGTGTTGGTTACAAGGGCTATCGAACACACTGACTAGTACATGCGCTATAGCTATCGACCACATTCACACAGGACCATTTGATACAAGGCCACAACTTTAAGTGTTGGGTTTTTTAAGTGCTAAGGGTTGTCGATCCAATTATATCGAATCCAGCTATCATCATTTGAACTCTCGTGTTTGGTTCGACAGGGATCTATCGACTACATTTGGTTACTAACTCTATCCAACAAAGTTGTTTGTTTGTTCAATTTTCTACAGGTCTAAACTGATTCTATCGATCCAGTCTAAGAACCCTATCGAACAAAGATTGATTCTATTGGACTTGTGACTTATCGAATACAAATTTGAACCCATCGAACAAAAGAATTTTGGACTTTAAACTTTAAAATCTATCTAATTGAAAGTTGAATTTAATCTAAATAGATCTATTTCAAAGTTGCATTAAATTGAAAGTTTAAAGATAACCTTGAAAGAATACTGTTGGAATTGATAAACAAACAATTTCGAACAATCAATTTCAAACGAGTAAACAATCAATTCATATACAACAAAGCAACATGTTGAGCTCGAATGAAATGATGTCTATTGGTACTGATACAAAACCACCAATTTTGTTCAGAGGAGAGTACCGTATCTGGAAAGGAAGGTTCATGGACTTCCTTGAGCGCAATGAATTATACGGGGAAGATATGATCGATTGCATTTTCAAGGGAAATAAATCATACATCAAGGTTGTTGAAGCTGATCGTAACAATAATCCTCCCGTTCCCCGTCAAGAGAGGGAAAATACCAACGATGAACTCACCACTACTGAGAAGGAGAGAAAGAAAGCTGAACGTTTTGCAAAGTAACATCTCAAACAAGGTCTTTCATCTGAGATATACACTAAAATTGACAGTTTGGCTACTACTTCTAAGGAAATCTGGGATGAAATAAAGAAACAACTTCAGGGCACTAAACAAGGGGAGTACATCAAACGTACTCAATTGGTTATCAGCTTTCATGACTTTGGTGCTCGTGAAAATGAACTTCTATCGGAAACTTATGGACGTTTTTGCAAACTGCAAAACGAATTCAGATCAAACAAGATCATTAGGACTGATCTAGACTTGAACTGTGTATCCTGAAGTCACTTTGTCAGAAATGGAAGGAACATGCTAGGCTGTACAAACACATCAACAAAGATCTAACCACAGTCACCTTCCATAACATCTTTGAAGATCTCAACCAATATCAAGATGAAGTTTCCAAAACTCTACCCAGACAATCAACTGCTGTAGATCCTCTAGCTCTAGTTGAATCAGCCATTCCCGCTCTTTTCGGTGTTGGTAAAACTTTCAGAAACCTTTTCTCCAAGAAAAATATAAGCAACGGTTTACCTCTGGATCACGACACCCGGAAAGACTTGCGTCCATTGACAAGCCAAGATTCCCGCGAGAAGAGAGGAAGGATGAGAAGAAGACCAACTCCAAATGCTACAACTGTGGTCGGTCCTGGCATATGATTAGGAACTGTCCTCAAAAGAAAACAAAAGATGTTGAGTACTACCGGTAAAAGTACCGCCTGTCTAAGAAAAAGTAGGCTGGGAACGTGCTGGTGGTTGAGGAAGATCAGTTCCTCGAAGACACCCATTCTGACCGTGACTTGGAAGAATAGTATCACGCACAAATTCTGCTTGATGGCAAATGTCGAATGTGCTGATAAGGATGAAGGTGATGCAGGTGATCACTCAGATGCTGAGTAGAAGGAACTTGACAGCGAGAAGGTACACTCTAGCTTTGACTCCTATGCAGGTTTTAATTTCGAACAAATTCAAACAATTCTAAACCGCATGAAATAGTTAGATCGTAAGGTAACGAAATTAATAAGTAAAAATCATGTTTTAAAAGAGGTCCTTCACACCTAAGATAAAGAAGCACATATGGCCATCAAAGAATTTGAATTTCTAGAGTTAACAGATAAAACCAATGTCATCATGCACGATCTCAAAGCAAAACGTGTAAGTGCTGAAAAGGATTTTGAGATTCTTAGAAATGAACAACGTGCTCTTAATACCAAAATCAAATAACTTGAAGACCTACTAATTAAACATGGGCAAAGCGAATAAACCATCTTTTTATATACATAAAAGAAACATGAATTCTCAAGATGGACATTCGAAGGACTCGCTTTTGAAAATCCGAGTGTCTTGAGCATAGTTACCGCCAAACAATTTTACAATGCAAATCTATTTTGTGAGGGTCTTACTCAACGAATGGTGTTCGTGGGTCAATAAGAGGAATAACTTTAAGAGGATGTCAAAAGAACTCTACATCTCAAATCAGAAATCGTCTTCAACTATTTTTACCTAAACAACACATATTTTGTTAAACGACCCACCAAACCACATCAAAAGCCAACTCTCTTGTCTACAGTGACGAGGAACTTTACTCTCATGATGTACCAAAACCTAAAATTCAATACAGTCCCCACAAGGAATTTCAATGCAGATTCCATACACTGCAAGAGTTTTGCTACACCACTGGAGTAGTGAGAGATTTGCTTCTTACCTTCCAACCTGTCACTACACCTGTTTAGGATTCAGTCACCTCACACGATCTTGCACAACTCCAATTTGACAATGATGAACTAATTCAAAGAGTAAAAACTATCTGGCACAACGATGGGAAGATCATCAACTCGCTATACATTGAAAATAATGAGTTACAGGTCAAACTCGACAGACTACGACGACAGATGCAAGATTCTCCAAACCTATTCTTCTAAATGAAGAAAGAATTTGCAGCTCTCAGCATGTTTCCACTTCATGTCAATTACTTCAAATATCTAAGCAATCTTGAATTGAAACAGATTCTCAAGTCGAAACATGCAACCACAATCAATCATAACTCTTGCCCACAACCTGATATCCCTGAAACATTCAAATGTGATGAAGAACGTGTCCGAAGAGAGTAAAATAAAAGCAACAAGGCAAAGAGTCATTCGTAGGTCTTCTAGGAAATGTTCCAATTTGACAGTCTCATTTGAAAATATTTTGATGTTTAATCAAGTCTGTAATCTCTCAAGTTCACATGAAAACAAACATTGACAGCATGTAGGATTTAGGATTCACATTGGGAGGGAGATGGCTGTCGATTTAATCCTCCAATCTCTGCGCAGTGCATACGATGAATTCATTATGAGTTATCATATGCACGGCATATATAAATCCCAAATGGACTGCATGGTATGCTGAAGACCGCGGAGTCTAACATGACCAAAAGCAAGTCCTCTTCTTATAATCCCGTCTTAGCAAGCCGGGAGGGCCGCATCCAGAAGAAGAAGAAGATGGCCCCTTCCCCAAAGGGAAGGGAAAGGGAAATCTTGGTTCAACCAAGCCTGCCCCAGCCTCCGAAGTAAAGGGCAAGGGAAACTTCCAAAGCCAAGACAGTAGAGGATGCAGAGTGCTTCTTCTGCGAGGGTAAAGGGCATTACCGGTAAAGCTACCCTAAGTACCTACAGGGGCTCAACAAGCTCAAGGCTATGAGCATTTTGGGACCCAACTCTTCTGGTACGTTCATGATAGAACTCCATCATACTTCTACTTCTAAAGTCTGGGTTTAAGATACCGGTTGTGGCAGTAACGTATGTATTATGGTGCAGGTGCTAAAGGCAAGTAGAGGCTTGGAGCATGGGGAGCAGGATCTTATAATGGGTAATTCGGAGACTGTCCCTATTGAAGCTAAAGGGAGCGTGAAGCATTCTTTCAAGACCGGCTACTCGATATTGCTCAAGAATGTATGTTATTCCCCCTGTATGGTTAGAAATAATATTTCCTTTCATGCATTGTATGATGATGGCTATAATTTTAAGTTTTGTTAATGAAAGAATTATTTTCTTTAAATTGAAATTGTTTATCTTAAAGGTTTACCATGTCATGGCATGTATGAGGCGGATACATACATTGAATCAAGATAGTCTATAATGAACATTGATTCTGAATCCAAAAATTGTTTGGATAAGTTTTGTTGGAGTATGCCCACTGACGCACGTACGCCATTTGGATCACTGCCGATATAGTATGGGCCTATTGGGTCACATGCCGGGAATCAATCTTGACAGGAATATAAGTTGAGGGACAACAAGTATCAAAGAGGAAAGGTTGGTGTGCAGGCAGATTCCGCGGCGCGGAATCTTGTCAAACAACATTTAATTATCTTGTCTCCACCTCCTTTTCTAGCCCATACATGGGTTGCTTTTAAGAGGGCCTGGTGGCCGGCTTTGGGCAGATGGAATGGCACTTTTGGGTCATTAAAAGGACACCCCTTGGCTCTCCTTTTAGGCTCTTGACACATTTTGAAACTTACACACACTTACAGCTTTCTTAGCTTCATATTAGAGTGCTTTGTGAGTTTTATCCAGAAAAGAGGGAGTGTTGCTGTTCTTGTGGTGATTTCTTGAAGGTGAATCTCATCCAAGCTTGCTAGTACAAGTGGATTATGGAAACCCGAGGTGGATCAACGATTGAGAGAGGTTTGTTCTGAGCTTTTAGTCATCATCTCATCCTCTTCTTTGTTCCAGGCATTCTCCAAGGGTATAACTCTCTCTTTCCTCCTCTTACATGTTGCAAACAATAGATATAGAGCTTGGTCCTCTTATGAAGTTTTATGCATTTTATGTTTGTACCATTTTTTTTCATGATGTACCTTTTGCTTCCGATGTGTTCCTCAAACCCCATCAGTGGTATCAGAGCCACCTCTATACTATTTTTGCACATGGTGGCCTGAAAAACCCGAAAAATAGATTTTTTGTTTTTTGTTTTCTGTCCAGTGGGTTCCGCGGCGCGGACCTGTTGATGTTACGCGGTGCGGTTCTCAGCTGAGCAGTTTTTGGTTTTAAACTTTAAAAATTATTTTTTGATTTTTTGTAGTTTAATTTATTTTCTGGAATTTTGTTTCCAGAAATTAAATTTTATTTATTTAAGATGCCTTGTATAATGGTTGGTGTATTTATACGTGTATTATCATTTTGGCATAAAAATGGTAATTGCATATACTTACAATATGTATTTATGAATATGTTTCACCAAAAATGGTTTGGTGTTACTAATGCATAAGTATATGGGATTATTTTTGTGCCTTGAGTGATTTAACTAATCTTAACCATTATGCATAAGTTTACATGGTTTTGTGTGGCACACCATGTTGTGGTTCATGTTGTTCTTGTGATGTTGGTAACCACTAGAAATGCCCTAGACCTTGTGGATGTTTGGTTGTGTGTTTTAATTATTATTCATTCATTTGGTGGCTTTTAAGTCACATGGTTTGTAATAATAATTAATTTATTTATTTGGTGTGTAATTTATATTTGTGGCTTGCATGCCATTTAAATATTCCATATTATGTATTTGTACTAGAAAATAGGAATTTGTGGCTTGCATGCCATTTATTTAATTTTCTATGTAATTGTAAAATGGAGCAACCATCGGGAGTCCATGGAGTGACGTCTTGGCGAACACGGATCCGAAAGGCCCAATGGAGGTGGCGGGTTTAGTTGGAGCACATCCAAAGTCAAGGAAGTTTTGTCCTTAGATGGTTTTGTTTTCCCGTAGTGGCTCACGGGAAAACACATAGGTGTTAGAGGCATGGTTACAAACTTAGATATGTGTATGCGTTTGATGGTTTTATTATGTTGTTTATGCATGAGTGGTAGGACTATTGCATGCTAGACAATTTTTGATAAATAATAAAACCAAGAGTTTTTAAAATGGTTTAACAATTCTCGCGCGCACACTTGATTTACAAACTGATTTAATTTTGTTTAGTATCCGATCAATGAGAACTTGTGGTTTTCGTCACTTTTTGTTAATCAAACTCAAAATGGTTTTTTAACCGGAAAACTAAGTCCCGTTTTCTAAATGTAAATCTCACGCCGTCCATAAGATGACACCACCTGAATCTAACAACACAAGGGTTGATTGCCGATCTTTAGCCGAGTCAATTTTTGTGTGACTAGTGTGGAAGGTGCGTGTGGTAACTCGCAAAGTCGATTTTCGAGCTTTAGCGGAGTCGACCATTGGGCAAGAGTACCACCGTGTATCTTGATGGTTGATTTACGGTTTCTAATTAATATTTCAAATGATCGTTGAGCTCTAGCCGAGGTTATGTAAAGTATTACTTTGAGATTGGTGTAGAGGGATCAAACATGCTGAATTTGACACAATGGTTGTCAAGTAGGATCCCGCAAGGAACTAAGAGTTGCAATAATGGATTGCAATCGGTCAATGGTTGCCGGACTAAATATCCTTGCCACGTGATCCGTGGAAAACCCGTCACGGTGCAAGGTGAAATAGGGTTCTTAGCCCTTGTTAAAATAGTTGTTTTTCATTAAACACTTGGGTTATTATTTTAACAAGGATTTCATTCAAACTAACCAAATCTACTTTGCGTTTTATAGATGGCATCAACAAGCACCAACAACAACACCACATTTTTTCTAAGTATTTTCCTTGAGAAAGACAAACTTGATGGGACAAATTACATGGATTGTTCACGACAACTTAGAATAGTCCTCCTTCATGAGGATAAGTTGGCCACCATCGAGGAACCCATCCCCGAGACCCCTGCATCCAACGTGAGTAGGGCTATCAAGGAGGCGTATGAAAAGCGTCTCAAAGACATCACCGAGGTCACTTGCCTCATGCTTAGCACGATGAGCTCCGACTTGCGAAAGTCGATGGAGCATCTTAGTGCCTATGACATGATGCGCGAGTTGTCGGACATGTTCCAACAACAAGGGAAACAAGAGCGGTATGGTCCCACCATGTAATATGGTGCAGGTGCTAAACGGAACAGGAACGTGTCCCACCATGTTCTTAATATGAAAGCGTTGGTGGAAGGCTTAGAGTGGTTCGGATTTGCCATGTCGAGGGATATGGCAGTAGACTTGATTCTACGGTCTCTCCCACCGTCATATGATCAATTCGTTGTGAATTATCATATGCATGGGATGGATAAATCCTTAATGGAGTTGCATGGTATGGTGCAGACTGCTGAGTCCAACAGCTCTGGCGCATATGCCCCATCAAGGAGGGTGAGTTCAAGAAGAGGAAGAAACCGACCTCTACCCGAAGGGTAAAGGTAAGTGCAAGGTTGGGGCACCCAAGCCGATCCCTACCCCGAAGCCAAATCCGAAGGGTCCAATCCCTCAAGCCAAGACTCCGGAAGAGGCGTTTTGCTTTTTCTGCGGGGTGAAGGGGCATATGCACCAGAGCTGCCCGAAGTACCTAGAGGTCCTGAAGAAGCTACGAGCTTCAGGAGCGGGCACTTCTACTTCAGGTACGTTTGTAATTGAACTCCATCATACTTCAACATCTAACGGCTGGGTTTTAGATACTGGCTGTGGCATTCACATATGTAATATGGTGCAGGTGTTAAACGGAAATAGAAGGCTGAGAGATGGGTAGCTGGAGCTAACTATGGGAAACAAGACCGGCTTTTCTATTATTTTAAAGGATGTATGCTCTTTGCCACTTGTGGCAAGAAATATTTTATCTTTCTATGCTTTGTATGACGATGGATATTATTTTAAATTTGAAAATGGTTTTATCTCATGTTTCAAAAATGATGTTTGTTATTTTAAAGCTAATCCATGTCGAGGAATATACGAAGCCGATGCATACTTAAAAAATAATAGAGCAATCATGAACATTGATTATGAATCCAAAAATGGTTTGGATAACTATTCATTATGGCATATCCGTCTTGGCCATATAAACAAGAAACGCATCACCAAGCTCCAAGTGGATGGGATCTTGGAATCATTTGATCACGGGTCAAATGAAGCATGCGAGTCTTGTTTATTAGGCAAGATGACTAAGTCACCCTTTACCGGTGTGGGTGAAAGGGCTAAATGCTTGTTGGAAATAGTGCATACCGATGTATGCGGTCCGTTCAAACATGTTACAAGGAATAACTCTAAGTACTTCGTTACATTCACTAATGATTTCAGTCGATATGGATATATCTACTTGATTAGGCATAAGTCTGAGACCTTTGAGGTCTTTAAAACATTCCAAAACAAAGTCCAGAATCAATTGGGCAAGACTATGAAGATACTTCACTCCGATAGGGGAGGCGAATACTTGAGCTCGGAGTTCCGTGATCATCTAGCTAGTTGTGGGATTATTTCACAACTAACTCCTCCTAGGACGCCACAATTGAATGGTGTCGCCGAGCGAAGGAATCGGACATTGTTAGATATGGTCCGATCGATGATGAGTCATACGGAAGTACCCATTAGTTTTTGGGCCTACGCTCTCGAGTCGGCGGCTAGGATCCTTAACCTCATACAGACTAAGAAAGTCCAAAAGACACCTTATGAGATGTGGCATGGAGTTGCTCAAAAGATCGCATATCTCAAGGTTTGGGGATTTCCCGCCTTCGTTACACGAGATGTAAAGGACAAACTTGAACCTAGATCTGAAAGGTGTTACTTCATTGGGTATCCAACCGAAGCCATGGGTTACTTGTTTTACAAGCCTTCCGAAAACAAGGTGTTCATTGCGCGAAGGTCTGTTTTCCTTGAAAGGGAGATGATATCCATGCATTCTGGTGGTAAAAGGATTGATCTTGAAGAAGTTTAAGAACCCGATGGAGAAGGGACTAGTGTCGGCACAAGCACTCAACCCAAAGTGGTTGAAACCGAGCAATAGGATTCGTCGGTACCTGACAACGCTCCTTTGATTCCTCGTAGGTCCGGTAGACCACGTCATGAGCCAGAGAGATATAGGTTTCATATATCTGAGGGCAATGACTTTTTCATGGATCATGATAAACCAACCAACTACCGTGAAGCCGTAGCAGGCATTGAGTCTGCTACGTGGAAGGAAGCAATGGAGAGTGAGATGCAATCCATATCGGACAACCAAGTCTTGGAATTGGTTGATCCTATACCCGGGTGTAAGACAGTGGGGTGTAAATGGGTCTTTAAGAATAATACCGTCATGGATGGATCTGTAGATACCTTCAAAGCCCGACTGGTGGCTAAAGGTTTCACGCAAAGTCATGGGATTGCCTATGAGGAAACCTATTCCCCAGTGGCCATGTCAAAGTCTATCGGAATACTTATGGCCATAGCTGCGTTTTATGATTACGAGATATGGAAAATGGATGTAAAAAACCGCCTTCCTTAACGGGAAGCTTAATGAAGAGGTGTTTATGTCACAGCCCGATGGTTTTGTACATCCTGAGTATCCTGATAGATTCTGCAGACTAAAGAAGTCCATTTATGGACTTAAACAAGCATCTCGCAGCTGGAACATGTGCTTTGATGAAAAAATCAAAGAGTTTGGATTTTCGAAAAGCAAGGATGAACCATGCGTGTATGTCAGGGCTAGTGGGAGCGTTGTACTATTCCTTGTTCTATAGGTAGATGATATTCTACTCATTTGAAACGACGTCCCAACTTTGAACGAGGTTAAGAAGTTTCTTGGGAGTTATTTTTCAATGAAGGACTTAGGAGAAGCAGCGTATATCTTGGGCATAAAGATCTATAGAGATAGATCTAAGAGGCTAATTGTGCTTAGCTAAAGTGCATATGTCGACAAGGTCTTGAAGCGATTGAAGATGGAGGACTCTAAAAGGGGTAACACCCCTATGTTACATGGAGTGATGTTGAGTAAGGCTCAATGTCCTAATTCCAAGGAGGAACTAGACGTAATGAAGAAGGTCCCTTATAGTTCGGCAATAGGATTAATCATGTACGCCATGCTATGCACTCGTCCTAATGTATCTTGTGCTTTGAGTATGACGAGTAGGTATCAGGGTAATCCCGGGCATGCCCATTGGACTGCATTTAAGATAATTCTCAAGTATCTTCGGAGGACAAAGGAGATGTTCTTGGTTTATGGTGGTGAGGAAGAGCTTAGAGTACACGGTTACTCTGATGCCAGCTTCCAAACGGATAAGGATGACTGCCGATCACAATCGGGGTTCGTGTTCCTTTTAAATGGTGGTGCTATAAGTTGGAGGGGCTCTAAGCAAGATACCATAGCTGATTCAACTACCGAGTTAGAGTACATAGCGGTTAGTGAAGCTGCTAAAGAGGCGGTATGGATGAGAAAGTTCATCCAAGACCTTGGAGTGGTTCCTAGCATATTAAACCCTATTGAGATCTTTTGTGATAATGAGGGTGCGGTGGCTCTAGCTAAGGAACGAAGGGCTCATAAGCAGACGAGGAACATTCCTCATAAATACCACTTTATCAGAGATGTAATAGAAAGTGGTGACATTGCCATCAGCAGAGTAGCAACGGAAGGCAATGTGGCCCATCCATTCACTAAACCGTTGTCACAAGCTGTACATGATTCTCACACTAGAGTGATATGTGTTAGAATTGCTATTGACTTGGTTTGAGTGTATTATTTGGTTAATGTTTGATTTGTATTTATATCTTGGGAACGTTAAGCAGTATTGTATTTCATACTATATTGATTATTAAATGTGATTTAATGATATGCCGAGGGCAAATATTTTATGAATCCTTACTGTGTTCCGTCTTAGCATGTTTAATACTTCCCTAAATGCCTTTTACATTCTAAATGTCAACAGTCAGTCATTCTTCAAGGGGAGGAAGTGGTTGGTCGCTATCTAATAATGAAATATATAAAAGAGACGCAACACTTCGCCTGTACTTGCAATGGCCAAGTGACTGGACGACCCGCACCTGATCTTACTTCATGGTTTATGTCACGAGTAAGTCAGGATGATAATATTATTTTGTCCTTAGATAGGAGATACATGTGTTCCAAAGCATGGATCTGCTTTGCCTTGATTACTTTCAAACGCAGTTCGTAACTGGCTGTTATAAAGGGAGCTTTTAGGTAAAGTATGGTGTATGTGGTGGAGCAATGTAGTCAAAAGGATTCGTTCCTCTAGATTTATAAAGATATCCTAGGGCCCCTCGATGATTGAGCGCTAACGTAAAATGCATGGCCATGTTCGAGTTGCAATGATATTTGATCGATTGCCACTAGATTTTGGGTCACCATCAATCAAGATCGAGAAACATAATTGTGAACGATCTGGAGATTAACATTTAACCATGTCTCGTGTTCACTTGGATATCGCGAACGAAAGGATGAATGACCACTTATCTATAGGACAATTTCGTATCTGATTCTGGATTTGGTTTTTGTTCTAGATGACAAAACCCATACTGGTTGGCGCTAGAGATGACTTACTAGAGGCCGCTCTTTGTCAGTAGTTTATGGGTACGGTGTGTCATGTGCATGAGGGAGTTTGTTGGAGTATGCCCACTAACGCACGCACGGCATTTGGATCACTGCCGATATAGTATGGACCTATTGGGTCACACACCGGGAATCAATCCTGACAGTAATATAAGTTGAGGGACTAAAAGTGTCAAAGAGGAAAGGTTGGGGTGCAAGCAGATTCCGCGGAGCGGAATCGTGTCAGACACCATTTAATTATCTTGTCTCCACCTCCTTTTCTAGCCAACGCATGGCTTGCTTTTAAGAGGGCCTTGTGGCCGGCCTTGGGCAGATGGAATGGCACTTTTGGGTATTTAAAAGGACACCCTTTGCCTCTCCTTTTTGGCTCTTGACACATTTTGAAACTCACACACACTTAGTGCTTTCTTAGCTTCATATGAGAGTGCTTTGTGAGTTTTTTTTCCAGAAAAGAGGGAGTGTTGCTATTCTTGTGGTGAGTTCTTGAAGGTGAAGCTCATCCAAGCTTGCTAGTACAAGTGGATTGTGGAAACCCGGGGTGGATCAACGATAGAGATAGGTTTGTTTTGAGCTTCTAGTCATCATCTCATTCTCTTCTTTGTTCCAGGGATTCTCCAAGGGTATAACTCTCTCTTTCCTCCTTTTACATGTTGCAAACAATAGATATAGAGCTTGGTCCTCTTATGGGGTTTTATGCATTGTATGTTTGTACCATTATCTTTGCATGATGTGCCTGTTGCTTCCGCTGTGTTCCTCAAACCCCATCAAGTTTTCCGTATGGCATAGTCGTGTTTGTCATATAAACAACACTTCCATCACTAAGCTCCAATCGGACGGTATCTTGGAATAATTTAACCATTTGTAAAATGAAGTATGTTAATCTTTTTTATTGGGCAAGATGACTAAAACACCCTTCACCGGTACAAGTGAGAGAGGAAAGGACCTCTTGGAAATCATACATATTGATGTATGTGGTCCCTTCAAGCATGTTACAAGGAACAACACTAGATACTTCCTTACCTTTATAGATGACAATAGTAGGTATGGATATGTCTACCCTATTAGACAAATGTTTGAAACCTTTGAGGTGTTCAAGACATTCCAAAACAAAGTCCATAATTAATTGGGCAAAACAATTAAGATACTTTGGTCTGATAGAGGTAGAATGTATCTTAATGTTGAGATCACCGAGCATCTTAGAAATTGTGGAATTGTTTAACAATTAACACCGCCTAGGACTCTACAATTGACTGCGGTCGCTGAGAGGAGGAATGGGATCTTACTAGACATGCTCCGGTCTATGATGAGTCGGATGGAGGTACCCACTAGTTTCTGGGGATACGCTCTAGAAACGGATATAAGAATCCTTAACCTCGTACCAACCAAGAAAGTTGACACGACCCATTTGAAATGTGTTAGACATATAAAGTGAGTTTGCGATATGTAATTACTGTAAACTTAGGCAAATCCTATTTAAGGCTTTGCCTCTTCTAATGAACTCAAGCTTTGCACTATATTTATATTTACAACATTATATGTGTGTTCTCCATGCTCTCGGCTCTCTTTCTAAACGGAACTCAAAAACACACAATCTCATACAAGCATTGCTTCATCCGTATACATACGGGACCATCAATTGGTATCAGAGCCAAACTCGTGTTTTGGCTCATGATTGTTCGAAGAATCAAAGCTCAAAGTTGAAGAAGAGTGCTCTTGGTTACTGTTGCATCAATATACAACCGGGTTCTTCAAGAAGATAGTGATTTCGAGTGGCATTCAAGGTACTATACATCGATACTTAAAGGTAGAACACATCAAAGGTATAAACAATCACTCATTCTACCATTTTACTTAGTTATTCAAGCCTTGGTTACTCTTACATTGTTTTTTCTTGAAAAAGAGTACAACCAAAGTGAACACCATAATTAACAAGGCTATCGATTCAATTATTATACATTTTCGAGGGTTAAAATTATGGGTTTTTACCTCATTAATGGAGTTTTATGTTCTTGAAAGTTAATCCAAGAAGAAGATAAAACCATATTGCAGCTGAGTTTAATCTTTAAAAAATTATAAAGTTCAAAAATTAAGTGTTTTCCAAGGCAAACAAGTACACATCAATCACTTGTAGTACAAGTTGCAAGTCACTAATCAAGGAAAGTCATCAGATTTGACTTCTAGTGTCAGAATCTACCCCTATCGACCGCACTATTTAGATCGGGTTGTTAGGAAGGGTTTTTAATCACACGGTCGGTAGAAGCAGTTCTCAAGATCATAAGCGTTGGTTATAAGGGATATCAAACGCACTGACTAGTCCCTGCGAGATAGCTATCGACCGCATTCAAACAGGATCTTTCGATACAAGGCCACAACTTTAAGTGTTGGATTTTTCAAGTGCTACGGGCTGTCGATCCAATTCCATTGAATCCAGCTATCATTGCTTGAACTCTCGTGTTTGGTTCGACAGGGATCTATCGTTTACATTTGGTTACTAACTTTATCGAACCAAGTTGTTAGTTTGTTCAATTTTCTATAGGTCGAAGCTGATTCTATCGATCCAATTACAAAGAAGAAATTGACAAGTGCTAGGATCTATAGAAATTGACAAGTGCTAGGATCCAGTTACAAAGAAGAAATTGACAAGAGCTCGAATGAAATGATGTCTATTGGTACTGATACAAAACCACCAATTTTGTTTAGAGGAGAGTACCATGTCTAGAAAGGAAGGTTCATGGACTTCCTTGAGCACAATGAATTATACGGGGAATATATGATTGATTGCATTTTCAAGGGAAATAAATCATACATCAAGGTTGTTGAAGCTGATCCTAACAACAATCCTCCCATTCCCCGTCAAGAGAGGGAAAAGACCAACGATAAATTCGCCACTACTGAGAAAGAGAGAAAGAAAGATGTGTTGGGATATGCCCACTGACGCACGTACACCATATAAATCACTGCCGATTATGTATGGGCCTATTGGGTCACACACCGGGGATCAATCCCGACAACAACTTAAGTGGAGGGACTGATTTGATAAAATTTCAATTAGTTGGCATGCTGATGGAGTTAGCGGCTCTATCTCCTAAAGGTTAGCGGCGCTAACCCCTGTCAGAATGCATGCAACTTTTGCATGCACCTCCTTTCTCCACCAATGCATGCCCTTTCTTTTTGGGCGGCCTTCAGACTTGAAAGGGGATGGAGTGAGCTTATTAAAATAATGGGACATGCATTTGATGGTGATGGTTCTCTTTTGTCATATATATACATACTTAAAACACTCTTTTTAGAATAGTACAAAAGGTGAGTTTCAAGGGCTGAAGATCACCAATGGCTTGCTAGTACATGGGGGTTGAATAAAATCGGGGTGGACTTTCAATAGAGGAAGGCAAGACTTGGTCTCCTCGTTCATCCACTACCATTTACAACTCCAAAGAAACCATTGAAGGGTATAATCTCCTTTCTCTTGCCTTCATGTTGCATTTTATTGATATGGAGTTTTGTACACTTTCTTGGGGTTTCCTTGTTTTTCTTGCTTTACATGGTTGTACCTTGTGTTACTTTTCTTCTACCATGCTTCCGCTGGTTGTTCCCGAAACCCCAACAATGGTATCAAAGCCACCTCCATACTTGAAATGCACATGGTGGCCTGAAAAATCTGAATCAAATTTTTTGTTTTCTGGAACAGGGGGTTAGCGGCGCTACGCGCGCTGGACAGTTTTCTATTTTTTAAAATAAATATTATTTTGGTCTCGGGTTTTTGGCATATTTCTTGGTTTCTGGAAATATGTATGTTTGGTTGTATGTGGTTAGTAAATTGGTAACCTTGCCTTTGCCCCTTTTGGTTGATTGTGTGTTTGGATGCATTTGGTGACCTTGTGTCACTTTGGCTGTAATATTTATTAAATTTGATATATTTGTAATAATATTGTGGCTTGCATGCCATTTCATTTATCCGTGTAAATTCGTAACTAATAAATAGGAAAATCGTGGCATGCATGCCATTTAATTTTCTATTGTATGTATTGTAAATTATCGATGAATGGACACACACTTGGAGCCGGAAGGAGATGAAGTAGAATGTCCTTAGAAGCCAACGAAATCTGTTCAAGATAGCGGTTCTAGTAGGAGCTCGCATCGAAGACCTTTCGTCCCTTAGTTTGACCAAGTTCTTCCCGTTTTGGCTCACGGGAAGAACGCATAGGACTTTTGGCAAGGGTTACCAATTTTGAGTATTATGCGTGTGATGTGATTTTATTTTGCATGGTTTGCTTAGGACTCACATGCTAGATAATTTTTCATAAAATTAATAAAATCATTAGAGATTTGATAAAAATGGTTTACATTCCCGCACGCGCTCACATACAAGATTAACTCACATAGTGAAAATAGGTTTTGTCACTAATACGTTAATCTAAAACCAAACCGGAAACAAAAGCCCGTTTTCCATAAAACGTAAATCATGCACCATCCAAACGATGACACTACCCGAATCTAGTGAAGCATAGGATGATTTCCGAGCTTAGCACAAGTTATTCCATGTGGATCTGTGTGGAAGGTGAGTGTGACAACTCGAAATTATTGGTTGTCGAGCTTAGCACGAGCCAATAGTTGTCAAGTTGTTACCGTGTATCTTGTTGGACGATTTGCAATTTTATGTTTGAAATCTTGTTTGATTGTCGAGCTTAGCACATGTTGATCAAAATTTCAAAGCTTAAGATTGGAGCAAGTAGGGATCAAACATGCCAAACGACCGATGGTTGTCGTAGGATCCCGCAAGTGTCTAAGAGTTGCAATAGAGAGTGCAATCGATAAAATGATCACTGGCCTAAATAGATCCATGAAGTGATCTGTGGCAAACCCATCATGGATTAGGGTGAAATATGGTTCTTAGCCCTTGTTGAAATAAATTGTTTTTCAGAACGCTACGGGTAATTATTTTAACGAGGATTAAATCAAACTAACTAATTCGTGTACTCTATTTACTAAAGAATGTCAAATCATAATAACACCACATCAAACTTTTCACTTCATATGTTCCTAGAAAGGGAGAAACTCACGGGAGTGAACTTTGTTGACTGGCTTAGGCAACTGAGGATTGTCCTACGTGCCGAATCTAAGTTGCACATCCTTGAGGAACCCCTTCTTGAACCACCTGCTATTAACGCGGCATGGACCGTCCGATACGCATATGAAAAACGTGTGAAGGACACACACGATGTTGCCTGTCTCATATTGTCAACTTTGAGCTCAAAACTTCAAAAGCAATTTGAGCACCTGAGTGTGTACGACATGATTAACAAGCTGAAAGATATGTTCCAACAGCAAGTTAGGTAGGAACACTATTAGTGTGTTAAAAGTCTATCCTGTTGTAAGATGCAGGAAGGCGGGAGTATAAGTGCCCACGTTCTCAAGATGAATTCATACATGGACCAATTAGAGAGGTTATGATTTCCTATAGGGAGGGAGCTTGGTGTAAATTTCATATTTCAGTCCCTTCCCGCGTCATATGATCAGTTTGTTATGAACTATCATATGCATGAGATGGTGAAATCCATAGACGAACTGCATGGAATGTTGAAGACTGTAGAGTCTAACATGTCCAAGCATGGTTCAACCTCATCCATTCCCGGTTTTGGTTCTAAGGAACGAAACATCATGAAGAAGGAGAAATCGACCCTAAGAGAAAGGGTTGGAGTATCCAAGCCTGCTTCAAGTATAGAGTCTTTCGACATTGATAGTGTGCCAAAGGAGACTCAACAAGGGGTGGTTTGCTACTTCTGCAGAAGATTTGGGGATTGGGGCCGTTATGTCTGCCCTTCGTGCGAGAGGATATAAAACTTCTCAGAAAAGAGAGAGTTAATTTTCCTATTTGAGGTACATTCATGATTTTACTTCATTGCTATTCCTTAATGAGCTGGGTTGTTAACCCGAGCTATAAGACTCACGTTTGTCACAATTTTGTTTTGTTACAAAGTGTAGGTCTGTTCGTTGCATGAAGGAAGAGCTTGAAGAACCGGATATCTAAAGAGGAAACCCTATTAATTGTCCTCTACAAGAGAATTGGGAGTGTTGATGTCGCCATTACTTTTAGATTACTTATTGCTTTTGTTTTTATGCCCTGCGTGGCGAGTTTTGCTTTAGTGTATGCTTTTTGAAGATGATGGATATATTTTGACTCTAGTAGTTTTTAATGTAAAAGATTTTTCATATTGATAGTTTCATTTCATATTTTATCCATGTCATTGCTTATGTACTATTTTAACCATCTATGGTGTTTAAATATACATTTGATGATGATGGATATGGTTTTGAATTGAGACATTTGAAAAATGTTTTGAGACGATTGTTGAAAATCAAAACTTATCCATATCATAGCATACATATAGGCTCGAAGTAAGTAATAAGGCAATCATGGATAATTGATTCTTAAATCCAAAAGTGGTTTGGATATGTTAACTCTATGGCATAATCAACTTAAACCAATTAAACAACAATTGCATCATTTGAATCTAAGTGGTTAGAATCTTCAAGAAAGTTTGGCCTTGGGCTAAATCTTGATACAAATCTTTTTTATTGGATTAAGACGATTAAGAAATCCTTCACTAGTGTTAGTGAGAGTGATTAAGACTTGTTGGAATATTGATCACATTTGTGTAGATAATCAGTTCAAGTACGCCATAAAGAGTGATAATAGTAAAAATTCTCCATCGCCATCTTAAAGATAGTTGTTGGGAGAATGTTTACTAGACAAAAGAGTTTGTGTCTGAAACCTTAGAGGTGTTCGGAACGAACCAAAGTAAAACTGAGAATCAATAAGGGCATATAGATATGGTGTCTTAGATCCAGTCAAGATGCTAAGTTTTCTTATCTATATTGGTTAAAAATGAAATGGATCATGGCTTTAACCCACAATTCATTTTCCATGAAAGAAACATTGGTATATGGTGTCACATTAAAGGAAACCGGATATCATTGTTGATGATCTGGTGAAAGGCAGACCTAAAACATGTATTCAATATGTTGGTATACATTAACTTCGTAAACCAAGTCCTCGATCTAAAAACCAACATGATGGTCACCTGAGCATCTAATGAGATTTTACTAGAAAGAGTTATTTGCTTGTCAATCTCATAATTTAAAATTATCCAGTCTACATTTAGTAGGAGATGGATGAATCATAAACTAAGTTGATGCTCATATATTTAAGTAGTTCATCTGAGTTTTGGATAATTGTTTCTTAGACTTATGGAAACCATGTTTGGTTACTCAAAAGGAGAAGACAATATCGAAAAGCATTCCAGTGGATGAACGTAAAACTTAAATAAGAGACCTGATGTTGGCACTAGCATTTAATTAGCATAAAGATGCTGGTAAAACATAACAATATCCATTGCTTCTTTAAGTATGATGAAAGTCAAGAAGGCTGTTTAGAAATAAGGATGTCATATTATAGTAACATCAGCTTGATGGTGAATCATTGTGAGGTCACCATTCATTGGAATAACATAGTAGGCCGAGAGTTCATTAGTGAATATAAGAAAGAAATGGTATATATAGATGGAACCCATTTGCTGCATCCAAGTACTTGACTTGGGTTAATCCCATACCAAGGTGTAATCCAAGAAGGTTGTAGGGACTAACATATATGCAATAGTAGACAACTTCAAATACCGACTAGTGGCAAAAAGATTCATATTAATCATATGGAAACTTGTCCTAGTGGCATGTTGAAGATAATTTGGATTAAGTGAAATATTGTTGTCGTTTTATGTAAACAAGTAAGTTCACATGGATGTAAGAGACCAAGATCCTTCCCAGGACTAAGTTGAGGAAATGCTTGAAGCACTTACAAGGGTCTTGCACATCCATAATATCCATATTAGGTCTGCAACTACGGGTGAGTGCTTTGCGATAGGAATTGCATCATATGACTATAATATTACTTTATAAGAAAGTCATTGAGATGAGTTTTCTAGAAAGCATAAACTAAGTCGATAAACTTGTCAGGGCTGGTGGGAGCTTTATGTATTCCTAGTGAAATGTACTCTGTCAGGATCGGATATAGATTATATCAAATAACAAGAACTAACTTTTAAATAATAAATCAGAGTAAAATAAAAGTTAATCTTTAACTATGATCACAATCAACTAAGAAGTTGCGGAATCACACTTAATTGATTAAAGAAGGTTTTAAACACAGATTAATTCAATCAAACAGTAGTTTTATTAACCAACCAGAATGATTACAAAAGCAACCTTCACCCCCAATCTAACTTATTATGTTAGACGAAGAACACAGACTGTTCTTAGGTTTCGACGAGAAACTTAGAGGCTTAGCACTATTCAGAAAGCAAATTACAATTTTTAAGAACAAAATGCAAAAATATAATCAATGAGTAGGTACGTACAAATTATGAATTCTAATCTATTATATATACTCCTTGATCTTCCTTGATTTGCTGACAGTTAGGTAATCTTCTATCTTCTGAGATAATCTTGGTGATCTTCAAAATATTTCGAGATATCTTCAAAGATAGGATTCTTCCATATATAGCTCAACAGAAACTGTTTAATGAATACAACAGTTCTTGATTCTTCTAACAGTCTTCAGCTTCAAGGTCTTCAAACAGTTGTAGACATTTACACTAACAGTTCTCAACTGTTTTCATATTTTCAACAAACAGTTTTAAACTGTTTCACCAACCTTTATCAAACAGTTCTCATCTTTATGTTCAATAACTTAGATTATTTCCCAACAATCTCCCCCTAACTTAAAGTATTGAACAATACATTTAAGTTGTTGGTTCGATCATAGACAAATTAATATAAGTAATGAGTCACATTTCTTCTAACCTCCTTTTGAATCTGTTCAGTAAGTCTTCCTTCTGTTTTGAGTCCCCATGGAATTTAGCTTTAATCAAAAACTCCAGCTTAGTCTTGTGATGCTCAATGAAGTTCAAATCAAACCACTCATGCATTGTATTTCCCATCACCATGTAGTATGTCCTTGATTTTGCATATACCTTCACTGCCTTTATGGGAAAAGCTTCCTCTACTGTCAGTTTGGGCATAATCTTCAATGAGTTGCAAATGCTGGTAAGATATTCCATCAGAATCTTGATTCCTTCATTTGAGTCACTAAAGTGCTTAATTCCATATGCATACAATTCTTGTACATCTTCTGGTGATATTCTTGTCATCATTTGTACAAAATTGTCATATACCTCAACAGATCCATCTTCCCTTGCAATAGTAATGCAATGTTTGTCACTTGCTTTTTCTTCAAACTTCCATTCAACAACATGAGACTTTTCACCCAATTCTTTTTCCAATTGGTCAATCCCTTGCTGAACGTCTACTGTCAGTTTATCTTTCAGAATTTTGTGAACCACAGCAGCTTTGTTTGAAGTGGGAAGTTTCTTGGTTGGCTTGACTGTAAATGCTTTACCTTTTATTACCCTTTTTCTTTTCACACCTTTCTGAGATCTTTCCTCTTCATCAATTTCAGCTGTGATTTTCTCACCTAGCTGAAGAGCCATAGCAAAATCTTTTTCTTCTTGTTCCTTCTTCTTGGCAGCAAGCAATTCTTGATCCCTTTCTTCAGCTGCCAGCCTCCAAGCCAACTGATAATCATCTTCAAGTTGTTGAGGCTTTTTAAGAACTTTAGTAGGAAGAACATCAACTTCCTTTCCTTTTCCTGAACCAGAAGACATTTGATCAGCAATTCTCTCTTCCTGAATTGTAATGCCTTTGAATCCTTTCTTTGGTGGTAATGGTTTCAGCTCCTTCATACCTTTGAATTTACCTTCCAACCAACCATCCTCAATACTTTGTGCCATCCTCTTGGTGTTAAATCCAGTAGTTTGAGCACGTAGGTCAATCAAGTAAGTTTGTTTAACCTTGGACCATGACTTGAAGACTTCAGTAGTTGGATAGTTAGCAGTAACAACCATCTTGTTTATCATCATCCTATCCTCAGCTGACAAAGTTTCTTCATCTTCAGTAACAGCTGTTGGGTCAATGGTTGCAACTGTTTGTTCAGTTGTAGTAACAACTGTTTGTTCAGCTTGCGGAACTGTTTGTTGAACTCCTTCCTGCTTGGATTTTCTACTTCCTTTAGCTTGAGCAGTTGAAGAGGTTCTCACCAAATATTTGGGTATAAGCAGCATCTCATGAGTATGAAGAACATTGGTTGCCTTCTTCAGATTCTCATCTAGAAAGTTCAGCTGCTTATCTTGCCTTATAAGCACCTCATTGTGAATTGCTACTACCTTGAGTACTTCAGTTGCCTTTTCCAACTTTTCAGTCAGTTCTTTTATCTTCTCATCTTGAGTAACTATCCTTTTGTTTTGAAGGGCAATCCTTTTCTTTAGGTATATATGAGCAGCAAGGTAAGGTGCAAAGTTAGGATCCGTCAATGCATGTTGTTTCAGTCTAGTCTCAATGTCAGTTAGTGTTTCCACTTTGACCATATCATTGACAGTTTTCACTGGTGGTTGACTCCCCTAAGTCTCACCATCAGTACCCCTCTGTTCTTGGTTCTGGGGATTACCAGAAACTGTTTTACCAGTCTCTGTTGCCATGGTTGAGGTCTTAGCTATGTTAACACTGTCCTGGTTATCCCTTGCGGATAAAACAGTAGTGTCAGCCTCAAAAACCATATGATCACCCTAAAAAGGAGTGATCCCCTCCTCATTGTGCCTGGGAGACAGCACAAGGGATTCCCTTTGGATATTCTGCACAGGTGAATGCACCTGTTCAGGGTTAACAGTTTCAGTTTCAAGAACTGTGGTGGAAGGAGCACCAACAGATCTTTTCCTCTTCTTTTGAAATATTTTTAGTGCAGGGGCTTGTGTTGTAGCTTTTTCAAAGGAAGCAGGTTGGGAATTTTGAGTATCTTGGACTGTGGGTTCCAGTGTTGGTGGTGTAGCAATACGATGGGTTTCATGCTCAACACTGGCAGTCCTGTTTCTTGAAAGAAACTCCACCATTTCAGAGAGTGGTGGAGTTATGGCACCAGAGAAACTCTTGCCATTAACCAACAGTTTGCTCAAAGTGGAAGCCACATGAGCAGAGGGAATAATGACCCTCTTGTGTATTTTAAGGTTTGGAATCAAAAAGTTTAAACAAGTTTGCACAAACCGTGGATACATAAAAAATAGACCATACTTGGTTCCCAGATGTTTTACCATACCATTAAATATCAATTTTGAAAAATTAAAACATCTGTTGTTGGCTAGACAGATGAGCGCGAGAGCAATGTTGCTCCCAAACTCATTCCAGCACGTTCTCTTAGGGCTTATGCACTGCTGGAGAGTATGGATAATGAACTTCCAGTGTGCGCAAAACTGCCCTTTGTAGAAGGTACCCTTACCCCTAGGTCCCTCATACCCAAGTTTCAGTAACTCGGTGAGTAGATATTCTAATGAAACCGAATCAGAATACTCACCATTAAGATCATTCAGTTGTAGTGCATGGCGAATAGTGTCTTCGGTTATAGAAACCTCCATATCATCAACAGTTGTAGAAATCTGTTGCACTCCATCAACTTCTTGGACTTTTGCATTCTTCCAGAAGTTCTCAATATGTGAGGTATAGATTGTGGGGTTGGCAGTTAGAGCATAATGAATGTTTGATACCGTGAGATAATCAATCATGACGTGGAAAGCGTCAAGATTGTCTGGTTTTTCAAGATAAGCGATCACATTGTGCTCTTTGACAAATGGAAGAGGAGACATTTTGATTTCAATCTCTGAGAGTTGTTGAGGGTTAGGGTTTGTTTCTGATCGAAGTTCGTTTTGGACGTGTGAGTTGCTTGATAAGGAAGGAATTGCCTTATATATGTTTCGACTGTTGAATGCAATCCAAAAGTTTCCAAAATTCTGCAAAGACCAAAGCACCCTTTAATAGCTTAACAGTTGACGGACAAAATAACATAACAGTTGAGGAACTGTTTTCATAAGATGTAACAACTGTTATTCAAAAGTTAACTCCCTTTTGTTTGATCATTTATTTGGATTAACAGTTGTTTAGTGTTTACAACTGTTCTCATATCTCCCCCTTAGTTGACGAATTTCTCCCCCTCAGTTGCACATGGACTTTGCCTAACAGTTGTGGAAGCCATATACTAACAGTTGACAACTGTTAGTATTGATTGAAACAGAATTGTGCAACTGTCAAACAAACTTTAGCTCATATAAGTCAAATGCTGAAGCAACAATAACAATTCATTAGTGAACACAGGCATCAACATAAGATGTATTTTATTCAAGATAATCACAATTGAGCTACAATAATTCTGAGAAAACAATACTGTCTTTTGCTATAGATCTAAACACAGCTTATAAGAACTGTCTTAACTCCAAGATCTACATGTGACAAATTATCGTTAACATTTTGTATCATCAAATCTGAACTTTAAGGGAGGACAATCATCATCACATTCTTGCTCGAGAATGTCTTCATTATTTAAGAATCGAGTTCAGAATAGCCTCTACAGTGCCACCATAGCCTTACTGAGAAGCCTGTCTTCAAAGAATAGTCATGTAATGCACAAGCCATTGTTGGTACTGCTTATCTAATTGTGCAAGGCCGTCTCGTAGGTGTGGGAGAACAATGATCTACACCGTAAGTGTAGACAACTTTCTCCGTGAACAGTTGACATGCCTTAAACAATTTTCAAAACATACAACCCACCAATGGGTGTGCAGTAGACCTTCTCATCATATGCACCACCAGAGACGATTGTCATAATTTGCCTCTTGGGAAGATGGTGAATGATACTAATTCAACATCAGTGGAACTAGTCATCTATTACAATGACTTCCACTGCATCATCATCCGAGGCCCTCTGGTGGTTATGAGTATTATATCTTCGAACTTTGAACCACACTACGGAGTTTGTAGTGCCTGCCAGGTTCAAGACGAATCTTAGACAACATGGTGTAGGCAATTCATGAAAGAGAGTGAAATTTTCAAAATCACCTCTTATACGAATATGATCAATTGGTTTATTTGGCCTACGTGGATCTGGATGCTGTGTCAAGGTGAACCTATCTCGATCATCATGCATCTCAAGAACACATGATGAGTATTGCCAAAGCTCATGCATTCTTACAAATGGGGCAGGGATGGTTACATAACTTTGTCTAACATTAATTTCTTTGAAGTTTATGAGAAAGAAGTTAGTAGCCATTTGCAGAGAGAAGTGTGTGCAAATGTAGGTGTGATTTGTGGAGTATGGGTGCAAGGCTATTTATAGAGAAACTAGGAGGCATTAATGTCCATTAATAGCCATTAATGACTATTAATGTCCAGTAATTTCCATTAATAGCATGCAGTGACTTGTCATATCAAATTCACTATATTACAAGCAAAATGACTCACCTTTATCAGTCTGGAACTGTTGTTTCAAGAAAGTGAATTTACCTTTACCTCTTAACAAGGACAGTCACGGGTGTGAAACTGTTTGTGAGACAGGTAAGTAGATATGGCCAAAACTGATGTGTGAAATTGCATTTCCTTCTCTGAATACTTAAAAGAACAGTTGTTAGAAAATGTAACTAACTGTTGCAAACTGTTAGTGTGAAAAACATGGAATAAAGAACAACTGTTAGTCCAAGTTAATCATTCCAATGTTGGAAATCAAAAAGTTGAATCTGCTCACATCAAAAGCTTTAGTGAACAAATCAGCTAATTGATCATCAGTATGAATTTTCATAACTTGGATTAATCTCTTTTCATTGCAGTCTCTTATGAAGTGAAATCTGATTTCAATGTGCTTGGTTTTAGAATGCTTCACTAGATTATTAACTATGCTAATAGCACTGGTGTTATCAACATAAATAGGGGTATTTAAGAAAGACAAACCATAATCCAGAAGCTGATTTTGGATCCATAACACTTGTGAACAGCAGCTTGATGCAGCAATATATTCAGCCTCAGCTGTTGAAGTTGAAACTGTTGTTTGTTTCATGCATTGCCATGAAACCAGCCTTGATCCAAAGAATTGACATCCTCCAGAGATTGATTTTCTTTCCACATTTGCTCCACCATAGTCACTATCAGAATATGCCACCAATTCAAAAGGTGAATCTATAGGATACCAAAGTCCCAATTTTGGTTGTCCTTTGAGGTATCTAAAGATCCTCTTTACAGCAAACATGTGTGACATCTTTGGACTGCATTGAAACCTGGCACAGACACAAACAACAAACATTATATCAGGTCTAGAAGCAGTTAAGTACATTAATGAACCAATCATTGACCTATAGAGGTGTATATCAACATCCTCCCCCTCAGAATCTGCTCCCAACTGTTTGTGTGTCTCCATTGGAGTACTTGCCAGCTTCACATCTTGATAGCCAAACTTGTCCAATATGTCCTTGACATACTTAGATTGGCTTAGAAAAATACCAGTGGGCTTCTGTTTGACTTGTAATCCCAAGAAAAATGTGAGTTCACCCATTGAACTCATCTGAAACCTTTTGTGCATAATGACTTCAAATTCTTTGCACAGGCTGTCATTAGTGGATCCAAAGATTATATCATCAACATAGATTTGAACAAGCAAAATCTCTGTTTTAACAATCTTAGTAAACAATGTTTTGTCAATTGTGCCTCTCTTAAAACCATTCTCAAGAAGGTAGGATGATAATGTCTCATACCAAGCTCTAGGAGCTTGATGTAGTCCATATAGAGCTTTATCCAACCTATATACCTTGTCAGGGTACTTTGAGTCTTCAAAGCCAGGGGGTTGACACACATATACCTCCTCATCAATAGTTTCATAGAGAAAAGCAGACTTGACATCCATTTGATACACCTTAAATCCTTTGAAGCTTGCAAAAGCAAGAAATAGTCTAATGGCTTCAATCCTTGCAACAGGTGCAAAAACATCATCATAGTCTATTCCTTCCTCTTGTGTGTAGCCTTGTGCAACTAGTCTTGCCTTATTCTTGATTACAATCCCTCTTTCATCTTTCTTGTTTCTGAACACCCACTTGGTGCCAATTACTCTTTTGCCTCTTGGAAGCTCAACCAACTTCCAAACTTGCTGAATTTGATATTGTAAGAGCTCTTCTTGCATTGCTTCCACCCATGAAGGGTCTTTCAATGCCTCAATTGCTTTCTTTTGTTCTATTTGAGATAGAAAGCACGCATTCACATCAAATTGGGCAAGATCCACACCACTGTTTTCATTTTGCAGCATATTCCTTGTTCTGATAGGAGTGGTTGGATCACCAATTATTTGTGATATTGGATGAATCTTGTGAACTCTTGATGTAGGAATGTTTTCTTCAGTCAGTTCATTCCCTAGATTAGACAGATCAAACTCACATTCACTTGAATTTTCACCATTATCACACACTTGATCAGCAACTGTTTGGGATGCAGAGTCAGTGTGTTGTTGAGGATCATGAGATTCCATGTCCTTTGAAGATTCAGCATCAATCAATGGATCAACAGCATTGGAGAACTCTTGTTGAAGCATAGGAATCACAACAAAGTCTTCAGTAACTTTGTTTGAACCAACAGTTGTTGGTTTCGAGCTAACAGTGTCAAAACTATTCAGGCTGGTAGAAGATGTTTGATGATTTTCACCAGCAGTTGTTGGGGGTACCTATAGCTGTTTCAGTAGAATACTCAAAAGAAAGAGATTTAGACAATGCATCAATATCAAATAACCAACCAGGTCCATTACCTGCAATATTGATCCTATTCTCATTGAAAGAGACATTCATACTCTCTTCTATGATTCTAGTGACATTGTTAAATACTTTATAAGCTTTACTTTGAGTGGAGTATCTTACAAAGAAACCTTCTTCAGCCTTACTCTCAAACTTGCCTAATTGTGATTTGGTATTAAGGATAGTGCAAGGACACCCAAATGGTTTGAAGAAGTTGATTAAAGGTTTTCTCTTAAGGAACAACTCATAAGGAGTTTTCCCTTTGGACTTGACTACTTGTACTCTATTCTGAACATAGCAGGAAGTGTTCACTGCTTCTGCCCAGAATGTCATTGGAAGCTTAGAATCAGCTAACATGGATCTAGCAGCCTCGATCAAAGTCCTATTCCTTCTCTCAGCAACTCCATTCTGTTGGGGAGTCCTAGGGGCACTAAACTATCTTTTAATACCTTTACTTTCACAAAAACTGTTTAGCTCATAGTTCTTAAATTCAGAACCATTGTCAGATCTAATGACTTTCACCTTCAAATCAGATTGATTTTCAATTTTAAGAATAAGAGACTTAACTAACTCAGCAGTTTCATCCTTAGTTCTAAGAAATTGAACCCATGTGAACCTGGTGAAATCATCAACTATGACTAAACAATATGCTTTCTTCCCTATACTCACCACGGAAGTAGGACCAAAAAGATCCATGTGTAACAATTGTAAAGGTGCAGTAATAGAAGAAACTTCTTTGGTCTTATAAGAAGTTTTGTGTTGCTTGCCTTTGAGACAGGCTACACAATGATCATCACATGAGAATTCTTTTTGAGGCAAACCTTTTACCAAACTTTTTTTAGATAACAAGTTCTTGGTTTTAAAATTCATGTGACACATCCTTCTATGCCAAATAGCAGACTCATCATGAGATGCCTTTGAGAGTAAACAGCTTAACACATTCTGTTTAGCAATCTTTTGTGTATCAAGACAGTATACATTATCTTTTCTAGGTGTTCTTAAAAGAACATCCTTCTCATTTAGTGTAAAATCTTTTGAAAGAATAATGCATTCTGAATCTGTAAACAAAACATTGTTTCCATTGTCACAGATTTGAGATACACTTAACAAATTGTACTTAAGCTGTTCAACAAAGAAAACATCATTAAATGTAAGTGTACCTGCCTCAACAGCTCCTTTACCTGTGATTTTTCCTCCCTTAGCATTTCCTCCAAATGCTACAAATCCACCATTGATGCTTCTGAAATCCTTCAAATAGTGTGGATTTCCAGTCATGTGCCTTGAGCATCCACTATCCACATGCCAGATAGATCCATGATTGGCCCTATGAATGCTCTGCACAAATAAAATCAGTTAGTAGCAGGAAGTACCCAGCCCATGCAGGTCTTGGGTACACCATTCAAGTCATAATACTTAAACAGAGTTTTGTTCTTTTTGATTTCATCCAAATTAGATTTCTCTAATTTGTGTGAAGAATACTTTGTAAGAACATGTGGTTTCCAACTGTTGTGATTAACAGTGGACACCTTTGAACAAACAGCTGGTGGAGTTGGTAAAACAGACGAATCAACTTGTGATTCCTTTTGATTTTCAGTTTGAAGAACAGTTTTACCTTCTCCAGAATCAGTTTGTTTTTGAATTTTCATCCAAGCCAAACCAGCAGTTTTTGGTTTTGTTAAAACAGTTTTGGAACTGTTAGTTGGTTTGGATGTAACAGTTGTAGAACTGTTTGCCAGTTTTGGCTTAGCAGTCTTAGAACTGTGGATCTGCTTTGACTTAACAGTTTTAGAACTATTATTTTGTCTTTTGGGACTTTTGTTTTGAGTGCCATTGGTCTGTGGGTTATAGTAACAATCCTGAACTAAATGATTAGATCTCCCACAAATGTAGCACTTTTTGGTTTTCACAATAGGTAAACCAGTTCTTTGTGACCAGAATTGGTTTTGATTTCTTTGATTTCCTCTAACAGCTGCAAATTTAGGAAACTTTTGGACACCATGTTTTTGGCATGTGCATGCAGGCATTTCAGTATGCCTTTTCTTAGGCTTGGGTTTAGCCTGAGATTTTGAAGCTTCCATCTTCTTCTTTGCATACACAACCTCACCAACTTTCTCCTTTCCTTTGGCTTTTGTACTAACAGTTGGGCTTTTTAGCTTAGAACCGTTTGGGTTCTTGTTGGAACTGCTAGTGTAAAAATGGGGACTATTGGCAACAGTTGTGGAACTTTCAATGCATTGGATAGCTTTTGAAGGTGTTGGCTCAGTGATGAGGGATTCTGTGGATGCTTTTACAAACACCACAGGCTTGAAAGATGGTTTTGTGGAAATGGGTTCACAACAGATGTGATTTTCATATGGAATCACTTCATATTTCTTCACAACTATCTCAATATCTTCAACACTTACTACAGACAGAACTTCATCTTCATAACTCTCAAACTTTGGATCAGCTGACTTTAATTCATCTGCCAAAGGTTCATTAACATATCTATCAGCTGCCTCAGACAAGGGTGTTATGTATGTGTGATTGTATGGAGGTGGGGTTTCCTTATATCCAAGTCCAGTTTTCACCTTGTCTCTTACTTGAGATTGTAGCAGAGTCTTAAGCTTAAGGTTTGCAGCCTTGAACATTCCAAGATCAATGTCCACACCCTCCAATTTCTTTGTGAGTTTATCCACCTTGCTTTCTTTTTCAACCAATTTCTTTTTCACACTATTAATCTCATCTTGAAACTGCTCTTTCTCCCACTTATGATATTTTCTATCATAGTCCATTTGCAGTTCATTAGCCTGATAGTCTTTAATTTTCTTTTCAAGATCTTCTATCACAGTAGTATACTCATACCTTCTCTCATCCATTTTACTTAGAGCAGCACATACTTTCTTATTGTGCTCTCTAAACCTCTTAACAATAGCTCTACATTCACTAGGACATAGTTTAGAAGATACCTGTATGTCCTCAGATTCTGGAGAATTCATTTTGATGGAGGAGTCAGTCAATGCCATCAAAGCTTTGTTGCTGGTAGCCTCCTCTGCTTGATCACTCCAATCAAATCCATGGCCTTCTTGTGAAACCAATGCTGAGGAGGTATGATTCTGAGTTGGCCTCTGACCTTGATTCTGAACTTGTCCACCAGATCTGCATTCTCTTGCAAAGTGGCCAAGTTGTTGACATTTGAAGCATCTCACCTTTGACTTGTCAAATCCAGCCTTGCCATCAGCTCTGAAATTCATGTTTTGCCTTCCAGTCCTTTTAATGAACCTCTTGGCTCTAACAGTAAGCATGGCCATCTGCCATTTGAGATCCATCTTGGTGAGGGTTGAATGTGCATGGCTGGCAAGAAAAGCTTCAAGATCCTCATTGGTGAGGGTTGAATGTGCATGGCTGGCAAGAAAAGCTTCAAGAACAGCATCTGGAGTGTTCGTATCTAGTCCAACAGCAGAACTAGTACCTGCACAACTATCAATAGAGTTAGTTAATGAATGGTTTGATTCCATACCTGAGGAAGACAGGAGAGCAGCATTGTAGCTAGGGATAACAGTTTTTCTTTTTCCCTCTATCTCTCCCTTAAACACTATCAAACTATTATAGAGGTCATCTAACTCTATGTCTTCAAGAGAATCCTTGGTTCTCCATTGTGCAGCAAACACAGTCCATTCATCACCTAGAGACCTAAGAAACTTTCTATTTATCTCATCTTGATCAAGCCTAACCTTAGCACTCTCCAGTTGACTCACCAGTTTGTAAAACCTATCAAAGATTTGGGTGATACTCTCATTTTTCCCACTGGTGAAGTTCTCATAGGCTTGTTTAAGAAGATCTCTTTGGTTTCTCTTAGAACTAGCATTCCCAGCAAACCTCTTTTCCAGAGCATTCCAAAGTTCATGAGCATCATCAAACTTTTTGAATTGATGTTGATACTCATTGGGAATTGCAATCTGAAGGATGCTGAGGGCTTTCATCTCAATCATTCTATCCTTCTTTTCAGCATCTGTCTTTGGTGGTGGTTTCTTCTTTGGTTTTCCATTCTCATCCAGTTCAATGGGATTAGTAGGAACAGTTTCAATGATTTGCCAAACAGCATAGTCCATTAGTTGGACATGCTGTTTAATTCTTAGTTTCCACATCTCAAAATCAGATGGTTTGAGCACGGGAACACGAATGTTGGACCCTGACCCACTGTTATCAGAAGAACCTCCCGAATCCATTGGGACAAATTGATTTAAAAACAGTTTTGAAAAATAAAGCAAGGTAATGCAAAAACCTTCAACTGGTGATCAAAGGAACCTTAATGATAAGGCTCTGATACCACTTGTCAGGATCGGATATAGATTATATCAAATAACAAGAACTAACTTTTAAATAATAAATCAGAGTAAAATAAAAGTTAATCTTTAACTATGATCACAATCAACTAAGAAGTTGCGGAATCACACTTAATTGATTAAAGAAGGTTTTAAACACAGATTAATTCAATCAAACAGTAGTTTTATTAACCAACCAGAATGATTACAAAAGCAACCTTCACCCCCAATCTAACTTATTATGTTAGACGAAGAACACAGACTGTTCTTAGGTTTCGACGAGAAACTTAGAGGCTTAGCACTATTCAGAAAGCAAATTACAATTTTTAAGAACAAAATGCAAAAATATAATCAATGAGTAGGTACGTACAAATTATGAATTCTAATCTATTATATATACTCCTTGATCTTCCTTGATTTGCTGACAGTTAGGTAATCTTCTATCTTCTGAGATAATCTTGGTGATCTTCAAAATATTTCGAGATATCTTCAAAGATAGGATTCTTCCATATATAGCTCAACAGAAACTGTTTAATGAATACAACAGTTCTTGATTCTTCTAACAGTCTTCAGCTTCAAGGTCTTCAAACAGTTGTAGACATTTACACTAACAGTTCTCAACTGTTTTCATATTTTCAACAAACAGTTTTAAACTGTTTCACCAACCTTTATCAAACAGTTCTCATCTTTATGTTCAATAACTTAGATTATTTCCCAACATACTCAATGAAAATAATGTCCTAATTTAGGGTTGTTTTCAAACTATTGTTGAAATTATTGTTTCATGAGTTGAAATAGGAAATATGGAGATAAGTGGATTATAAAATTCAAGAAATAATGAAGTATGTTCTGTTGTTCGACGAAAAAATAGATTTATCTTGAGTAAGTATTTACTGTAAGCCAATCTATACTAATAATAATGTGGATTTTAATCGAAGTTTTTGAGTATACAAATATGTGATGTAGATACGTCATTTAAATCCCTATGAGTTTCATTGACCCTATGCTGAACTTCGGTGGCATTGAGGGTGTGTCGACTCTAATAAACATGAGTGTCATTGATCCTATTGTGGACTTCGGTAGCATTGAGGATGTGACGACTCGGATAATCATATGTATGATCTCTTTGATAAACCCTACGAACGTGGTTTAATAATTGAATACAAAATAGTTCTATAGGATACTGGGTTGTTGATCTCGTTGCTAAGCCATTGTCATATACTAGTGAAGAATGTTATACTAGGTATACTAGCATCCTATATGCTAATGACTTGGCTTGAACATTGTTTTAGTATGTGTTTGACGACTTCCCAGAATGTTTATACATTCTAAATTTCCACAGTCAGTCTTTCTTCAAGGGAAGGAAGTTTGAGTTACGCCTGAGGTTAGGTGTTGGTTATGCATTAATCTAGGATTGAATGCATGAAATGCAGCAGTAACCTGTGAAGGGTTTTGAACCTGACCAAACCACCATATGACTCAAACTGGTCAATCCTGGGTTTGATTCCACTGGTTCAATCCTAAAAGCGGAACTGGATTGAACACAACCCTCTAAACCCCGAAAGGGTTAGGATCTTTAAAACTTTAAATGATCAACATAGTTTCTTTCAAGCAATCCATATAAAAGTTTATAGAAAGTATACCTGATCAGACTTGGGATTGCTAAAGTAGTCCACCACTACTGCACCTCCGATTGAACTGGCTGCTAGACCGCTCCTGGATCACCAAATCTTCAAACCGTGAAGCTCTCGTGTGTGATTGCTTGCGTCGATCAACAAAACCGAGAAACACCACTTGGTGTTTCTTCCTTGTTCGACGAGAGAGAGATACGCCGAGAGAGAGAAATAGCGACGTGAGAGAGAGCCGAGATCGAGAGGATGAGGGAGAGAGAGAGTTGTGGTGGCTAGGGTTAATCCCTTAATGTCTCATATCTAATCCTTAAGGCTTAAGGATATTATATAGGGATTAACTTGGACCTAAGCCCGTTTAATTAAAAGCCCACTGGTTTTAATTAAACTTTCAATCTCTTCACTTTGACCACCTCGACTTTACTAGTTAATTAACTATTAATTAACTTAGTCCGTTAAATATTAAAGACTTAATATTTAATTCTCCTTAAATAATAAATAACTATTTATTATATATTCCATTCTAATAATTAATCCAAACTGGATAATTATTTATATCTCTCTTTTCAATAATTAATACTACTGATTAATTATTCGTTTATCTCTTATATTAATCTAACTGATTAATTATCTCCTTTTTCTCTTTAATAATTAATCTAACTGATTAATTATTTACACACACATTTATGGTGAAATCCAACTGTTCTGAATTGGGTGTGTAGCAGTGTGACCGTTTACTCTTTTATAACATTGGATACAATATGCCCGTTAATTAATTATCTCTGCACATAATCCAATAGACTCCTACTTGTGCTAGATAAGTAATAGTTATTGCATATTGTTAGCTTAAGGAGGTCCCTAGCCTGACACTTAGGTTAACCAGGTTATAAGAACTCTTATACCCCAAACTAACTTGTGATAAAACTTCATAAGCAACCTGCTTAGAAATAACTTGTTATAAACTACTTGTTTATAAACTAAACTATCATAAACTCCGTGTTTATGAATGGGTACGTTTTTATATATACAAACTTGCATATATATAGGTTTGTACCTTGCAGCACGATATTTCAATTTTGATCATGAGCATAGGAAAGGTCAACTCAGAGACTCGAGAATTTGTTCATGACATACTTGATCTCGAAACTGCGTGATAAACGACAAAGAACAGATCAGTTCGTTTGGGCACGGCCGTGCACTTACCAGTTTCTCTTATCAGTCAAGGGGCTCGGAAATATCTCTTCTAAAAATAAGGTGCAATTACCATCTTGCATATTTGCATTTGGAAATACGGCTCGCACTGAATCTAGACACACCCCTTATGACCACCCTGTTATGGCGTGGCGTTAGAGCTAGCTAAGAAGACAGTAGTTACCGCATCCCAAACCAAATACCTCAGGCTTAAGGATAACCTATGTGATTAATACTTTTGACATGAAACCACGAAGTATTATTCAGAGTGGGTCAATCCAATATTCGTAAACCTAACGAATATCCGTCAATTTTGGTCCGCAAAAACCTTTTGCAGCTATATTCGACAAACTTTCGAATCTACCCCAAAATTACGATAACTTTATAGCCCTATCATAGTTCCCACCACGATAAGTAGTCACGGATAATATTTCGAATAAACCTAGTTTATTCCTGGATCAACCAAAACATACAAAATTGTGAAGAACAATGAAACTAGTTTCTACACCCTTCCATATTCCTCCCTGGAATAAAGATGTATAATTTCTACCATTTCACTGACTCGATTCACGGTGTTTATATGAATTACTTATTATTTTTACATTGTAACTTATCACGGATTACAAAGAAAATAATATGGTTATAAAACATAAAACACAAGACTAGTACTTTGAAGTACTCCTTCTTGGTTTTTATAGAAATAATTCTTGCAACCTAAGAATACTTCTAGGCTTACTTATTTTATAAATTCTTTAAACTTGGAGAACTGGAAATAACTCCTTGTTTCTGATTTATAAAACAATCTCCCTGTAATTAAAACTTTAATTACATTTGTAGATGTATTAAATCTTACTAGATTTATGTCCTTTTGAAATGATAAATTCTCTTACACCTACTTGTAAGAAACTTGAAACTAGATTCCCGGTGTATACCAACACTTTTCTAATTCCATTACTAAGAATGTTAAAGAACATCCTATTTTACCATTTCTAACGTTAACCAACCAAGAACTTTTAATTAATCTAACCTTCTGAACTTAATGAGTATAATTTTGTTTAAGTCATAACTTGACTCAATATTTTGCAATGATATCTTTATCGAGTACCTCTCAATAAATCATGCATCCCTCGGATTAGTTCTTCCTGAAGAACTTACTGTTTTAGATAGCTTCTAAAATCATCCGATAATTATATACTTTAAAAGTTCATCCTTGTATTTATCACACTTGGTTAAAAACAACATTTTATTAACTCTGATAAATACATTAGTCAGGTGCTCCCACTATCTTTTATGAAAAAGTGCATTCTTTAAAACATCCTTTTAGGCCTAAATCAAAACTTGACTATCATGCCTAAAACTTGTGTTCCAAACACATGTTTTAAAACTTTAGTTTCTGTAAGAAATTTGTTTTATGAAACCAAAAACTTGGATTTCCCATATATCCATCTTTCTAATTACGGAAAATGGTTTCATTAAACTTACCATGATCACAAGTATGAAACACTCATAATGGTATTTTAAATTTCTTTCCTTAAAGCATTTAGTATAAAACTCCCTTGACTATAATAACTATTATAATGACTTTTATACTTTCTTAAATGTTTTATCAAGAAACTATTTGCAATTAGAAATAATAACTATCAATTCTATTTTGTTCAAGACTTTGAACATTCACTTTTCATAACTTAAACACTTGTTAAATTAGAAAAAAAACTATCTAATTTTATAAACAATACTTGTTTATTTAAGCGTTTGAGAAAGTGGAGCTATCATTTATATAAGTGCAACAAATCATAGCTTGAAGATTACTATGAATCACCAATCAAGTCAAGACTTGACTTATTGGCACTCTTTTAGTCACAACTGGACTAATCATTATTTATACAATAAGAACACGTGCACGGATATATAACTAAATAATTAAATTTTCATAAACTCAAAACCAAAAAGTTTCCATAAACAATATAAAATTTGTTCAAAATAAACTTAAAGAGTTTAAATAACTAGGAAATATAAAAATTATTTATAATATCCGTGAGCTGCACGTGGGATCTTCTAATGCTGGGCCACATCACTTTCCATCTCCTCCTGCAATAAACGATTGCAAGATATTAGAATACTCGTAAAACTTTACAAGTAGGAAAGTGACAAAGAAGCTAATCACACAGTACCTGAGGAGACAGACTTGCCTCCTGCCTCGTGACCTTTCGGACAATCTCGTTTCCAATGTCCGGCCTCGCCACACCTGAAGCACCGATTCTCGGTTCTTGCCTGGTTTGGCTTCGGCTTCTTGCCCTTGTTGTTGTTATTAGCCCTGGGTGCACTGTGGCTGGGGTGGGCCTTGCCCTTTCCCTTTCCGTTGCGCCCCTTCCTCTTCTTACGTCTACCATGTCCCACCATAAGAATGTCCTTAGACTTGGTCCCGATACTCTGCTCAGCAGTCTTGAGCATTGAGTGCAACTCAGCCATGGATTTCTCCATGTTGTTCATGTTGTAGTTGACTATAAAAGGCTTATAGTCATCTGACAACGAGTTGAGTATCGTATCCATTGCTAGTTGCAACGGTACTGGGTGCCCAAGTCTCTCTAGGTGGTCCATGTAACCTTTCATTTTCATGACATGGTCACTGACCGAGGTCCCCTTAGCCATCTTGAACGAGTTAAATGCTCTAGTGGCATCATAACGCTCTATCCGGGCTTGCTCCTGGAACATGTCCCTCAGCTGGCGGATCATGTCATAGGCAGGAGTTTCCATCATGCTTGATTGCAACTCTGAACTCATAGTTGCAAGCATGAGGCAGCTAACATCAAAGGCGTCATTGGAGCGCTTCTGAAAAGCCTCCCTGACCTCTGCCCTGGCATTGTTGGCAGGGGGATTCCTAGAGGTTGTTCTAGGACATACCACTTTCTCTCGTGCCTTAGCACGATCCGGAGATTTCTCTCCTAAGTGAGAAAGTTGGACCCGGTGAGCTTATCATTCTCAAGGATAGAGCGCAGTAAGAGGTTATTAGTACTGGTAACGTTGGTTGCCATCTACAAATTAAAACCCGGTTTAATTAGTAATTGCAGATAAACTTTCTAATCATATATCATCAAACCCATAAATAATATATATTAGACCTAGGACCCATATTTTACATGCTTGACGCAAGGTTTGGGCACTTCCCACCAAGTCATGCTATTTCTGGTAGGTAACACCCTGTACCAATCGTACCTAACTGATACGACTCCTAGAACCTTGTAGAGCACTTAGACCCAGTCTAGTATGTTTAACTCTACTCTAATGCTTTTTGGGCCCGGACTCCCGATTATCACCAAAATAGATCGCACCACCTAAGACATCATGAATTCTGGCCGGGACTCCCGATTATCGCAGAATCTTTCATGCCCTTTCCCGCAATCGTTTGAACCCGGATGCCCAAGGTTTGGGCACTTCCGACACCCGAGTACCATTTAACAGTCAAGGTGTACCATTAGGTGGGTAGCACACTGATCTAAGATTTTTCTTGGGTTTTAATTAAGTTTAATGAAAAACTTAATTTTCTAGTTTTTGTTACAAAGTGTAGGTCTGTTCGTTGAAAGAAGGAAGAGCTTGAAGAACCGGATCTCTGAAGAAGAAACCCTGTTAATTGTCCTCTACAAGATAATTGGGAGTGTTGGTCTCGCCATTATTTCCGGATTAATTATTACTTTTGTATTTATGCCCTGCGTGGCAAGACTTGCTTTATTGTATGTTCTTATGCAGATGATGGATGTATTTTGAATCTTGTATTTTTTATGAAAAGATTTTTCAGCTTGATGGTTTCATTTCAAATTCGATCCATGTCAATGCTTATGTGTTATTTTTTGACTATTTATGGTGCTCAAATACACATTTGATGACGATGGATATGACTTGGAATTGAAACATTTTGAAAAATTGTTTTTGAGATGTTTATTGTAATCAAAACTTATACATATCATAGCATACATAAAGACTAGTTATAAGTAATAAGGCAATCATGAATAATTGATTCTTAGATCGAAAAGTGGTTTGGATACGTTAACTCTTTGGCATAATCAAACTCTACCAAATAAACAAGAATTGCATCACTTAGATCCATGTGGTTAGGATCTTCGCAAAGTTTAGCCTTGGGTTAAATAAAAGATTCAAATCTTGTTCATCGGACTTGGATGATTAAGAAATCCTTCACCAGTGTTGGTAGGAAGGATTGAGACTTGTTGGATTTTTATCACACTTGTGTGGATATTCCGTTCAAGTATACCACATAGAGTGACACTAGTAAAATTCTCCATCACCATCTTTATGATTGTTGTTGGGAGAACGTTTAACTAGATAAAAGGTTTGTGTCTGAAACTTGGAGGTGTTCCGAAATAACCTAAAGAAAATTAAGAATCAGTAAGGGCATATAGATATCAAATCTTAGATCCAGAATAGATGCTATGTTTTCTTATCTATATTGGTTTAAACATAAAATGGATCATGGGTTTAACCCATAATTCGTTTTCTTTGAGAGACACATTTGTACATGGTGTTACATTGAAGAAAAACTGGATATCTTTGTTGATGATTTGGTAAAAGGCAGGCCTAAAACATGTATTCAATATGATTGGTATACATTAATTTTATGAACCAAGTCCTCAATCTAAAACCCAACATGATGGTCACCTAAGCATCCAATGAGATTTTGACTAGAAAGAGTTCTTTGCTTGTCAATCTCATAACTTAAAATTATCCAGTCTACATTCAATGGGAGATGGATGAATTATAAATTAAGTTGATACTTATATATATTTAAGTAGTTCATCAGAGTTTTGGGTAATTGTTTCTTGAACCTTATGGGAACCATATTTGGTTGCTCAAAAAGAAGAAGACAATATCCAAAAGCATTCCAGTGGAACAACGTAAAACTTAAATAATAGACCTAATGTTGACACTAGCATTTAATCAGCATAGAGATGCTGGAAAAACCTGACAATATCCATTGCTTCTTTAAATCTGATGGAAATCAAGAAGGCTGTACAGATATGAGGTTGTCATATTATAGTCGGTATTTGATTATATGGAAACATGTTCTAGTGGCTATGTTGAAGATAACTTGGATAAAGTGAAGTGTTGTTGTTACCTTGAGGAAACAAGTTGGTTCACTTGGATGTAAGAGACCTGTATCCTTCATAGGATTAAGTTGAGAAAATGCTTGAAGAACTTTCCGAGGGTCTCACACATCCATAATATCCAGATTAGGTCTGGATTATGTGAAGCATTATTGTCGCTTTGGGGAAACAAGTAAGTTCACATGGAAATATAAAGACCTAGATTCTTCACAGGATTAAGTTGAAGAAATGTTTGAAGCATGTTCCGAGGTCTTACATATCCATTATATCCAAGTTGGGTCCATGACTAAAGTCGATAAAACTTGCATCTTGTGGCTGTAGTCTTGCTTTACGAGAAAGTTAAAGGAATGAGTTTTCTAGAAAGCATAGAATAAGCCAGATACTCTTGTCAGGGCTAGTGGGAGCTTTATGTGTTGCTAGTAAAATATACTCAAATGAAAATAATGTCCTAATTTAGGGTTGTTTTCAACGTATTGATGGAATTATTGTTCTACGAGTATAAATATGAATATAAAGCAAAGTGGATTCTAAATTTCAAGAAATACTGAAGTATGTTCTTGATATTCGACGAAAATAGAGTTTCCTTGAGTAATTTTTTACTGCAAGCCAATCTATATTAAATAAGACTGTCGATTTTAATCGAAGTTTTAGATAAACAAATATGTGGTGTAGATACGACATTTAAATTCCAATGAGTGTCATTGACCCTATTGTGTACTTCGGTAACATTAAGCGTATGTCGACTTTAGTAAACGTGAGTGTTAGTGACCCTATTGTGAACTTCGGTTACATTGAGGACATGTCGGCTTTAATAAACATAAGTGTCATTAATCCTTTTGTAGACTTCGGTGACATTGAGGATATGACGACTATGGTAACATTATCTATGATCTATTTGATAAACACTATGCAAGTGGTTTAATAAGAGAATAGAAAAAGGTACAAAGGGATATTGCGTGGATGATCCTATAGTTAAGCCGTTGTCAAATACTAGTGATGAATCTCATACTAGGTATAATAGCATTGTTCATGCTTATGAGTAGGTTTGAATATCATTTTAGTAGATTTTGATTTACTTTTAAGCTTTTGGAACTGTAAGCAGTACTGCTAACCGATGATTGTATCGATATATAGTGGAGACTATATATACGCATGATACGGTTACCTTCATTGGTCTTTCACTGTGTTTCATCTTAGCATGTTTAACCACTTCCCAGAATGTTTATACATTCTAAATTTCCACAATCAGTCATTCTTCAAGAAAAGGAAGTTTGAATTAAGGATGAGGTTAGGTGTTGGTTATGCATTGATCAAGGATTGAATGCATGAAACGCAACAGTAACCTATGCTTGAAAGGAGTTTCAAGTGACTGGAAGACCCACACCCAAGTTCACTTCATGGATCATGGTCACAAGTGACTCGGAAGGATAATATCATTACGTCCTTCGACCTGAGATGTATGAACTACTATAGCATGAATCTTTCTTACTTTAGCTATTTCAAAACATAGTTCGTAACTGGCTATTTTAAAGGGAATAGTTAAGTAAGATAAGATTCACGCTATGGGATTGTACAATGAACGTAATTTGTTCCTCTGATACGAGAGATATCCCTGGCCCCTCGATGATTGGGAGCTGACACCAAAACTAGCATGGACATGCGCAAAGGAATATTGATTGAGAATCAGATATGTCCTTAAATTTTGGTGACCACAAATCAAGATCGAGAAAAATAATCGTGAACGATCTGGAGATTGACACATTAATCCATGTCTCGTGTTCATCAGGATATCACGAACAAAAGGATGTTTGATCACTTATCTATAAGACCACTACGTTTTTGTAGGTTATGGTTTTCTGCAAGGAGACGGAACCCATACTGACTTGGGGGCATCGATGCTTTGCTAGAGGCCAATCTTTGCGTGTGATTACATGGGTACGGTGCATTATGTGCAAGTGGGAGTTTATTAGAAAATGCCCACTAATGCACGTACGCCATATAGACCGCTGCTGATGATGTATGGGACTATTGGGTCATAGACCGGGGTCTAACCTAACAGCAACTAAAGTTAAGGGACCAAATATGACAAAAGAAAAAAGTTGACATCGCAGGCCGCGATAGCACCGCTAACGTTAAGGGTTTAGCGCTGCTAAACCTTAACGGTTAGCGCCGCTAAGGCTGCATGTACTTTGTGTCATATCACTGACAGGCCGCGTTTGCGCCGCTAACTTTAAGGGGTTAGCGCCGCTAAACCCTAAAGGTTAGTGCCACTACGGCTGCATGTGCTTTTTGTCAAATCACCTCCAAGTCTGGCCAATGCATAGGTAACATGGGTTTTAGTCCTTGGCTGGTTTAGAGGTAATATTAATCATCTATGAGACAGAATCTTTGTAAAAAAAAAAAGGGGGTTACATGCTCTCTTGAATTCTCTCTAGACCATTTATATACAAGATACACAAATTCTCTTAAGTATGAGAGCTTGAAGAGAGTGTATACAAGAGTGGTTCCAGAAATCTATCTTGTTTCTGTTCCTAAGGTGACATTCAACTTGAAGTATCACTAGAGGCGAGCTAGCACTCGAGGTTGGCGTGTTACCGTGGTATACCTCAATAGAAGATCCGCATTTTGTTCTTGGAGGATCATCACTACGTGTTTTGAAGATTTCTAAAGCTTAGGAGAAAGGTATAATCACCTCTTTCCTTTTGCATGCTGCATTTCTTTACATAGAGTTTGGTCCTCTTTTGGGATTTCATGTTTTTGTGCTTTGATGTGTTGTTCTTTGGGCTTTGTTTCTTGAACCTTGCTTCCGCTGCTAGCCCACGAAATCCCAACAAATTCAATTTTGAATTATATAGAATTGAGTTAATTTAATTCAACTTTGAATTATTTCAGAGTAGATTAAATTCAAATTTGAATTATAATTTTAAGATTTAAGTTCGATTGTCCTCTTTGTTCAAAATTCAAGTTCCAATGGTTCTATCACTTGTTCAAAACGTTCAAGGTATGAGATAGGTGTTATGCAATTGGAGGAAACCCTTGAAAATTGAGCAGAGTAACTTCTTTGTAGTGATTGAATAAGGTAACCAATAGAGTGCGATTGATTCCTGTAGCACCAAACACTTAGAAATAAACTGTTAGTCACTATAATTGAATGCTATTCAAGTTAACTGAATCGAATGCGATTGCCTTTGGTATTTGTAATCGAACCCTTGAATCGCACTGGCCAACAGAATGAAATTGATGACCTAACACTTAAAATTGCAGTTCTTTGTGCGGCTGATAGAAACCTTAGAAACTCTTCAATCGCATGCGATTACCCTGAACCTGGTTGATAGCTTTAATAGTAACATTTAGTAAATTCAGCTTTTAAATAACTCTATAAGCCGCCTAAACCAGTCAATCGCATTGACCAACAACCCGGCTTCTAGGATCTGATGTGTCCCTATCAGATCTGAAGGCCTTACCACTTATGGTGTCTACCCACTTATACCTTGATTGGTATGGGTAGAACTTGAGTTGCTTTGTTCTATACTTAAACTTTGAAGAATAAATAATTATTTTTAATCAAAAACAAAATTCATCTTCTTCAAGTCTGCATTTAAACCTCAAGAACACCATAAATGCTTAATTTTCAGAAAATTAAATGCCATGAAATCGAGCATTTAATGAACTATCGCACTTTTTCCTTTAAAAATCACACTCGGTTTTGAAGTGTTCTTCAAGAAAGCCTTATAGAATAGTAGAAAACTCGAACAAACCCGGAAAGATGATGGAAAAGTAGTGTTTTATACCTTAAATGTGTTTTATCTCCGGGAAATGTTTGACCTTGTACCTTTCATGAATGAACCTTGTTGTTGTATGCTTTGTTAAACCCGAATGCTTGTTCTTCACCTTGAGCTTGAATTTTTCGACATTTTCTTTGTTATTTTCGAACAATCACGAGCCAAAAACAAGTTTGGCTCTGATACCAATTGATGGTCCCGTATTATACTACAGATGAAGCAATGCTAGATGACAATCTTTCTAGTGTGTGTTTGTGTGTATAATTGGTAAGAGAGAGAGAGAGAGAGCCGAGAGCTATTGAGAGAGAACACAAACACAAGATATGTTGAAATGCGAAGCTTAGATTGAAATGTGAAGGGCAAATGCCTTTTATAGCATTTTCCCAACTTTATAATAATTACATATTGCACCCTCACTTTTTATAATCTAACAGCTTGCCCGGGATTAGCCTGATACCTACTCGTCATGCTCAAAACACAAGATACATCAGGACGAGTGCATAGCATGGCATACATGATTGATCCTATTGTCGAAGCATAAGGGACCCTCTTCATTACGTCTAGTTCCTCCTTGGAACTAGGACATTGAGCCTTGCTCAACATCACTCCATGCAACATAGGGGTGTTACCTTTTTTAGAGTCCTCCATCTTGAATCGCTTCAAGACCATGTCGACATATGCACTTTGGCTAAGCCCAATTAGCCTCTTAGATCTATCTCTATAGATCTTTATATCCAAGATATATGTTTCTTCTCCTAAGTCCTTCATTGAAAAACAACTCTTAAGAAACGTCCTGAACTCATTCAAGGTTGGGACGTCGTTTCCAATGAGTAGAATATCATCTACGTATAGAACAAGAAATACTACAGCGCTCCCACTAATCCTGACATACACGCATGGTTCATCCTTGCTTTTCAAAAATCCAAACTCTTTGATTTTCTCATCAAAGCACAGGTTCCAGCTGCGAGATGCTTGTTTAAGTCCACAAATAGACTTCTTTATTCTGCAGACCCTATCAGGATACTCAGGATGTACAAAACCCTCGGCTTGTGACATAAACACCTCTTCATTAAGCTTCCCATTAAGGAAGGCGGATTTTACATCCATTTGCCATATCTCGTAATCATAAAACGCAGTTATGGCCATAACTATTCTAATAGACTTCAACATGGCTACCGTGAAAAGGTTTTCTCATAGTCAATCCCATGAGTTTGCGTGAAACCTGTAGCCACCAGTCGGGCATTGAAGGTATCTACAAATCCATCCACGTCGGTCTTCTTCTTGAACACCCATTTACACCCCACTGTCTTACATCCGGGTGTAGGATCAACCAATTCCCATACTTGGTTATCCGACATGGATTGCATCTCACTCTCTATTGCTTCCTTCTACCTAGCGGACGCTGTGCCCGCTACGGCTTCCCGGTAGGTGGTGGGTTCATCATGATCCACCAATAAGTCATCGCCTTCAGATATGAAAAACCCATATCTCTCTGGCTCATTACGTGGTCTACCGAACCTACGAGGAATCAATGGAGCGTTGTCAGGTACCGATGCATCCTCTTGCTCGGTTTCAACCACTTCGGGTTTAGTGCTAGTGCCGACATTAGTCCCTTCTCCATCAGGTTCTTGAACTTCTTCAAGATCAATCCTCTTACCACTGGAATTCATGGATATCATTTCCCTTTCAAGGAAGACAGACCTTCGCACAATGAACACCTTGTTTTCGGAAGGCTTGTAAAACAAGTAACCCATGGCTCCGGTTGGATACCCAAATAAGTAACACCTTTCATATCTAGGTTCAAGTTTATCCTCTACCTCTCGTCTAACGAAGGCGGGACATCCCCAAACCTTGAGATATGCGATCTTTGAAGCAACTCCATGCCACATCTCATAAGGTGTCTTTTGGACTTTTTTAGTCGGTACGAGGTTAAGGATCCTAGCCGCCGACTCGAGAGCATACCCCCAAAAACTAATGGGTACTTCCGTGCGAATCATCATCGATCGGACCATATCTAACAATGTCCGATTCCTCCGCTCGGCGTCACCATTCAATTTTGGCATCCTAGGAGGAGTTAGTTGTGAAATAATCCCATAACTAGCTAGATGATCACGGAACTCCGAGCTCAAGTACTCGCCTCCCCTATCGGAGCGAAGTATCTTGATAGTCTTGCCCAATTGATTCTGGACTTCGTTTTGGAATGTCTTAAAGACCTCAATGGTCTTGTACTTATGCCTAATCAAGTAGACATATCCATATCGATTGAAATCACCGGTGAATGTAATGAAGTATCTAGAGTTATTCCTTGTAACATGCTTGAACGGACCGCATACATCGGTATGCACTATTTCCAACAAGCATTTAGACCTTTCACCCACACCGGTAAAGGGTGACTTAGTCATCTTTCCTAATAAACAAGACTCGCATGCTTCATTTGACCCATGGTCAAATGATTCCAAAATCCCATCCACTTGGAGCTTGGTGATGCGTTTCTTGTTTATATGGCCAAGATGGCTATGCCATAAGGAATACTTATCCAAACAATTTTTGGATCCAAAATCAATGTTCATGATTTCTCTATTATTTTCTATGTATGCATCGGCTTCATATATTCCTTGACATGGATAAGCCATAAAATAACAAACATCATTTTTGAAACATGAGATAAAACCATTTTCAAATTTAAAATAATATCCATCGTCATACAAAGCAAAGAAAGATAAAATATTTCTTGCCACAAGTGGCGAATAGCATACATCCTTTAAAATAATAGAAAATCCGGTCTTGAAAGTAAGCTCCACGCTTCCTTTCTCTAACACCGGGACAACCTCCTTGTTTCCCATAGTTAGCTCCAACTCCCCATCTCTCAGTCTTCTACATCCCTTTAGCACCTGCACCATATTACATGTGTGAGTGGCACAGCCAGTATCTAAAATCCATCCGTTAGATGTAGAAGTATGATGGAATTCAATCACAAACGTACCTGAAGTAAAAGCGCCCGATCCTGAAGCTCGTAGCTTCTTCAGGCCCTCTAGGTACTTAGGGCAGCTCCGGCGCATATGCCCCTTTACCCCGCAGAATAAGCAAACCACCTCTTCCGGAGTCTTGGCTTGAGGGATTGGATCCGGGGCAGGGTTCGGCTTGGATACCCCAACCTTACCCTTACCTTTACCCTTCGGGGTAGAGGCCGGTTTCTTCCTCTTCTTGGACTCACCCTCCTTGATGGCCAAGACGGGAACAGAGGTGGAGGTCTTCTGCTTGGTCATGTTGGACTCAGTAGTCCGCAGCATACCATGTAGCTCCATTAGGGATTTGCACATCCCATGCATATGATAATTCACAACGAATTTATCATATGATGGTCGGAGAGACCGTAGAATCAAGTCTACTACCATCTCTCTCGACATGGCGAATCCCAACCTCTCTAAGTGTTCCACCAACGCTTTCCTCTTAAGAACATGGTGGGACACGTTCCTGTTCTCCTGCAACCGGCAACTGAGTAGGTCATTAAGACAACCATACCGTTCTTGCTTGGCTTGTTGTTGGAACATGTCTCACAACTCGCGCATCATGTCATAAGCACTGAGATGCTCCATTGACATTTGCAAATCGGAGCTCATCGTGCTAAGCATGAGGCAAGTAACCTCGGTGATGTCTTTTAGGCGTTTTTCATAAGCCTCTTTAGTTGCCCTACTCGCGTTAGATGCAGGGGCCTCGGGGATGGGTTTCTAGATGGTAGCCAACTTATCCTAATGATGGAGGACTATTCTAAGTTTCCGTGACCAATCCATGAAATTGGTCCCATCAAGTTTGTTTTTCTCAAGGAAAATCCTTAGAGAAAATGTGGTGTTGTTGTTGGTACTAGTTGATGCCATCTAGAAAACGCAAAGTAGATTTGGTTAGTTTGATTGAAATCCTTGTTAAAATAATTACCCAAGTGTTTAATAAAAAACAACTATTTTATCAAGGGCTAAGAACCCTATTTCACCTTGCACCGTGACGGGTTTTCAGCGGATCACGTGGCAAGGCTATTTAGGCAAGCAACCATTCACATAACCTTGGGTTTTCAGCGAATCCTACTTGACAACTATTGTGTCAAATTCGGCATGTTTGATCCCTCCACACCAATCTAAAGGTAATATTTTACATAACCTCGGCTAGAGCTCGACGATTATATGAAATATTAATTTGAAACCGTAAATCAACCATCAAGATACATGGTGGTACTCTTGCCCAATGGTCGACTTGGCTAAAGCTCGACAATCGATCTTGCGAGTTGCCACACGCACCTTCCACACAACTCACACAAAAATTGACTCGGCTAAAGCTCGACAATCAACCCTTGTGTTGTTAGTTTTGGGTGGTGTCATCTTATGGATGCTGTGAGATTTACATTTAGAAAACGGGATTTAGTTTTCGAGTTAAAAATTTATTTTGAGTTTGATTAACAAAAAGTGACGAAAACCACAAGTTCTCACTAATCGGATACTAAACCAATTTAAATCCGTTTGTTAATCAAGTGTGCACGCGAGAGTTGTTAAACCATTTTTAAAAGTCTTGGTTTTATTATTTATTAAAAATTGCCTAGCATGCAATAGTCCTACAACTCATGTATAAGCAACATAATAAAACCATCACACACATACACATATCTTAGTTGGTAACCATGTCCCTAAAACCTATGCGTTTTCCCGTGAGCCACTACGGGAAAAAAAAGTCATCTAAGGACAAAACTTCCTCGACTTTGGATGTGCTCCCACTAAACCCGCCACCTCCATTGGGCCTTTCGGATCCGTGTTCGCCAAAACGTGACTCCATGGACTCCCGACGGTTGCTCCATATTACAATTACGTAGAAAATAAAATAAATGACATTCAAGCCACAAATTCCTATTTTCTAGTACAATTACATAATACGGAATATTTAAATGGCATGCAAGCCACATAAAAAATTACATACCAAATAAATAAATTTAATTATTATTACAAACCATGTGACATTTAGTTACCAAATGAATGAATAAATATTAAAACACACAACCAAACATCGACAAGGTCTAGGGCGTTTCTAGTGGTTACCAACATCACAAGAACAACAAGTCAACATACATGAACAACAACATGGTGTGCCACACAAAAACATGTAAACTTATGCATAATGGTTAAGATTATTTAAATCACTCATGGCACAAAAATAATCCCACGTACTTATGCATTAGTAACACCAAACCATTTTTGGTGAAACATATTCATAAATACATAATGTAAGTATATGCAATTACCATTTTCATGCCAAAATGATAATATACATATAAATACACCAACCATTATACAAGGCATATTAAATAAATAAAATTTAATTTATGGAAAAAAAATTCCAGAAAATAAAATAAACTGCCAAAAACCGAAAAATAATTTTTAAATTTAAAAAAAAACAAAAAACTGCACTGCTGACATACCGTGCCGCGACCCATCAATAGGTCCGCGCGGCGGAACCCACTGGACCGAAAACAAAAAACTTATTTTTGGGTTTTTCAGGCCACCATGTGCAAAAATAGTATAGAGGTGGCTCTGATACCACTGATGGGGTTCGAGAAACACAGCGAAAGCAAAAGGTACAACATGCAAAGCTAATGGTACAAACATACAATGCATAAAACCCCATAAGAGGACCAAGCTCTATATGTAAAAGGAGGAAAGAGAGAGTTATACCCTTGGAGAATCCCTCGAACAAAGATGGGAATGAGATGATGACTAGAAGCTCAAAAACGAACTCCTATCTATCGTTGATCCACCCCGGGTTTCCGCAATCCATTTGTACTAGCAAGCTTGGATGAGCTTCACCTTCAAGAATTCACCACAAGAACAACAACACTCCGTCTTTTCTCGACAAAACTCACAAAGCACTCTAATATGAAGCTAAGAAAGCTCTAAGTGTGTGTGAGTTTCAAATGTGTCAAGAGCTTGAAAGAAGAGGCAAGGGGTGTGTTTTTAAAGACCCAAAAGTGCCATTCCATCTGCCCAACGCTGGCCACCAGGCCCTCTTAAAATCAACCCATGCATTGGCTAGAAAAGAAGTTGGACACAAGATAAATAAATGTTGTCTGACACGATTCGGCACCGCGTAAGAGATTCCATGCCGCGAACCTCAATTCCGCGCCGCGGAACTTGCCTTCACACCAACCATTTCCACTTTGACACTTTTAGTCCCTTAACTTATATTGCTGTCAGGATTGATCCCCGACGTGTGACCTAAGAGGCCCATACTATATCGGCAGTGATCCAAATGGCGTACGTGCGTCAGTGGGCATATTCCAACAGTTAATGCAAGAAAAAGTTGATCAAACTCTTTCTTTAGATTCAATCTATTATAAGCTAGCTCCTTGGTAATCAAACGATTGTTTGAAGAAGCTACAGAGTCATGATCCGGATAAGGAATCGTTGTAAACTTTTGGAGGCTGGAATTATTACAAAGTAATACTTTCTCAATCTCAAATGAAGTCACGTTATGTACTTGATTTTCAGTAAGTGACAATCCTGTTGAGTGTGAAAAAAAATATTTTAAGGACAAATGTATAGAAATACAAATAATAATAAAAACATTGAAATATTTAATATTTAAAATAGAATAAAATACATTCTAATTTTGTGCGTAAAATTTGTCGCTAAACAAATAAAATGTAATTCATATATAATTTTATATGATGAGAAAAAACGACAATACCTGAAGAATTCAATTTAAGTTGTTGATTGTAAACAATGCCATCTGACAAGTATGCCCATGTATTTATTCAAACAAAATCTGGTCTTGACAAACTATTTGACATTAGCATCGTTGCAAATAAACATCATAGATAATAATTAGAACTTCATTAACTTACTACCTCCATGGCATTGATGTATCCCCTATCATCGTCTAAAAGCCCAAGAGGATAACATGCATATCTAAAAGTTTTTTTTCATCCCCATTTACTGTTTTAATTTCTTCGAATTATCATGGACCTTTGACTTTGTTTAAAAGTATTCTTAAGAAATATGCTTCACCGAGAGTAGGAGAAACATAATGTATTCTACCAATTTAAAAGCCTCTTTGCCTCGGACCCCAACACCACTCTTGCAATTTCCACACAAACTCCGTAGGGAATTCAACATAAGTAAGTTTCCGGTAATGTTCATAATTTTGGTTACACTTCATCCAAGATAAGAACATCGAAGACGCCATAGAAAGTTTATTAAGAACAATATTAAAATCTTTATCTGCACCATACACAACTTCTTGGTGCCCAGGAAGATGGAAAGAAAGTCTGACAACAAAATGAGTCCTATAATGAACATCATATCCAAATATCCGTCATGAAGCTTCATATGCAGAGAGATATCAACAGTCATAATATTCTTTTATTTCATTTGTCGCATCATCATTATCATCTTCATTGTTGTTTTGTACAACTGCAACACTAATTTTGTCAGGTCCGTTGTTGATATATGTCAACAAATATTTTATTGAACCATCATGATTACACCACTCAACGTTAATGCGTGCCTCATATCCTTTTAAAAGGACTTTTTTATAGGCAACAACATTTCTGTAATCTAACTTAACACCTGACTTTTCTAAAAAAGACCCGTCATTTCTTCTCGTGTATAAAGGAAAACCATTTGAAACAATGGAAGTATGATCAGAAAATTTCTTTGGAAAGTTCTTTGAACACTTTTCATTAACCATGCATGGGAAATTAATGTTATCACTACAACAAGGACTGTGAATCATGAACTTGCTCACAAGAGAATACAATTCAGGATCTTCATCTTTGTTTGGAATCTTAGCAGATATAAAAGGATCAACATTTTTAACGGTAGGGAGCTTGTAATCAAAGTGCATAAACAAACATATATGACTTTGACGCAACCCGCGCTTTTGAAACTCCACTCAGTAAACAACTATATAAAACAAATTTAAACATATTATTTCTAGTACGTTATATGGATAAGTTGTATAATATCGAATATAAAATATAACAAATATTATTATTATATTCACTATAAAACTTAAATAAATATAAACATGTAAAATTTATAAAAAGAATGTAATATACCTGCTTGAACCAAACCGAACAATGCATCAATCTTGATTTTAAATAACCTACATAAGATATCAAGTCTTTCTTTGGGATGAAGCTTGGTGTCTTCCAGAAACCTTCTAATTTCGGGCCATTTCGGATTACATGTTATAGTTATGAAAATATCTTGATATCCAAATCACTTACAAAGAGACATGACATCTAATTAGTTCTGCAATGCGCCACCAGTAAAAGAAGAAGGTAAGATAACGCGTTGTCCAACATTGGAGATATAGGTATTTTCTTGTCCATGTATCTTACGCAAATTCTCATAAGATTCACACCTAAGAACTTTTTATTGCTTCGTTATGTATTAAAGTCTCACTCTCAATCATCGTATATACATGGACCAAAAATTGTTGAAAAAGCCTTCTTGAATTCGATATCAATGAGAAAACATCAACCCTATCGTGAATTCTATAAGCAAAAATTTCTCTCATTGTACAGTTTGGACGTTTTTTTATTTTTGCTTGAAGACATAACAACTCTGTGAGGGATGTCAACTCTAAACATATCATCTCCATATATACTAAAGAGCAAGGTAAGAAGGATGTAATTCACTTATACGTTGTATAGTTCGAGGTTTAATTTCAACAACTATATTTCTACTTTCAACTGAATTATCAATGTCGTCAACAATTAATGCAGTAAGCTCACAAGCAGTTAGGAGATTATATGTCCTTCCATCTTGTTGTCTTCTACCTATAAGGTGTAGCTTTAGCTCCATGTGAGGATTTGCATGAAAACAATCTCTTACCATTATATAATACTTAACTAGCTCATTTTCAAAATCTAAACATAAACTTTAAGTATTTTGTAATCTCAAGAGATTTTTTAATGAAAATAAAGTAAATGACTTATTAATAATAAGTGTGAAGATGTAATAAAAAGTTCCATGTCTATTTGAAATTTCATTCCAGTATCATATATGTGTAATTGAGAGAACTTTGATTTCGACCCATTTGCTCGTAGAAGACTTCCCATACTGTGGAAATGGTGACCGCAAAGTCTGAATATGTATGGTGCGTTACCTCTATTAATAGATGAATCAACCTTCCCACCCATTGATGTAGATGAAAACATTGAATTATATTGACGAATGTTCTTCATGAATCTTCTGCTTTTAGAATCTTGACAATGGAAAGATTTGTCACAACTTTATGGTGCTTCTTTTAAAACTAGAAGCTTAACCTTGCCGTAACCACAACATAGGGAATAACTTGTTTTTTTTCCAGTATTTTTTCCTCAAAGGGCTTCATCTACCCATAATTTGGAATGACATATCTCACATATAATACTCTAGTCACCATGATGCAAATAATCTGATGAATAATAAGATGTTTAAGAATTATAATATATGTCAAAGTAAATTCTAAAAAGACAATGATAGTGAGTTAATAGAACTTTGAGATTTGAAACTCTTTAAATATGATGGTGAATCCTCCAAGAAAATCTCATAAGAATGATTTCTTACTGCTTCAACATGACCAACAAAAGTAGATTATAAAAGCCAAAAATAGTAACAACCAGTTTTAACATAGATTGACAACTCCTAAGTAAATATGATTATTAGTAATCGAGGAAGTTGTTGTGATAATGGGTTGAAATCAAATATTACCACAGGATTAATGAACTGCTGCCCAGTAGCTTAAAAACCATAACAGACTCCTTAAAAAACATATATAGTAGCTTAAAAACCATAACAGACTACTTAAATAATATATATTTAAGTTGAATGAGTAAATCATATTTTTATTTTTAGTTATAGGAAATTTGAGGCAAATACAACACCACCTAAAAAATGATACATAATGAAGATGTATTAAATAGTTACAATAGGTATATGTAAGTAAGAAGTGGATTTAACTAAATGGTAATCATATAAGAAATCAAAGAAAAGAACAAAAATTGAAGAGAATGTGGCTTTTGATGATTACCTTTTGAGACCCTACAACAATATTTTTTGTAGTCCTAGCATCGTTAACTTCTACGTCCTCCATTAGGTCAGGTGTGGGTATAGCCAATGTATTTGATGTCTTTTTTTTAATTTATGCTTTCCCCATGCTAACTTGATAAAGGAAGAAGTTTGATTTATTGTAGATGTATTGGGGGTGACTGGCCATTAGAAAATACATAATATTGTCTCTTATTTGTTGAGGGTGTTGGACTGTTATTGTTAAAGCTAGATATGCATGTAAACAAATTAACAACGGTTATGATGAGATGAAAATAAACACACACACACACACACATGCCATGAATGTGTAGAAACAGTGAAAGTGAGGGTGTAACCATCGAGTTAGCCGAAGGCTATTAAGCCTTGCAGCCTTTGTAATCTTTAACTTTTGCTATCATAATATCACATTCTTAAAGGTGTTGTGTGTATTCTCTCTAACATTGAAAAGATTCATCCCTAAGTAGGGACCTAACAAGTGGTATCAGAGCCGAATTTCTCAAAATATTTGGCTCTCGATCTTGTTCAATTCACAATCAATCAAAGATTAGCTACTGTTCGATCCATCATACTGGTGGGGTTTCTTGGGCATGCAACGGAAGCAAGGTACAACATAAAAGGCACAAAGCACAAGCAAACAAAGCACAAAATATGAAACCCCATGCATGGATCAAACTCTATGTAAAAATAAATGCAACATGAAGAAGGAGGTTAGAGATTATACCAGCCTCCTTAGCTCCAGAAATCTTCAAGTGTTGTGTTGGTGATGCTCCTTGAACCAAATAGAAAACTCTTCTATTGATATATACCCTGGGAACACTCCAAACCACTAGTGCTAGCAAGCTCTCGTGATTCTTCTCTTCAGAAAATCACTCAAGAACAGCAACAAAGGAATCAACTTCTGGAACCTCACTTGCTCACACTCTCTTCAAGTTTTAGCTACTTAAGAGAATATGTGTATTTGTGTTATATGGTCAAGAGTACAAATAAACACCGAATGGGTCCTTTTATAAACATTCCATGACACTTCAGATACCCCCGGCCAAAGACTCAATGACGAGTCTCACATGCATTGGTCAGCCTTAGTGGTGAGTTGACAAAAAGCACATGCTGCCGTAGCGGCGCTAAACCTTAAGGGTTAGCGGCGCTAACCTCTTAAGGTTCGTGGCTCTATCGTGGCCTGTCAGGTGATTTGACACAAAGTACATGCAGCAGTAGCGGCTCTAACCCATAAGTGTTAGTGGCGCTAAAACCTTATGGTTAGCGGCGATAACGTGGCCTACAATGTCAACTTCTGTCTTTTGTCATTTTTGGTCCCTTTTCTTTAGTTGCCGTCAGGTTTGACCCCGGTGTATGACCCAATAGGCCCATACATCATCGGTAGTGATTTAAACGGTGTATACGCATCAGTGGGCATATTCTAACAAAATTCCACTTGCACACGATTCACCGTGTCTTTAATTTATTGACAATGAGCGGCCTCTTGCAAAGCATCATTGCCCCAAGTCAGCATGAGTTTCGTTATCAGGAACAAAACCAATTCATAAAGAATGGTCCTATAGATGAGTGATCTTAGATATCCTTTTGTTCGCGATATTCTTGTGAACACGGGACATGGATTAAATGTCAATCTCCAGATCGTTCACGATTATGTTTCTCGATCTTGATTGGTGGTGACCAAATTTTAAGGACTTATCTGATTCTCAATCAATATTACTTGCGCATGGCCATGCATAGTTTTGGTGTCAGCTCCCAATCATCTAGGGGCCCAGGGATATCTCTCATATCAGAGGAACAAATCCCTTTGACTGTACAACCCTATACCATACTTCTTGGCTTACCTAGTCATTTCCTTTATAACAGACAGTCACGAACGGCTTTTGAAAATGGCTAAAGCAAGGAAGAACTATGATATAGAAGTTCATACATATCAGGTCTAAGGACGTAAGATATTATCATCCCAAGTTACTCGTGACTATAATCCATGAAGTATACTTGGGTGTGGGTCTTCCAGTCACATGAAATTCTTTTCAAGCACAGATAGGCATTGCACCTTAATTCAACCATTTTGAATTCAAGGTCATATGCTTATCTCAGTCTTAATTCAATCTTTCTTCCATAAGATTGACCGACTGTGGAAAGTTTGAAATATAGTATAATATTTCTGGAAGTGATTAAACATGCTAAGATGGAATACAGTAAAGTCTTATGAATGTAACCGTACCACACGCATATATAATCTATATTATATATCAAAACAAGCATAAGTTACAATACTGTCTTTATCATTCCCAAAATAAAAGTACATATCAAATGAACTAAATACAAAACTCAAGCCAAATCGCTAGCAAATCTTACACATATTGCTCTAGTGTGAGATTGATGAGCTGCTTGCGGTAATGGTTTAGTGAATGGATCTGCCAGGTTTCCATCCGATGCTACTCTACTGATGACGACTTCAACTATTTCAATTACATCTCGTATAAAGTGGTATTTGCAGAATATGTGTCTTGTCCTCTTGTGAGCTCTTGGTTCCTTTGCCAAAGCCACCGCACCCTCATTGTCACAAAATATCTCTATAGGGTCAGTGATGCTTGGAACCACTCCTAGAACGTGGATGAGTTTATTCATCCAGACGGCCTCTTTTGCGGCTTCACTTGCCACAATGTACTCCGATTCGGTAGTCGAATTAGCCACCGTGTCTTGCTTCGAGCTCCTCCAGCTGACAGCACCACCATTCAACAGGAATACAAACCCCGATTGTGATCGGCAGTCATCCCTATCTGTTTGGAAACTAGCATCCGAGTAACCCTTTACTCTCAGCTCTTCTTCCCCACCATATACTAAGAACATCTCTTTCGTACGGCTAAGGAATTTGAGAATGTTCTTTACGGCTCTCCAATGAGGTTCCCCGGGATTCGCCTGATATCTACTAGTCATGCTTAAAGTACATGACACATCAGGGCGAGTGTATAACATGGCGTACATGATCGACCCCACAGCCGAAGCATATGGTACTCGGTTCATTACTTCTATCTCCTCTTGGGAGGTAGGATATTGAGTCTTGCTCAATGTCAGGCCATGCAACATAGGGAGGTTTCCTTTCTTTGATTCCTCCATCTTAAAGCGTCTCACGACCTTATCTATGTATGCACTTTGAGAAAGCCTCAACAGCCTTCTAGATCTATCTCTATAGATCTTGATCCTCAGAATACAGCTCGCATCCCCTAGGTCCTTCATTGAAAAGTAACTCCCTAGCCAAGCTTTAACACTCCTTAAGCTTGGGATGTGATTTCCAATGAGTAGAATATCATCCACATATAGGACTAGGAAGACTATAGTGCTCCCACTAGCCCTGAGATATACACATGGCTCATATTTGCTTTTCGAAAATCCAAATTCCTTGATTTTCTCATCAAAGCATAGATTCCAGCTGCGACATGCTTGTTTGAGTCCATAAATGGACTTCTTTAGTTTACAGACCTTGTTTGGATACTTTGGATGTTTAAAACCATCAGGTTGCGTCATACACACCTCTTCAGAAAGCTTCCTGTTAAGGAAGGCAGTTTTCAAATCCATTTGCCATATTTCATAATCATGAAATGCAGCAATAGCTAGAAGTATTCAGCTAGACTTCAACATCGCCACTGGGGAAAAGGTTTCATCATAGTATATGCCAGGTGTCTGAGTGAAACCCTTTGCCCCCAGTCGGGCTTTGAAGGTATCTAAGGTTCTGTCCATGCCGGTCTTCTTCTTGAAGACCCATTTACACCCTACGGGTCTCACCCCGGGCGTAGGATCAACCAGTTCCCAAACCTGGTTATCCAACATGGAATGCATCTCAATTTCCATTGCTTCTCTCCATTTTGTAGACTCAGGGCCTGCCATGGCTTCCTTGTAGTTGGTGGGCTCATCATAGTCTACCACTAATTCCCCGCCCTCAGATAAGTGAAATCCATACCTCTATGGCTCATGACGAGTTCTACTGGAATGCCTCAAAGTAGGCAATGAAAGAATGTCTGGTACTGCAGCATTCTCTTGTTCAGTCTCAACCGTGTTAGGTTGAGTGCTAGTGCCAACCTCAAATCCTTTATCAGTTGACCGTTGATCTTCCACAAGGTCAATTTCCTTATTGCCTCTTTGCTTGGATAACATTTATCTTTCTAGGAAAAATGCCCTTCGAGCAACAAATACTTTGTTCCCAGAAGGATTATAGAATAAATATCCAACACCGGCAGGAGCATATTCGATAAAGTAACACCTTTCTGAGAGAGGTTTAAGTTTGTCCTCGGCCTCACGTCTCACGTAGGCTTGACAACCCCAAACTTGTAGGTATGAAAGTGTCGCCTTCTTATCACGCCACATTTCATAAGGTGTTTTTACAACTTTCTTGGTTGGTACGAGGTTAAGGATTCTTACTGCCGTTTCTAGAACATATCCCCAGAAACTAATAGGTACCTCCGTTTGACTCATCATATACTTTACCATGTCTAGTAAAGTCTGGTTCCTCCTCTCGGCGGCCCCATTTAATTGTGGAGTCCTTGGAGGCGCTAATTGTGAAATGATTCCACAATTCTTAATATGATTGGTAAACTCGGTACTTAGATACTCTCCACCTCTATCAGACCGGAGTATCTTTATCGTTTTGCCCAATTGATTCTGAATTTCGTTTTGGAATGTCTTGAACACCTCAAAGGTTTCATGCTTGTGTTTAACAAGGTAGACATATTCATACCTACTATAATCATCTATAAAGGTTACGAAGTAACTCGAGTTATTCCTTGTGACATGCTTGAAAGGTCCATATACATCCGTATGGATGATATCTAAAAGGTCCTTTCCCCACTCACTAGATCCCGTGAAGGGTGTTTTTGTCATCTTGCCTAATAAGCAAGATTCACATACATCACTTGACCCATGGTCAAATGATTCCAGAATCCCATCCGCTTGGAGCTTGGTGATGCGAGTCTTGTTTATGTGGTAAAGACGACTATGCCACAAAGAAAACTTGTCCAAATCATTTTTGGAACTAGAATCAATGTTCATGATAGATTCTCTAGATTCAATGTATGCGTTAGCCTCATATTTTCCATGACACGGTAATGCTTTAAAATAAACAATATCATTTTTAAAGCAAATGATAACACCATCAATAAATTTGAAGTTAAAACCGTCGTCATACAAAGCGTGAAAAGAAATAATGTTTCTAGCCACTTTGGGCGAAAAGCATACATTTTTCAATAAAATAGAATAGCCGGTCTTGAATGAAAGTTCTAGGTTACCCTTTGCTTCCACTGGGACAATTTCCGAATTTCCCATTACAAGATCCAGCTCACCCCGCTCCAAGCTCCTACTTGTCCTTAGCACCTGCACCATATTACATATGTGAGTGCCACAGCCGGTGTCTAAAACCCAGCGTTTAGAAGCAGAAGTTTGATGGAGTTCTATCATGAATGTACGTGAAGAGTCGTGCCCCGATATGCTCACAGCCTTGAGCTTATTGAGCCCCTCAAGGTACTTTAGGCAGCTTCGGCGGTAATGGCCGTTGCCCCCGCAAAAGAAGCATTGGGTATCCTCCGTGGTCTTGGCTTGCGGAGCTTTCCTCTTTCCTTTACCGTTGGAGGTAGGGTTGGGCTTGGTGTCACCAACCTTTCCCTTACCCTTCCCTTTGAAAGAGTTGCCCTTCTTCTTCTTCTTGGTGATGCGGCCCTCCCGGATAGCCAAGACGGGAGTAGAAGAAGTGGATGGCTTGTTCTTGGTCATGCTCGCCTCGGAAGTTTTGAGCATGCCATGCAACTCCATCACGGTTTTATCCATACTATGCATATGATAACTCATGAAAAATTGATCATATGCACTTGGCAGGGATTGGAGAATCAAGTCGACCTCCATCTCCCTCCCCATGGTAAAATCCAACTTCTCCATGCGCTCAATGTTTGCTTTTATCCGCAAAACATGAGTGATCACATTCCCGCTATCTTGCAATTTGCAAGCAAAGGTGGATTTGAAGCATTCCTATCTCTCCTTCCTCGCCTGTTGTTGGAACATGTCCTTCAGCTGCACGATCAGGTCGTAAGCACTTAGGTGCTCCATTTGCTTTTGCAAATCGGAGCTCATAGTACTCAACATGAGGCACGTTATCTCCTCGGTTTCTTTGACGCGCTTCTCATACGCGTCCTTGACCGCCCTTGAGGCATTTTGCACAGGCGCCTCAGGTAGGGGTTCCTCAATGGTATGCAACTTCCCTTCATACCGTAGGACGAGCCTCAACTGCCTATGCCAATCCATGAAGTTGCTCCCGTCGAGTTTCTCCTTTTCAAGGAAAACTCGGAGAGAAACGTTGGTGGTGGTGTTGTTTGCGCTTGTTGATGCCATCTAAAATTGCAAAGTAGATTTTAGTTAGTTTTGATATTTTATCTTGTTAAAACAATTTACCCATAAAGAATTATCTTAACAAGGCTAAGAATCGTATTTCATCCTACCATGTGACTGGATTACCGCGGATCACATGATAAAACTATTTAGGTCGGCAACCATTTTGCCAATTGCAATCTCTATTGCAATCATTAGCCCCTTGCGGGATCCTACGACATCCAAGGGTCGTTTGGCATGTTTGATCCCTTCTTGTACAAATTTTAAGTCTTGAATTTTTGGGTAACTCCTGCTAAGCTCGACAATTAACAAAGATTTCAAACCTAAAATTGCAAATCGTCCGTCAAGACATACGGTAACAAATTCACCAAATACCTTTGTAGGTTGTGAGCTAGTGCCAACATCAGGTTTTACATTGGCAGGTTCTTGAATTTCTTCAAGATCAACCATCCTTCCAGTAGCGTCTTTCGATAGCATTTCCCTCTCAAGGACCACTGCCCTTCGAGCAACAAATACCTTGTTCTCCGAAGGTTTGTAGAACAAATATCCCATAGACCCAGCAGGATAACCAATGAAAAAGCACCTTTCGGCCCTGGGCTCCACTTTGTCCTCAACCTCACGTCTCACGTAGGCAGGACAACCCAGACCTTTAAATATGAACTGGATGGAACCTTTCCATGCCACATTTCATACGGTGTTTTCTCAACCTTCTTTGTTGGTACGAGGTTAAGGATTCTACCAGCGGTTTCAATTATGTATCCCCAAAGTGTAACAGGAACGTCCGAATGACACATCATTGACCGAACGATATCTAATAATGTTCGGTTCCTCCTCTCGGCGACACCATTTAATTGCGGTGTCCTAGGAGGGGTTAATTGTGAGACAATCCCACAATTCCTAAGATGTTCACGGAACTCAGAACTAAGATACTCACCGCCTCTATCAAAATGTACTGTCTTAATTCTTTTCCCTAGTTGATTCTCTACTTCATTTTGATAAGTCTTAAATACCTCAAAGGTATCCGACTTTTGTCTCACTAAGTATACCCGTATCGACTATAATCGTCAATAAAGGTAACAAAGTAGCGGGAATGATCTATTGTGTCATGCTTGAACGGGCCACACACATCCGTATGTACGATACCCAAAAAGTCTTGCGCCCTTCCACACACACCGGTAAAGGGTGCTTTGGTCATCTTGCCCAATACACAAGATTCGCATACTTCATTAGACCTGTGGTCAAAAGATTCCAAGATCCCATCCGCTTGGAGCTTGGCGATGCGTTTCTTGTTTATGTGGCCTAACTGACCATGCCATAGAGATAATTTATCCAAAACATTTTTGGATACCGAATCAACATTCATGATTGCTCTATTGTTTTGCAAGCTTACGCTTGTCTCATATATGCCATGACATGGAAATGCGTTAAAATAAAAGACATGATTCTTGTAACATAAGAAGCTATCATTCTCAAACTTAAAATCAAAGCCATTGTCATACAAAGCATATATGGAAATAATGTTTCTAGCCACATGTGGCAAATAAGATACATCATACAAAACAATAGATAAGTTGGATGGAAAGGCGAGCTCCACACTCCCAATCTTCTCAACCGGGACAACTGCCTTGTTTCCCATGATGAGATCCAGCTCTCCATCAACTAAGTCCCTACTTCTTCTTAGTACCTGCACATTATTACAAACGTGAGTACCACACCCGCTGTCTAAAACCCAGGCGTTAGAAGTAGCGGTGTTATGGAGTTCAATCATGTACGTACCGGAGGCAGCGGAACCTTTTGCTCGTACCTTCTTGAGCTCTTCCAAGTACTTGGGGCAACTACGCCGGTAGTGTCCCTTCTCCTCCCACAAGAAGCAGGTTGTTTCTTCTGGTGAGGTGGCAGTGGTAGCCACTTGTTTCCCCTTTGGCTCTAGGGTTGAGTTAGGTTTAGGCTTCGGCCCATTGGCCTTGGCCTTTCCCTTCCCTTTGCCCTTCGAGCCTGAAGCGGGCTGCTTCCGCTTCTTACCACCTTGGTTGATGGCTAGGACGGCAATGGAGGTGGATGGCTTTGCTTTGGCAAGCCCGGACTCGGTAGTCTTAAGCATGCCATGCAATTCCATAATCGTTTTTTCCATACTATGCATATGAAAGTTCACAATGAACGGTCCATATGACGGAGGAAAAGATTGGAGGATTATTTCAACCACCAATCTTTCCCCATGGGAAATCCCAACTCCTCGAGCTGGTCTACGTACCCTTTCATCTTAAGGACGTGATAGCTCACATTGCCGCCCTCCGGCATCTTACAACCGACAAAAGCCTTGACACATTCATAAATCTCTTGCCTTGCTTGCTGTTGGAACATGTCCTTCAGCCGAGAAATCATCTCGTACGCACTAACTTTCTTGAATTACCTTTGCAATTCGGGACTCATGGTTGTTAGCATTAGGCAAGTAACATCATTTTTGTCTTTGACACGCTTTTCATGCGCGTCTTTCAAGGCCGTTAACGCATTGGCTGCCGGAGCCTCCAAAAGAGGGGACTCAAGGACTTCAAGCTTCATCTCCTAGCGGAGGATGATTCTCAAAGTCCTATGCCAATCCATGAAGTTCGGTCCGGTGAGTTTCTCCTTCTTCAAAAACGGACGGAGTGATATGTTTGTGGTGTTGGTGTTGTTAGTAGATGTCATCTACAAGCAAAGTACGAATTTGGTTAGTTATGACGTATTTAAATCCTTGTTAAATAATTACCCACTTGTTATAAAACCAAATTATATTAACAAGGGCTAAGAACCTCAAAATACCCCAATCTATGACGGGTTTGCCGTGGATCACTTCATGGAGCTATTTTAGGCCGGTAAACATTTTACCGATTGTAATCCGTGACTACAACTCTTAGACGCTTGCGGGATCCTAGGTACTCATATCACCTATTTGACATGTTTGATCCTTTCACACAAATTCCTCATTAATCCACTTTGATAGCTCGGCTAGAGCTCGACAACTACCAAGGCGTTTTAAGTCTTGGAATTGTAAATCGTCCGTCAAGATACACGGTGGTACTCTAGCCCAATGGCCGGCTCGGCTAGAGCTCGAATACCGACCTTGCTAGTTGCCACACGCGCCTTCCACACAGTTACGCAAAACTGATATTGGCTAGAGCTCGACAACCAATCTTGTTTCACTAGATTCGGGCGGTGTCATCTTACGGGTGGTGTGAGATTTACTTTTGAAAAACGGGTTTTTGTTTTTCCGGTTAAATTTTTTTAACCATTTCTTATGTATGTGGCGCGAGGAGTTTGTAAACTAATTTAAAACTCCTTGGTTTTATTGTTTTTTAAAAGTTTTCTAGCAAGCGAAGATCCTAAATAACCAAGCAAGAAAAGAACAAAATAAAACCAACCACGCATGCAATATAAGTCCGGTACCGAGCCATATAACCCTATGCATCTTGCCCATGAGCAAATGGGCAAGACAAAGTCTACTAAGGACAATAATCCAAGACTTTGATGTGTGCTCTCCCACTTGATCCATTGCATCTCCCACCCTCCATGGTCCTTGTTGGTTGCTTTCGTCTTCCTTTTACCATTTACAAATTTAAAAGGAAATGGCATGCAAGCCACAATTTACTATTCTAAGCTAATGATACAAATTACAAAGAATAGAAATTGCCATGCAAGCCTTCAAATATACAAATCGAATTAATTATTACAAACCAATGTGGTACAAACCACAAAATGAATGAATACATTAATTTAATCAACCAAACACATCACATAGGTCTAAAAGGCTAAAAAATGTTACCGGACACAAATATTACAATCACATACATCATATATAAATTCTGAGGCATGGTGTGCCACACAAGACCATGCAAATCTTATATGTCTTGGTTAAGATTATTTAAACACTCAAGACACTAATAATCCTATGTACATATGCATTAGGAACCTTAAACATTTTAAAATTCCATATTCATATACACACAATGTAAGTATATGCAATCACCCATTTTCATGGCAAAATGTTAATCCACATATAAACACACCAACCAAGAAATAAGGCAACTTAAGCTAAAAATATCCAAAATTCTAGAACAATTCTAGAAAGTACAAGTTGAGCTAAAAATCCAACAAAATTGATTTAAACCATAAAATGCATTCTGTCATAAGAGAGTTAGCGCCGCTAACCATAAAGGGTTAGCGCTGCTAATCCTAAGTTAGCTCCGCTAAAGCCAGACGGCTTAGCGACCGCTACAGCTGGTTTAGCGTCGCTAACATGGTCAGGTTAGCGCAGCTAAACCCTGGAAGAACCAAAAACAACATTTTCCGGATTTTTCAAGCCACCAAGTGCAAATCTAGTATAGAGGTGGCTCTGATACCACTGTTGGGGTTCGTGGTTGGGCGTAACGGAAGCAAACAAATACAAAATCGAATTTAAAAGCATGAACAAGAACCATATGCGAACCCCAAATGAAGTACCAATCTCTACAACTAAGATTTGCAACTAAACCAGAAAAGAGAGAAGAGTTATACCCTTGATGTCTCTGGATTTGTTGTGTGCTAAACTCCAAGCCTTTGTAACCTCCTTCTTGAGCTATCGAATTCCACCCCGAGAAACTTGGTGACCTTAGTGTACTAGCACCCCTTCAGTCAAATCAACACTTGATCTTGGCCTCTGGAACAACAACAAAAACCACCAGGAACTCTCACATGGAACTCTCTCTTATTTTTCTTAGACAACTCACCAATGTTTCTAAGTGTTTTAAACTCAAGTAAGGCAAGAGTATTAATAAGAGAGAGTTACATGTCTTTTATAGAGCTAAACATGACCCCAGGACTCCCCAAGGTCGGCCAAGGCCGAATGATAAGAAAGCCATGCATTGGTGGATTGTGGAGGTTAAAGGAATAAAGTTGTAATCTGTCAGAGGGGTTAGCGCCGCTAGCAGCCCAGGGCTAGCGCTGCTAACCACCCAAAGTTAGCACTTCTAACGCGGCAGAGTTAGAGATGGTTGAGATAGCGCCGCTAACTCTAGCCAGATTAATAACTATCATTATTTATTCTTTCTCACCCTCATCTTTTAGGTTTATGTCAAGATCAACCGCCGGCGTGTGACCCGATAGGCCCATACGTCATCGGTAGTGGTCATTTGGCGTACATGTGTCAGTAGGCATATTCCAACAAGCTTGAAACTCATCAAGCTGAGTCATTCGAGAACAAACTCGAAATCAAACATGTACTAACATGTATAATGACTAACTCAACCTTAAAAGTCATAAGAGTTAGCTAGAACTTACTTAGCAACTCTGATGAGATGACTCAGTCTAGAAGCTCAGTCACTCAGTTCGAAACACATCAAGCTGAATACTCAATCTATACCTTAGGTGACACAAATAGCTTATCAAACATATTGATAAACTAACTAAGATATAGTCAAAGCTGATCAACTATATGCTCAACTTATACTCAGCTTATGCTCAGTCTGAAACACTATAAGTGCTCATTCTGATCAAGCTTCATAATTTTGTTTAAGTTGTATTTAGTACATATCTTACAAACTTAATTTTGTCTCATCAAATCTCAACTGATAAGATCATTTGACAAACAAACTCCCCCTATTTGATGATGACAAAACCATCAAACAGTTCTTAAGTTTGTTGAACAAAATTATGTTTCAAATCTTAAACTTACTAAGATTTTATTTTTGAACTAATCAAATATTTATTGAACTTATCAATTTTAATTGAACTTATCAATTATAAGTTAAACATACCAACCAAACATAACAATGAACACGAACTAATCAAATTGTTCATTCAAGCTGAACTCATCAGACTAATAAATATGAACATATCATAAACATTTGAACATATCAAACTAATACTTCTATTCATTAAATTGAACATATCAGAATACAAAATTTGATCACTTAGATCATACACACTTAGTGCTTACATATTATTAGAACTAATCTAATAGTTACAAATAGAACTAATCTATTACAAAAGATCAGGATGCAACTCTTCAAACTCTTTGATTTTCTTTTAATATCTTCAAGAAGTTCTTTTAGATTTGGCAAATGTTAAAGTTCATCTTTTTGTGATCTGATCGCTCTGTTTAGTCCATATCTGAACCTGGCATTCAGTTCAGTTTTCTCCACTAGCAATCTTAGAGCTAACACTTGAGCCACCCCACATATATAAAGTGCCGCATCAGCCTGGAAGCATTGTTCACCATTACTGTCCAAGTAAATAAATCCTTTCTGAGCCTTTTCAACATAAGTATTCTCTTTATACTCCATGCCTTCTAGAAGATCAAGATCATAGTTGCTCCGTTTTGCTAATCCAGCTGGCTTTGACAACTTTTTCTTTCCAACTTTGTGGAAGGAAGTAAGTAGGGTTCTAATCTCAGATCTGGGCATGATTTCCATTCATCAGCTTTTGCTAGCAGCCTTAAGATCTCATCCTTTACTTGATTTATAGCAGAGGACTTTTCCATCTGCTTGATGAGTATGGATACTTGTTTCCATTCGGCATATCCTACTCTATGAACTTGATTCAAATCCAGGGAAGGCGTTTCACCATTTTCTAGGTCTAACTCTAGAATTACAATCCCTTGGACTGTGCTCAGCTTGAGTGTTTTAATCCGAGAGGAGAAGTGTGTCTTGACATAACACTGAGTAATGTCTTCTTCCTCCGGTTGATTTTTAACAGGAAGCTCTACTTCTTCTTCCTTTGGCTCTATAGGCAATCTGAGTTTGACTAACTCCTCATTCTGCTTTCTTATCTTTTCAGCCCAAGCCTGCTCTCTTGTTGCTTTCTCATTTTAAATATTTGCTAACTCTGCTTGTACACTCATTTGTCTTCTTCTTAGTTCATCCATAGACATCCCAAGCTGATCAACGTCTTGTTGCTATAATCTTCTAATTGCTATCTGTTGGTCCATTGTATGAGAATAACGACAAGCAACAGGTGTGTAGAAGGGGGGTTGAATACACTTTCTGCAGAAATTGGACAAATCAAATAAAAGTGTTACACACAGTAAATCAAACCACAATCAGTCGAATGCTTTTATTAAGAAGATGAATACAATGCTTTGAATAAGAAGATGATTACAATAATTATCAATTAAGCGACTCTTGATATATAACTACCTAATATAAAACTCTCAATTTCTCAAACTTAGCTATTTATAATCAACTTATGATTATAGATACTGACGACTCTCTAAACATGATTTACACAGATTCAATCAACTTATGATTACTTACCAATCTTCACAACAAATGTGAATATTCGAACATACAAACACTTTGGGAATCTGTGAGTTTTCTTGATCAAGTTGAACTAACAAACTGTAATCAAGATTCGTAACACATATGGTGAGGTAAGGTTTTGGCTCTGCAACACTTAGTTGTTTTCGAAGTCATAGTAGAAGTCGTACCTCTAAACTTATCAGGAGATAAGTATTTATAATCTTGTTCCTACGGTTCCTAACAAACTGGACTAATCCTAATTTGCTAACTAACTATAGGATAACTCGTTATCTTGAATCTTGAATCTTCTTATCTTGAGTCTTCAATATTCAATCTTGATTCTGAAGTCTTCTTATCCTTTCCGTAGATATAGAGAGTTAAAACATAATTTAAAACACATTTAAATTCTTTCAAACTGACTTCTTTAGTCAGGCTGAGTTACTCAGCTTGAAACTCATAAAGCTGAGTTCTTCGAGAACAAACCCGAATTTAACCATGAACTAACATGTATACACTTTAACTCATCCTTAGAAGTCTAAAGAATTAACTAAAACATATTTAGTAACTCTATTGAGCTGACTCAGTCTTCACGCTGAGTCGCTCAACTTGAAACTCATCAAGCTGAAACTCAATATGTATATCTTAGTTTACGCACACAGCTTATCAAACATATAGATAATCTTACTAAGATATAGTCTAAGCTGATCGAACATATGCTCAGCTTATACTCAGCTTGTACTCAGTCTGAATCACTATAAGTGTTCAGTCTGACTAAGCTTTATAATTCTGTTTAAGTTATATGTAGAACATATCATACAAACTTACCTTTGTCTAATCAAATTTAAACTGATGAGATCATTTTCCCAACAAACTCCCCTTATTTGATGATGACAAAACCATCAAACAGTTATTAAGTTTGTTTAACAGAATTATGTTTTAAATCTTAAACTTATCAAGATTTTTACTTTGAACTAATCAAATATTAATTTAACATGTCAATGTTAATTGAACTTATCAATTTTAAGTGGAACATACCAACTTTTAGTTGAACACACCAACCAAACATATTAATGAATAAGAACTTATCATTTATTCATTAACCTGAAGTTATCAGACTTATAAATATGAACACATCACAAAACAGTTGAACATATCAAACAAATATTTGTATTAATTGAACTTATCATAATACAAAATGTTGATCACACAGATCATGCACACTAAGTGCTTACAAAAATATCAGAACTAATCTAATATTTACATTAGAACTAATCTATTTATCTTTTGAACTCAGGATGTAGAACCTCCCAAAGAATGATTTCTCTGTTGATTTCTTCTAGGAGGCTTTTAGCTTCTGCATCCCCTCTGAGTTCTCTTTGTTGCACTCTGATGATCTTATTCAACTTATACTTTACAAAATGATTTGAGCTATCACCACAGCAACTTCTTATATGTATGGCAACCCTGGCTTTTAGATAACATATTTCATTCTGCTTGATAAAGCTGGGATTGCCAGCCTGGTCCTTAAACATGGATCCCTGAACAGGTCTATCAATACCTTGGTTTTCCTTAAACTCTACACCTTCAGGTATCTCGAATAAGCTCTCCCACTGCAGACCAGGAACTGGAACATATCTCAATTCCCCAGGTCTATTAATCCGCTTGGAGACTTCAGCAAAGATATCTTGCTTGATTTGGCTTTTCTTGAACTTCTTGAGCATCATAAATATTCTTTGCCATTCTATGTAGCCCATCCTGTGAACATATCTCAGGTCCATCCCCATTGTAGATTTATCTTCGAATTCAAAGTGGAGGACGATGGCTCCATCAATTCTGCTCAAGGTAATGCCTTTGATCTCCTTGCTGGTGCTCCTTCTGAAATAGCACTCTTGAATATCCTCGTCTGTATATGGGATAGGATCAGGTCTTGGACCAGTGTATGTAGCTTCAGCTTGTGCCAAAGCTTTTCTCTCTTTTGTCCTTTCTGGGTCTTTTGCCTTTTTTTCTTTTCTCTTCCTTAGCTCTTCAAGCGAAATACCTAGTTCATTGGCTTCCTCTTGTTCGAGCATTTCAATCATGAGCCTTGTGGCTTTTTCTTCTTCTGTCTCCCGCTTAGTCTCAGGAATCTCTTCAGCCTCAGATTCAGATTATGATTCTGTTAATTTTTGTTTCTTGGCTTCAGGTTCATCTTCTTTTAATTCTGAATCCCCCTCAGGCTGACCTTGCCTCTTTGCTCCTTTAGCTAGAACTAGAAGAGCTTCTACTTCAGCTCGAACTAGCTCAGCTTCAGTATCAGCTTAAACCTTCTCCCCATTTTGTCATCATCAATACGGGTCGAAGTCCATTGTTGTTGGAGCGCAGCAACTGCAGAAGAAATCTCTTGAACATCCGTTGTCAGCTTCTCAAGCCTCTGATAGATTTGGCGTTTATGCTTCTTCTGCTTGAGATGGAATAAACCAAACTGAGCAGCAATATAATCTTTCAGCTTCTGGATGCATGAGGAGGCAGTATCAGTGTGAGGAGAGTCTATACGTCTATCGAATAACATGTTGTACAACAACTGCATTTCGAACTCGTTAACTTGGTCCAAGCCACAAACGTTAGTCCCTAGTGAACGCACCACTGTTGACATCATGAAGCCCTAGCTGGTTGGGAATGTGGCCTTCTTAATCACCCCTTCAGTTTGAGGGTGACCCATTTGAGGTAGAACTAATCTCGCCACTTGTCTAGTCACGGTAGGCTCGAACACATCTTGAATAGGGAGTTGAAGAACATCCCTTAGCCGTTGAACCGTGAGGGCCACTGTTCGATTGCCATTTAGAATAGTGCATGTTATCTCTCCCCTGTTCTGGTTGAAAGTGCATGTGTACCAGAACTCCAAAAGATGCTACGGAGCAATATGAGCAGGTGCTCCAATGAAGGCAAATGCCAAAGGGCATTTCCTGATGTAGGCTAACCAGATTTCATACCCTCTGCCCTGTTTCCTCGGAGGAATAGCAAGGCAGGCACGCTGATTATTAATTTTGATCAGCGGCAATCCGTTGTTTTTGAAAGCAGCACCCTTAACCATTCTATCACTTAGAATAAGAATGGTTCCTTCCATCGTGAAGGTTTGAAAATTACACTGAGTAAAAAATGTCGTTGCATAGAGCAAAGAGCGTCGCACTGAGCGAGTTAGGGTTTCAAAATCGATGGAACACAAGATTGCACTTAGCAAATTTTTAGAGAGGTATATAAGCAGATGAAAGGTTTAGAGATGAGAAGTTTAAACGTAAATCTCTAAAATGCGGGTTAAGTCGTTATATATACCTTTTCGAGGAGAGAGAAAAATTACCGTTGGAATCCCTTTTTAATCCGTTACGCCCGTAAATAACGGCTTGATGTAACATTTAGAGGGTAGAAACACATCATTCACCAACGGATACAAGTGTAAAATAATAATATTAACAAATAATAAGATTATTAACACTTTGTAAATATATCAATACTCAATTGATATACGATACGATTTGAAACTAATCCAAATACGTTTTGACAGATGAATTAATAACACATAGTAATTAAATCACAGACTGGACACACCAAACGGAGTAAACTTATTACTCAGTTTAAGTCAAGCACTCAGCTTGATTCAAGCACTCAGCTTGAGTTGAGTACTCAGCTTGAGATTGATACTCAGCTTGAGTAGAGCACACAGCTCAGACTTAATGACACTGAGTCAATTGTTGTTTGAGACTGACTCAAACTTGTTTCTAACTACACTGTGAAGTTTAAAACTTAGTTGGAGCCAACCAAACTGTATCATAACTAAAATAAGTAGTTACTATATGTTTGGAACTCACCAAACGTGTGAACTCATCATTGAGCTTGACTTGTTATACAGTTTATGAAAACTTATTTATAAACTGTGCACTCAGCTTAAGACACTTAGTCTTTGCCAAACTGAAAAACTTAGATTCTAGACACTTAGCTAGGGGTTGATCATACCCAATTCACTTAGCAGATACATAAACCTCTTTTCATTAAGGGGTTTAGTAAAGATATCTACTAATTGGTCATCAGTGGATATAAATTTAATTTCAACTTTACCTTTATCCACGATGTCCCTTATGAAGTGATGTCTAATTTCAATGTGCTTGGTTCTTGAGTGAAATACTGGATTGTAAGTGATGGCTATTGCACTTTGGTTATCACAGAAGATAGGAGTTTTCTTGAAAATCATACCAAAGTCCTGAAGCTGATGCTGCATCCACAAGATTTGAGCACAACAGCTCACTGCTGCAACATACTCAGCTTCAACATTTGAAGTAGCCACTGAGTTCTGTTTCTTACTAGTCCAGCTAACTAGTTTACCTCCAAGCAATTGACATCCTCCAGTTGTTGATTTTCTATCTAACTTGCACCCAGGATAGTCAGCATCAGAAAAACCAACTAATTCAAATCCAGAGTTTTTTGGATACCAAAGACCTAGATTTGGTGTACCTTTAACGTACCTAAAGATCCTTTTCACAGCTTGAAGATGTGATTCTTTAGGATCTGTCTGATATCGTGCACAAACACATGTAGCAAACATTATATCAGGTCTACTAGCTGTCAAATAGAGTAATGAACCTATCATTCCTCTATAGGTAGACTGACACACAGACTTACCATCTGAGTCTTTACTCAGCTTGACAGCTGGTGACATGGGTGTTCTCATGGTTGAACTAGAATCAAAACCATATTTCTTTATCAAATCAATAACATACTTGCTTTAATTGATGAAAATTCCATCAGGCTTTTGATGTATTTGCAGGCCTAGGAAATATGTCATCTCACCCATCATACTCATCTTGTACTTTTGTGACATTATTTTGGAGAACCACTCACTTAGAGATTCATTGGTAGAACCAAAGATAATGTCATCAACATAGATTTGTACAAGAATCACCTGTCCTTTACTCTTTTTAATGAAGAGTGTCTTATCTATACTACCTCTGGTGAAATCAATGGATAGTAGATAAGTGGACAGTGTATAACTTATAGAGATGATGTGGAAACTTTGAACTTACAAAGCCAGGAGGTTGTTTCACATAGACTTCCTCCTGAAGTTTTCCATTTAGGAAAGCACTCTTGACATCTATTTTATAGACTTTGAAGTCTTTATATGCTGCATAAGCCAGGAACAGCCTAATGGCTTCAATTCTAGCAACAGGGGCAAAGGTCTCATCATAATCAATTTCTTCTTCGTGTTTATACCATTGTGCTACCAGCCTGGCTTTGTTCCTAACTATCACTCAATCCTTGTCCATTTTGTTTCTATAGACCCAGTTCGTGCCTATAATCGTATGATCTTTGGGGGCATGGACAAGATTTCAGACCTTATTTCTCTCAAACTCATTTAGTTCCTCTTGCATAACTTCAATCCAGTCCTCGTCTTCCAAGGCTTCTTCATTCTTCTTTGGTTCCATTTGAGATAGGAAACAAAAGTGAGCAGCATAGTTAATTGTGGCCTTGGATCTGGTCATGACCTTTTCTTGGACATATCCAATGATTTGATCTTGAGGATGATCTTTGAGGAATTTAAATGTTGTAGTTGGAGAATCTGGTTCTGAATCTGAGTGATGTTCAGAACTCTGAGGTGAACACACATCCTCAGTCTCAACAGCAACATTGTCAATAGACTGATGATCACTAAGATTCTCAGTCTGAGTGACTTCAGCTCCAAAGGGGTTTATGAGCTCATCATCTCTCTCAGCTTGAGAGTTCCTTGGAGCTTGTGATGATTTTTTGGATGAACATACTGTTAGATTATGTGCAGAGATAGATAACATGTACTATCGTGTCCAATACTATGTGACACTAAAGGATCACACCGCTGCACACCCAATTAGAACCTGTTGGATTTTACATGTTTGTGTATCACAATAATTAATAGTTTAATTAATTATTGAGAGAGAGAAAAATAATGAAATTTATTTATTATTTAAAAGGAGAAGTTAATATTTAGTTTAAATATTAACGGGACCAATTAATTAATAGTTATTAATTAATTAGAAAGGTCGGGGGTATATTCTGTAATAGATTAATAGTTTAAATTAAAGTTGGGATTTAATTAAACGGGCTTGGCCTAATAAGGATTATTATATAATCTTGTTTAAGCCTCATTAATCAATAAGCTAATCACATAAGATAACCCTAAAGGCTCTCCTCTCTCTCTCTTCTCTCTTCGGCGGCGGCGCAAGGCCGAGGTCCAACCACCGAGCGACGGTGGCCGGCGGCGACGCAGCGAAACACACATACACATCGCGGGTCATGGTTATTTGACCCGAGGTTTAATCCTTAGGCGGTCTAGCAGCCAGTTCAAGGTGGTGCAGTTGCGGTGGATAACCTGCAACTGTCTAGAGGCTTAAAGAAAATTTTTTGGTTTCATCAACGTATAACTTTCTAATCCTCTTCCTCTTTTAGTTTCTGTACGAGTTAGATGAGATCACTGGAGGGGGTTTTATTCCGCTGTGCATGTATTTATACCCTACAAAACCCTTCAGTGGTATCAGAGCCACTTCTAAACTCGTAGGAAACTAGGTAGGTTTCATTTATTCTGATGAAAAAGGTTTATCTTTTATCAAGAAAAAGGTTTTTAATTATCCAGAATGATAAAAATCAAGTTTTGACTTTTATTGGATAAACCTTTGATAAAAAGATTATAAGATTTAAATTTTAAGTTAAATCTGTTTTTATTGTTGTTATTTGCGAAAAACGAAAACCGAAACCACCATCATAGGCGGCGGCCTCAGGCGGTGGCTGCGGTCAGGTCGGTGGCGTCCCAGTCGTGGGCGTCGGCTGGTCGACGACAGTCCCGAGGAGAGGCGGCAAGCCGGCCGTGATCGACGGCAGCCAGCTTCGGCGACCAGGCTCTTCGACGTCGCTGTTCGACGGAAGCCGATCTCGGCTGAAGTCGGCTGCGGCGTGGTGGTATACGGCGGCCAGGGCAGCAAAGGCTACGGTGTGGTGGGCTACGGCCTAAAGCCGGCCCAGCCGATCCACGGGTCCGAAAGGGGCTACGGCCCAGTTCCTTCCTCGGCCCAAGTTTTTTTATTTGTTTCAACCCAGTATTAAATGTTTGGCCCAGTTTGTGGTTCGGATATTTGTGGTTGATATAAAAAATATAAAAATACAGTTGTTAGTTTTTTATTTTTTGAGTTTAAACTTGGAATATATATTTATTGCAAATAACGGTAAAACAATATAGGTGGTTCTGACAAGTTTGTTAAAATCAGTATTTTTCATTAAGTTGGATAATTAGAAATCAGTTGTTGTTTACTTTCATTTATTAGTTTAGTACATGTTTGGGATGTCATAGCCAAGCCCTAGACCTTGTGGATTGTTTATTTTTCTCGCACTTGTGGTTGTGATTGGTTTTATTATTCTATTGTGTGGGGAGGCCTGCGTGCCACTTACAACCCCTATTCTATTTTGTAAAAGTACTAGAATTAGCGGGCCTGCGTTCCTTTGATCATCTTGTAATTTTTATAATTTTTGTTTTTAGTTTTTTTTAGAATAGAATAGACTATTAGAATAAATATGAAGCTGATACAAGAACCAAGGAGCAGGATTGGATGCTGGAGCCAGTGGGAGCTTCAGAACGCCATGCCATGTGTGTTGTGTATTTCCACTTAGGTTTTGACAGTCGGGTTTTTCGTGTGGCTCACGAAACCGACATTAGTTAAAGGCAAGGCTAAGGCATAGTTGTTTGTGGTTGTTTTATTTCTTTACATATTATATATATATATATATATATATATATATATATATATATATATATATATATATATATATATATATATATATATATGTGGTTGTGATGAACACGATGAAATAAAACAAGGGTTTTAATAATAGTTAATTATTAAAACAGATGTTTTTAAAGAAAACTGGCTTTAAAGTTTTTCTCGTTAAAAACTTGGAAATCCTTTTTAGAAAAATCTTAGATCAGTGTGCTACCCACCTAATGGTACACCCTTGCTGTTAAACGGTACTTGGGTGTCGGAAGTGCCCAAACCTTGGGCATCCGGGTTCAAACCATTGCGGGAAGGGGCATGAAAGATTCTGTGATAATCGGGAGTCCCTGCCAGAATTCATGCTGTCTTAGGTGGTGCGATCTATTTTGGTGATAATCGGGAGTCCCGGCCCAAAATGCACTAGAGGGACTAAACATGCACGGTTCCTGTAACCGATGTCCCGTGGATCTAGGAGTCGTGTCCAGTTAGGATACGATTGGTATAGTTTATACCTACCAGAAATAGCATTGTCGCGGTGGGAAGTGCCCAAACCTTGCATCGGGAAATGTGAAATATGGATCCTAGTCTAATAATTTTTGTTAAAAGGTAATAATTATTATAAGATATAATCAATACTGAATCGGTTTTATCTTTTTCTTTTTCTGTAGATGTCTATTATATCAGTTATTCCATTTTACTCACCAAGAGAATCTCTAAGTCTCATCAGTAGCAAGTGGAAGCTTTCAGGTCCAAACTTTGCTGTTTGGAAGATGCATCTGAAAAATGTTTTGGATGCACACGGAAAACTTCACATTATTGAGACATTTCCTCCAGAGCGACCAGGAGTAGATGCCCAGGATAGTGAGTATTGTTAGAAATATGCCCATTAATGTACGTTCGCCATATGGACCGCTGCTGATGATGTATGGGCCTATTGGGTCATACACCGGGGTCTAACCTGACAGCAACTTAAGTTAAGGGACCAAATATGACAAAAGCCAAAAGTTGCCATCGCAGGCCGCTTTATCGTCGCTAACTCTTAGGGATTAGCGCCGCTAAGTCCTAGAGGATAGCGCCGCTACGGCTGCATGTACTTTGTGTTAAATCACTGACAAGGCGCGTTAGCGCCGCTAACTATCTTGAGTTAGCGCCGCTAACTTGTGGTTAGCGCCGCTAAACCCTGCCAGTGCCAATTGTCAAATCCACCTCTTAAATCAGCCAATGCATGTGATATTTGATATGTCGAGGCTTGGCCGGTTGAGAGAGGTAATAACACAAATTCTTGATCATTTTGAATGTGTGGAACTCTTTTGTTTAGTGTGGGTTTTCTTCTTTTTCTCTCAAGAAAACACTACTCCTTCTTTGGTGCTACTAAGACCAAGTGGAGATACCAAGAGAGTTCAAGCTCAAATTCCAGAAGATTGTGGTCTCCTTGTTGCTGTTCCAGAGTGCTTTTCGTGGTGAGGAAGCACAAAGGCTCGCTAGCTCGTGTGGTTAGACGTGTTCCCGGGGTATTACCCATTAGTTGATCCGCGTTTCTCGCTTGGAACATCACCACCACGAGACAACAAGTTTTTTGGAGCTAAGGAGAAAGGTATAACACCTCTTTCCTTTCCTTGTTGCATTTCTTTACATAGAGTTTGGTCCATTTGTGGGATTTCGGTTTTTATGCTTTGTATGCTTGTACATTGGGCTTTGTTTGTTGTAACTTTCCTTCCGTTGCGTGCCAACGAAATCCTAACAGTGGTATCAGAGCCACCTCTATGTTAGATTTGCACTTGGTGGCTTGAAAAATCCCGAAACCGAAATGTTTGTTTTCTGTTCGAACATGGTTAAATCAAAGTTTAAATCAATTTTAGTCTCGGGAAATTTTAGCCTTTTGTGATTCTGGAAATTTGTTCCAGATTTTGTCTTTGTAATTTTGTTACCATCTTGTTTGTTTGGTTGTATGTGATAGATTTGAAATTGGTAAACCTTGCCTTTGACCTTGTGGTTGACTTTGTGTGTTTGGATGCATTTGGTGATTTTATATCACATATGGGCTGTAATATTTATTAAAATTGTTATATTTGTAAGAACATTGTGGCTTGCATGCCATTTCATTCATCCGTGTATTTGTACTAGATAAATAGAAAATTATTGTGGCTTGTACGCCATTTCAATTTCTATTGTATGTTTTGTACAAATTGGATGAAGACACACACTTTGGAGTCAGAAGGAGATGGAGCGTGTCCATAGAAGCCGATGAAGTCCATTGGAGATAGCGGTTCTAGTGGGAGTTCGCATTGAATACCTTCCGTCTCTTAGATAGACCACGTTCTACCCGTTTTGGCTCACGGGAAGAACGCATAGGATTTTGGCAAGGGTTACCAATTTATTTCGTATATATATGCGTGTGATGTGATTTTATTTAATTCTTGCATGGTTTGCTTAGGATTCGCATGCAAGAAATTTTTTTTTTTGAAATTAATAAAATCACAAGAGATTTGGAAAAAATGGTTTACAACTCTCTCGCGCGCTCACATACAAGATTAACTCACCTAGTGGAAATAGGTTTGTCACTAAACAAGTTAATCTGTAACCAAGCCGGAAACAAATGCCCGTTTTCATAAAACGTAAATCTTGCACCATCCGTAAGTCGATACCACCCGAATCTAGATTTATGAGTTTTGGTTGTCGAGCTTAGCACGAGCCAACTCTCATAAAACTGTGTGGATGGTACATGTGTCAAATTCACAATTTTGGTTGTCGAGCTTAGCACGAGCCAATTTTGGTGGGTTTGACATCGTATGTCTTGGCGGACGATTTACAATTGCAAATTAAAATCCTTGAGTGATTGTCGAGCTTAGCACGAGTCAACCAAGAATTTTAATTTGGAATTGGTGCAAGTAGGGATCAAACATGCCAAACGACCGATGGTTGTCGTAGGATCCCGCATGTGTCTAAGAGTTGCAATAGAGATTGCAATCGGTAAGATGGTTATCGGCCTAAATAGCTCCATGAAGTGATCCGCGGCAACCCCGTCATGGATTGGAGTGAAATATGGTTCTTAGCCCTTGTTAAAATATTTTTCGAGACAATATGGGTAATTATTTTTAACGAGGATTAAATCAAACTAACTAATTCGTGTACTCTCTTTAATATAGGATGTCAAATCAAAACCACACCACGTCGAACTTTTCACTACGCATGTTCCTTGAAAGGGAGAAACTCACGAGAGTGAACTTTGTTGACTGGCTTAGGCAATTGAGAATTGTCCTACGTGCCGAGTCAAAGTTGCACATCCTTGAGGAAACCCTTCCTGAACCACCTGCTATCAATTCGGAATGGACTATCCGATACGCGTATGAAAAGCGTGTTCGGGATACGCACGATGTTGCTAGCCTCATGTTATCAAGTATGAGTTCGGAACTGCTAAAGCAATTTGAGCACTTGACTGTGTATGACATGATTAACAAGCTGAAGGATGTATTCCAACATCAAGTTAGGCAAGAACATTATGAGTGTGTTAAAAGTCTAACCGGTTGTAATATGCGGGAAGGCAGGAGTGTAAGTGCCTATGTTTTGAAGATGAAATCATACGTGGACCAGATGGACAGGCTTGGTTTTCCTATAGGGAGGGAGCTTGGTGTGAATTTCATACTTCAGTCTCTGCCCGCATCATATGAAAAGTTTGTTGAGGACTATCATATGCATGGAAAGGAAATATCCATAGATGAATTGCATGGAATGTTGAAGGATGTAGAATCTAACATGTCCGAGCATACATCATCCTTATCCACTCCCGTTCTTGGTTCGAAGGGACAACTTTTAGCCAATAAAAAGAAATCGATCCCATTAAAAGAAGAAGTTGGAGTTTCCAAGCTTGCTTCAAGTTTTGAGTCTATGGACATTGATGACGTGCCTAAGGAGACTCAACATGGGGTGGTTTGCTACTTTTGCGGTAGATTTGGGGATTGGGGCCGTCATGCCTGCCCTTCGTGCCGAGAGGATATAAAACTTCTCAGAAAAGAGAGAGTTAATTTCCCTACTTGAGGTACATTCATGATTATACTTCATTGCTATTCCTTAAAAAAGCTAGGTTGTTTACCCGAGCTATGAGACTCACGTTTGTCACAAATTTATTTTTGTTGCAAAGTGTAGGTCTGCTCGTTATAAGAAGAAAAAGCTTTAAGAACCGGATCTCTCAAGAAGAAATGTTGTTGATTGTCTTCTATAAGAGAATTGGGAGTGTTAGTTTCGCCATTAATTCCGGAATTATTTATAACATTTGTTTGTATGCCCTGCGTGGCAAGACTTGCTTTATTGTATGTTTCTTTGAAGATGATGGATATTTTGTATCTTGTTTTTATATTGATAGTTTCATTTCAATTTTGTTCCATGTCAATGCTTATGTGTTATTTTTGACCATTTATGGTGCACAAATACACATTTGATGTCGATGGATATAGCTTGGAATCGAAACATTTTTGAAAAATTATTTTGAGATGTTTTATCAAACTTATCCATATCATTGCATGCATAAAGGCTCGTTATAAGTAATAAGGCAATCATGAATAATTGATTTTTAGATCCAAAAGTGGTTTGGATACATTACGTGTATGGTATAATCAAACTTGACCAAGTAAACAACATTTACATCGCATAGATCCATGTGGTTAGGATCTTTGTAAAAGTTTATCCTCGGGCTAAATGAAAGATGCAAATCTTGTTTATTGGACTAGGATGATTAAGAAATCCTTCACCTGTGTTGGTAGGAAGGATTGTGACTTGTTGGACTTTGATCACACTTGTGTGGATGATCCGTTCAAGTATGCCATATAGAGTGACACTAGTAAAATTCTCCATCACCATCTTTATGATAGTTGTTGGGAGAATGTTTAACTAGATAAAAGGTTTGTGTCTGAAACCTAGTGGTGTTCGGAAATAACCTAAAGTAAACTAAGAATCAGTAAGGGCATATAGATATAAATTCTTAGATCTAGACAAGATGCTAAGTTTTCTTATCTATATTGGTTTAAATATGAAATGGATCATGTGTTTAACCCATAATTCATTTTCTATAAAAGACACATTTGTACATGGTGTCACATTAAAGAAAACTGGATATCTTTGTTGGTGATCTGGTAAAAGGTAGGCCTAAAAATATGTATTCAATGTAATTGGTATACATTAAGTTTATAAACCAAGTCCTCAAATCTGAAACACAACATTATGGTCACTTAAGTATCGAATGAGATTCTGACTAGAAAGAGTCATTTGCTTGTCAATCTCATAACTTAAAATTATCCAGTCTACATTCAGTGGGAGATGGATGAATTATGAGTTTATGCCTATATATATTTAAGTAGTTAATCTGAGTTTTGGATAATTGTTTCTTAGACTTATTGGAACCATATTTGGTTGCTCAAAACGAAGAAGACAATTTACAAAAGCATTCCAGTGGAAAAACGTAAAACTTAAGTAAGAGACATAATGTTGACACTAGCATTTAATCAGCATAGAGATGCTGATAAAACCTGACAATATCATTTGCTTCTATAAATCTGATGGAAATCAAGAAGGCTGTTTAGATATGACGTTGTCATATTTTAGTAACAGCAGCTTGATGGTAAATCATTGTGATGTTACCATTCATCGGAAACATAGTGGGACCCTATGTTCTCTAGTGAATAGAAGAAGATAATGGTGTAAACCATTTGCTGCATCCAAGTACTTGACTTGGGTTAATCCCATACCTGAGGTGTAATCCAAGAAGGGTGAAGGGACTAACATATATGCAATAATGGACAACTTCAAATACCGACTAGAGACAAAGTGTTTCATATTGATTAAAATATGGAAACATGTTCTAGTGGTTGTGTTGATGATAATTTGGATAAAGTGAAATATTGTTGTCACCTTGTGGAAACAAGTTAATTCACTAGGATGTAAAAGACCTGTATCCTTCATAGGATTATGTTGAGGAAATGCTTGAGGCACTTTTTGAGGGTCTTATTCATCCATAATATCCAGATTAGGTCTGGATTATGTGAAACATTGTTGTCGCTTTGGGAAAACAAGTATGTTCACATGGAAATAAAAGACCAAGATCCTTCGCGGGATTGCATTGAGGAAATGTTTGAAGCATGTTCCGAGGTCTTATATATCCATTATGTCCAAGTTGTGTCCATGACTAAAGGCATCAAAACTTGCATCTTGTGACTGTAATCCTGCTTTACGAGAAAGTCAAAGGAATGAGTTTTCTAGAAAGCATAGATTGAGCCAGATACCCTTGTCAGGGCTAGTGGGAGCTTCATGTGTTCCTAGTATAATCTGCTCAATAAAATAATATCCTAATTTAGGGTTGTTCTACAACCTATTGATGGAATTATTTTTCTATGAGTATAAATAGAAAATATGGAATCAAGTGGATTTTAGATTCAAGAAATACTGATGTATGTTCTTGATGTTCGACGAAAATATAATTGTCTTGAGTAAGTTATTACTACAAGAAAATCTATACTTGTGAAACTGTCGATTTTAATCAAAGTTTTGAATATTCAAATATGTGGTATAGATACGACATTGAGATTCAATGAGTTCCATTGACCCTATTGTGTACTTTGGTAACATTAAGGGTATTTCGACTTTAATAAACGTGAGTGTCAGTAACTCTATTGTGAACTTCGGTTACATTGAGAGTATGTCGACTTTAATAATCATAAGTGTCATTAATCCTATTGTAGACTTCGGTAACATTGAGGATATGACGACTATGATAACCTTGTGTATAATCTCTTCGATAAACACTTTGCAAGTAGTTTAGTAAGAGAATACAAAAATGTACAAAGGGGTATCGTGTAGATGATCCCATAGTTAAGCCGTTGTCAAATACTAGTGATGGATTTCATACTAGGTATAATAGCATTGTTCATACTTATGACTAGGCTTGAATATCGTTTTAGTAAATGTTAGATTTACCTATAATCTTTGGGAACGGTAAGCAGTACTGCTAACCGATGATTGTATCGATATATAGTGGGGACTATATATACGCATGATGCGGTTACCTTCATTGGTCTTTATTGTGTTCCATCTTAGCATGTTTAACCACTTCCTAGAATGTTTATACATTCTAAATTTCCACAGCCAGTCATTCTTCAAGGGAAGGAAGCTTGAAATAAGGCTGAGGTTAGGTGTTGGTTGTCCATTGATCAAGGATTGAATGCATGAAACGCAACTGTAACCTGTACTTGAAAGGAGTTTCAAGTGACTGGAAGACCCACACCCGAGTTCACTTCATGGATCATGGTCAAAGAGTGAGTCGGAAGGATAATATCATTACGTCCTTCGACCCGAGATGTATGAATTGCTATAGCATGAAACTTTCTTGCTTTAGCCATTTCAAAACGTAGTTCGTACCTGGCTACTATAAAGGGAATAGTTAAGTAAGATAAGGTTCACGCTATAGGGTTGTACAGTCAACGAAATTTGTTCCTCTAGTATGAGAGATATCCCTAGGCCCCTCGATGATTGGGCGCTGACACCAAAATAGGCATGGTCATGCGCAAAGGAATATTGATTGAGAATCAGATATGTTCTTAAATTTTGGTCACCACCAATCAAGATCGAGAAACATAATCATGAACGATCTGGGGATTGACGTATCAATCCATGTCTCGTCTTCACAAGGATATCGCGAACACAGGGAGTATTGATCACTTATCAATAGGACCTCTACGTTATTTTGTAGGTTATGGTTTTCTGCAAAGAAGCGGAACCCATACTGACTTTGGGGCATTGATGCTTTTGCTAGAGGCCACTCTTTGTGTGTGGTCACATGGGTACGGTGCATTATGTTCAAGTGGGAGTTTGTTAGAAATATGCCCAGTAATGTACGTACGCCATATGGACCGCTGCTGATGATGTATGTGCCTATTGGGTCATACACCGGGGTATAACCTGACAACAACTTAAGTTAAGGGACCAAATATGACAAAAGACAAAAGTTGACATCGCAGGCCGCGTTAGCGTCGCTAACTCTTAGGGGTTAGCGCCGCTAAGTCCTAGAGGAGAGCACCGCTACGGCTGCATGTACTTTGTGTCAAATCGCTGACAAGGCGCGTTAGCGCCGCTAACTATCTTGAGTTAGCGCCGCTAACTTGTGGTTAGCGCCGCTAAACCCTGCCAGTGCCATTTGTCAAATCCACCTATTAAATCAGCCAATGCATGTGATATTTGATATATCGAGGCTTGGCCTGTTGAGAGAGGTAATAACACGAATTATGGGATTGAAATAGGAGGTATTTGTATAATGTTTCGTAGTTGTCTATTTTTAGCATGTTTAACCTATCCATGACAAGTCAAGTGATGAGTTGTCTAAATGCCCGTAGCTACTTAATGTAGTGGGAGCTACATTAGGGAGGTAACGCTATTATGAATATTTGATGATTTATTCGGGTATGAATAGAAGCACAAGGTTGTGACCAAGTATTCATAGATATTTATCAAGGGATAAATATTGGGGTGATCCGCATCGAGTTTACTTCATGGAGCGTTAACATAAGTAAACTTGATAGGTTGTCCTTAGACCTGAGATATTTGGTTTGGGGCGTGGTAACTTCTGTACTTTAGCATGTTCTAACGTCACGCCATACAGGGTGATCATAAGGGGCTTGTCTAGGTGCAGCGGAAGCCATGTGCTCAAATTGCATATAGTCAAGATGGTATTTGCGCCTCTTTTTTAGGAGAGATATTTTCTGAGCTCCTCGACAATTAAGACTACTGAAAATGCATGGCCGCGCACGGTTAGAATGATAGTTATTCATTCGGGAAACCGTAACTGCAGAGTGTCGAAATCAGAGTCGAGAAAATCTGAGTATTAGATGAGATCCCTGCTCCATGTCAAATACTCACATTACAGAATATCGCGATGCAAAACAAAAATCCTATATAATCCAGGGGATGGATTATATCTCTAGATTTAAGAGATCTCATAGTCTGGTTAACCTAAGTGTCTGGCTAGGGACCTCCTTAGGCCAACGATGTACAAGGAGTGTTACTTATCTTGCACAAGTGGGAGTCTGTTAGATTATGTGTAGAGATAAATACCATGTACTATCGTGTCCAATACTATGTGACACTAAAGGATCACACCGCTGCACACCCAATTAGAACATGTTGGATTTTACATATTTGTGTATCACAATAATTAATAGTTTAATTAATTATTGAGAAAGAGAAAAATAATTAAAGTTATTTATTATTTAAAAGAAGAAGTTAATATTTAGTTTAAATATTAACGGGACCAATTAATTAATCATTATTAATTAATTAGAAAGGTCGAGGGTATATTCTGTAATTGATTAATAGTTTAAATTAAAGCTGGGCATTAATTAAACGGGTTTGGCCTAATAAGGATTATTATATAATCTTGTTTAAGCCTCATTAATCAATAAGCTAATCACATAAGATAACCCTAAGAGCTCTCCTCTCTCTCTCTTCTCTCTTCGGTAGCGGCGCAAGGCCGAGGTCCAACCACCGAGAGACGGTGGCCGGCGGCGACGCAGCGAAACACACACACACGCATCGCGGGTCATGGTTATTTGATCTGAGGTTTAATCCTTAGGCGGTCTAGCAGCCAGTTCAAGGTGGTGCAGTAGCGGTGGATAACCTGCAGCTGTCTAGAGGCTTAAAGAAAAGTGTTTGGTTGCATCAAGGTATAACTTTCTAATCCTCTTCCTCTTTTCGTTTTTGTACGAGTTAGATGAGATCACTGGAGGGGGTTTTATTCTGCTGTGCATGTTTTTATACCCTACAAAACCCTTCACATACATCCTCATCACTATCATCTCATATGACATACATAGGATTTGACTTATTGGTTTCCCCTGGCCTTTCAAGCTCACTCAGACTGACCGAGTCAGCTTGTCTATTCTCAGCTTGATCAAGACTGTCTTCATCAAATGAGACATGTATTGATTCTTCTATGGCCTTTCTCCTAGTATTATATACTCTGTATGATTTGGAAATTGAGGAATAGCCAACAAATATTCCAGAATCAGCTTTGGGTTCCAACTTATGGAGCTGATCTCTTTGATTCAGCACATAGCATTTTGAGCCAAAGATATGGAAATAACATATATTGGGCTTTCTAGACTTGTACATCTCATATGAAGTCTTTCCATGTATTTTGACAATGACTGACCTATTCGGAGTATAACAGGTTGTACTAACAGCTTCATCCCAGAAATAGAGTTTCAATCCTGGCTCCCATAGAATTGCTCTTGCAGCCTCAATTAAGGTTCTATTTCTCCTTTCAGCAACTCCATTTTTTTGTGGAGTTGTAACATATGAGAAATTTTGTAATATTCCATTTTGTTCACAGAAGCTTTCAATAGTTGAGTTTCTGAACTCAGTCCCATGATCACTTCTAAGTTGCTTTACGGACAAACCTTTTTGCAACTCTTCCCTTTTGATGAAACTAATTATCTTCAGGGCAGCCTCGCGTTTGGCTTTAAGGAATATTACCCAGGTGAATCGTGAGAACTCATCTACTATCACCATAGTGTACTTCTTGCCACTCAGGCTTGGAGTACGTATGGGTCCAAACAGATCCATATGCAACATATGCAGTGGGTCTGTCATTGAAAAATTTTGCTTTGATTTAAAGGACCCTTTATGATGTTTCCCTTGTTCAAAGGCTGAACACAATTTTTCTTTGACAAATGTGATTTTTGGTAATCCAGAGACTAACTCTTTATTGGATAGCATATTAATATTTTTAAAGTTTAAATGAGACAAACGTTTATGCCATAACCAACTCAGCTCAGGAACATAATGGAAATACAAGCAGGTTTCATTATAGGGATCAGCAGAATTAAGATCAAGTAGATACACATCTCTTTCTCTTTTAGCTATTAATACAGGCTTTCCCTTAGCATTATAGATTGTTCCTGCTTTCTTCCTCAAAGTAACAACATTATCTTCATCAAACAATTGACTGATACTATCAGGTTCTGTTTGAGACCTTTGACATATGCAACTCTCTGGAATGTAACTTTGCCAGCTTGCATCTTCCCATAGACTTTTGTTCTTCCATGGGAGTTGTCACCAAATGTTACTTTAGGACCTTCATCTTCTTGGAAATCACTAAGAAGTCCTTTCCACTCAGTCATGTGCCTTGAGCATCCACTATCCAAGTACCATTTACTTGAACCCTGCACATGATATGAAAACTAAACACATTAGTTTTGTTTGGGAACCCACTTCTTGGTGGGTTTTGATGAGGAGCACTTAGCATCTCCATCGGGTTGAACTGACTGTTTAGCTTGAGCAGGAGCTGAGTCCTGTACAAGCTGATCAGCTTCTTCTTGTTCAGGCCTTGAGATTTCTGCATCACAGTCCTTAGCCTCATGACCTCTACTTCTTCACTTGTAGCATCTCCTTCTTCCAATGATTACAGGAGGTAGAATGTCTAATAATCCTTGTGAGAACTTACTCTCAGTTTTAGGATTATATGTTGTGGATAACTTTTCAACTTTCTTAGCAAGTTGATTCACTTGATACTCACTGACTTTGGACTTACCTTTGTCAGATCTTTGTTTGTTATCCTTGGAAGCTTGACCAACAAACTTCTTTTCCATGACCTTGGACTTACCTTTGTCATGCCTACTGGACTCACCACTGTTGATCTTCTTGGACTTACCAAGATCCACAACTTTGGACTTACCATGGTTGTGATTTGACCTCTGACTTACAGTGGTCTTCCTATTCTTGTAACTTCTCTCTGAGCCAGATAGAGAATGTTGTCTTTTGAAAGGATTTGGATTAAGCCTTTCTATGACTGAAGTTCTTTGAATAGGCTGAGTACTTAATCTGTCCAACACAGACTTACCATGTTGTTTGGATGTTGAACACTCTTCTCCATGATCGTTAGCCTTTACACACATATTATATTTAAGGTTTTGACCATGTTTCTTCTCTGAGGCTGACTTCTGAGACTCAATCAGTAGTCTATCTTCCTCAGAGTCTGTACTTGCTATCTCATCATCAGCTACATAAGCTGCTGTTTGATAGTCACCTCCAAGTACAGCCTTTACCTGTTTAGGTATTTGTTGGTTTATGTACTTTTCAGCAAGCTTTGATGACTTACACCAAGACTCAGTGACCTTTTGGAGTTGGTCAGCTTTGTCTTTAGCTTCCTGAAGTTCTTCACTTAGAAGTTTGTTAACGTGTATTTGACATTCAAGATCACATTGTGCTTTCTTACCAACATCAATGAGAGATTGATTTTCCTTAATCTCATCTTTAAGTTTAGCTATTTCAGCTTTGAGGTCAGTCTGAGACTTAAGGCTGGTCTTGAAATCATTTAGCAGATAATCAAACGCAATACCCTTTTCTTCATTAGTGTAAGAGTGGAAATTACTGACCTTATACATGGAAGCAGGATCCCAATCACTGAGCTTGCTGTTTTCCTCAGCTTCCTTCATGTCAGCTTCAAAGATTGATTCGGACATACCATAATCAACCTCATCAATTTCCAACTCTTCATCTTCTTGAGCCATCAGATATACATCATCATCTGAGGTAGATGATTATGTATCCCAGGTTTCAACAATTAGTCCTTTTGCACTGGGTTTGTCTTCAGGCTTTCCTTTCTTGAGCTTAGTGTATTTCTTCTTGTATTTATCAGCTCTGTAAGCATTCTTATCAAAAATTGATGTTGATTATACCTTCCTTAATATGCACTCAGCATCAATGTGCCCCTTCTTCTGACAGTTGAAGCACATAGCATTGTTGGGATCAAAAGAACTCTTTCCTTTGCCCCTGTCAGATCTTCCTCTTCCCCTTTGAGCTCTTCTCAAATGTCTGGCTAACATTGCCATTTGCTCAGTGATATTCTGAACATCATCAATATCACTTGAGTCTGAGTCTGAGTGGTCAGCTTGAGAGTCTGACTCAGTCTCAGATTCAACAACTAGTGCCTTGGGACTTTTCTTCTTCTTCTTCTGTGCAACTAATGCAATATCAGATTTATCCAAGGACTCCCTAAGTTGTTGTTGAGAAGATTTCTTGTGTTCAGTGATCTGTTCATGATTTAGCAAGAACCCATATTTGGACTGTAGGTTGTACACGTTCAGTGTTCCCCAAGCCCTAAGTGCTATAGTCACATCATTAAACCTTTCTAGTAACACATCCATAAATTTTAGCACCAGTTCAGCTTCATCTTTCTTCGCACCCACACTTAGTAGGTCATTTACCAAGCAGTGAAACCTTGTGAACAAATCTGACAAGGTTTCATTCTACTTAGAAAAGAAGTTCTCATAAGATATATTCAAATGATTTCTCTTATGCTGCTTGACCAGATCCGTGCCCTCATATGTGACACTCAGCGTATCCCAGATATCTTTTGCAGTTTGATACCCAGTCACAATACGCAAGATTTCATTTGATAGGGCATTTGCTAGAACACTTTTAGCGTTATCATCCAGATTGTCAAGTTTCCAATCTTCATCCGTCCAAGATGCAATAGGCTTTCTTGTTTCCTTTTTAGATCTGCCAGGACATCACTGACAGTAGCAGGAATCTTGGGGATTATACGTCCTTTTGTGACAACATCCGACATACGGTTGTCAATGGACTTGAAGAACATCATGGCTCTGAACTTCCACATAGGATAGTCAGACCCATCAAATATGGGACAGCCTTTGACAGACATCTGTGGAAAGTTTGAAGAATTATTGCTTGTAGACATTGTAAACTTTCTCAGAATCTTGAACTTTCAACTAATGAAATCATTCAGCCTGCTCTGATACCAGTTGTTGGTCCCTTGTCTGAGAATAACAACAAGCAACAGATGTGTAGAAGGGGGGGTTGAATACACTTTCTACAGAAATTGAACAAATCAAATAAAAGTGTTACGCACAGTAAATCAAACCACAATTAGTCGAATGCTTTTATTAAGAATATGAATACAATGCTTTGAATAAGAAGATGATTACAATAATTATCAAGTAAGCAACTCTTTATATATAACCACCTAATATAAATCTCTCAATTTCTCAAACTTAGGTATCTATAATCAACTTATGATTATAGATACTGACGACTCTCTAAACAGGATTTACACAAATTCAATCAACTTATGATTACTTACCAATCTTCACAACAAATGTGAATATTCGAACACACGAACACTTTGGGAATCTGTGAGTTTTCTTGATCAAGTTGAACTAACAAACTGTAATCAAGATTCGTAACACATACGGTGAGGTGAGGTTTTGGCTCTGCAACACTTAGTTTTTTTCTAAGTCGTAGTAGAAGGCGTACCTCTAAACTTATCAGGAGATAAGTATTTATAATCCTGTTCCTACGGTTCCTAAAAAACTGGACTAATCCTAATTTGCTAACTAACTATCGGATAACTCGGAATCTTGAATCTTGATTCTTCTTATCTTGAGTCTTCCATCTTCAATCTTGATTCTGAAGTCTTCTTATCCTTTCCGTAGATGTAGAGAGTTAAAACATAATTTAAAACACATTTAAATTCTTTCAAACAGACTTCTTTAGTCAGGCTGAGTTACTCAGCTTGAAACTCATCAAGCTGAGTTCTTCGAGAACAAACCCGAATTTAACCATGAACTAACATGTATACACTTTAACTCATCCTTAGAAGTCTAAAGAATTAACTAAAACATATTTAGTAACTCTATTGAGCTGACTCAGTCTTCACGCTGAGTCGCTCATCTTGAAACTCATCAAGCTGAAACTCAATATGTATATCTTAGTTTATGCACACAGCTTATTAAACATATCGATAATCTTACTAAGATATAGTGTAAGCTGATCGAACATATGCTCAGATTATACTCAGCTTGTACTCAGTCTGAATCACTATAAGTGTTCAGTCTGACTAAGCTTTATAATTCTGTTTAAGTTATATGTATAACATATCATACAAACTTACCTTTGTCTCATCAAATTTAAACTGATGAGATCATTTTCCCAAAACTATCAGAGAAGCTCTTTCTTTCAAAGTCATGCAATCTGCAGAGTCTTCATCTGAATCTGATTCATCAAGAATATTTTTTCTTCTTTTCTTGTTTTGGGGCTTCTGAATATCCTGAGCTGACTACTTGAGGTCGTTTTCCTTTAGCTTTTTCAGTAAGCTAAGCATCAGGTTCTATTTCCTTCTCTTCCTCCCCCTCAATCTGATACGGCTTCTCTACTTCGTTGGCTAGAAGTAACAGAGCCTCAGCTTGAACTGACTCAGCTTCATCCTCTTGAACATTCTCTCCCATTTTGTCATTATCAATAGGGTTTGAAGTATGTTTTTTAGTTAGAGCAGCCACTACAGATTTCAGTCTAAGCACCTCTTCATCCAACAAATCCAATTTCAACAACATATACTTCTTGGTCTTTTTTCTCTTGAGGTGCAGTGTTTCAAACTGACCTTTAATGAAAAGCAATAGATCATCCAAAGCAACTTGAGACGGTTAGGATTTAGGTGAATCACGGAAGGGTTGGTGTATACCCTTAAATTCATTTTCACCAGAGGTTGGACCCTGTAACTCACCTTGGTATTTAGGTGAATCATTGGCAGGTCGTGCAGGAGAGTGTGAGAAGTGAAGAGAAGTAGTTGGGCTCAAAATGTGATGAGAGTGGGTTGGTGGTTAGTTTATTTGGTGAGTGGGGGGTGATTGACCCTGGGGATTGGTCAGATCTTCAATGTTACATGAGTGTATCTGCTCAGACACAGTAACAGGCCCTCCCATGGCTCTAGCCAGTGGAGGAATCAGTGTGATTTCAGCTCTAGTGGTACCATTAGTTGTGGCACCACCTTTGGCAGTTTTACGAATATAGGTTTGGATATTTTCCTTGGTAGCAGTAGGCACACCAAGGTTAGCTTTAGATTGGATTTTATGAAAGAAAGAAGGTGGATGAGATGGGTTAGATTGGGTTGGGCTTACCACAGTCTTATCTCCAAATGAAGATGGAGAAAAGTAAGAAGAAGAAGAAAGTGGATAAGCCATACCTGGTGCAGCTTCAATATTTGTTGGCTTAGCTTGAGCATAGTGCTCAGCTTGAGCCTCTTGATCAGCTTGAGCTGCTCCCCCTTGAGTAGACCCCTCAGCTCCACTTTCTGATGAACCTCTCTCAGCAATCCATTGAATAGGCTCATTGAGGCCCTCTTGCTTTGGAAAGATGTCGTTGTTGAACATCTTGGAGATGAGTACTGGAGTGAGGAACATATCCTGACCAGCTTCATACAGTTCAGTCCCTAGCTCAGCTTCAAATGCTAAGGACAAGTACCTCATAAAAGGCACATGAAGATCCCTTGTGGTCTTCATCACTTGGACCATGAGTTCGTTGAATATAAGCAGTGCATAATCCAGATTTCGTGCAAAGTAGATGTTGTATAGCAGCTGCATCTCGAACTCGTTAACCTGATCCAGTCCTCCAACCTTGGTTCAAAGTGAACGGATCACTGTGGATACCATAAATCCCCATCCGGTTGGAAAGGTGGCCTATTTTTATTATACCCTCAGTTTGTGGGTGACCCATTGTGGGTAGGACTGACCTTGCCACCTGCCTTGTCACAGAAGGCTCTAACACATCATTTTGAAGGAGTTGGAGAATCTCCCTTAGCCTTAGAACTGTGAGTACCACTGTTCTCTCCCCATTCAGCATGGTGCCTCTGATTTCGCCTCTGTCCTGGTCACAAACACAGGTATACCAGAACTCCAGTAGGTGCTGAGGTACAACATGAATTGGTGATCCAGTAAAAACGAATGCCGGTGGGAATTTGCGGATATAATCCACAAATGCCTCATAACCCCTGTTTCTTTTATGCTCAGGGATGGCGAGGCAAGCTCGTTGATTGTTAATTTTAATTAACGGCACTCCGTTGTTCTTGAAGGCGGCACCCCTTACCATTCTATCACTGAGATTTTGAATGATTCCGTCTATCGTAGAATGATTTCAATTCACAATGAGTAAATACACAATTCGCACTGAGCGTTTAAGGTTTGGAGTTCGATTGAACGATGGATTTCACTTAGCAAAGAGGGCTTTTATAAGGTATATTAAGTATATTAGAAGTTTAGTAAGCGTAAACTACTGAATTTCGGTTACAAACGATATATATACCTTTTTGAGGAGAGAGAAAAGTTACCGTTGGAAATCCATATTTATCCGTTACTCTAACTAACTTACAGATAGATATAACAGTAATCGAGATGAAACACATCATATCGCAACGGATAAGTTTGTAAAATAACATTCTAGACTTACAAAAATATTATTTACAATGTTGCATTACACCAATACATAATCGGTATAAAAAATAATTTGAGACTGACTCAAACATAATGTCTTGTGAATAAATAACACATAGTAATTAAAACATGGTTTGGACATACCAAGCTGAGTAAACTTATCACTCAGCGTAAGTCAAGCACTCAGCTTGATTTGAGCACTCAGCTTGAGATTGACACTCAGCTTGAGTGGAGGGCACAACTCAGAATCAATGCCACTTAGTCATTTATATTTGAGACTAACTCAAATTGATATTTTAACCACACTTAGCAGTTAAAACATGTTTCGAACAGATCAAACGTGTGAACTTATCACTCAGCTTGACCAAGTGAACAGTTTATAAATACATATCTATAAACTATAAGCTCAGCTTAAGACACATAGTCTTTGTCAAACTGGAACTTAGTTTTAGAGGCTTATCTAGGGGTTGAGCATACCCAATTTACATATCAAATAGGAAAACCTTTCTCCTCAAGAGGTTTGGTATAGAAATCTGCTAATTGATCATTTGTGGAGATAAAATTTATGTCCACTTTACCTTTTTCCATGATGCTCTTATGAAGTGATGTCTAATATCTATATGCTTTGTTCTTGAGTGGAAGACTGTATTATATGTGATGGCTATTGCACTTTGGTTTTCACAGAAGATAGGAGTCTTCTTGAAATTCATACCAAAGTCTTGAAGCTGATGTTGCATTCACAGGATTTGAGCACAACAGCTTCCTGCAGCAACATACTCAACTTCAGCAGTTGAGGTAGCCACTTAGTTCTATTTCTTACTAGTCCAGCTTACTAACTTCCCTCCAAGAATTTGACATCCTCCTGTTGTTAATTTTCTGTCTAACTTGCACTCAGCATAGTCAGCATCTGAAAATCCAACTAACTCAAATCTAGAGTCATTTGGATACCAAAACATAAATTTGGTGTACCTTTAAGGTACCTAAAGATCCTTTTCACACCTTAAAGATGTGATTCCTTAGGATCTGCCAGATATCTTGCCTAAACACATGTAGCAAACATTATATCAGGTCTACTAGCTGTCAAATAGAGTAATGAACCTATTATTCCTCTATAGGTAGACTGACAAATAGACTTTCCATCTGAGTCCTTGCTCAGCTTGATAGCTGGTGACATGGTTGTTTTCATGGTTGAACTAGAATCAAAACCATATTTCATTATCAAATCAAGAACATACTTGCTTTGATTAATGAAATATTCCATTAGGCTTTTGTTGAATCTGCAAGCCTATGAAATATGTCATTTCACATATCATACTCATCTTGTACCTTTTTTGCATAACTTTGGAGAACCATTCACATATAGATTCATTTGTAGAACCAAAGATAATGTCATCCATATAGATCTGTACAAGAATCACCTGTTCTCTACTCTTTTTAATGAAGAGTGTTTTATCAATGGTAAAATCCATTAATAGTAGATATTTGGACAGCATATCATACCAAGCTCTTGGAGCTTGTTTAAGAACATACAAAACCTTGTCTAACTTATAGACATGATCTGGATACTTTGAACTGACAAAGCCAGGAGGTTGTTTCACATAGACTTCCTCCTAAAGTTTTCCATTTAGGAAAGCACTTTTCACATCCATTTGATAGATTTTGAAGTATTTATATGCTGCATAAGCTAAGAACAGCATAATGGCTTCAATTCTAGCAACAGGGGCAAATGTCTCATCATAATATATTCCTTCTTCTTGTCTATACCCTTGTGCTACCAGGCTGACTTTGTTCCTAACAATCACTCCATCCTTGTCCATCTTGTTTCTATAGACCCACTTAGTGCCTATAAATGTATGATCTTTGGGGGCTGGGACAAGACTCCATACCTTGTTTCTCTCAAACTCATTTAGTTCCTCTTGCATAGTTTCAATCGAGTCCTCATCCTCTAAGGCTACTTTAGTCTTCTTTGTTTCCATTTGAGATAGGAAACCAAAGTAAGCAGCATAGTTTGTTGTTGCCTTAGACCTGGTAATCACTCTTTCTTGAATATTACCAATCACTTGATTTTGTGGATGATCTTTGAGGAACTTAAATGTTGTAGCAGGAGATTGTGGTTTTGGACTTGAGTGATATTGAGGACTCTGAGATGAACTTACATCCTCAGTCTCAATTACTGCATTGTCATCAAACTGTTGATCACTAAGATCTTCAGTCTTAGTATTTTCTCCAAAGGGATTAATGAACTCATCATCTTTCTCAGCTTGAGAGTCCTTTGGAGCTTCTAATGATCTCTTAGATGTATATACATCAACATCACAGTCATCATCTATGACATACATAGGATTTGACATCTTGGTTTTCTCAGGCTTTTCAAGCTCACTCAGACTAACTGAGTCAGCTTGACTTTTGTTAGCTTGATCAATACTATCTTCATCAAATGACACATGAATTGATTCATCTATAACTTTTCTCCTTGAGTTATACACTCTGTAAGACTTGGAGATTGAGGAATAACCAACAAAAATTCCAGGATCAGCTTTAGGTTCCAACTTATGGAGCTGCTCTCTTTGATTTAGCACATATCATGTTGAACCAAAAACATGGAAGTAATCTATATTGGGTTTTCTTGATTTATACATTTCATATGCAGTTTTGCCATGTCTTTTGACTATGATTGATCTATTTTGGGTATAACATGTTGTACTGACAGCTTCATCCCAAAAATAGAGTTTCAATCCTGCCTCGCACAACATTGTTCTAGCAGCCTCAATTAAGGTTCTATTTCTCCTTTCAGCAACTCCATTTTGTTGAGGAGTTCTAACTGAGGAGAAATTTTGTAATATTCATTTTTGTTCACAAAAGCCTTCTAGGGTTGAGTTTCTAAACTCAATCCCTTATCACTTCTGAGATGCTTAACAGACTTACCTTTTTGCAAATCTTCCTGTTTGATAAATCTTATTATCTCTAGGACAGCTTCACTTTTGGCTTTAAGGAATATTACCCAGGTGAATATAGAGAACTCGTCTACTATCACCAGGGTGTACTTCTAGCCACTTAGGCTTGGAGTACTTATGGGTCCAAACAGATCCATATGCAACATATGCAATGGGTCTTTAATTGAAAAAGTTTTCTTTGACTTGAATGACCCTTTGTGATGTTTCCCTTGCTCACAAGCTGAGCACAATTAACCCTTGACAAATGTGATCTTTGGCAATGCAGAGACTAACTCTTTGTTGGATAGCATATTAATATTCTTGAAATTTAAATGTGACAACCTTTTATGCCACATGTAACACAGGTTTCACGAGCTTGAAATTAGCGGCAATTTAAACTTTTTAAACTGATTTATCAAAAGCTTGTAGCGGAATTAATCACAATTTACAAAGTATCAGATGGTTATCTGATTAGTTAACATTTCATACAACAGGTGTTACCGCAACTAATAACTGACCATCGGATCACCTGCATATAAACAACAATTAGTGTTCCACAAAAAGATACCTACTGCAACTACCAACGAGTAACCCCAGCTCGCCAGGTCATCAGTTACTAACATGCGAAAAAGGAAAATCTTGCACCGTTATCTATAACTAGCTAGTGAGCACCAATTTACACATAAGCATCAATAAGCATGCTAACACAAAACAGGAACAACACACAATGTTAATCTATCACATCGTGTTACGCCAATGTGTCGGTAAGAGTCATATCTCGTAGGGTAATCAGTCCTGCTCAACCACCATAACCGGGGATATCACCAACAACCATCCGCACTTGTGGGGAGCGAAGAGCAGTCCACCCAGCGCGTTACGGAGTAAGATCAACTCAACCAGGTCCGGTTTGTACCGAGAACCCCATTTCATAACCAGTTCCGGCTTACGCCGAGAACCCCATTACATAACCAGTTCCACCTTACGTCGAGAATCCCATATTCGTCAAGGAACGGTGGCCTGTAGAGCCGTCACTAAGCGTATACACTCGAGTGCCGTTAATCCCCCACTTTCAGACCCTATTGGGCCCCTAGTGACCAGCCTACACGCCTGACCTTAACCAATCCTAGTAACTGTGGTACAGTCCCCCAATTGTCCGGACATATATTCAATAACAGATAACTGATCCAATTATGATCCAATTACATGCGCAATACAATAATCTAACGTAGCTGATCCAATCTGGATCCAATTAAATGCATATACAATATCACATTAGCTTCAGCTCATACTTGATGAGCAGAATACAAGATTACACTTTAACTATAGCATACAATCATCACATAAGTCATAACACTACACGGGTCTATCTCGTATCACTTCACTTATCTATCATCACTACCATTTAATCATCGTACACGTCATCATCTAACACGTCAATTTATAACATACCTCGAGTGCGCACATGTATCCCACACAACAGTTAGCCCTACTTACTGAGTCTCATAGGAAAACCGGCACTCACTTGGAGTCCTCACAAGGCAGATACGCCACTTGTGTCTTCCGGTTCCTCAAGTACACCTAACACATCATTTACACGCTTGGTTATCACTTACACATAGCATATTCAGGTCAGAATGCAAGCTATACAAGTTGTCAGAACTGGATCACTGCTTGCGATCGCAAGGCAATGTCTTACGGTCGCAAAGGCCCCCTAACAACATCCCTTACGATCGCAAGGATACTCCTTGCGATCGCAAGAGGCCTTCTACCACAAACTCAAGCTTACGATCGCAAGGGTAATCCCTTTTGCCCGCAAGCATGGTTCTAGGATTGGTTACGATCGTAAGTTATGTACCTACACTCGTAAAACTTATTTCCTTCGCCCGTAGGCGGTAACATCACTTAAAACATATCCTTACGGTCGCAAGGGCCTTACCCTGCGATCGCAAGGATTACAGACTACCCATGCGACCGCATGCACATGCCATGCACTTGCCATGCGACCGCATGGATAACAAAAACCCCATGCGACCGCATGCACATGCCATGTGACCGCATGGAACCCCTATGCGACCGCATGCACTTGCCATGTGACCGCATGGACCCTAGTTACAGTGTTCTTCGACTCTGTTCGTGTACAACTTCTGGAAATCACATTTTAACCACTTTAATCGATCAAAACTTGATTTTAAATGTTCATACAAATTACTAGACATCTAGGGAAGCTTATGAACACATTTTGACACAAAAGGAATCACAAGAACAACATTTACACCATTAAAATGGTGTATCTTCTTTTAAAACTCAAAATTAAGTTCATACACAAGAACTCTTACCAAATCATTAATCAAGCACAATAGGAATAGATTATCCCCTTGAATCAGTTGTTGAATCACAAATTAGCAACTCCCCTTTGATTTCTTCCAAAGCTCCAAGAGTAGAGAGTATGTATGTGTGTGTCGTATGTTATGTGTGTGTATTTAGTGTGTGTCAACAGGGGATAAGGGAGAACAAGGAACCGACTCTAGTGTCATTTAAATTAAACACGGGTATTTTGTTCCCCTTTTCAACTTACAACTTAACACACGTGTACCCGTTTCAACTAACGGGGATATCTACGGAATCATTACGCGAAACCGTTTAACACTTTATCACTTTTACTCGTTAACCCTAACTTTCACATAACACCTAATATATCCACTTTAACTAACTAATACATTAAACAACCATTAAAATACTTATTTAAAGTAAAGTTACAACCACTTGAGCACGAAGTACAACTAGGCACTACTAGGCCCATTTTCAGGAAGTTACAAATCTACCCCTCTTAAAGAGGATTCCGTCCTCGGAATCTAATCATGATCACTCACACAATCATTCACTGCCACAATTATCCTGCGCTAGGCCACAACCACAAATAACCTGAAAACGACTACACACAAAACTCTATTTATTTCGACTAACTGTAACACTACACTTCACACAAAAAGTACACACTACATTTACATACACTTTACTTAAACACATTAAAACTCTCTACTACTATCTCAAAGATTACACAACACTTTCAACTAATTAGGGCACTCCGAGGAGTCATGCCCATATTGATTACACTCATTACAAAACTTACCTAAACATTATATAGAATAATGCCCTAGGAGTCCACACGAATAACACACTCTATCCTTGTACTTGCACTCTATAGCATGGCTCTTTCCGCAAATCTCACACGTAACACGCCGCCTAGATCCTCCGGCCTCAGCCTGAGTCTTCGCCTTCTGGACTTCCTCACTTTGTTCCTCTTTCATCGTACGAAACTCTTCTCGTACATCACTCCTTATCTCGTTTTTCATTTCAACTTTCGTCTCAGTTCTTATGCCTGCTACACTTGGAGGCATATTTTTCTTAAAACATTTATCAAATTGATCTAACATAACTTCCCAAAGGTGACGCATAGGCACAGCCCCACGTCTACTTCCATAAACGGAAATATAGTCCTGGACTTCTCCTATAGTGATTAAATCCAAGGTCTCTTCACGGTTCTCATTTCGAGCTTGTCTATCCACGTTTCTATCCATCTTACTCTAATCAAAAGAACACTTGGTCAGTATAAACACAAAACATCATTAACATCTTTTCACTATTCACCAATTCAATCTAATCACATTTGCACAATCTGAACTGTCCGCATTGACACATATCATTTCTTAATACACTAATTATGTCTAGTTTTATTACCGCTAAACTACTCTTTCACATCTCTAAAAATATCACTTTATTTCTCTTATCGCATTCACGCTCATTTAACACAATTGTCATTTATCCTTGACTAACTTTCTTAAATCAAATTCTTACACTTAATCAACACGAACAATGCATTTCCGTCGTTTGCATCGAGCTAAAACACTTTTCTCAAGAAACAACAGAACCTCTATCACCTCTACTGAATTGGATTTCCTCGACAATATCATTGTCGAATTAATCCACTCTAGTTCGACATAGAAATCACAAAGGTAAGAAACGACCTCACTAAAGCCAACAATAACTCATAAAACACTAACCAAAGTTACAACTGCTTGAGTATCAACAATTTACACTCTTAAACGAGTTAGCCAACACATAACAAACACTTACAGATCACCAAAATCTACAAAACACAAAATAACCAAAAACTTGTCGCACCGAAAACACGCATTTCTTTTGAACTCACATTCCGCAGTTGTGTGACCAATCTGTCCGCACCTCAAACACGTGGTAGTAGCTTTGGAGCAAGAACCAGTGTGATGACGCACGACACTGAGAACACCAGGAACCATCAAACTTTTGCTTCTTATACGATTTCGACTCTCCGCCTACACAAGGCTGCTCTTTCGCATGACCAGATTTAGAGGATTTCCGCAATTTCCTCTTCTGACCCTTAACTGTCTTATCTCCGTTACACTGGAGGCGATCTCCCTCAATTTTTCGAGCTATTTCAAAAGCCCGATCCAAACTAGACACAGCTCTAACATGCGCTCTATACTCCACTGGTAGCATTCCCACAAACTTGCGAATCTTCGCACTTTCATCTACTACCAGGTGAGGGATAAACCTCACCTTATCAGTAAAAGCATGGATCAAATCTTCTAGTGGTTTATCTCCTTTCTAGAGATCATTGAAATCTCGTTCCATCTTTTCTAAATCGTAATTGGTGCAGTTTTTCTTTGTAACACGTTCAAAAAACTGCTCCCACATCATCGCAGCAATCACTTCTCTGTTCACTGAATCTTTCACGGCGTCCCATCAAAACATGGCATCACCCTTCAACATGCGTACCGCGTACTTGACACGATACTCTGGTTCACAATCACAAAACTCAAAAGCTTGATCCGTCTCTCGAAGCCATCGTATGGTATTCGAAGGATTATCACTACCGTCGAACTCTTTGGGTCCACAAGAATGGAACTTCTTATAGGAATAGTGCTCAGGACTCTTGCTATTGACGGCTTCCAACAATATCTCCCTCGTCACTCAGAGTTCTTCTTCAAGGTGCAGAACATACACCTGCAATTCTGGAATCGGCCTCGGGCCTTGAGTATCACGCAGAGAAGATTCCATCTCAATTTCAAGATGAGTACGAGATGCCTCATCCTCCACTTGCTTACGAGCCTTCTCACTGTCAACTCGCTGCTCAGACATTTTCACTTTCTCACAATACACACGAAAACCACACTTAGCACATCACTTATCCGACATCTATTAACACGGGGCGTTAGTCTACAACATATCACAATCACATAACACTCACACTCAGCCCCAATTACCCCAATAGGAACACATAATGATGGCCGGGCCCTAGTTTGAGATCAAATACTCTTCCGAGTATCCAATTCCCTCAAACTTAGGCTCTGATACCTAATTGTATCACTGGTTTCACGAGCTTAAAATTAGCGCCAATTTAACTTTTTAAACTGGTTTCTCAAAAGCTTGCAGCGGAATTAATCACCATTTGCAAAATATCAGATGGTTATCTGACTAGTTAACATTTCATACAACAGGTGTTACCGCAACTAATAACCGACCATCAGATCACATGCATATAAACAACAATTAGTGTTCCACAAAAAGATACCTACTGCAACTACCAACGAGTAACCCCAGCTCGCCAGGCCATCAGTTACTAACCCGCAAAAAAGGAAAATCTTGCACCATTAGCTACAACTAGCTAGTGAGCACCAATTTGCACATAAGCATCAATTAGCATGCTAACACAAAACAGGAACAACACACAATGCTATCCTATCACATCGTGTTGCGCCAACGTGTCGGTAAAGTCATATCTAGTAGGGTAATCAGTCCTGCTCAACGACCCTAACCGGGGATATCAGCAACAACCATCCACACTGGTGGGGGAGCGAAGAGCAGTCCACGTAGCGTGTTACAGAGTCAGATCAACTCAACTAGCTTCGTTTTGTACCGAGAACCACATTCCATAACCAGTTCCGGCTTTCATCGAGAACCCCATTACATAACTAATTCCGGCTTACACCGAGAACCCCATCTTCATCAAGGAACGGTGTCCTGTAGAGCCGTCACTAAACGTATACACTCGAGTGCCATTAGTCCCCCACTTTCAGACCCTATTGGGCCCTCATGGACCAGCCTACACTGCTGACCTTAACCAATCCCAGGAACTGTGGTACAGTCCCCCAATTATCCGGACAAATATTCAATAACAGATAACTGATCAAATTAAAATCCAATTCCATGCACAATACAATAATCTAACATAGCTGATCCAATTAGGATCGAATTACATTCATATACAATAGCACATTAGCTTCTGCTCATACTTGATGAGCAGAATACAAGATTACACTTTAAGTATAGCATATAGTCATCACATAAGTCATAACACTACACGGGTCTATCTCGTATCACTTCAATTATCTATCGTCACTACCATTTAATCATCGTACACGTCATAATCTAACATGTCAATTCATAACATACCTCGAGCGCGCACATGTATCACACACAACAGTTAGCCCTACTTACTGAGTCTCATGGGAAAACCGGTACTCACCTGGAGTCCTCACTAGGCAGATACGCCACTCGTGTCTTCCGGTTACTCAAGTATACCTAACACATCATATCCATGGTTGGTTATCACTTACACATAGCACACTCAGGTCAGAATGCAAGCTATACAAGCCGTCAGAACTGGACCACTGCTTGTGATCGCAAGGCAATGTCTTACGGTTGCAAAGTCCCCCTAACAACATCCCTTACAATCGCAAGGGTACTCCTTGCGATCGCAAGAGGCCTTCTACCAAAAACTTAAGCTTACGATCGCAAGGGTAATCCCTTTTGCCCGCAAGCATGGTTCTAGGATTGGTTACGATCGTAAGTTATGTACCTACACTCGCAAACCTTATTTCCTTCGCCCGTAGGCGGTTACATCACATAAATCATATCCTTACGGTCGCAAGGGCCATACCATGTGATCGCAAGGAATACAGAAAACCCATGCGACCTAATGCATATGTCATGCGACCACATGGACCCCCATGCGACCACATGCACTTGCGATGCGACTACATGGATAAACAGAAACCCCATTCGATCGCATGGAACCCCTATGCGACCGCATGCATAAGCCATGCGACTGCATGGACACCAGTTACAGTGTTCTTCGACTCTGTTCGCGTACAGCTTCAGGAAATCATATTTTAACCACTTTAATGGATCAAAAGTTGATTCTAAGTATTCATACACTTTACTAGACATCTAGGGTGTTAGATTATGTGCAAGGATAATTAATAGGTACATTGTATCCAATGTTATAAGAGACTAAAGGGTCATACTGCTACACACCCAATTAGAACAGTTCAGAATTTACCATAATTCTGTGTGAAAATAATTAATCAGTTGGATTAATTATTAGAGAGAAAAGTAAATAATTAATCAGTCGAATTAATTATCAGAAAGGAAATAAATAATAAATAGTTATTTATTATTTAAGGAGAAATTAAATATGAAGGTTAATATTTAATGGACCAGTTAATTAATTAACTAGTAAAGTCCAGGGGTCAAAGTGATAAGAATGGAACTTCAATTAAAGACATGATCTTTAATTAAACGGGCTTGGGCTTTTTAGTAAGGTTTATAAATAACCTTTTAATCCTTAAGGATTGAAAGAAAAAAAGCATTCTAAAAACCCTAGCCACCACTCCACTCTCTCTCTCTCTCTCTCTTCCACGTCGACTTCACCCTCTCTATCTCGGTTTGGTGTCGATCCCAAGAACAGCAAGAAAGTGTTTCGGTTTTGGCGTTTTACGTAAGTCACATACACACTCAGGTTCGAGTGTTGAAGCTTTGGTAATCCAGGAGCGGTCTAGTAGCCTGTTCATTGGAGGTGTAGTAGTGGTGGACTAGCTTTAGCAATCCCAGGATTAAAACAGGTATTTTTTCTAAACCTATTATGGTTGTTGTTAAGAAACTGCTAAGATCATTAGTTTTAAAGATCCCAACCCTTTTTGGAGTTTAGAGGGTTGTGTTCAATCCAGATCCGCTTTAGGATTGAACGAGTGGAATTAAACCCAGGATTGACCAGTTTGTGTCATTAGGGTGGTTTGGTTCGTTCAAAACCCTTTAGTGGTATTAGAGCCTCGACTCTATGATCTTTTAGTTTCTAGTTTTATCTGTTTTAGATTGTAGGTTTTGTTCTTGATCATCTATTTTATGTTCTTGGTTTTTCGAAAATCAAGAAGGTAACAAAAACAGTTTGTTTTTGTTATCAGGTTTAATCCTATTGATCAGGAAATTCAAACAGTTAGTTTGAATGGTTAAAAGGATTATGATTTTTTAGAAGAACAAGTTTTTGATCAAGAAAATTGAACAGTTTGTTTAATTTGTTAAACCTGGTTAATCTAGTTAATTGAGTTGTTTAGATTGTATGATCTTCTACTTCATCTCGTTCTTTTCTTCAAGAAAATCGAAAACCATAGGTTAATAAAAACAAGTTTTCTGTTTTTATCCAGATAATAAAAGGTTTAACTTTAATCAGATAAGTTTAAAAAAGGTTTATGTTTAAATGGTTAAAAGATAAACTTTTTATCTAAAACTTGATCTTGACCAGAAATTTGAATTGTTTTGTTTAAAAGGTTAAAATCTTGTTTTAGGATAATTAATTATTAATAAGAACAGTTTTTTTTAATATTAATAATTAATAGTATTTTTGGTTTTTTGATTAAATCTAGATATTAATCAGGATATTAAAACAGATTAGTTTTAATTAAATTGGATTAAGGATTTAAAGGTTTTAAAATTTTGTTTTTAATCGGAAAGGAAACCATGGCTACCACCGTAGCCGGCCGACGGCAGCCCAGGGCGGCGGTTGGTTGACGACAACAGTCTGCAGTGGTCAGCAGGTTGATGGCAGCCCTTGATGGGGAGCTGGGAGGCTTAGGCCCAGGTAGCGGCTTCGGCCCAAGGCACCATGGCTGTTAGATTATAAAAAGTGAGGGTGCAATATGTAATTCTTGTATAGTTGGGCAAATGCTATAAAAGTGAGCTTTCCATTTCAACATATCTTGTGTTTGTGTTCTCTCTAAATAGCTCTGGGCTCTCTCTCTTACCGATTACACACACAAACACACACTAGAAAGATTATCATCTAGCATTGCTTCATCCGTAGTATAATACGGGACCATCAATTGGTATCAGAGCCAAACTTGTTTTGGGCTCGTGATTGTTCGAAAACTTCAAAAAAATCTCGAAAAATTCAAGCTCAAGTTGAAGAACAAGCATTCGGGTTTAACAAAGCATACAACAACAAGGTTTCTTCAAGAAAGGTACGAGTTCAAACATTTCCCAAAGATAGAACACATTTAAGGTATAAACCGCTAATTTCACCATCATCTTTCCGGGTTTGTTCGAAATTTTCTACTATTTTATAAGGCTTTCTTGAAGAACACTTCAAAACCGAGTGGTAATTTTAAAGGGAAAAGTCCAATAGTTCATTAAATGCTCGATTTCATGGCATTTAATTTTCTAGAAATTAAGCATTTATGGTGTTCTTGAGGTGTAAATGCAGACTTGAAGATGAAGAATTCTGTTTTTGATTAAAAATAAATATGTATTCTTCAAAGTTTAAGTTTAGAACAAGGCAACTCAAGTACTACCCATACCAATCAAGGTACAAGTGGGTAGACACCCCGCCTTTAGATCTAATAGGGACACATCAGATCCTATAAGCCGGGTTGTTGGTCAATGCGATTGTCTGGTTTAGGCGGCTTCTAGAGTTCTTTCAAAGCTAAATTTACTTAGTATTAATATTAAAGCTATCAGCCGGGTTCAGAGTAATCGCATGTGATTGAGGTGCTTCTAAGGTTTTATCAATGACACTAAGAACTGCAATTCTAAGTGTTGAGTCATAAATCACATTCTGTTGGCCAGTGCGATTCAAGGAGATTACACACCAAAGGCAATCACATTCGATTCAGTTAACTTGAATAGCATTCGATTGTAGTGACTAACAGTTTATTTCTTAAAATTATAATTCAAAATTGAATTTAATCTAACTCGGATATATTTCAAAGTTGAATTAAATTAACTCAATTCTCTATAATTAAATATTGAATTTAATCTTTACAAGATCTAATTCAAAGTTGAATTAAATTAAATTAGCTCCTCATTTTGTCAATTTAGATTTCGAACAATCAATCCATACATAACAAGTGAACGATCATTTCTAAAATTAAACTCTAACAATGTCTAGTTCAAATGAAATGATGTCCATCGGTACCGATACAAAACCTCCTGTTCTGTTTCGAGGTGAATACAATGTTTGGAAAGGAAGATTCATGGACTTCCTAGAGAATAATGAGACAGACGGAGAAATGATGATTGACTGCATCATGAATGGGAACAAAAAATTCACTAGAGTTGTTGAGGCTGATCCGAACAACAATCCCGCCATTCTCCGTCATGAGAGGGAAAAGACTGCTGATGAGCTCATAGCTCAAGAGAAGGAGATCAAGAAGGCTGAAAGATTGGCTATGTACAATCTGAAACAAGGACTCCCTTCACAGATCTAAACCAAGATAGATAGCTTAGCCACTGCTAAGGAAATATGGGATGAGATAAAGAAGCAGTTGCAGGGTACTGAACAAGGAGAATACATCAAACGTACCCAACTGGTCAACAGCTATCATGACTTTAGTGTTCGAGAGAATGAATTGCTTTCTGAAACCTATGGTAGCTTTTGCAAACTGCAAAATGAAATGAGTTCAAACCAAATCATCAGAACTGACCTAGACTTAAACTGTGTTTTTCTGAAGTCACTTGGTCCAGAGTGGAAGGAATATGTTCGACTATACAAACAAATCAACAAAGATCTCACTACGGTCACCTTTCACAACATATTTGAAGACCTCAATCAATACCAAGTTGAAATTTTGAAGTCTCTCCCTAAACAGCCAGCTGCAGATCCTTTAGCCTTGGTAGTAGTTGAAAGAATTCCAAGGGAATCTTCATCTAGATCAATGAAGTTCAAACAGGTGATTCTCAGTGAATCTGAACCAAATGATGATGATGAAGACTTAGTTGAACCTGCCATTCATGCTCTTTCTGTTGTTGGCAAAACCTTCAAAAATCGCTTTAGCAAAACCAACAACAGACAAAGGTTCACCTCTGGGTCTAGGAGACAAGAAAGGCTTGCTCCAATTGACAAGCCCAGATTTCAAAGAGAAGAAAAGAAAACCGAATCGAAGTGCTACAACTGTGGTAAGTCTGGCCACATGATCAGGAACTGTCCAAAGAAGAAAATCAAGGATGTTGAATACTACAGACAAAAGTACCGCATGTCAAAGCAAAATCAGGCTGGGAATGCTCTTATGGTGGAAGAAGACCAGTTTCTGGAGGACACAGACTCTCAGAGTGATCTAGATGGTGAGGATCAAGCACAGTTCTGTTTCATGGCTACTAGTGAAGCAAGTGGTAGGGATGAAGATGGTGGTGATCCCTCCGATGCTGAGGAGGAGATTGGTGAAAGCGGAAAGGTACATTCTATCTCTAGCTCTAACATAGGTTTTAACTTTGAACATATTCAAACCATATTAAAACGCATGAAAAAGTTAGAATTTAAGGTGACCAAACGAACAAATAAAAATCAAGTGTTAAAAGAGGTCATTCATACACAAGACAAAGAATCACAAGCTATAATTGAACAGTTAGAGAAACACATTAATGAATCTAAAGTTAAATTAGCAGTGAAAGAATCTGAATTTCTTGAATTAATGGATAAAACAAATATCATCATACACGATCTCAAAGCAGAATGTATTGGTGCAGAAAAGGATTCAGAAATTCTTAAAAATGATCAAAGTGTTATTTGTCTAAAAATTAAAAAACTTGAAGACCTTCTAATCAAAAGAGGGCAAAGTGAACAAACCATCTTTCTATACAAACAAAAGGAACGACATTTTTCAAGATGGACATTCGATGGCCTTGGTTTTGAAAACCAAAGTGTTTTGAGTAAAGTATCGGCCAAATAATTATACCATGCACATCTTTTTTGCGAGGGACTGACTCAACGAATGGTATATGTTGGTCAAAAGGAAGAACAACTTGAAGAGGATGTCAAACGAACCCTACATCTCAAAACTGAAACTCCCTTAGACTATTCTGACCTCAATGACTCATACTTCACTTCCCCCATTCCAACACTAAACTCTTCCGTCACCACACTAGTGTATACAGATGAGGAACTTTATGCTCCTAAAGTCTCAACACCCCAACTTCTATACATTCCCCACAGGGAATTGCAGTAAAGGTTCCAAACCTTGCAAGAGTTTTGCTTCACCTATCTGGTACAAGGAGATATTACCAAAGCTTTCCAAACAAAAACCACACCTGAAATCATCTCAGTTTCTGAACAACTCACTGAATCTTCTCAACTGGATCAAGAAAACACCATCCTCCACAAGCGTCTTCAAATAGTATTTAATCTTGATGGCAAGATCATTGATGACTTGTGCAAAGAAAACTTCGTGTTGCAAGAGCGAATCAAGCAGGTCAAAACTGAAATGGATCCACCTACTCCATTCACCTTCTCTTCACATGTAACTACCTTTGATGAACGAATTGAAGATTCCAAACATGTGTCTACATCTTCTCAAGATGTCCAACCAGAAATAAAATCTGTTAACAATCCGATATTGAAAACTCTAAAACAAAAATAGATTTTCAAACAGACATCCACTTCCAATTCTAATCACATTTCTCGATTAAACACAGACATACCTGAATCCTCAAAAGCAGCTGCTAGTCGACCACAACACAATTCTAACATTTTACATTCTGCTGCAGATGTGAAGAAGAAGCTCGGGAGTGAAGAGTGTAAAATAAACATAACTTGGAAGAGAGTCATTCCCATATCACATAGGAAATGTTCAAACACTAGATAAAAATGTGAACAAATTTTGATGTTTGATTCAGTCTGTAATCATTCAAGTTTGCTTGATAATGTTGCCTCTTCAAAGTTTTGTATTAGTGATTGTTGTATTAGTGATGGTTGTGTCCATGGTCATTTTGAATTTAATTGTGAGTATGATCTATTAAGAAAACAAATTGGAATGAAACCATGTGAGGACTGGACAGACTTTTACACTAACCAAATATGTGTTCCATTTATTAATTCAAAAGGATACATCATTCATCAGTGGATCAACACTCGTCAGTTACATGCACTCAAACGTTTAAACAAATAAAAAGGATTACTGACGATCAAAGAACGGGAAGTCTACAGACGGCAATTCTACGAAGCATTCAAAAAGGCATGGATTGCTCACGAACGACACTTGCATTCTCAAAAACGGTCATGCAATCAACCTTCGAAAAATGCCAAATCTTCAAAAACTAAGCCGATACCCAATCAACGAGTAGTACAACCTTCTACTCCCAAGGCTCCAGTTTAGAATAAGCAAGTTGATGTTACGAGGCCAAAGCAAATTCTTCAGAATTCCTCACAAACATGGATTCGCAAGCATAACGCTTCCGCAACTCTATCGAATCCTAAGCCTCCGATTCCATCAACTGTCAAACCAAAGGTGGTAGAGAAACTCTCAACTAAATCAACTCTTTCTAAATATATTCCTTCTCAACAAAAGATTATATCCACATGGGTACCTAAGGATAGATTGTAGGAGTTCATGCCGACTTTTACCAGATCTTCTTTGAGGTAACGGATCTACATCATTTTCTCCAGTATCATCTTGCTGAGACCTAATCGTTGCCGGTTGTGAGCTAGTTCCAACATCGGGTTCTACATTGGTAGGCTCTCGAATTTCTTCAAGATAAATGTTGCTCCCATTAGCGTTCTTGGATATCAGCTACCTCTCTAGGAAGATCGCCCTTAGAGCAACAAATACCTTGTTCTCCGAAGGTTTGTAAAACAAATATCCCATAGACCTAACATGACAGCCAATGAAGAAACACCTTTAGGCCCTGGGCTCCAACTTGTCCTCTACCTCACGTCTCACGTAGGCAGGACATCCCCAGACCCTTATATATGAAATGGATGGAACCTTTCCATGCCACATCTCATACGGTGTTCTCTTAACCTTCTTTGTTGGTACGAGGTGAAGGATTCTACCAGCCGTGTCAATAGCGTAGCCCCAAAATGTAATGGGAACTTCCGTGTGACACATCATAGACCGAACCATATCCAACAATGTTCGGTTCCTCCTCTCGGCGACACCATTTAATTGAGGCGTCCTAGGAGGGGTTAATTGTGAGACAATCCCACAATCTCTAAGATGGTTGCGGAATTCAAAAATAAGATACTCTCCACCCCTATCGGATCTAAGCATCTTAATCCTTTTCCCAAGTTGATTTTCCACTTCGCTTTGATAAGCCTTGAATACCTCAAAGGTTTCAGACTTTTGTCTCACTAAGTAGACATACCCATATCGACTATAATCATCAATAAAGGTAACAAAGTAGCGGGAGTGATCTCTAGTGGCATGCTTGAACGGACCACACACATCAGTGTGAACGATATCCAACAAGTCTTTTGCCCTCTAACATTCACCGGTGAAGGGTGCTTTGGTCATCTTGCCCAATAAACAAGATTCACATACTTCATTAGACTCGTGGTCAAATGATTCCAAGATCCCATCCGCTTAGAGATTGGCAATGCGCTTCTTGTTTATGTGGCTTAACCGACCATGCCAAAGAGACATTTTATCCAAAACACTTTTGGATCCCGAATCAACATTCATGATTGATCTATTGTTTCTCAAGCTTACGCTTGTTTCATATATGCCATGACAAGGAAATGCTTTAAAATATAAGGAACCATTCTTGTAACACAAAATAGAACCATTCATAAATTGAACATCAAATCCATCATCGTACAAGGCATACAAGGAAATAATGTTTCTTGCCACGCAGGGCGAATAACATACATTCAACAAAACAATAGATAAGGCGGATTGAAAGGCGAGCTCCACACTCCCAATCTTCTTAACCGGTACAACCGTCTTGTTTCCCATGATGAGATCCAGCTCTCCATCAACCAAGTCCCTACTGTTAGTACCTGCTCATTATTACAAACGTGAGTACCACACCCGTTGTCTAAAACCCAGGCGTTAGAAGTAGAAGTGTTATGGAGTTCAATCATGTACATACTGGAGGCAGCGGCACCTTTGGATCTCAACTTCTTCAGCTCCTCCGTGTACTTGGGGCAACTACGCCGGTAGTGACCCTTCTCCCCGCAGAAGTAGCAGGTTGCCTCTTCCGCAGAGGTGACAGCGGCAGCAGCTTGTTTCCCCTTCGCCTCCAGGGTTAGGTTAGCCTTCCCCTTCCCCTTCCCTTTTCAAGCCGAAGTGGGTTGCTTCCGCTTCTTGCCACCCTCATTGATAGTAAGGACGGTGTTGGACGAAGCTGGCTTCGTTTTGGCCATGTTAGACTCAGCAGTCTTCAACATGCCATGAAGATTCATTATGGTCTTATCCATATTATGTATATGGAAGTTCACAATGAAGGGCCCGTAAGATGTAGGCAAAGATTGGAGGAATATTTGAACCGCCAACTACTTCCCCATAGGGAACCCCAACTTCTCCAATTGATCCACATAGCCCTTCATACGAAGGACATATGAACTCACGTTGCCACCCTCCTGCATCCGGAAACCAATGAAGGCTTTGACGCATTCATACAACTCCTGCCTCACTTGCATCTGGATCATGTCCTTCAGCTGCATAATCATGTCATACGCACTCACAGTCTCGAATTGCCTTTGCAACTCGGGACTCATGGTCGTAAGCATGAGGAAGGTCACGTCATTTGTGTCCTTGACGCGCTTTTCATACGTATCTCGGACAGCCCCCGTTGCATTGGTAGAAGGTGGGTCCGGAAAAGGAGACTTAAAGTCCTCAAGCTTCATATCATGGCGTAGGAAAATTCTCAAAGTCCTAAACCAATCCATAAAGTTAGGCCCTTGAAGTTTCTCCTTCTCAAGGAAAGGACGTAGTGACATGTTTGCGGTGTTGGTGTTGGTGCTAGTAGATGCCATCTACAAGCAAAATAAGAAGTTTGGTTAGTTTGACGTATTAAATCCTTGTTAAATAATTACCCACTTGTTTATGAATACAAATTATATTAACAAGGGCCAAGAACCTCAAAGTACCCCAATCCATGACGGGTTTGTTAGGCCGGTAAACACTATACCGATTGCAATCCGCGATCGCAACTCATAGACACTTGCGGGATCCTAGGTACTCAGAGCACCCATTTGGCATGTTTGATCCCTCCACACCATTCCTCATTAATACACCATGGTAGCTCGGTATGGGCACGACAACTACCAAAGCGTTTTAAGTCTTGGAATTGTAAATCGACCGTCAAGATACACGGTGGTATTCTAGCCCAATGGTCGGCTCGGCTAAAGCTCGACATTCCGAACTTGCGAGTTGGCACACGCACCTTCCACACAGTTACACAAAACCGATTTCGGCTAAAGCTCGACAACCGATCTTGTTTTACTAGATTCGGGTGGTGTCATCTTACGGTTGGCGTATGATTTACTTTTGAGAAAAAACGGGATTTTGTTTCTCCGGTTAAAAACGATTTTAACCAATTCTTGTTGTTGCGCGCGATGTTTGTTAACCAATTTAAAACTCTTGGTTTTATTTATTTTGAAAAGTTTTCAAGCTTGCGAATAATCTAAACAATCAAGCAAGAAAAACAAAATAAATTTAACAACCACGCAAAGTAAACACATCCGGTAACGAGCCAACCCTATGCGTCTTGCCCGTGAACCAACGGACAAGACTAAGTCATCTAATGACAAAGTCCGAATGACTTGATGTGTGCTCCTCCTACTCGATCCATTGCGTCTTCTACCGACCTCCGGATCCAAGACCGAGCAAAGACACCCCCTCCCGGTTCTTCTTTGGTTGTATTCGGTTCTCCTTTTACAATTTACAAATTTAAAAGGAAATGGCATGCAAGCCACAATAACTATTCTAAGCTAATACTGACAATTTACAAAGAATAGGAAATCGGCATGCAAGCCGTCAAATATTACAAACCGAATGAATTAATTAATTATTACAAACCAAATGTGGTACAAACCATCAAATGAATGAATAAATAATTACAACCAACCAAAACACATCACATAGGTCAGAAGGCTCAATGTTACCGGATTTACAAACAACCACAACAAACAACACAAAACAATACGGTGTGCCACACCAAACCGTGCAAAATATCCCAACTAGATTTATTCCTAAACTACCTAAAACAGTCAAGGCATGAGTGAATAAATCTTGTACGTATGCATTAGGAATTTCAAACACTTTGAAAAACCATATTCATATATACACAACACAAGTATATGCACGTGCGCGTTATCATGCCAAAACCGCCCGATACATATAAATATGCGAGTTAGGATATTATGGGGTTTCCAAAATGGTCTAAAAGACCAATCTAAACTACTAGAAAAATCCAGAAAATGGCCAAATCATTTTTACAAAGTTTTTCTTTCCAAACGGGTCAAAACACAATTTCTATAACCCCTTCACGACTACTGCTCTTCACGACCTCTCATGTCCCGTGAAGTCAATGCGTCCCACGTCTCGTGAAAATTTTCAAAAAACCCTTTAACGACTTCAACCCCACACTGAGGTCGTGCAGGCTTCACGACCATGAAGAAAAACCTTCACACCCATGAAGACCTTTTGGACAGAATGTCCAGTTTTTGCATAAAAATGAGTTTTCAGGACAAAATGGTGCATGCATGGCATCAATATGGCTCTAATACCACTGTAGGAGTTCATGTAACAAACAAAAACGCAACGGAAGCAAGATCAAAACAATTTACACAAAGATTTGACATAAACTCCTTAAATGGTATTACTTGAAGACAACATGCATGCAACCAAAGAAAAGCACAAGGTTAGTGAGTTATACCTTCCTCCTTAGCTCCTTTTGCTACTGTTGAGAAGGCACAATTGGTTGGGATGCAAATTTCCTTGAAGAAATGGCCTCCAATAACAAATATCGAAGCAATACACCAACGAACTCCTACCTTGTGCTAGCAAAACAAGTCACCAACAATCACCTTTTGATTTGATGCACTTGTTATAGCCCTCAACTTCTGGAACACTCAAGTATCTCTTCACAAGAACACTTCTTGAAGTACTTAATGTGTTTTTAGTGAATTAGGCAAAAGGTTCTAAGGCAACAAAGGCTTACACCTTAAATAGACCTTAAAAACGTCCCCTGCACACCTCTAGCCGGCCATCATCTTAATCTACAAATCCAAAATACAGTGACGAGTTTGCTAGGATAATGGCAAACAGATTTCAGATGAGTATGATAGGGGAGATGTCATTCTTTCTCCGACTCCAAGTAAAGCAGTTAAATCATGGAAGTTTTATTTTCCAATCCATGTACATAAAAGACCTTCTCGCAAAGTATGATATGATCAACTGCACACCAATATCCACACCCATGGCTGCTAAGGCACAACTATCAGCAGATCTTGATGGTTCTCAAATAGATCTGAAAACTTACCGTGGGATGATTGGATCGTTACTGTATTTAACTACAAGTCGTCCAGATATAATGTTCTCTACCTGTCTCTGTGCTAGATATCAACTGAATCCTAAGGAGTCACATCTTCTAGCAGTTAAGCTGATCTTCAGGTATCTTAAAGGGTCTATGGATCTAGGTCTGTGGTATCCCAAGGATTCAAATATGGATCTCCATGCTTACTCTGATGCTCACTATGCCGGTTGCAAGATTGATAGGAAAAGCACCTCTGGTAGTGCATACTTTCTGGGAGATCGTTTAGTCTGTTGGTCCTCCAAGAAGCAAAACTGTGTATCCACATCTACATCTGAAGCTGAGTATGTTGCTGCTACAATGTGTTGTTCCCAAAGTCTCTGGATACGTACTCAGTTATCAGACTTTGGCCTCAGGTATGACAAAATTCCATTGCTATACGATTCCCAGTCTGCCATAGCTATCTACTGCAATCCGGTACACCACTCTAAAACTAAACATATTGATATCCGTTATCACTTCATAAAAGATAACCTAGAGAAAGGTCTTATTGAAGTCCAATATGTTGCTACTGAAAATCAGCTCGCTGACTTGTTTACCAAACCATTAGACGAAAGTCGCTTCACTGAATTGGTATCCAAGTTAGGCATGCTAAACTTGAAAATTTAACATACTGTTGCTTCATTTTTACTTTCTTTCCTTTTGTCTAGAGTAGGTGTTACACTGGTTGTTCTTTGTGCAGATTACTAATGCAACACTCAAGGGGGAGTGAATTTCTGGTTATACACATGTTACATATGTGTAGGGGAGAAAATTCATACACATTATGCACATGTGTAGGGGGAGAAGAATACATCTGGCACATTCCACATATTTTGAAATTTGTCATAAACAGATGCAAGAGTCTAGGGGGAGTATGTCAAAAGAAACACTCAACTCAAGATATCTTGGAAAATCAAATTTTCAACTCTAACAATAAAGATATTTTGAATTCTCAGAAAATTTCCAAGTGTTGAGTTTTGTTACAAACAATCGCATTCTATGCATCAATCGCATGGGATCTTTTGCAACTCAACGAAATGATAATTTTCTAATTGTTGGTTCAATCGCATTGGTAATCAATAGCATGGGATTACAACACTTGTCAACTAACCATCAATCGCATGCGATAGCTTACCACAAACAAGAACCAAATATAAATCGCATGCAATTGATAAACCATAGTGTGAATCGCATGCGATTAACACACCAAAGGGTGAATCACATTATATTCAGAACTTCTATCAGCCGAATGTTTTTACCATGCGATTCACCTATCAGCCGTGTTTTTTACTCGTCTTTGGTCCAATCAACATGCGAGACGTGGCTTTTCACTTTATAACCATCCAATCCTCCCATCAGATCAGTTATGTAATCAGAGTTCAAAAACCTTCAAGTTTCTCTCGTTTTTTGCTACGAAAATTTACGAACTCTCTCGTTACTCAGCCAAAATTTTCAATTTTAGTCTCTAAATACTCCTAATCATATAGGTAACAACTTGTAAGGTTTACATTTTGAAATTTTGGAGTTAAAATGGTAGTTTTTGGCCCTAGAACAGTCGCATGCGATAACATTTTTCGAGACTTAGGATGGATTTTTTGGACACGAAACAAACTTGTTTCATCAATCCAAGTTTGCGATAGGTGATTTGAACATATGGGGAACACTTTGATGCAAAAAAATTTCAAAATTTCAAAAAGTGTTCTTCGTGTTCTTGATGAGTATGAACTGACATCAAAAGTTCACTTTTTGGTTCAAAAAGAGATGTTATGATGACTTTTAGACTACACTCAAGTACTACAAAGTTGTTTATTACTAACTAATTGCCATATTAAAAGTATCAAAACAACTTTTTTATACTAAAAATCATCAGTACACAATGGGGTTTTCAGAGTTAAGGTTTTCTCAAATTTACAAAGCCAAATGTACAACATGCTAAGCATAAAAACCCCATAAATGGACCAAGCTCTATAGCTATTATTTGCAACATGTAAAAGGGAGAGAAAGAAGATTATACTCTTTCTCCTTAGCTCCAGAAAATCGTGGATGTAGTGATGATGACTAGAAGACCAAAGTAGCCTTCCTATTTTGAAGTCCACACCGGGTTTTGACAATCTACAAGTACTAGCTTTCTTGGATAAGCTTCAATCTCAAGAACCCATCTCAAGAACAACAACTCCCTCCTTTTTCCTGGACAAAAACTCACAAGAACACTCTTAAATAAAGCAAAAGCTCTAAGTGGGTGTATGTTTTCAATTGTCTCAAGAGCTTAAAAGGAGAGGGAAGGGAGGTCTATTTAAAGACCCAAAAGTGTCATTTCATCTGCCCAAAGCCAGCCACCAAACCCTCTTAAATGCAAGCCATGCATTGGCTAGAAAAGGAGGTGGAGACAAGACTGTCAGACACGATTCCGCGCCGCGTACCCGTAAGTTTCCGCGTCGCGGAAACTCCGCGCCACGTACCCTAAAGTATTCCGGGCTGCGGACATCTCCTGCACACCAACCCTTTCCACTTTGACACTTTTAGTCCCTCAACTTGTATTGTTGTCAGGATTGATCCCCGGCGTGTGACCCAATAGGCCCATACTATGTCGGCAGTGACACAAATGGCGTACGTGCGTCAGTGTGCATACTCCAACAAACTCCCACTTGCACATGACACACCGTACCCATAAACCACAGACAAAGAGTGGCCTCTAGTAAGGCATCTTTGCCCCCAACCAGTATGGGTTTTGTCATCTTAGAACAAAAACCAAATCCAGAATCAGATACGAAATGGTCTTATAGATAAGTGATCATTCATCCTTTCATTCGCGATATCCATGTGAACACGAGACATGGTTAAATGTCAATCTCCAGAACATTCACGATTATGTTTCTTCGATCTTGATTGATGGTGACCCCAAATCTAGTTGTAATCGATCAAATATCATTGCAGCTTGAGCATGGTCATGCATTTTACGTCAGCGCTCAATCATTGAGGGGCCCAAGGACATCTCTCTAAATCTTGAGGAACAAATCCCTTCGACTACATTGCTCCGCCACGTACACTATACTTTACCTAAAAGCCCCCTTTATAACAGCCAGTTACGAACTGCGCTTGAAAGCAATTAAAGCAAAGCAGGTCCATGCTTTGGAACACATGTATCTCCAGTCTAAGCATAAAATGATGTTATCAACCTGACTTACTCGTGATATAAACCATGAAGTAAGTTCAGGTGCGGGTCGTCCAGTCACTTGACCATTGCAAGCACAGGCGAAGTATTGCGTCTCTTTTCTCTAATCCATTATTAGATAGCGACCAACCACTTCCCTCAGTCTTATCTCAAACTTCCTCCCCTTGAAGAATGACCGACTGTGGACATTTAGAATGTAAAAGGCATTCAGGGAAGTATTAAATATGTTAAGATGGAACACAGTAGGGATACATAAAATATTCACCCTCGGCGTATCATTAAATCACATTTAATAATCAATATAGTATGAAATACAATACTACTTAACGTTCCCAAGATACAAATACAAATCAAACATAAACAAAATAACAAACTCAAACCAATTCACTAGCAATTCTAACACCTATCACTCTAGTGTGAGAATCATGTACAGCTTGTGAAAACGGTTTAGTGAATGGATCGGCCAGATTGCCTTCCGATGCTACTTTGCTTATGGCAATATCACCACTCTCAATAACATCTCTGATGAAATGGTATTTCCGAGGAATGTGCCTTGTACGCTTATGAGCCCTCGGTTCCTTGGCTAGAGCAACCGCACCCTCATTGTCACAGAAAATCTCGATAGGGTCGGATATGCTAGGATCCACTCCAAGGTCTTGGATGAACTTTCTCATCCATACCGCCTCTTTAACTGCTTCACTGGCCTCAATGTATTATGACTCGGTACTTGAATCAGCTTCGGTGTCTTGCTTGGAGCTCCTCCAACTTATAGCACCACCATTTAAAAGAAACACGAACCCCGATTGTGATTGGCAGTCGTCCTTATCCGTTTGGAAGCTCGCGTCAGAGTAACCATGTACTCTAAGCTCTTCCCCACCACCATAAACCAAGAACATCTCCTTTGTCCTCCCAAGATACTTGAGAATGTTCTTAACCGTAGTCCAATAGGCTTGCCCGGGATTAGCCTGATATCTACTTGTCATGCTCAAAGCACACGATACATCAGGACGAGTGCATAGCATGGCGTACATAATTGATCCTACTACCGAAGCATACGGGACCCTCTTCATTACATCAAGTTCCTCTTTGGAACTAGGACATTGAGACTTGCTCAAAGTTACTCCATGCAACATAGGGGTGTTACCCCTTTTAGAGTCCTCCATCTAGAATCGCTTCAAGACCTTTTCGACATAAGCACTTTGGCTAAGCCCAATTAGCCTCTTAGATCTATCTCTATAGATCTTAATGCCCAAAATATATGCCGATTCTCCCAAGTCCTTCGAGAAACAACTCCCATGAAAAGATTTAACTTCTTTCAAAGTTGGGACGTCATTCCCAATAAGTAGAGTATCATCTACATACAGAACAAGGAGTACTACAGCGCTCCCACTAGCGCTGACATATACACATGGTTCATCCTTGCTTTTCGAAAATCCAAACTCTTTGATTTTCTCATGGCCACTAGTGAAAAGGTTTCCTCATAGTCAATCCCATGAGTTTGCTTGAAACCTTTAGCCACCAGTCAGGCTTTGAAGGTATCTACAGATCCATCCATGCCGGTCTTCTTCTTGAAGACCCATTTACACCCCACTGTCTTACACCCGGGCGTAGGATCAACCAATTCCCATACTTGGTTATCCGACATGGATTGCATCTCACTCTCCTTTGCTTCCTTCCACCTACCGGACTCTGTACCCGCTACGGCTTCCCGGTAGTTGGTGGGTTCATCATGATCCACCAATAAGTCATCGCCGTCAGATATGAGAAACCCATATCTCTCTGGCCCATGACGTGGTCTACCGGACCTAAGAGGAATCAATGGAGCGTTGTTAGGTACCGACGCATCCTCTTGCTCGGTTTCAACCATTTCGAGTTGAGTGCTAGTGCCGATACTTGTCCCTTATCCATTGGGTTTTTGAATTTCTTCAAAATCAATCCTCTTACCAGATTGCATGGATATGAGTTCCCTTTCAAGGAACACAGCCCTTCTCGCGATAAACACTTTGTTTTCGGAAGGTTTGTAGAATAAATATTCCATGCCTCCGGTTGGATACCCAATGAAGTAACACCTTTCAGACCTTGGTTCAAGTTTGTCCTCTACCACTCGTCTAACGAAGACAGGACATCCCCAAACCTTGAGATATGTGATCTTTGGAGCAACTCCATGACACATCTCATAAGGTGTTTTTTGGACTTTCTTAGTCGGTATGAGGTTAAGGATCCTTGCCGCCGACTCGAGAGCGTACCCCCAAAAACTAATGGGTACTTCCGTGCGACTCATCATTGATCGAACCATATCCAACAATGTCCGATTCCTCCGCTCCGTGACACCATTCAGTTGTGGCGTCCTAGGAGGAGTTAGTTGTGAAATAATCCCACAACTAGCAACATGATCACGGAACTCTAGGCTCAAGTATTCGCCTCCTCTATCGGAGCGAAGTATCATGATAGTCTTGCCCAATTGATTCTCGACTTCGTTTTGGAATGTCATAAAGACCTCAAAGGTCTCAGACATGTGACTAATCAAGTAGACATATTCAAATCTAATGAAATCATCAGTAAATGTAACGAAGTATCTAGAGTTGTTCCTTGTAACATACTTGAACGGATCCCATACATCGGTATGCACTATTTCCAACAAGCATTTGACCCTTTCACCCACACCGGTAAAGGGTGACTTAGTCATCTTGCCTAATAGACAAGATTCGAATGCTTCTTTTGACCCGAGGTCAAATGATTCCAAGATCCCATCCGCTTGGAGCTTGGTGATTCATTTTTTTTTATATGGCCAAGACGACTATGCCATAAGGAAAACTTATCCAAACCATTTTTGGATACAGAATCAATGTTCATGATTGCTCTATAATTTTCTATGTATGCATCGGCTTCGTGTTGGGGTTTCGTGGGCACTTAGCGGAAGCAAGGTACAACAAAAATAGCCCAATGTACAAGCATATAAAGCATAAAAACCAAAATCCCACAAATGGATCAAACTCTATGTAAAGAAATGCAACAAGGAAAGGAAAGAGGTGTTATACCTTTCTTCTTAGCTCCAGAATACTTGTTGTCTCGTGGTGGTGACGCTCCAAGAATAAACGCGGATCGTCTAATGGGTAGTACCCCGGGAACACGTCTAACCTCGAGAGCTAGCAAGCCTCCATGCTACTTCACCATGAACACCACTTCTGGAACAGCAAATAAACGAGACCAATCTTCTGGAGCAAACTATCTTGTATCTTCACTTGGCCTTTGTAGCACCAAAGAAGAGTGATATAGGTTACAGAGAAAAGAGGAGAGAAACCCTAAAACCAAAAATGAGTTCTCTTAACCTTTTTCTTTCTCCAGATTCGTGTATATCTCTACTCAACCGGCCATGCTTCGAAATTGGAAAGCTAACATGCATTGGCTAGTTTGGAGGTGGATTTGACAAATGGCACTGGCAAAGTTAGTGGCGCTAACCACAAGTTAGCGGCGCTAACTCAAGATAGTTAGCGGTGCTAACGCGCCCTGTCAGCGATTTGACACAGAGTATATGCAGACGTAGTGGCGCTAACCTATAGGACTTAGCGGCGCTAACCCCTTAAAGTTAGCGGCGCTAACGCGGCCTGTGATGTCAACTTTTGTCTTTTGCCATATTTGGTCCCTTAACTTAAGTTGCTGTCAGGTTAGACCCCGGTGTATGACCCAATAGGCCCATACATCATGAGCAGTGGTCCATATGGCGTACGTGTATTAATGGGCATATTTCTAACAAACTCACACTTGCACGTAATGCACCATACCCATGTAACCACAGACAAAGAGCGGCCTCTAGCAAAAGCATCAATGCCCCCAAGTCAGTATGGGTTCCGCTTCAATGAAGAAAACCATTACCTACAAAAAGAAAGTAGAGGTCCTATTTGATAAGTGATCAAAACTCCTTTTGTTCGCGATATCCTTGTGAACACGAGACATGGATTAATGTTTCAATCTCTAGATCGTTCACGATTACGTTTCTCGATCTTGATTGGTGGTGACCAAAATTTAAGGACATATCTGATTTTCAATCAATATTCCATTGCGCTTGGCCATGCTTATTTTGGTGTCAGCGCCCAATCATCGAGGGGCCCAGGGATATCTCTCATACCAGAGGAACAAATTCCGTTGACTGTATAACCCTATAGCGCGAACCTTATCTTACTTAACTATTCCCTTTATAGTAGCCAGTTACGAACTACGTTTTGAAATAGCTAAAGTAAGAAAGTTTCATGTTATAGCAATTCATACATCTCGGGTCGAAAGACGTAATGATATTATCCTTCCGAGTCACCTTTTGACCATGATCCATGAAGTGAACTCGGGTGTGGGTCTTCCAGTCACTTGAAACTCCTTTCAAGTACAGGTTACTGTCGCGTTTCATGCATTCAATCCTTGATCAATGCACAACTAACACCTAACCTCAGCCTTATTTCAAGCTTCCTTCCCTTGAAGAATGACTGGCTGTGGAAATTTAGAATGTATAAACATTCTGGGAAGTGGTTAAACATGCTAAGATGGAACACAGTAAAGACCAATGAAGGTAACCGCATCAAGCGTATATATAGTCCCCACTATATATCGATACAATCATCGGTTAGTAGTACTGCTTACCGTTCCCAAAGCTTATAAGTAAATCAAACATTTACTAAAACAATATTCAAGCCTAGTCATAAGCATTAACAATGCTATTATACCTAGTATGAAATCCATCACTAGTATTTGACAACGGCTTAACTATGGGATCATCTACACGATACCCCTTTGTACTCTTTTGTATTATCTTGTTAAACCACTTGCAACGTGTTTATCTAAGAGATCATACACAAGGTTATCATAGTCGTCATATCCTTAATGTTACCGAAGTCTATAATAGGATTAATGACACTTATGATTATTAGAGTCGACATACTCTCAATGTAACCGAAGTTCACAATAGAGTTACTGACACTCACGTTTATTAGAGTCGACATACCCTTAAAGTTACCAAAGTACACAATAGGGTCAATGACACTCATTGAATCTCAATGTCGTATCTACACCACATATTTTAATATTCAAAACTTCGATAAAATCGACAGTTTCACAAGTATAGATTTGCTTGCAGTAAAAACTTACTCAAGACAACTCTAATTTTCGTCGAATATCAAGAACATACTCCAGTATTTCTTGAATATTAGAATCCACTTTACTCTATGTTCATACTAATACTCGTAAAACAATAATTCCATCAATAGGTTGAAAACAACCCTAAATTAGGACATTATTTTCATTTGAGTATATTTTACTAAGAACATATAAAGCTCCCAGTAGACCTGACAAGAGTATCTGGTTTAATCTATGCTTTCTAGAAAACTCATTCCATTGACTTTCTCGTAAAGCAAGATTACAACCATAAGATGCAAGTTTGATGACTTTAGTCATGGACACAACTTGGATATAATGAATATATATAAGACCTCGGAACATGCTTCAAACATTTTCTCAACTTAATCCCGCGAAGGATCTTGGCCTTTTACTATTTCCATGTGAATTTACATGTTTCCCCAAAACGACAACAATGCTTCACATAATCCAGACCTAACCTGGATTTTATGGATGAATAAGACCCTCAGAACATGCCTTAAGAATTTCCTCAACTTAATCCTATGAAAGATTCAGGTCTCTTACATTCAAGTGAACTAACTTGTTTCCGCAAGGTGACAACAATATTTCACTTTATCCAAATTATCTTCAACATGACCATTAGAACATGTTTCCATATAATTAATATGAAACACTTTGTCTCTAGTCGGTATTTGAAGTTGTCTATTATTGCATATATGTTAGTCCCTTCACCTTTCTTGGATTACACGTTAGGTGTGCGATTAACCCAAGTCAAGTACTTGGTTGCAGCAAATGGGTTACATCTATGTATGCCATTCCCTTCTTATATTCACTAGTGAACACAGGGTCCCACTATGTTTCCGATGAATGGTAACATCATAATGATTTACCATCTAGCTGCTGTTACTAAAATATGACAACCTCATATCTAAACAGCCTTGATTTCCATCAGATTTATAGAAGCAATGGATATTGTCAGGTTTTGCCAGCATCTCTATGCTGATTAAATGCTAGTCTCAACATTAGGTCTCTTATTTAAGTTTTCCGTTCTTCCACTGGAATGCTTTTGTAAATTATCCTTTCTCTTTTGAGCAACCAAACATGGTTCCCATAAGTTCAAGAAAACAATTTGCAAAACTCAGATGAACTACTTAAATATATGAGCATCATACTTAATTTATAATTCATCCATCTCCCACTGAATGTAGACTGGATAATTTTAAGTTATGAGATTGACAAGCAAAAAACTATTTCTAGTCAAAACCTCATTGGATGCTTAAATGACCATAATGTTGTGTTTTAGATTGAGGACTTGGTTCATAATGTTAATTTATACCAATCTCATTGAATACATGTTTAAGGACTGCCTTTTACCAGATCATCTACAAAGATATCCGGTTTTTCTTTAAAGTAACACCATGTACAAATGTGTTTCTTCGAAAAACGAATTATGGGTTAAACCCATGATTCATTTTATGTTTAAACTAATATAGATAAGAAAACTTAACATCTTGTCTAGATCTAAGAATGTATATCTATATGCCCTTCTTGATTCTTAATTCTCTTTAGGTTAGTTCCGAACACCTCTAGGTTTCAAGACACAAACCTTTTATCTAGTTAAACATTCTCCCAACAACTATCTTAAAGATGGTGATGGAGAATTTTACTAGTGTCAATCTATATGGCATACTAGAACGGATTATCCACACAAGTGTGATCAAAATCCAACAAGTCATAATCCTTCATACCAACACGGATGAAGGATTTATTAATCACTCTAGTCCAATAAACAATATTTATATCTTTCATTTAGCCCGAGGCTAAACTTTTACAAAGATCCTAACCACATGGATCTAAGCGATGTAAATGTTGTTTACTTGGTCAAGTTTGATTATGTCATATACTTAATGCATCCAAACCACTTTTGGATCTAAGAATCAATTATTTCATGATTGTTATTACTTATAACGAGCCTTTATGTATCTAATGATATGAATAAGTTTTGATAAAACATCTCAAAATAATTTTTAAAAAATGTTTCAATTCCAAGTCATATCCATCGTCATCAAATGTGCATTTGAGCACCATAAATGGTCAAAAATAACACATAAGCAGTGACATGGAACAAAATTGAAACAAAACTATTAATATGAAAAATCTTTACAAAATACAAGATTCAAAAACATCCATCATCTTCAAAGGAAAATACAATAAAACAAGTCTTACCACGCAGGGCAAACAAACAAATGTAATAATTAATCCGGAAATAATGGCGAGACTAATACTCCCAATTCTCTTGTAGAAGACAATCAACAAAATTTCTTCTTCAGAGATCCGGTTCTTCAAGCTTTTCCTTCTTGCAACAAGCAGACCTACACTTTGCAACAAAAATAAATTTGTGACAAACGTGAGTCTTATAGCTCGAGTAAACAACTCAGCTTATTAAAGAAAAGCAATGAAGTATAATCATGAATGTACCTTAAGTAGGAAAATTAACTCTCTCTTTTCTGAGAAGTTTTATGTCCTCCCGGCACAAAGGGCAGGCATGACGGCCCCAATCCCCAAATCTACCGCAGAAGTAGCAAACCACCCCTTGTTGAGTCTCCTTAGGCATATCATCAATATCCATAGACTCAAAACTTGAAGTAAGCTTGGATACTCCAACTTCTTCTTTTGGGATCTATTTCTTCTTCTTGATACTATGTTGTTCCTTAGAACCATGAATGAGAGTGGATGAGGATGATGTATGCTTGGACATGTTAGATTCAACATCCTTCAACATTCCATGCAATTCATCTATGGATATTTCCTTTCCATGCATATGATAGTCCTCAACAAACTTTTCATACGATGCGGGCAGAGACTGAAGTATGAAATTCACACCAAGCTCCCTCCCTATAGGAAAACCAAGCCTGTCCATCTGGTCCATGTATGATTTCATCTTCAAAACATGGGCACTTACACTCCCGCCTTCCTGCATCTTACAACCGGTTAGACTTTTAACACACTCATAATGTTCTTTCCTAACTTGCTGTTGGAATACATCCTTCAGCTTGTTAATCATGTCATACACAGTCAAGTGCTCAAATTGCTTTCGCAGTTCCGAGCTCGTACTTGATAACATGAGGCTAGCAACATCGTGCGTATCCCGAACACGGTTTTCATATGCGTATCGGATAGTCTATTCCGCATTGATAGTAGGTGGTTCAGGAAGAGGTTCCTCAAGGATGTGCAACTTAGACTCGGCACGTAGGACAATCCTCAATTGTCTAAGTCAATCAACAAAGTTCTCCCTTTGTAGGAACATACGTACTTAAAAGTTCGACATGGTGTGGTTTTGATTTGACATCCTATACTAAAGAGAGTACACGAATTAGTTAGTTTGATTTAATCCTTGTTAAAATAATTACCCATATCGTCTCGAAAAATATTTTAACAAGGGCTAAGAACCATATTTCACTACAATCCATGACGGGGTTGCCGCGGATCACTTCATGGAGCTATTTAGGCCGATAATTATCTTACCGATTGCAATCTCTATTGCAACTCTTAGACACTTACGGGATCCTATGACAACCATCGTTCGTTTGGCATGTTTGATCCCAACTTGCACCAACTCCAAATTAAAATTCTTGGTTGACTCGTGATAAGCTCGACAATCACTCAAGGATTTTAATTTGCAATTGTAAATCGTCCGTCAAGACATACGGTAACAAATTCACCAAAGTTTGCTCGTGCTAAGCTCGACAACCAAAATTGTGAATTCACCACACTCACCTTCCACACAGTTTTATGATAGTTGACTCGTGCTAAGCTCGACAAACAAAACCCATAAATCTAGATTCGGGTGGTATCGACTTACGGATGCGCAAGATTTACGTTTTATGAAAAACGGGCTTTTGTTTTCAGCTTGCTTACAGATTAACTTGTTTAGTGACAAAACCTATTTCGACTAGGTGAGTTAATCTTGTATGTGAGCGCGCGAGAGTTGCAAACTATTTTTACCAAATCTCTTGTGATTTTATTAATTTCGAAAAATTTTCTAGCATGCGAATCCTAAGCAAACCATGCAAGAATTAAATAAAATCACATCACACGCATATAAACGAAATAAATTGGTAACCCTTGCCATAATTCCTATGCGTTCTTCCCGTGAGCCAAAACGGGTAGAACGTGGTCAAACTAAGGGACGGAAGATCTTCAATGCGAGCTCCCACTAGAACGCCATCTCTAATAGACTTCACCGGTTTCTTTGGACACGCTTCATCTCCTTCCGACTCCAAATTGTGTGTGTTCATCCAAATTGTACAATACATACAATAGAAATTGAAATGGCGTACAAGCCACAATAATTTCCTATTTATCTAGTACAAATACACGGATGAATGAAATGGCATGCAAGCCACAATATTATTACATACCAAACTGAATTAATAAATATTACAGCCTATAATGTGATATAAAATCACCAAATTGCATCCAAACACACAAAGTCAACCACAAGGTCAAAGGCAAGGTTACCCATTTCAAATCTATCACATACAACCAAACTTGACAAAATAGTAACAAAATTACCAAGACATAATCTGGAACAAATTTCCAGAATCACAAAAGGCTAAAATTTCCCGAGACCAAAACTGATATTAACTTTGAAACCAAAACTGTTACAGGGCGTTAGCGCCGCTAACATTTATGAGTTAGCGCCGCTAACCCGAGGTTAGCGTCGCTAACCCTGTTCGAACAGAAAATAAACATTCCGATTTCGGGATTTTTCAAGCCACCAAGTGCAAATCTAACATAGAGGTGGCTCTGATACCACTGTTGGGGTTTCGTGGGCACGCAGCAAAAGCAAGGTACAACAAAAATAGCCCAATGTACAAGCATATAAAGCATAAAAACCGAAATCCCACAAATGGACCAAACTCTATGTAAAGAAATGCAACAAGGAAAGGAAAGAGGTGTTATACCTTTCTTCTTAGCTCCAGATTACTTGTTGTCTCGTGGTGGTGATGCTCCAAGAATAAACGCGGATCGTCTAATGGGTAGTACCCCGGGAACACGTCTAACCTCGAGAGCTAGCAAGCCTCCATGGTACTTCACGATGAACAACACTTCTGGAACAGCAAATAAACGAGACCAATCTTCTGGAGCAAACTATCTTGGATTTTCACTTGGCCTTTGTAGCACCAAAGAAGAGTGATATAGGTTAGAGAGGAAAGAGGAGAGAAACCCCAAAACCAAAAATGAGTTCTCTTAACCTTTTTCTTTCTCCAGATTCGTGTATATCTCCACTCAACCAGCCATGCTTCGAAATTGGCAAGCTAACATGCATTGGCTAGTTTGGAGGTGGATTTGACAAATGGCACTGGCAAAGTTAGCGACACTAACCACAAGTTAGCGGCGCTAACTCAAGATAGTTAGCGGCGCTAACGCGCCCTGTCCGCGATTTGACACAAAGTACATGCAGTCGTAGCGGCGCTAACCTTTAGGACTTAGCGGCGCTAACCCCTTAAAGTTAGCGGCGCTAACGCGGCCTGCGATGTCAACTTTTGTCTTTTACCATATTTGGTCCCTTAACTTGAGTTGCTGTCAGGTTAGACCCTGGTGTATGACCCAATAGGCCTATACATCATCAACAGTGGTCCATATGGCGTACGTGCATTAATGTGCATATTTTTAACACTTCGTATATACCACGACATGGATAAGCTTTAAAATAATCAACACCATTCTTGAAACATGAAATCCAACCATTTTCGAATTTAAAAGAGTATCCATCATCGTACAAAACATAAAAGGATAAAATGTTTCGTGCCACAAGTGGCGAATATCATCATCTTTTAAAATAATAGAATAGCAGGATTTAAAAGTAAGCTCTAAGCTTCCTTTCTCTAATACAGGGACGACCTCCTTGTTCCCCATTATTAGCTCCAGCTCTCTATCTCTCAACCTTCTACTTTCCCTTAGCACCTGCACAATGTTAAAAACGTGAGTGCCACTGCCGGTATCTAAAACCCAGCCTTTAGATGTAGAAGTATGATGGAGTTCAATCATAAACGTACCAGAAGTAGAAGCGCCCGCTCCGGAAGCTCGTAACTTCTTCAGGCCCTCTAGGTACTTAGGGCAGCTCCGGCGCATATACCCCTTCACTCCGTAGAAAAAGCGAACAAACTCTTCCGGAGTCTTTGCTTGAGGGATAGGACCCTTTAGCTTAGGCTCCAGGGTAGGGTTCAGTTTGGGTGCCCCAACCTTACCCTTACCTTTACCCTTCAGGGTAGAGGACGGTTTCTTCCTCTTCTTGGACTCCTCTTCCTTGATGACCAAGACGGGAATGGAGGGAGATGGCTTTTGCTTGGTCATGTTGGACTCGGCGGTCCGCAGCATACCATGCAATTCCATAAGGGATTTATCCATCCTGTGCATATGATAATTCACAACAAATTGATCATATGACGGTGTGAGACGTTCCACGAACGCTTTCAAGGACTCGACGGTCCCCAACCTCTCTAGGAGTTCCACGAACGCTTTCATCTTTAGAACGTGGTGGGACACGTTCCCGCCCTCTTGCAACCGGCAACCGAGTAGGTCATTCAAACAACCATACCGTTCTTGCTTCGCTTGTTGTTGGAACATGTCCGAAAACTCGCGCTTCATGTTGTAAGCACTCAAGTGCTCCATCGAATTTTGCAAGTTGGAGCTCATAGTGCTTAGCATGAGGCAAGTAACCTCGGTGATGTCTTTGAGGCATTTTTCATACGCCTCTTTGATTGCCCTACTCGCGTTGTATGCAGGGACCTCGGGGATGGGTTCCTCGATGGTGTCCAACTTTTCCTCATGATGGAGTACTATCCTTAGTTGCCTTGACCAATCTATGAAATTGGTCCCATCAAGTTTGTCTTTCTCAAGGAAAATCCTTAGAGAAAAAGTGGTGTTGTTGTTGGTGGTAGTTGATGCAATCTATAAAACGCAAAGTAGATTTTGGTTAGTTTGATTGAAATCCTTGTTAAAACAATTACCCCAAAAGTTTAATAAAAACAACTATTTTAACAAGGGCTAAGAACCCTATTTCACCTTGCACCGTGACGGGTTTTCCGCGGATCACGTGGCAAAGCTATTTAGGCTGGCAACCATTGACCGATTGCAATCCATTATGGCAATCCATTATTAAAATTACATAGAAAATTAAGTAAATGGCATGCAAGCCACAAATACAAAATTACATTCCAAATAAATAAATTTAATTATTATTACAAACCATTGTGACATAAAGTCACCAAATGAATGAATAACAACCGTACACAACCAAACATCCACAAGGTCTAGGGCATCTTGGTGGTTACCAACAAAACACACAACAACCAAAACAGGTTCACTAATGAACAACAACATGGTGTGCCACACAAAAACCATGTAAACTTATGTATAATGGTTAAGATTTTTTTCAGAAACACTCAAGGCACTAAAAATCCCATGTACTTATGCATTAGTAACACCAAACCATTTTTGATGAAACATATTCATAAATACATAATGTAAGTATATGCAATTACCATTTTCATGCCAAAATAATAATATACATAGAAATACATCAACCATTATACAAGGCATCTTAAATAAATAAAATTTAATTTCTGGAAATAAAATTCCAGAAAATAAATTAAACTGCCAAAAAGCCAAAAATAATATTTAAAGTTTAAAAAAAAAAAACAGAACTGCACAGCTGAGTTCCGCGCCCCGTACCACCAACTGGTCTGCGCCGCGGAATCTACCTGACAGAAAATAAACTTTTTATTTTCGGGTTTTTCAGGCCACCATGTGAAAAAATAGTATAGAGGTGGCTCTGATACAATGGGGTTTGTGGAACGCAGCGGAAGGGAAGAGAACAACATACAAAGCCAAATGTACAAATGCTAAGCATAAAAACCCCATAAGAGGACCAAGCTCTATAGCTATTATTTGCAACATGTAAAAGGGAGAGAAAGAATATTATACCTACCCTTTCTCCTTAGCTCCAGAAAATCGTGGATGTAGTGTTGTTGACTTGAAGACCAAAGTAGCCTTCCTCTATCGATGTCCACCCTGGGGTTTGACAATCCACAAGTACTATCTTGCGTGGATGAGCTTCAATCTCAAGAACCCACCTCAAGAATAGCAACTCCCTCCTTTTTCCTGGACAAAAACTCACAAGAACACTCTTAAATGAAGCAAAAGCTCTAAGTGGGTGTAAGTTTTCAAGTGTCTCAAGAGCTTAAAAGGAGAGGCAAGGGAGGTCTATTTAAAGACCCAAACGTGTCATTTAATCTGCCCAAAGCCGGCCACCAAAACCTCTTAACTGCAAGCCATGCATTAGCTAGAAAAGGAGGTGGAGACAAAACTGTCAGACACGATTCCGCGCCGCGGACATCGGCTGCACACCAACCCTTTCCACTTTGACACTTTTAGTCCCTCAACTTGTATTGCTGTCAGGATTGATCACCTGCGTGTGACCCAATAGGCTAATACTATGTCGGCAGTGACACAAATGGTGTACGTGCGTCAGTAGGCATACTCCAACAATGGTATTGGTCAAAGTTGGTCAACTTTGACTTACTCACCAAAGTTTGATCAAAATTCAAAACTGAAAGTTGTTTATCATGCATATCTCTTTATCTTTAACTTAACTGTTTTATCTATCTGTACAGATAAGATGGCTCAAGTTGTGCGTGGCCCTGAGGAGATTATGCCCGAAGCTGAGTTCCTTAATACCAGGACTCATAAAAACAACCACTATATAGATCTGGCCAAAATCAAAAACCCTACATACCCCATTGTCATAGAAATGATAAAAATACACCCCCTGAACCACCTCCTGAGAAACAATCCAGCTACAACCGGTACACATGTCCCTGAGCTATATGTCCAGCAATTCTGGAGGACATGTGATATACGTACTAATGAAAGAGGGCATGAGGTCATCCATGCTGAGGTCGATGAATATACTATTGATATACCAGTCAACCGCCTCAAAACAATCTTTCAACTGCCAAGGGCTGATGGCAGACCTCCTACAAAAGCCTTTGAGGAAATCCCAGATGAGCAAGCATGCCTTGCTGCAATTCGGGCAATGGGATACGATGGAGAGCTCACAAAAAAGAATCAGTTCAAACGCACCGGTCTACATCCAAAGTACAACACTCTTATGACGGAGCTTCAAAGGTGTCTCACTCCCAAGCATTCAGGGTATGAATTTTCAACGGAGCATCAGCTCAAAATCTTTGTGGCAGCGGCAAATCATCTTCATGTGGACTATGCATTTCTTCTCTTCCAGGATATCAAGGCTACTATGCTTCGGAAGAACTCTCCAAAGAAGAAGGATGCCCACATGCTGTCGTACCACCGCTTTATACCCATGATCGTCCAGTATGTGATGGATCAGAATGCAGAAATTCCTCGACGGGCAGGTTTACCTTCTATTACTCCTCAACTTTTCATACATATTAAACCTGCCATTCCGGCCAATTTACCTGTTCCAAGACCATTCCCAATTTCTCTCATTGATCTATGTGAGCAAAATGACACTCTTTTGAGTTATAGGGTGAGTGTAGGAATACCTCCCATGGTTGTGCCAGAACCAGCTATACCTGCCTAGGGAGGAGTAGTACCAGGTGAGGACTTAGAAAATAGGCCTCAGACATCTATGGGAAATGCTGAGCGGGAAGAGGAGAGAGAAAATGAAGAGATGGGTGGAGAAAAAGGTGAAGGTGGAGTTATTAGAAAGGGAGGGGATGCATATGATCCCACCACTGTTCAAACCATTGTCTAATCCATATCTCAAACCACCCGAACCAAAGTTGTACTTTCTGAACTTGGTCTTGACACCTCTGAGTCATCCAATTTCCAATCTTCTCATGCTGAGTCTGTCTCTCAGCCAGGTGGTCCCCCTGTTCTTGAATCTATTCCATCACCTTTGGGCACCCCTGAACAACCAATTGAATAGCCAGTTGAAAGCACCCCTTCCTTCATGAATCTAACAGACCCACATACTACCTCTCCTGAACAGACCCAAACAGTTCAACCTATCATTCCTCAACCTAGTGGTCTAGTCATAACCCTAAATCCTCCTACCCAAACTACTGAAATTCCTACCACCGGGCAGGCAATTGTAGCCCCAGACCATGACATTCCAGTCACTTCTCCAACTCATAGCCTATCTGTTGAAACTGGCTCTGTCACCCTTGATTATCTAATACAACCTGATCAATATGTGGGGTATGGTAGTGGTAGTCGTGAAGATGAAGATAGTTTTGTAGTTAGGAGTACGAGTGATAGAGAGGAGGTGAGAAAAGGAAAACAGAGTGCTGAGGGTCCCCTAAACCCAGAAAGTCGGGAAGCTTCATCTACTATGGGGCCTAACATTGTTCGGCCTCATATTAAACAAGTCGCGGTGATCCCACCCGTGCACGTTTCTGCCCCACAAAGCTACTACGGTGTCTCCCAACAGGCACCGTCTTTATTGCACAGGGTAATAACACATATACTAGGTCAATCCCAATCGGGAGTTCGACCTATTGAATATAGAGGACCGCATCCCTCGTCCTCGACTCCTTTCAACGCACAACTCGATATACAGTAGATTTCCGCCTATCTTGATCAACACAGAATCCCTATAGATGCACTGAGCTTATATGTTCAACAAGTCTCCTCAACTTCTATAGGTGGTACCTCTCATGGTGTCATCCGAGGATTAGAAGGAAATCCTGCTGGAGCCAACATCCCTGCTGCTCCAGTAGGTGATACTACCTCTGTGGCTGGTACCTCAACCGGAAGTCTTCGTGATTCCGGGTTTGTTACACGTGCAGAACTTCAAGATTATATTTAACAAGCCGTGGCACCAATCCACCAACAACTGCAGACGACAAATCAAAAGTTCGATCGGATAGAACAATCCTCCCAGACCCAAGCTCAGCAATTAAATAGGATTGAGGCACTCCTTGCTACAAGATCTGCTACTCCTGAGCCACAGCCGCAACCGGATCCAACAACAATGTTAGTGGATGCTTTGAAAAGTCTTCTGTGTGTCAAGCTCCTGGAACAAAGACCTGAATTTGGTCATGATCAAGACCTTCTAACAACTCTACGCAACAAACAACGTCCACAGGGAATCTCCTTGGACGACTTTCAATAGTTTCATGAATATGTTCACAGTAAGATTGATGGGGTGACCAGAGGCTTCTATACTTCATTGGCAAAGGTTACTGACCGGCTGACTATCCTTGAACAAACTTGTCAGGCTCAGGCACAGAGTAGCAAACGTAGACGGGATGATCAGGACCCTGATTGTTAGATCTAGATTTTATGATTAGATCTAGTCTTTATGTGATGTAATATGTATGTTTTAGTACTTAGTATAAATACTAATTAAGCATTGACATATTGTAACCTTTTGATATATGCAATAGAAAAACACACACATTAAGGTGTATTTGTCAAACTCTCTCAACACACACACATACTAATCATACTATACACTCATTTAATACCTTTAAATTGGTATCAGAGCCAACTCTGATTGGTTTCTGAAGGATTCCGTACAAGAACAACATCAATTGTGTGAAGATTTGATCGGAATTTAAGCTTTCTTGAAGAACTTTGAAACTTTCGGGTTAATTCTGAATTTGAAGATTTGATGACTTAAAATTGTTGTTTTATTGGTCATTGGGAAGATTATTAGCATCCTAACTCTCGAAAATTGAATTGGTGTCATTACAAACAACAAATTTGAATATATGAAGGATTGAAGTTTTCGAGTTCTTGAGAAGAAATCACTGATAGATCGATTTGTTGTGTTAGAAAATGAGAAATTATGGATTAGACGAGTTCATTGGAGTGTTGCGAACTGATCTGGAGGATCTTAGATCAATTGGAAAAGATTTGTTCAAAATTTCGATTTTCAGATCTGAAAGTTGAAGTTGTCGGAATTCATAACTTGAAGTTGTCGGAATCTTGCCTTGAATCTCTCGGAATTCTCAATCCCGTGAATATTTTAGTGAAATTACCTTAATTCCGTGAAAATTCCATCAAGGAATTACTCATTCCGATAGAATTTATATCTGATTCTCTGAAATTCCGACAGAACCTTTCTCGGAATACATAAATTCCGACAGAAATTGTTTGGATTGACATCATCTCGGAATACAAAAGTATATCGGAATTCATTTTCTCGGATTTGGAAAACTTTCCGCGGAATTCATTTTCTCGGATTTGAATTCATCTCAGAATTCAAAAGTTTCTCGAATTTCAGATTTCTCGGATTACAGATTTCTCGGATTCTCAAAGTTCTCGGATTTCAAGTTTTCACGGATTGTTCAATTATATCGGATTGTACAATTCTCGGATTTTAGTTTGTATCGGAATCTAAGATTTTAGACAGAATCAATTTTATCGGAATTCATACTTAGTCAAATTTTCACAGTACGAGAAACCTTTCAGAGCAACGATCTGAACATGAGTGCTTATAGTGAAACCTTGTCATTTGGATCTGACACTAAATCTCCCGTGCTGTATCGTGGAGAGTACAATGTATGGAAAGGGAGATTCATGGATTTTATAGAAAATAATGAAAAATATGGAGAGTATATGAAGTTAAGTATCAAGGATGGAAATGGTATCTTCATGTTTCATCAGGCAGCTGATTCAACCAACAATCCCCCAGTTCAAGAAATTAATCGTCCTAAAACACCTGCAGAATATACAGCTGAGGAAAAGCTTCGAGCAACAGCAGACCAAAAGGATAAATATTATTTGAAGCATGGTCTTTCATCTGAATTCTATATCAAGATCAATGGGATTGATGCAGCCAAAGAAATTTGGGATGAGATTGCAAGACAAATGGAAGGAACTGAGTCTGGGGTGTGGATCAAGGAAACTACTTTAGTAAATGAATTTGATCACTTCCGTTCTAAGGAAGGTGAAACATTGTTTGATACCTACAGCAAATTCTGCAAGCTGCTCAATGATCTTATAAATCAGAAGCTGGATAGCTATTCTGATCTTACAAAGAACACCAGGTTCATGAATTCACTTGGACCTGAGTGGAGACTCAAGTGGCCATCTACAGACAAATGAACCAAAAGGTTCTCAATAAGGTCACTCATCACATGATATTTGAAGAACTGAATCAATATCAAGATGAAATTGGTATGAGTTCACAAAAGGAAAATGTTGATCCTTTAGTTTTAGTTGTGAATGATAAAAGAGGCAGGTCTTCAAGCAGATCTTTGAAGCTTAAACAGATTCAAGAATCAAAATCTTCTGAGTCTGACACTGAGGAGCAAGCTGATAGTGAGAAAGTTATGCAGGCAGTTGCCTATCTGACTAACATGTTGCAGAGTCAGTTCACAAAGTCTAAAACCAATAACCGTCAGAGATTCACATCAGGATCTCGCAGAAGAGATAATAATTTTCAAAGAAGTGACAGAGTGAATCTGGAAAAGAGGTATGAGAGAAAGATTCAATCTTCTCAGCCCAAAAAGTGCTACAATTGTGGAAGCACAGGACATGTGATAAAAGATTGCAAAAAGCCCAAAGTGAAAGACTCGGAGTACTATAAAGCCAAGCTGAATCTGATCAAAAAGAGGAATAGTGGAACAGTGCTTCTGGTAGAAGAAGATCAGTTCCTATCTGACACTCATGATTCAGAGGAAGATGCTGAAGCTCATGCCTAATTCGTACTCATGGCTAATGTGGAAGAATTTGAATTTCTGGAGTCTGATGGTGAAAGTGAAGATGAGATTGATGGTTTGGAGTTTGCTGAGGGTAATAATGTGGTTGAGGATGCAGAAATAGGAAAAGCAAAAACTGGGTTTATGGCTAAATTTTATGAGCCAGATCAAGAGAGTGAGTATGAAAGTGATGATGAAGCTGAAACGGCACCTTCCAGCACCAGTTCTCTCTCAACTGAGTCAGAGTCTACTGTTGAGAAGGTATCTCTTGATGACTCTCATATATCTGATGATCACATCATGACACTAGTTAATCAAGTGCAAACCTTAACTGCTAAGAATCAAAAGATGCAAACACAAAACCATAATCTTAAAATGAACCAAGCCTTAACTTAGTCAACTCCAGGAGTTAATCAAACAAAAAGAGGATGAATTAAATCAGATTCAAGAGCAAACTGAAAGAAAGGTCCATGATCTTAATGCTGCCAAGTTGAGTGCTGAAATCAACTTCAATTTGATTTTAAAAGAAAAACAAACTTTGGAATCAAAAGTCAACAATCTTGAAGAAGCTTTTCGTAAGAAACCCACAACTCGGCATACTATTTTCAAGAGTCTGACTCCAGATATTCAAAATAAGTACAAGGGTTTAGGGTATGACGACAGTGATTTTTTCAAGAAAATCAACTGCACACAACTTTATCATGCAGAAAGGATGAATCAAGGGCTAACTGAAAAGATGGTTTTTGTTGCGGCTGAGGAGATCAAACAAGAAGAATATTTCAAAAGAAAAACCACAACAAAGTGCCAAAAACCATTTAATTATGATTCGTTGAATGCTTCTTATGAAACTACTGATGGTTTCTTGTTCAAAAACAAATCTGTTTTCCATGATGAAAGCCTAATTTTTCAAAATCCTGAACAAACAGTCAAGTCATACGCACCACGTCTGTATATTCCTCACATGGAATTGCAGCGCCGTCAGGAGATTCTTGAAATCAACTGCATAATTAAAAACATCATTCAAGATAAAGAAAATCAAATGTTGAAAGAACAGTTGTCTCACTTACAGTCTTCCGCTGATCCTTTTGATAAATTTAACTCTGAATTGGTGAATCAACTGAAATTTGAAAATGATGTTTTAATTAATCAATCTGAAGAATTTTCTGAGGAATTGGAACGAGGAAAGAAGGAAGTTGAGAATCATAAAAGAACCATCATTCAGTTAAGTGAGAATTTAAAAAGGAAAGTGCTTGAATCTCAAAAATCAAATGTTTTTAATTTAGAGCATTTCGACTGTGCACATTTTGTGATTCCTCAACTTATTATCTATGAACTAGAAACCCAACTTCGTGACGAAAAAATCAATCGGCTTTTGGGAGAAGTGGAACGTGGCTGAGGTGTTGCAATTCCTACTTGCCCAAAAGCTTGTAGAGAATATGTATCTCATAAATGCAATCAGTTTTGTGATCCAACGAGTATTCGCAAAACAGGATCTGCATCAGGCACCTAGCCTTCAACATCTGCATCATCTTCTTCTAAACCTTCACGCAATAACAAAACTAACAAATCTTCTTTTCTCTCTTCTGAATCAGATAAAATCAAACGTCAAAGTTCCACAAGAACTGTTACCAAACCAGAAGTGAGAAAGGTAGTGAAGACCGCAGTGCCACAAGCTGTGAAGAAGACAGATGTTTCCAAACCAGTCAAGAAGCCAAAAGTTTAGGACATGAGACACAAGACACACAATAGTTTTAGAAAACAGGATTCCTTTCGTTCTTTTTGTTTCATTCATCATAAAAGTTGTTTGAAAAATTGTAAGTCTGGATTGAATTGGAAGAAAAAGTCTGATAATGTTTCTAATAGTCAAACTGATACTCCAAAACCACTAGCAATTAAAGTTGAAATCTTTTGTGCAAGTATTGGTTGTGTGCAAGGTCATTGTATAAATGCATGTTCATATCATCAAGATCGAATGTTGCGTGGTTTCAAATCAGTTCCTAATTGGAAAAATCCTGTAGAGGATATGATCATTCATCAATGGACCAAGAAGAGTGAACTGCGTTTCTTCTTACGCAAATATGCACATAGGATACTTCCTATGCTGCCTGGTGAGTGGGAAAATATCTAGAAGTGATGAGAAGGGTGGCTGATTCTGAAAGAGAAGCACAGCTACGAAAGCGTGAAGTAGCACAACTCAATCGATCATTGCGACAGATTTATGTTCTTAAATCTAAACAACAAGTTGCGCATTCACCAAATAAATCAGTTTCTCACAAACTAGTTCACAATTCCTAAAAACCACAATCATCAGTGAAAGCTAAAACAAGCAAATCACAAACAACTCACTCTTTTCACAAAACTACTCAAAATGTTAACAGACACAAACCAACTTTGACTAACAGATTTCAAAACAAATCAGTTCATCAACACAAATCTGTTGTTCATCCACATAACAACTCATCCAAAGTCCCTCCGGCTACAAATAAACAAAAATGGCAACCTAGGAAGTGGCAGATAAAACAGGAAAAGAAATCTGAATCTTTGATTGTTGATCCTGTTATTTCTTCTATTTCTATATCTAACATACCTCATCCCATTTCACAATGGGTAAGGTCTTCACCCCTTGTTTCTATGTGCAGAAGAGCAATCTTTGGTACATGGACTCTGGGTGTACCAAACATATGACTGGGGATAAGGGTCTTCTCAAATAGTTTGTGGGCAAATATTCTGGAAATGTAAAGTTTGGGAATAACCAGGTAGCACCAATCCTTGGCAATGCATCCGGAACACACACAAAATAGAACTAGTTGCACACAACAAACTAACTACCTACAACACAGAAAATATATTAATTTAACATTGCATGTTTGGATATTAGGAAGTTGGTCCTAGACTCATATAAAGGTTTTGTAAACAAACCAGCTAAATGAAAATCAGTGGTAATGTAGTGCATGGAAGCTTCTTTTTCTTTACATTATATGTTATGAAATGATAGAAATGATACTAGTATTGTCAAAGAATATTCGGGGGTTTTCAAACTTCACATCATAATCAAGTAACTGCTTTTGTAGCCACATAAGTTGATCATAACAACTACCAACAGCATTGTACTTTGCCTCATTTGTAGAGGTTGAAACTGAGTTATGTTTCTTGCTAAACCAGCTAACTAGTCTTCCACCTAGAAGTTGACATCTACCAGAAGTACTCTTTCTATCCAATATGCATCCGGCAATATCAAAATCAATGTATACAACTAACTCAAAATCTGAGTCCTTGGGATACAAAATACCAAGATTGTGAGTTCCTTTGTGATACCTGAATATTCATTTAATAGAAGCAAGATAGGATTCTTTGGGATCATCCTGATATCTTGCAAAAAGACATGTTGAGAACATTATATCCAGTCTACTTGTAGTAAGTTAGAAAAGAGACGGTATCATGCCTCTATAAGAAGTAATGTTCACTGATTTACCATCAATGTCCTTTCCTAGCTTAAGGGCAGTGGACATGGGTGTTTTCATGGAAGAACAATTTTAAAACTCAAATTTCTTAAGTAAATCATTGATATACTTGGTTGATGAATGAAAATTCCAACAACCTCTTGTTTTATTTGAAGACCTAGAAAATAGTTTAAATCACCCATCATGCTCATCTCATAATCAGACATGAGTTTAGAAAACTTAATTCAATGATTCAAATTTGTAGACCCAAATATTATGTCATCCACATATATTTGCACAAGGATTACATCACCCTTGAACTTCCTTATGAACAAAGTGCTACCTATGCTTCCTCTAGTAAAACCTTTTGTGGTTAGGAAAGAAGAGAGGGTATCATACAGGCTCTTGGAGCTTGCTTTAGACCATATAAAGCTTTGTTTGGAAAGTAAACATGGTTAGGGCAGCTTGCATCCTCAAAAACAGGAGGTTGTTGGACATACACCTCTTTCTTCAATTCACCATTGAGGAATGCACTCTTCACATTCATTTGAAAAACTTTGAAGTCTTTGAAGGCAGCATAGGCTAGGAACAATCTGATTGCTTCAAGTCTTGAAACAGGGGCAAAGGATTCATCAAAATCAATACCATCCTCTAGAAAGTACCCCAGTGCAACTAGCCTTGTTCATCCATTTTGTTTCCGAACACCCACTTTGTTCCAATGATGGATTTGTCCTTTGGTCTTGGCACCAAAGTCCACACATTGTTCGTGGTGAATTATACCAGTTCTCTTGCATGTCATTTACTCAGTGGCGATCATTGAGAGCTTCATCAACCTTCTTTGGTTCAATCATAGAGACAAAACCTATATACAAGCAAAGATTGCATGCTTTTGTTCTTGTTAGTACAAGGTCTACTATGTTACCTATAACCATATTATTGGGATGATCTTTAAGGTCTTTGTAGGCAGTTTGGATTGTGAGAAAGATGGGATTGATTTGGATTTGGGAGTTGAAGACCCTTGGCTATGAAGAGCTGTTGTAAACTCTGTTTGATTAGCTGAGGTGTCTTCATTTAAGCAATCAGTCGGTAACTCTACTGATGATAGAATATGTGATATGGAATTAGAATACAAAGATGTTGAGGCATGTTGGTCCCAAGTGGATACTACACCAACAAATGTTTGTAGAAGGGGGGGGGGATGAATACAAACTTAAGCTTTTAAAATTTATAGACACACGATTTATACTTTATATAATTCTTATTGATATGAATCAAGAATTACATGAACTAGATTCGGAAAATCTATGTTCAATAAATATGGCAACTAAACTGTCTAACACATAGACAAAGCTTATCCTAACCAACTAATGCTTTGGACGTTCAACACATGAACAAGTTTGATTACACTGAGAAAATATATTGCCAATTCTTCTAGATCTCAACTTATGAGAAATAGGGTTCAATTCTAGTGAATTGGTACTTAGCATGTTTTCATTCTTAGGTATATATAAGCATATGGTGTCCGGATGGTGGATAGAAGAGGAGACAAAAGTAATAAGGATAATAATAATATAATAGATAAATTTAATGGGTGAAAAGTAGTTTCACTTTAAACACACGCAAAGTATAAATTGATTGTACTATTCTGATAAAGTAAATCCCACTATCTATTATTATATTATTGAACTCATACCTTTTTCCTAGGAAGTGTAAGTTTCTTTTTCCATGCTTGTACTTTATACAGCACCATGCTTTCTTCATATTTGACTTAACCAAGTATGGAGTTGCTAGCCATACTTAGTTGTTGTGAACAAATCTTTGAGATCTTCTTCTTGTAAAGCAGCTATCACCTTTTCCACGGGGTCAAACTCAATCCTTTTTGTCTCTTTGCAGATTAAAAAAGTGCTAATATTTTTACAAAGAAGTCTCTAAAGGCAAAATAGAATAACACATGTTTTGCATTGACTTAAGAATAAAAACAACTAAGTGTTCAACACTTTTCACTAATCAGCTGATAACATAACTCTAAACTGCAATTCTAATTTTGCTCAAACGAGGAATAAATTTAGAACTCAGATGTATAAGCTAATCAACCTATATGATCAGTGGACCAAATTGTTCTGCTGATCATTCAGAGTGATAAGCTTATGGAAAAAGTAAACATGTTCAGGACAGCTTGCATCCTCAAAACCAGGAGCTTGTTTAGAATACACCTTTTCCTTTAATTCTCCATTTAGGAATGCACTCTTAACATCCATTTGAAACACCTTGAAGACTTTAAAGGCATCATAAGCTAGAAACAGTCTAATTGCCTCAAGTCTAGTAACAGGGGCAAATGTCTCATCAAAATCAATACCTTCAACCATCTTATTTCTGAACACCCACTTTGTTCCAATGAAATATTTGTCCTTTGGTCTTGGCACCAGAGTCCATACATTATTCGTTGTGAATTCTGCCAGCTTCTCTTGCATGGCATTAATCCAGTGGGGATCAGTAACAGCTTCATCAACCTTCTTTGATGCAATCATAGAGACAAAACCTATGTATAGACAAACATTACAAGCTTTTGATCTAGTTAATACAGGTGCATCTATATTACCTATGACCTGATCATTAGGATGATCTCTGATTTCTTTGTAGGATGTTTGGACTGTGGGAGAGTTGGGATTAATTTGGATTTCGGGAATGGATATTCCTTGATTGGGATGAGCTGATGATACTTCGGGTTGATCAGCTAATGGAATTTCAGGGTTGAAATCTATGGATATTTCAACAGATGAGGGAATATTTGATATGGAATTAGGGCACATTGATGTTGATTTGTCATTCACATCATTCAGAAGAAGTAAGGGTTGGTTTGAGGTTTGTTCTTGATCTTCTACTTGCTTCTAGTGATTTTCGAAAAATCAAGAAGGGCAACAAAACAGTTTGTTTTTGTTACCCAGTAATTAAAAGCTTTAATCCTATTGACCAGAAAGTTTAAACAGTTGGTTTGAACGGTTGAAGGATTACAACTTTTAAAGAAATAAGTTTTAAATCAAGATAAATTAAACAGTTTGTTTAATTGATAGAAACCTAGTTAAATCTAGTTAATTGATTCGTTTAAGTTATATCATCTTCTTCATCTTGTTTCTTCTTGTAAAAAAATCAAAAACCAAAGGATGAGAAAAACTAGTTTCGGTTTTTTCATAAAATATAAAAGTTTTAACTTTAATCATATAAGTTTAAACAAGTTTTCTGTTTAAACGGTTAAAAGATAAATCTTATGTGAAAACTGATCTTGACCAGGATTTTAAACAAGTTTTTGTTTAAAGGTTAAGATCTAGTTTTTGGAATTATTATATATTAATGGAACAGTTTTTAGGTCACATTAATAATTGAAAGGTTTGGGTTTTTATTAAATTCAGTTTTTAATTAGGATATTAAAACTAGTTAGTTTTAATAGATTTAAAGGGATTAGGATTTAAAATTATTTCTTTTTGTTTTAATCGAAAACCATAACCACCACCGCCGGCAGCGACAGCGACGACGGCCCAGGTGCGGGGGTCGCAAGTCGACGGCAGCCTAGTTTTCGGCAGGTGGCCCAATGGGTTCTCGGCCCAGGGGTTCTCAACCCTACGGGTTCTTGGCCCAGGTGGTTCACGGCCCAAGATTAGACCATCCAAAAGCTTTTCGGTTAAATATAAAAATATTATTAATTTTAAGTGTTAAAATTAATAAAGTTGTATATAAACTAATATTATATATATTTTAATTAGTTTAGTGAAAATATATATTTTTTGGATGTTTTGTTTATCATGTCCAGCTGAGACATTATGAATAAACTCTAAAAGGGGTTAGTTTATATAAGGAGAAGCAAACAAGATGGTGTTATTTAAATTATGATCAATTTTGTCGTGTTTAAGTTTTTTGGGTAAAAATAGTAAAAACTCGACATAGGATTTATTCAAGTTTTTGAATAATGTTATGTTTTTCATAGTTTATAAAAGAACTATTGTTGATCAAATTAATTTAAACAATTTAGATGATTATAATTCTCATTTTTTATTAATAGTTATTAGTCAAAAGGGTAGATGAGAATGGTTAAACGAAGCAGGTTCTGTGTTTATCGCTTTTATATTAAGTGCGTGGTTATATATATATATATATATATATATATATATATATATATATATATATATATATATATATATATATATGTCGTTTACATATATTGTGTGGTTGTGATTTACATATATAGCTATAGTTTTGCCGAATTAGGACTCGCTTTTATTCTTTTTATTTTGGTTTTGGGAAGGCTTGCCTGCCAATTACAATCCCATTTTTCAATTGTAATATTGTACTAGTTGGGGGAGGCCTGCGTGCCACTTACAACCCCTTTATTATTGTAATTGTAATAGTACTAGTGGTAGTTTTGTCCCATAATCAAGACGGAGTTCAAGAAGATTTCCAAGATAATGGTTTGCACAGTGCTTGGGTACTTCGGAGGAGGTGTCAAGGCGAGTGGGAGCAATGCATCATGAAGGCAAATCCAAGTCCTTTATCCTTAGGATTGACCTTAGGATTCGTTGGCAAAACTATAGGTTTTAATCTGCTTATTTTTATGCGTGGTTGTGATCCATTTTATGCTTATTCTTTTTGTATGTAATGCTATGAAAAGGGGTTTAATAATAGGTAATTATTAAACAGAGAAAAACCAAGGTTTATGAAAAAATAGAATACGACTTCAGGTTGTTAATCGTATTAGTTAAATTTTCTATAAATTTAAAAGTTTTGTCAAGATTATAAGTTTAGAACTTATAAAGCCGTTTTGTGCACTAGGTATAGGTTGAAGGGTTTTGTAGGGAATAAAACATATCAGAATTAACATGCACAGCGGAATAAAAACAAAACCCCCTCCAGTGATCCCATCTAACTCTTACAGAAACTAATAGAGAAGTAGAGGATTAAAAGTTATACCTTTTGCAGTTCAATTTGAAACTTCAATCTTAGAATGCTAAAGGTAGAACACCGCTACTGCACCACCTCGAACAGGCTGCTAGACCACCAAGGATTTTACCAATGATCAAAACTTGATCCCTTGTGTGTGTGTGTGTGTCACGTCGCCGACCCCAAGGGGGGCTCTCGGCTATGGCGTCGATTAGAGAGAGATGGGAGAGAATCACTACTACAAATTGAACATATGGCAACATTGATAAAGTGTTACATTAGATACAAAAAATGTTGCATTATGGCTAGTGCAACACTTTACCAAATGCTACTTTAGATCGCGTTGCATTAGGTGTAAAGCAACACTTTTATTAGAATATACAACACTTTTTTAAGCTTTGCATAATTTTAGAAATTGAACACTTTTCAATGCAACACTTTTTATAATAATACGCAACACTTTTTTATTATTTTCAGTTAGCTATAGCAACACTTTCTTATTTTTTTTAGCATATAGTTGCAACACTTTTCGTCATCTAATACAACACTTTTCTTCATATAAATGCAATCAATTGTGTCATTTACGTTTCTACAATAGTCAAAAGAACATTTTCTAAAGAATGTCATATTGTATATTGAAAATTTTGTCTAACAAAATAACAAACTACAATGAAAGAATAGACAACATAAGAAGTTTTATTATTACTATCCGAAAAATATTGGAATCATCCTTGCAAATCTCCACTTTCTTCTTTTCATAAATAACCCGATACAACATAGCGTGGCCATAAGAAAATTAGTAAGAATATCGTTAGTATTTTTATATTAAAAGACAAAATAAAATCTAAAGATACATAGGACTCTAAAACACAAAATCTGCATACCTAATCAAACCAAACATAGACTATAACCCATGTTAAAATATCTCAAGTCACTTTGAAGATGGTCAAAGATCATACGCTCTCGGTTATTGTCATCAGTAACCATCTTCTTGCTATCCGCTTCATTGAATCTATAAAATATAATTTATAATGTAATTGCTTACCACATATTAAGATAAAGGTTAGCTGAAAAATCCATATACTGAAGATAAAGATTACTATAAAATGCAAACGAAAACATGGATCCATACTCAATATCACCACAATGAAAAAAATATTACTAATGAGATTTAATGAAAATACATGAACCAAAGCAAAATACAAACCAAAAATGCATAATAATTATTATAAAAAGAAATTTAGCCAACATCAATACTTATTAGTTCACTGTTGGTATGAATTCAACACATAAAAATGGATTTAGCAAAATGAATAATCCGAGACTAAATATTGGAAGAAATCAAATCATAATATGCATCCCGATCAAAAATGCATCCAAATAAAAAATGCAACCCAACCTGCAGTGATTTTTGGCGATTGAAGTGAGAACCCGTCAAAATTAGTTGCATCTGTTTTGGATAATAAAAGCCCTAATCAAGCCATCTTCAACTTGACAAGAAACCTTTCTCTTAGGCTGTTAATGTTGTAGATTCATATTCCCCATAACCTTACCATCTTTACCATGAATAAATTTACAATCAAAATTGCATAGAAGGCATGAAGAATAGCAACAGTTTAGGCAAAAATCCAAGTAACCATAGATCGAGAACGCGATCTGATTGAAGAGAGAGACAAGGTTTGGTCGGGAACGATCACTCATAGATCGAAACTGAGAACACATAGATTCATTTAATTTGGTCGGCGACACCATGTATAACATATTGAACGTTGACTCACCGGGATAAATCGAAGAGAGAACGAGACATTTGGTTGTGATGGATGCTTGTCAATTTGTAAGGCGGCGGGAGTATGTCGTGGTCTAGTCGCCGATTAAGTTAGGCACGAATCGTTTTGAGGCCGGTGATTAGCACATAGCTGCTGTCACATCTCCATAATCTTTTGACAAAGAGATGGTGGGGTCGATGGAATTAATCAAACGGTTGTGGGGACTGGGAAAGGTTTGAGGTTACAATTAGATGGATAATTACGACAAATGGAACTGGTGGTTAAATTTCAATAAAAACAATATCTTGGCAATTCATTTTATCTAAATTAATCGTATTCACCTAATTTTTAACCATTTCAATCTTTTTCCTAATTTGCTTTAACTTTTTATTGAATTAAATATACTCTTCCACTAACACATTCTCTCTCATACCAACACAATTATTCACCACATAACCACAATTCTTAAGAAATAGAAGAAAACGGACACATAGCTGAATAAAAACTATTTAGTGATATCGAGTCACATGAATAACATACCATTACATATTTAAAAACGACATGTTACTAAACAAAAACTATTTGCCGCCGCTGCATTGCACTGGTATAATACTAGTCTATATATATATATATATATATATATATGTATATATATATATATGTATATATATATATATATATATATATGTATATATATATATATATATACACATGAGGTTGTAATTCCAGTTTACAACACAAAGAATCAGAAACACAGTTTTAAAAATGCATCATACAAAAGCTTTATCTCCACGGCAATTGAAAACAATTGTAAATTTCTAGAAGTCGAATAATGTCCAACTAAATCCCTAACTATCATATTAGTTAATTATCCAATTATAATTAACGGAATGTATATATTCTCGAAATGATATCACGGACTTTTGGTTGTTACATTATCAACCGTGGATTGCATCCGGGTTAATGAGTTATTACTTAAAGATTGTTGATTTTCCTGTAATAACTCTTATTAATGATTCATTATGAGCCATTGTGTTCTTTTAATCAAGAGTCATTATTGGTTGTCGTTGTAATCGTACGAAAGACAATTCTTCTTTAAAGCTAGCCATGTTTATATATAATCGGGTTCCTCATTTTGACAAATTCTAAAGTTGAATTCCGAACACCCCTATGTATAAGTGGCTAGTTCATAAGATATTTTAGCACTCGTAATATATAGCATGTGTAGTAACATGGCTTTATGGCCATGTTTTTAATAATTGATTAGAAGCGTCATATTATGTTATAGGTTATAATATATTGCATATAAATGTGTTTCAGAAAGATATATGGGTTTAAGTATATTATGTAACTTCATATACTTTTTAACTTGCACTACTAAAATAAGCACGACCCTTGAGTCAACTAACCTCTTTTTTCTTTCTTAACAGTCAATTAATACAATGTGTAATATTACAACTATATGTTTTTATTAACTATATGTTACTATTTGAATTTTAATCAATGAAATACTCTTTGAAATGTTATAGTTTTTACTAAACTCTGCAACACCTTAAAGTAAGTGTTGCTTTTTAAGTTCAACGAATGCAACACAACATAAAAATGTTGCATTTTCTCTGATAGTTGCAACACTTTAATATAAGTGTTGCATTTGAACCTTTACAAATGCAACATTTCTTTAAAGTGTTGCAATTTTATATAAAAATTGCAACACTTTATAAAAAATGTTGCATTAGATGTTCAAATGCAACACTTATTCTCAAAGTGTTGCTTTATTACCTGTATTATGTAAGATGCAACAATTTTTTGAAAGTGTTGCTTCTAAAATGTTGCATTAGCCTCATTTTCTTGTAGTGAATTAGGGTTATTTTCAAGCTTGTAATTATCTTAATGTGATTATAAGGTTTAATAAGGTATTTATATATAGGACCTTTTTAATGCACAAGCCCGTTTAATTAAAGCCCAGTTTTAATTAAACTATCAAGTAATTACAGAAAACACCCTTAACCTTTTTAATTGATTAATAACTATTAATTAATTGGTCCTGTTAATATTTAAACTAAATATTAACCTCTCCTTTAAATAATAAACAACTTATTATTATTTTCCTTTCTCAATAATTAATTAATCTAATTAATTATTCTTACACACAACCTGGTAAAATCCAGATGGTTCTAATTGGGTGTGTAGCCGTGTGATCCTTTAGTGTCTCATAGCATTGGACATGATGACACGTGTTATCTATCTCTGCACATAATCTAACAGACTCCCACTTGTGCAAGATAAGTAACACTCCTTGTACACCGTTAGCCTAAGGAGGTACCCAGCCAGACACTTAGGTTAACTAGGCTATAAGATCTCTCACATCTAGAGACTTAATCCAAACTTGGATTATACAGGCTTTTCCTTTTGCATCACGATATTCCGTAATGTGAGTATCAGACATGGAGCAGGGATCTATTCTAAAGTACTCATATTTTCTCGACTCTGATTTCGACACTCTGCAGTTACGGTTTACCGAATGAACAACCTATCATTCTAACCTAGCGCGGTCACGCATTTTCAGTAGTCTTAATCGTCGAGGGGCCCAGAAATATCTTTCCTAAAAAGGAGGTGCAAATCCCATCTTGACTATTTGCAATTTGAACACATGGCTTCCGCTGCAGCTAGACATACCCTTTATGATCACCCTGTTACGGCGTGACATTAGAACACGCTAAAGTACAGAAGTTACCATGCCCCAAACCAAATATCTCAGAAAGGACAACCTATCAAGTTTACTTATGATAACGCTCCATGAAGTAAACTCAATGCGAATCACTCCCAATATCTATCCACTGACAGATATCTATGAATATTTGGTCACAACCTTGTGCTTTTATTCATCCCCGAATAAATCATCAAATATCCATAATAGCGTTACCTTCCCTAATGCAGCTCCCACTACATTATGTAGCTACGGGTATTTAGACAATTCATCACTTGTCTTGTCATGGATAGGTTAAACATGCTAGAAATAGACAACTAGAAACAATTATGCAAATACCTCCTATTTCAATCCCATGAAATGTAAATACATAATAAAAGAGTTTCAAGTTACATCTATAGTAATAATCAAGAACTCGAACTAGCTGCTATGTTCTAAGTACTGCATTCCTATAGAACTCGCATACCTCTCATGCTCTGCTATAGCTAGCGGCTTCGTCAATGGGTCAGCAACGTTGTCGTCCGTCGGTATCTTTTGCAGTCGAATATCATCTCTTCCAATAATTTCTCGGATGAGGTGATATTTCCTGAGTACATGCCTAGTCCGCTGATGATCTCTTGGCTCTTTAGCTTGCGCCACAGCCCCTGAGTGTCACAGAATATATCGATCGGTCTAGAGATACTGGCAACAACTCTAAGATCCTAAATAAAATTCCTCAGCTAGACAGCTTCCTTTGTTGCATCACTTGCTGCAATATACTCTGCCTCTGTAGTCGAATATGCTATTGTATCTTGCTTCTGACTTTTCCAAGATATGGCTCATCCATTTAGGGTAAAGACAAATCCTGACTGCGTCCTAAAGTCGTCCCTGTCGGTCTGGAAACTTGCATCAGTGTAACCAGTCACACTGAGCTCATCCATAGAACCTCCATAAACTATTAATATGTATTTTGTCCATCTCAGATACTTGAGAATATTCTTGACAGCTACCCAATGAGCGTCACCAGGATTTTGCTGATATCTACTCGTGACACTAATAGAATAGGCAACATCAGGTCTAGTACATAGCATGGCATACATGATTAACCCTATTGCCGAAGCATATGGAATCAATTTCATCTTGTCCTGATCTTTACTAGACACAGGACACTGAGCCTTGTTCAAAATCACGCCAGACTGCATAGGAATAAATCCTTTCTTGGATCCATTCATCTTGAATCTTTTCACGACTTTGTCTATGTATGTACTTTGACTAAGTCCGATAAGCCGCTTAGATCTATTTCTATAGATCTTTATACATAGTATATAAGCAGCTTCTCCCAAGTCTTTCATCTGAAAACATTTACCCAACCAGGATTGTACTCCTTGTAACACTCGTATACTGTTTCCTATTAGCAGTATGTCATCCACATACAAGACTAGGAAGGTTACCGCGCTCCCACTGAATTTAGTGTAAACACACGACTCGAACTCACTTTTGGTAAAACCAAATTCTATGATATGCTCATCAAAGTTTAAGTTCCAGCTTCTAGATGTTTGCTTTAACCCATAAATGGATTTCAGCAACTTGCATACCTTATTAGGGTTTTCTGGATCCGCAAAACCATCCGGTTGTATCATAAATACGTCCTCTGTCAACTTCCCGTTAAGGAAGGCGGTTTTGACATCCATCTGCCATATCTCATAATCAAAATATGTTGATATGGCCATGAGAATCCTAATAGTTTTAAGCATTGCCACTGGGGAAAAAGTTTCATCATAGTCAACACCATGAGTTTGCATGAAACCTTTTGCCACTAGCCTAGCTTTAAAGGTATGCACCTTTCATCCATGTATGTCTTCTTCTTGAAGACCCATTTGCACCCAACAGCTTTGCTGTGTTGAGGCAAATCCACTAACTTCCAAACTTTGTTGTCATACATGGATTGCATCTCTGCCTTCATGGCCTCTAGCCATTTCTCAGATTCTAAACCTGAGACAGCATCTTGGTAGGTGGTGGGTTCTAAAAGATCCTCTTCGTCCTGAGCAACAAGGAATCCAAGATACCTATCTGGCTCATGACGAGGCCTACTAGATCTGCGAAGGTCTTGTGTTTCCACTTCCTCCTCAACCACAGATTCGGGTTGAGTTTCAACAATTCTTTGTTGAACCACGGGTTCAATTATCGGTGGTTGTGTTATCTCTTCCTCTTCAATTTCTTGAAGCACTATTTCTTTTCTTGGAGTCTCTGAGTTTAGAAATTTCTCTTCCAAGAATACCCATTTACGAGCAACAAAAACTTTGTTCTCATCTGGGTTATTGAAATAGTATCCTATGGTTTCCTTGGGATAGCCCACGAAAATACACTTATCTAATTTAGGATTGAGTTTATCTGTGAATGTTCGCTTAACATACACCTCACATCCCCAAACCTTAAGAAAATACATTTTGGGCTTTTTCCACGTCAATACCTCGAACGGTGTCTTTTCAACCGATTTGGTCGGAACCCGATTCAGCATGAACGCCGCTATCTCGAGTGCGTGCCCCCAAAACGACAAAGGCAATTAACTCAGACTCATCATTAATCGTATCATGTCAAGCAATGTACGATTCCTCCTTTCTGACACACGATTCATCCGAGGTGTATACGGAGGTTTGAGTTGTGAAACAATCCCACATTCCTTCAAATGTTCGTCGAATTCCTGACTCAGATATTCACCACCTCGGTCAGACCGAAGCAGCTTTATCTTCTTGTCCAGCTGATTCTGTACTTCATTCTCAAACTGTTTGAACTTGTCAAAAGTTTCAGAATTAAGTCTCATTAGATAGACATAACCGAACCTACTGAAGTCGTCAGTAAAGGTAATGAAGTACCGGTATCCTCCTCTAGCCTCTGGAGTAAAGAGTCCACACACATCTGTGTGTATTATTCCCAGTAACTCACTAGCCCTTTCATTCTGACTGTTGAAAGGCTGCTTTGTCATTTTACCAAACAAACAAGATTCCTAAATATCATATGACTCTGAAGTCAAATGGTTCTAGAATTCCGTCATCTCGGAGCTTCTCTATGCGTTTCTCGTTTATATGTCCTAAACGACAATGCCAGAGATAAGTCTAATTCAAGTTACTCTTGGATATTTTACTTATATGATATATTTCTTTATTGTCGTTATCTAGATTTACCGTATATAGACCATTTTTTGAAATAGCTTTAAAATAATAAAACATCATTTTTGAAAAAAGAAATAACTTTGCTATTCATAACATAGTTAAAACCACAGTCTATAAGCAAATCAAACGAGATAACATTTTTGATTAGTCTAGGAACATAATAACAAGGTTCTTGTTCTAAGACCATGCCCGAAGGAAAACTAAGACAATATGTTCCTACAGCTTCAGCACAAACCATGGAGCCTTTGCCTACCCGCAGGTCCATATCTCCTTGTCTTAGCTTCCTACTTCTCTTGAATCCCTGCAAATGATTGCATATGTGATGACCACATCCGGTATCCAATACCCATGAATCATAAGAAGTAATAAGACAATCTATCATAAAGATACCTGAGTCATTGGGCGAACCAATGTCCAGCTGATCTATGTCGAGTGAGTGCTCGCATGAATCCTTGCTGCCATAGACTGGGCAAAAAATTTCTCCAAGCTCTTCCAACCAGTCATCTTCTAGCATAGGGTCCACAACTGTTGACTCTAGCGGATTTGGATTCAACTCATCGCTGATGCACATAAGGATCTCGTGCAACTCCGCGACTGTCATCTCTAAATCACCGAGGACATACATTACCCTTCTCTGGTAATAGTCCGACAAGGAACCAAACAAGAGCATAACTAGCACATGTGGTTTTGATTTTGACCCAAAAATTTCATAGCAATCCAAGAGCCTTCTCATATTAATGAGATTATCTCTAATCGGCTGGTTTTCTTTCATTTTCGCTGAAAGAATTTCCTTCATCAGCAAGATGCGACATATCCGTTCATTGTACTTGAACTTACGCTCCAGTCCCTGAACAATCTCATAAGATGACTTCTCACGGAGATCAACCGTAAACTCGGATGACGCTGTGAGAACGAGAATCGACATAACGTCAAATTCGTCAGCCAGATACTGATAGTAAGCATCATACTCACTATCCTGGGCATCTACCCCTGGTCGTTCTGGAGGCAATGTCTGTATGATGTGAAGCTTTCCCTGTGCATCCAAAACATTCTTTAGATGCATCTTCCAAATAGCAAAGTTTGGACCTGAACGCTTCCACTTACCGACGATGAGGCTTAGAGATTCCTTTGGTAAATAAAATGGAATAACAGATAAAATAGACATCTACAGAAAAAGAAAAGATAAAAACCGATTCAGTATTGATTATATCTTCTAATAATTATTACCTTTTAAAAATAAGTTATTAGACTAGGATCCATATTTCACATTTCCCGATGCAAGGTTTGGGCACTTCCCACTGGGACAATGCTAGTTCTGGTAGGTAAACCTATACCAATCGTATCCTACCTGGACATGACACCTAGATCCACGGGACATCGGTTACAAGAACCGTGCATGTTTAATCCCTCTAGTGCTTTTTGGGTCGGGACTCCCGATTATCACCAAATTAGATCGCACCACCTAAGACAGTGTGAACTTTGGCCGGGACTCCCGATTATCACACACCCTTCCACACAATGGTTTGAACCCGAATGCCTAAGGTTTGGTCACTTCTGACACCCGAGTACCGTTTAATAGGAAAGGTGTACCATTAGGTGGGTAGCACACTGATCTAAGATTTTTTCTAAAAAGGATTTCAAAGTTTTTTTTAAGCGAGAAAAAAAACTTCTGCCAGTTTTCCTTTAAAACACTGTTTAATAATTAACTATTATTAAAACCCTTGTTTTATTTCATCGTGAGAATCAGAACCACGCATATATAATATGAAAAGAAATAAAACAACCACAAACTACTATGTCTTAGCCTTGCCCCTAACTAATGTCGGTTTGGTGAGCCACACGAAAAACCCGACGGTCAAAACCTAAGTGGAAAAACACAACACACATGGCATGGCACTCTCAAGCTCCCACTGGCTCCAGCATCCAATCCTACTCTCTGCTCCTTGCTCCTTGCTCCTTTGTATTGACTTCAAATCTATTCTAAATTACACTATTCTATTCTAAAAACTAGAAATTAAAAATAACAAATATTTCAAAGGCACGCATGCCCGCTAATATAATACTTTTTAAGTGGCACGCAGGCCTCCCCACACAATAGAATAGATTACATATCAAAAACAACCACAAGTGCAGAAAAGAAAAACAATCCACAAGGTCTAGGGCTAGGCTATGGCATCCCAAACATGTATTAAAACGAATACATTCAATAACTGATTCTAATTATCATCTCCTAACGAATTATCTTGATTTTAACTAATGGTTAAAATCACCTGGTTAAATAATTGTCATATTATATATTAAATATTGTTATGCGTCTAAAACATTAAAATTAATTAATTTCAACCATCACTTGATTATTACAATAATAACCATGATTAAAATTAAGAAATTTCAAACATAAGTTTTTACAAAATAAAAACTTATAGTAACCTTTTAGTTTTATCCTGTTAGGTGTTACCCAAAACAAAAATAAAATAACCTTTTGGGCCTCAAAACTGGGCCGCAAATTTGGTGGACCGAACCACCCAAAATTAATTGGGCCGAAAAACCGCAGGTTGGGCCGTGGCTGCTGGGCCGAAGCCACCCACCGCCGCCGATTTCTGCTGACCACCGCCTGGCCGTCGCCGTCCTTTCTCCGACCACCACCCTGGCTGTCGCCGACCTCCTGGCCGTTGACAATCACCTCGCCGCCGACTAAAAACAGATGGCAACAAGGCTGCCGACGCCGAAACAGCCGGCTGAAAACGACCGCCGACGCCGGCCGTGGTGCGCTGCCGTGAAACCGCCGCCGGCCACCGTTCAAACGCAAACAATAATAAAATAAGATAAAATAACAACTTTTAAATTTAAGAATTTAAAATTAAACCTTATCCTTTTATCATAACTAATTCTTGTTATCAATTTAAAATTCAAAACTTGATTTTTAAATTACTTGGATAAACAATAGAAAAAGTTAATCCTTGATAAAAAGAAACCTATTCATCATGATAAAAAGAATCCTACCTAGTTCTCTACGAGGTTAGAAGTGGCTCTGATACCACTGAAGGTTTTGTAGGGAATAAAACATATTAGAATTAACATGCACAGCGGAATAAAAACAAAACCCCCTCCAGTGATCTCATCTAACTCGTACATAAACTAATAGAGGAGTAGAGGATTAAAAGTTATACCTTTTGCAGTTCAACTTGAAACTTCAATCTTAGAATGCTAAAGGTAGAACACCGCTACTGCATCACCTCGAACAGGCTGCTAGACCGCCAAAGATTTTACCAATGATCAAAACTTTATCCCTTGTGTGTGTGTGTCACGTCGCCTACCCCAAGGGGGGCTCTCAGCTATGGCGTCGATTAGAGAGTGAGATGGGAGAGAATTAGGGCTGTTTTCAAGCTTGTAATTATCTTAATGTGATTCTAAGGTTTAATAAGGTATTTATATATAGGACCTTATTAAAGCCCAAGCCCGTTTAATTAAAGCCCAGCTTTAATTAAACTATCAAGTAATTACAGAAAACACCCTTAACCTTTCTAATTAATTAATAACTATTAATTAATTTGTCCTGTTAATATTTAAACTAAATATTAACCTCTCCTTTAAATAATAAACAACTTATTATTATTTTCCTTTCTCAATAATTATTTAATCTAATTAATTATTCTTACACACAACCTGGTAAATTCCAGATGGTTCTAATTAGGTGGAGCAGTGTGATCCTTTAGTGTCTCATAGCATTGGACACGATAACACGTGTTATCTATCTCTGCACATATTCTAACATAGGTACACATGTAAATCGTATTTTTAAAACATATGGTTTTAAAATGATTTTTCAAAAATTGGAAAATTAAGTTTTTCTTTTTAAACTTAATTATAAAACCCAAGAAAATCTTAGATCAGTGTGCTACCCATCTAATGGTACACCTTTGCTGTTAAACGCTACTCGGGTGTCGGAAGTGCCCAAACCTTGGGCATCCGGGTTCAAACCATTGCGACAAAGGGTATGAAAGATTTTGTGATAGTCCCGGCCAGAATTCATACTGTCTTAGGTGGTGCGATCTATTTTGGTGATAATGGGGAGTCCTGGCCCAAAATGCACTAGAGTAGAGTTATAAATACTAGACTGGGTCTAGGTGCTCTACGAGGTTCTAGGAGTCGTACCAGCTAGGTACGATTGGTACAGGGTGTTACCTACAAGAAATAGCATAACTTGGCGGGAAGTGACCAAACCCCTTGCCTCAAGTATGTGAAATATGGGTCCTAGGTCTGATATATATTATTTATGTGTTTTGATGATATAAGTTAGAAAAGTTTATTTCCAATTACTAATTAAACAGAGTTTTAATTTGTAGATGGAAACCAACGTTACTAACACTAACAACCTCTCTCTTCGCTCTATCCTTGAGAAGGATAAGCTCACCGGGCGAAACTTTCTCACTTGGGAGAGAAATCTCCGGATCATGCTGAGGCACGAAAGAAAGTGGTACGTCTAGAACAACCTCTGGGGAACCCTCCTGCCAACAACGCTAGGGCAGACGTCAGGAAGGCTTTTTAGAAGTGCTCAAATGACGCCCTGGACGTGAGTTGCCTCATGCTTGCAACAATGAGTCCTGAGATGCAGTCAAGCATGATGGAAAATTCTGCTTATGACATGATCCGCCAGCTGAAGGACATGTTCCAGGAGCAAGCCCGCACGAAGCGTTATGATGCCACTAGGGCATTTAACTCATGCAAGATGGTGAAGGGGACATCAGTCAGTAACCACGTCATGAAAATGAAATGGTACATGGACCACCTGGAGAGGCTTGGGTACCCAGTACCGTTGCAGCTAGCAAGGGATATGATACTCAACTCGTTGTCAGACGACTATAAGCCTTTTATAGCCAACTACAACATGAACAACATGGAGAAATCCGTGGCTGAGTTGCACTCTATGCTTAAGACATCGGAGCAGAGTATCGGGACCAAGTCTAAGGACGTCCTCATTGTGGGCAATGGCAGTTATAAGAAGAGGAAGGGGCACAACGGAAAGGGAAAGGGTAAGACCCAGCCCAGCCAGAATGCACCCAAGGCTACTGATAAGAACATGGCAAGAAGCCAAAACCAAACAAGGAAAGAACCGAGAATCAGTGCTTTAAGTGCGGCGTGGCTGGACACTGGAAGAGAGATTGTCCGAAGGCTCACGAAGCAGGAGGCAAGGCTGGCTCCTTAGGTATCGTGTGACTAGCTTCTTTGTCACTTTCTACTTTTAAAGTTTCTTACAAGTTTTCTAATATCTTGCAATCGTTTATTGCAGGAGGTGATGGAAAGTGAAGCAGCCCAGCAGTTGAGATCCTAAGTGCAGCTCAGATATTTAATAATTCTTTTTTGAAGTTATTAAATTTTTTGTTCAAAGTTTTTGGATTTGTTTGGCATGGTTTGTTTAAAATTCTTTGGTTGACATTATGGTTTTAATATTTGAAATTTTGAATTATTTAGTTTATATCCATGCACGTATGCTTTTGATGAATCGGGTTAGTCCAATTGTGACTAAAGGATACTAATAAGTCAAGTTTTGACTTAATAGGTGATTCACAGTGATCTTATGCAGTAATTGTTATAGTTGGATAAATGCTAGTCCCACCGTATAATTACTTAGATAAACAACTTACGTTTATGAAATTAGAAAGTCTTTCTAATTTACAAGTATTTAAGAATTTTTATGAAAGACAAATGATCAAGGCTTTGAACGTAATCAGATAAGAAATAATAGTTATTATTTCTAGATAAAAGTTTTTGGACAAAACATTTAAGAAAGTATAAAGGTGATTATAATAATTATTATGATCAAGGTTGTTTTATACTAAGTGTTTTAGGCAAAGAAATTTAAAATATCTTTACAAGTGTATTATACTTGTACACGTGTTGGAACCATATTCCGTAATTGGAAAGATGGATATATGGAGATCCAAGTTCTGGTTTTATAAAACGTTTAAATTTCTCACAAAAACTGTTTTAAACAAGTGTTTTAAAACACAAGTTTTAGTCGTATTAGTCAAGGACTGACTGAGTCTAAAAGAATGTTTTAAGGTAATGCACTTTTTCATAAAAGATAGTGGGAGCACCTGACTAGTGTATTTATCAAGTTATCAAGATTGATCTAACTAGTATGATAAATACAAGTATGAACTTTTTAAGTATATAATTGTCGGATGATTTTAGAAGTGATCTAAAATAAAAGGTTCTTGAAAGGGAACTAATCCGAGGAACGCATAACTTACTGAAAGGTTCTCGATAAGGATGTCATTGCAAGTTTTTTAGTCAAGTCATGACTTAAAAGGAATTATATATGATTAAAAGGATGCAAAGAGTCAAAATAATTAATGTTGGTGGTTGATTAACGTTATAGATGATAAAATAGGATATTTTGGTATCCTTAGCAACGAAATTAGATAAGTGTTAGTGTACACAAGGGATCTAATCTCAAGTTTACAAGTATGTGTAAATAGATTTATCGTTTCAAAAAGGGGATATGAATCTAGTAAGATTTATCACATCTACAAGTGTAATTAAAGTTTTAATTACAATGTGATTATTTTATAAACTCGGAAATTTTGGAGTTATTTCCAGTTCTTCAAATTTGAGGAATTTATAAAATAAGTAAGTCTAGAATTGGTTATTGGGTTGCGAAACCAGTTTCTAGCAAAACCAAGAAGGAGTACTTTAAAGTACTAGTCTTGAGTTTTGGGTTTATAGGCATATTATTTTCTCTGTAATCCGTGATAAGTTACAATGTAAAATAATAAAATAGTTCAGATAAACGCTGTGAATTGAGTCAATGAAATGGTAGAAATTATGCATCTTTATTCCAAGGTGGAATATAGAGGGTGTTGCAGAAATTAGTTTCATTGTTCTTCACCATTTTGTATGTTTTAGACCATCTAGGAATAAACTTGGTTTATTCAAAACATTATCCGTGACTACTTATCTTGGTGGGAACCTTGATAGGGTTGTAAAGTCATCGTAATTTTGGGGTAGATTCGGAGGTACATCGAATATAGCTGCAATTGTCTTTTGCGGACCAAAATTTACGGATATTCGTTAGGGTTACGAATATTGGATTGCCCCACGGTGAAAAATACGTCGTGGATTCGTGTCAAAAGTATTTATTACATAGGTTATCCTTAAACCTGAGGTATTTGGTTTGGGATGCAGTAACTGTTGTCTCCTTAGTGCGTCCTAACGCCTCGCCGTAACAGGGTGGTCATAAGGGGCATATCTAGATTCAGTGGCAGCCGTGTTGCCAAATGCAAATATGCAAGAAGGTATTTGCACCTCCTTTTTAGGAGAGATATTTCTGGGCCCTTGACTGATTGGAAAAACTGGTAAGTGCACGGTCGTGCCCAAACGAACTAATATGTTCTTTGTCGTTTATCACGCAGTTTTGAAATCAAGTATGTCATGAACATAATTCTTGAGATTTTGGGTTGACACTCTCCATGCTCATGCTCAAAATTGAAATATCGCGTTGCAAGGGACAAACCTATAATAACTTTAGCCATTCATAAACAGGTAGTTTATGATAGTTAATTCACGAATAGTTAGTTCATGACAGATTGCTCATAAACAGTTGTTTTATGAGAGTTTACATTATCACAAGTTACTTTGGGGTATAAGAGTTCTTATGATCTGGTTAACCTAAGTGTCTAGCTAGGGACCTCCTTAGGCTAGCAATGTACAGTAACTGTTGGTGCATATTTTATGAATCCCTAGTTCGTATCAATAAAGTATATACATGAAATATTAATTCAAATGTGTTTTGATTAATTGTTTGCATGTGTATATATTCTTAGTGATTCTATGTGATTATCTTAAGCTTACAAGTACTTAACCATGTGTTGGTGTGAGTTTGGAAGTTTAAGTCTGCGTGGAAAAATCACCACTTTGGTGATCAGGTTCACCACGCACGAAATGACCTCACTACGTGCGTAGTGAGTACCACTTCGCACGTGGTGAGGATGTTGGTCAACATGGATTAAATTATAATACCACTTCGTGCGAATTGAGGTCACTACGTGCGTAGTGACTGGCACTTCGCACGTAGTGACTAGTCTGGGCCTATAAATAGTGCTTAATTCGCATATTCGAAAAGAGTTAGCCACGAAACTCGACCTTTACGACCTTAAGCCTCGATTAACGCAAACTAGCCCTTGAAAACCGAAATCTAAGTGATAAATACGAAAACCAAGGGCAGCCTTAAGCATCTCTGTGTGAGTTCTTAGAGTGTGTTCTTGTTTCTACTCTGTGTGTTTCACTGTGTGTTACTGTGTGCCGGACACCTAAGCAGATCTTAGAATCCTTAGGAGGTTTGGGAAATAGAATTCCGCGCTATTTCTCATCCTAGATCAGTCCTAGCATTAGGGTGTTTTAGTTTAGTTTAGAACCCCGTCCCCCAGCCGGTCCTACAGTAACTATTACTTATCTTGCACAAGTGGGAGTCTGTTGCATTATGTGTAGAGATAATTAATGGGTACATTGTATCCAATGTTATAAGAGACTAGAGGGTCACACTCCTACACACCCAATTATAACAGTTGGAATTTACCATAATTTTGTGTGGAAATAATTAATCAGTTAGATTAATTATTAGAGAGATAAATAAATAATTAATCAGTTGAATTAATTATTAGAAAGAAATAAAATAATAAATAGTTGTTTATGTTGGATTATGTGCAGAGATAATTAATGGGCATATTGTATCTAATGTTATAAGAAACTAAAGGGTCACACTGCTACACACCCAATCGGAACAGTTGGATTTCACCATAAATCTGTGTGGAAATAATTAATCAGTTAGATTAATTATTAAAGAGAAAAACGAATAATTAATCAGTAAAATTAATTATTGAAAAGAGAGATATAAATAATTAATCAGTTTGTATTAATTATTAAAAGGAATAAATAGTAAATAGTTATTTATTATTTAAAAGGGAATTAAATATTAAGTTTTAATATTTAACGGACCAGTTAATTAATAGTTCATTAATTAACTAGCAATCAAAGTGAGAAGAGATAAAAGTTTAATTAAAACCAGTGGGCTTTTAATTAAACGGGCTTAGGTCCATCTAATCCTTATATATATCCTTAAGCCTTAAGGATTAAGACATAAGAAACACAAGGGATTAAGAAAGAAAACCTAGCCACCAACTCTCTCTCTCCCTTCTCTCGTCGCACACTCTCTCTTGGCTCTCTCTTCTCTCTCGTCGAATCGAAGCACGCAAAACACCAAGGGTGTTTTGCGATCTCAAGGTCGACGCACACACATACGCACTCTCATTTTTTTTAGTGTTGTTGGACTTGTCTTTAGCAATCCCATTGTTTTCTGATCAGGTATAATCTTTGTAACCTTATATGTGGATTGTTGTTTAGAAACTATGTTGATCAAGTAAGTTTTAAGATCCTAACATTTTTTGGGGTTTAGAGGGTTGTGTTCAATCCAGTTCCGCTATTAGGATTGAACCAGTAGAATCAAACCTATGTTTGACCAGTTTGAGTCTTATGGTGGTTTGGTCAGGTTCAAAACCCTTCAGTTTATTATTTAGAGGGAAATTAAATATTAAGTTAATATTTAACGGACTAGTTAATTAATAGTTAATTAATTAACTAGTAAAGTCCAAGGGGTCAAAGTGCAAGGAATGAAACTTCAATTAAAGTCATGGGCTTTAATTGAACTGGCTTAGGCTTAAATAAGGTTTAAATATTTAAACCTACATAAGGCTCATTTTATCATTAAGCATTCTATATTGAATCAAGAAAGAACCCTAGCCACCTTAGTCCCTCCCTGCGACTCTCTCTCTCTCTCTCTGCGTCGACGTGAACAAGAGGCAAAGTCTCTCAGCTTTTTAGTGATTGTCGATCACGCATACACACACACACACAAGTTCTGCGTAATACTCAGGTAACTCCAGGAGCGGTCTAGCAGCCAGTTCGTTGGTGGTTCATTAGTGGTGGACTTACTTTAGCAATCCCAGGATTAAACATGTATTGTTTTTCTAAACCTTTTATCTGGATTGTTGATAAGAAACTGATATGATCATTAGTAAGATCCTAACCCTTTTAGGGTTTAGAGGGTTATGTTCAATCTATTTCCGTTTTAGGATTGAACCAGTAGAATCAAACCAAGGGCCTTGACCAATTTGTGTCTTAGGGTGGTTTAGTCAGATCAAAATCCTTCAGTAGGTTGTGGTTGAGGTTGGGCAGCTTTGAGTGACTCAACTTCTTGGTTCGGGGTTTGAAGTTGAGCTTCTGTTTTGGTTTGAATAGAGGTGAAGGAGTTTTGAAGACTATCCATCTTTTGAGAGATGGGCAGTAGGGTTTGAAGCATTAGAGGTTTGGGTTCAGCAGTAGAGGGGGTGCTAGCAGAGACTGGATATGATTGAGGCAAAGTGCCAATAACAAGAATAGTTGAGGGTCCAAGATCACTTGGAGCAGAGGTTTTGCCCTGTACTGGTGATTGGCTTATATCACCAGCATTGAAAGGCAATGCTGTAGTGTGTGTAAGAATAGAATCAATAGTTGGTACAAAGAACTGAGGGTGAGTTGGGGCTGAACTCAATTGGGTTCCCCTATGTACATCAACAAGCTTTTGTGAGCTTGATGATGGTATGGTCTTACTCACACAGGCTAAAGACACAGTGCGACCTTGGGAGGAGGTCTGTCTTTCAATAGTATCACCCTATTAGGAGGGTGAACCAAATGATAGGAATCCCATTTGTACAGGAACATCCTGTAGGGAGGATGAACCTACTAGCTTTTGGGGTAGATTAATCTCCATAAACGTCCAATCAACATGAAAGGAGGTTAATGGGACTAAGGTCTGTGGTTAGGAAAACCAACCCACTGGAAATAGTGAAAATTGCACCATTTCATCAGACCTTAAACTTATGGGTGTATCAGTGTGCTTAGAACAAGTGACCACTAGAGGTGCACTTGAGCATGGTTGTGAAGTTATGATTTCTAGGAGTGAGGATTGGATCTCAGAGCTTGGGTCTACCAGTTGAGTGTCCTCAAAGGGTGAGAATATCATACCTGAGGAGTGTGTATGCTTACTACTTTCAATCATTTCTTCAAGTTCATTTGATATTTCATCCTCAGCAGCAGCATCCTTTTGACTTACAGCATCAATGTTGTGGTATTCATCATCCTCATCATCTTTACTGAGATGAATACTATATGTTGCACAAGGAGTTTCACCAGCTTGGCTTGTGACAGCCATTGTGACTTCCAGAAGTGAGGTTGGAGCAAAAGTAGTTGTAACAAGATGAAAGGAGCCTGTTCTCCCTTCAAATGAGCTTTCATGCTTAGATTCAGCAACTATCTCTTGAGTTTGTTTTGCTTCAACCTGGGGTGTTTCACCAACAGCACAACCAGCATCACTAGCTATATCACTAATACTAGCACCAACAGCTTGAATGTTGGGTGCTCTTCTACCACTTGGGGCCTTAAATAGAGATTCATCACCGGATTCATCACCTTCATCACCATCAACATCATCATTGTCATCATCACGTTGGTCCTCATCCACATTTTCCTCTAATTTATTTTCACCTTCTCCATCCTCTCCTTCAACATGAGGTTCCTGTTGTTATTGTTGCTAGAGTTGTGCAGCTTCATGAATTACTAACTGCATAGCAGGTGAAATATCAACGCGTCTATCAGCTTTGATTGTAGAAAAGACTTTTGGAGCCATTCTTGGAGTGGTAAACAAATAAAATCTATTTGTGAAGGATGAATAAGTTTCATATGTGAGATGCTCCGTAGCAATCAGACTTAAGAATCTGATGTGTGGGACTTGAGATCTGGATACCTTTTTGTGTGATCCAAGAGAGATTCTGTCAGCCATTTTAGCAAACACCACCTGTGCAAAATCAATGTTTCTTCCAGTTACCAGAGAGTGCATCACCATCAAATCTGATTGATTTAACTGATCATGACTTCCAGATTTTGGGCCAAAGCACCTTGTGATAACATTGGCAAGGTACTTCTATGGATGCCCTAGAACAGTCACTTTGTACTTCCCATGTGCAACTTCTTCATGATATCTAATTCTGGGTAGGATTTCTAGGGTTTGGGTGTAAGCAGTAAATGGGGTATATGGTGCTCTGTCTGGAATGGAGATGGCTCTGCGAATGGTTTAGGCATTGATGGAAAGGTTTACAGTACCATTTAGTAGCGAACAAGTGATGACATTTTCATTTGGGTGGTATCGTGCAGTATACCACATCTCCCCAATAATGCAAGGGTATATTATCACAGGGTCTGCTGTAAGACATGGAAACGGGGGATGAGCGGTTATGAAGTTGATAAAGGTCTCATATCCTTGATTGAGATATCTTTCTGGAAGATCAGTGCAGATAATGTGGTTGTTGTGAGAGATGTTCATGACTTCACCATTGTTAACATTCTCTCAAGCAACAGCATCAGGGGTATAACGAGGATTGAAGGTACTCATCATTTTTTATTTTCAGATGGAGAAGAAAGTGAATAGTAGAGAGAGAGAGGTTTCTTTGGAGGAGAGGTTTCTTCAGAAGAGGGAAAGTTGGAAAGTTTGAAAAATTAGGGGGATTAGAAATTGGATAAATAGAAAACTTCCGAAGCATCATTAAAATCCTCTTGGGAAACCTCTCTGACAATGTAAAATCTTTGTAAAAATGCAACGGTCATATCTGAAAAAGCAAGTATTAACGGAAAGCAGTAATAGACGGAGTACAAACGGACGAAATTAAATAAGATTAGATTAAACCTAGAAACCGTATTGAATACGAGTGCAAAAATTAATTAAATAAGTGTGGGGATATAGTGCTAACTAGGAAATAGACATCAGCTGACAAATTAGAAATGTCAGCTGATCTTTTCAAGTGAGCAAACGTCAGCTGATGAAGTCACTTATTTGAACATTTCTTCCTTGGCTGACAGTGATCAACTAAGGAAAACCATCAGCTAATAAGCATCAGCTGATCAGTTAAACATAGCTTTTTACTTACATTAAAATATGGAAATGTTTAAATAAGTAATTCATCAAAGTTAAACACTAAATAAAATTGATTTCACACAACAAACTACTTATAATCAACAAATCGAATAAAATACATATTAAGCATGCCAAGTTTGGATATTAGGAAGTTGAACCTATACTCATCAAGTGGTTTTGTAAACAAATCAGCTAATTGAAAATTAGTACTAATTTAGTGCATTGAAACTTCCTTTTTCTGCACATTGTCTCTTAAAAAATGATGTCTGATTTCTATGTGCTTTGTTTTTTAATGCAAAACATGATTATTAGAGATATAGATAGCACTAGTGTTGCCATAGAGTATAGGATTTTCTTCAAACTTCACATCATAGTCCAGGAGTTGATTTTGTAGCCAAAGCAATTATGCACAACAGCTACCAGCAGCAATGTATTTTGCCTCGGTAATAGAAGTTAACACTGAGTTTTGTTTCTTACTTGACCAACTTATCAATCTTCCACCTAGAAGTTGACAACCACCAGAAGTACTCTTTCTGTCCAATGTTCATCCTGAAAAATCAGAATCAGGGTATCCAACTAACTAAAATCTAAGCCTTTCGGGTACCAAAGATCTAGATTAGAAGTTCACTTCAGATACCTAAATATTCTTTTAAATGCGAAAAGGTGTGATTCTTTGGGATCTGCTTGGTATATAGCATAGAGACATGTTGAGAACATTATATCCGGTCTACTTGCAGTTAGGTATAAAAGTGACCTTCTCATGCCTCTATAAGCAGTAATGTTTACTGATTTACGATCGGTGTTCTTTCCTAACTTAAGAGTAGTAGACATGGGTGTTTTCATAGAAGAATAATTTGCAAACTCAAATTTCTTAAGTAAGTCATTGACATACTTTGTTTGATGAATGAAAATTCCATCAACCTCTTGTTTGATTTGAAGACCTAGAAAAAAAATTAGTCCACCCATCATGCTCATCTGATAATTATCAGACATGAGTTTAGAAAACTTTTTACAAAGATCCAAATTTGTAGACCCAAATATCACATCATCTACATATATCGGTACAAGAATTACATCACCCTTTAAATTTCTTATGAAGAAAGTGCTATCTATGCATCCTCTTGTAAAACCTTTAGTAGTAAGAAAAGAAGAGAGGGTATCATACCAGGCTCTTGGAGCTTGCTTTAAAAGGTAAACATCGTCAGGACAGCTTGCATCCTCAAAACCAGGAGGTTGTTTAACATACACCTCTTCCTCCAATTCACCATTGAGGAAAGCACTCTTAACATCCATCTAAAATACTTTGAAGTCTTTGAAGGCAGCATAGGCTAGAAATAATCTGATTGCTTCAAGTCTTGCAACAGGGGTAAAGGTTTCGTCAAAGTCAATTCCTTCTTCTTGACAGTACCCCTGAGCAACAAGCCTTGCCTTGTTTCTGATGATTTGCTCTTGTTCATCCATCTTATTTCTGAACACCCACTTAGTACCAATGATGGATTTTTCCTTTGTTCTTGGCACCAAAGTCCATACATTGTTCATTGTGAATTCTACCAGTTCTTCTTGCATGGCATTAATCCCTTGGGGATCATTAAGGGATTCATCTACCTTCTTTGGTTCAATCATAGAAACAAAACCTATGTATAGACAAAAATTACAAGCTTTTGATCTAGTTAGTACAGGTGCCTCTATGTTACCTATGACCTGATCTTTTCTGTGGTCCTTATAGGCATTTTGGATTATAGGAAAGTTGGGATTTATTTGGATTTGGGGAGTTGAAATTCCTAGATTGGGATCAGCTGATGATATTTATGGTTGAGCAGATGATATATCTTCAAGGTTGCAATCTGTGGGAATCTCTACTGATAAAGGAATATTTGATATGGAATTAGAGTCCATTAAAGTTGAGTCATTATTCACATCATTTAGTTAGAGTATGGGTTGGTTTGAATTAGGCTATGCATTTGAATCATGTAATACAGGAACAGATTCATTTAAGTAATCTACATCAGTTGATGGGAGTGGATCAGCTGCCACTGGAATGTTGTCTTAAGTATGCAGCAGATCATTGAACTCCTCACCTGTAGAATGATTAGTAGAACAAGAAGCAACAAAGTCATTTTCATTAAAACATACATTGATTGATTCTTAAATGACCTTTGTTCTAATGTTGTAAACTCTGTATGCTTTGGAGATAACAGAGTATCCAACAAACGCACCTTCATCAGCCTTAGGTGCAAAATTTTACAATTGATCCTTTTGGTTTGGAATAAAACACTAACACCCAAAGATATGCAGAAATATGATGTTGGGCTTCCTTCCCTTTAGCACTTCATAAGGAGTCTTGTTGTGCCTTTTGATCATAAGGGATCTGTTCTGAGTAAAGCAAGCACAGCTAACAGCCTTAGCCCAGAAATTGAAACTTAACCCACTTTCACACAACATGGTTCTAGCATCTTCAATCAAAGTTTTGTTCCTTCTTTCAGCTACACCATTCTGTTGTGGAGTTCTTGGAGCAGAGAAGTTTTAAGATATCCCTTTCTCATCATAGAAACCTTCTAGAGTTTGATTTCTAAACTCAGTTCCATGATCACTTCTCAGCTTCCTCACTAGATTTCCATTTAGCACTTCCATATTTCTGATAAAGCTTATAATCTCTTCAGCAGCCTCACTCTTAGCTTTAAGGAAAATGACCCAAGTATATCTCGAGAACTTATCAACCACAACAAGTGCATACTTACTTCCACCAATACTTGCAGTGGCAACTGGACCAAATAGAATCATGTGCAACATGTAGAAAGCTTCAGTAATGGAGAAGGCTTGCTTAGATGGAAAAGATGTTTTGTGCTGCTTTCCCTTCTCACAAGTAGAGCAAGGTTTGGGCTTAACATAAGTTAGTGAAGGCTGTCCTGCCACTAGATCACCCTTGCTTAGTTTGTTTATGTTTTTGAAGTTTATGTGGGAAAGCCTTTTGTGCCATAACTAGTTTGTGTCTGTTACATATTTTGAGTCAAAACATGTTAACTTAGATGGATCACTAGAGGACATATCTAGAGTATAAACATCCTTGGTTCAGTTGGCACAAATAATTGTTTTGCCTTCTTTATCTATGATGGAACATCCTGTCATAGTGAAGTAAACCACATTATCACCATCACAGAGTTGACTGATGCTATTGAGATTATACTTCAGCCCTTTAACATATAAGACTTTTGACAGTTTAAGGTTCCCATTATAAAGTTAACCGTAGCCTTTTGTTTGCCCAAAGTTATTGTCACCAAAAGTCACTCTTTGACCTTTCTCCTTCTTATAGTTGTTGGGCAGTGCTTTACAAACTGTCATAGTTCTTGAACAGCCACCGTCAAGATACCATGTTCTAAGGCTCTGCACAGTTATGAATGAAAGAAGGGTAAATAACACTTATGGTATCCACAATTAAGTGGAACCCTGTAGATTGCACTTAGGTATCCACTTCATCTCAGGTTGTTTGTGAATGATAGAAACAGTTATGTTATCATTATTAGCCTGCTGTATTGAGTTACCTTCTTGGGAACAGTCACGTGCCTTATGTTCTTTGCTACCAAAATTATAATATTTTTTATTCTTGGAGCATTGAACATGTTTTGATGACTACCCATGAGTAACCTTGTCAGTCTTTTGATGACTATGGGGCATTGGCTGACTAACTTTGCCACTCAGCTGTTGCAGCTGACCTTGTAAACTTAAAAGGTCTTGTTTACAAGTATCTTAGGTTGAACCTTAATAACAAGGAGTTTTTGTCAACTTTAGATATGGCAGGTTTGAATTTAATGCAAGCATTATTTTCTTTTCTCATAGTTTCTTGTATTAAAGGAGAAAAAGAAGATTCTTGATCTGCTGAGCACTTAGATGATGATCCATGATCAGCTGACAGGCTATCAGCTGAACAGTTATCATCATTCTTTTGATCAGTTGAGCTAGAATCATATGCTAATGAAATGTTAGTTAGATGAGAACTTAAAGTTGAATCATCTGTTTTCAAGGTCTGACAATAAAATGTCAAATTGGAATCAACATATGATTCGTTCCCTTTACTTGCATCCTTTGATTTTAACTTTTGAGTACTTTTACTATCTAACAGGACAACAAAAGTTGAATTTCTTTTAGAAGTAATTGATTCTTTTAGATGAGAGCTTTGACTTTTGACAAATCTGTTAGTGATCACATTTTTACCTTTTACAACTTTAAGAAATGTAAGTGGTAAAATGTCAGCCTTTTTTAAGATATTAATGTTCTCATTAAAATCAACACAGTTAGCTGCTTGGGAGTAATTTTCACCAATAATAGCTTGAACTTGTTTGGGAATCTACACATTGACAAACTGAGTGGTCTTTTCATCAGCGACACACCAAGATTTAACTACTTTTTGATAGTCATTAAACTTCTGAGTTGCTTCACTTGTTTCTTTTATTAAGATCTGATTTAATATCTTTCGATTAGCTAGATCTTCTTTCAAAACTGTCAAAGGTTTAAGTTCCTCATCTTTTTAATTTAATTTCTTCTTAAGTAATTATATTTCTGTTTTTAGCTTCTCTTCTCTTTGAATATAAGATTGAAACTCAATACACAAATAATCAAACATGGTATTCTTTTCATTATCATTATAACTCACATATTTGCCAACCTAATACATAGAAGAAGGATCCAGTTGTAAGAGGTACAAGCCTTAGCAGCCCTTCTCATGTCTTCATCAAAGGTGCTGAAACTACCTGTGCTTGCCGTCAAACTGAGCTGAGCAGTGAGGACCTCATCTTCATCACTTGAGAGATCTTCCTCAGCCCAATCCTCTTCTTTAGCCACCAACACTTTGGCTTAGGACTTCTTATTCTTCTTGTCAAGAACTGCAGCAAAAATCTTCTTATACTTAGCTTCATAGTCTATCTTGCTGTCTGATCCGGAAGGAGCCTTGAAGCTTGTGTTTCCTCTAGACTTACATTCACTGGCATAGTGTTCAGGTTTGCCATAAGAGAAACATCCTTCAGAAGACTTGGTTTTGGACCTGTCACCTTTGAAAGGTCTCTTCCCAAACCTTTTGACACCCTTTCTTTAAAGGATTGGTTTGAACCTCTTAACTAACAAGACAGCCTGCTCAACAGCAGCTTCAATGATGTCTATGTCCTCCATAATTTCTTCCCCATCAGCCACTTTCTCTTCTTCTTCAAAAGAATCTACCTCTTCATCATCCTCACTGGAGTCATCCACCACTGCAGCAAAACTCTTAGATCTTGTATCTTTAGATAAAAGGGCAGTTGATGGAGCTTTTGCAGCTTTCGTCATATCCTTTGTAGAGAGCTTTCTTTGCTTCACTGATTGTTTATGGTTCATCAGATTACCATAGAAACCAACCAGTGAAAGTCCCTTGATTTTCTCACCATGCTTTAACACAGTGATAAAATGATCCCAAGATTCTTGGAGGGAGTCTAGAAACTTGTTTACAAGTTCTTTGTTGCTCTTGGAAACATTTGCCCATCTTAAATCATTAACAAGGCAGTTGAACCTGGTGTAGGTCTGGGTAAGACTTTCACCTTTATGAGCAAATAAGAACTCCTACTCTCTAACAAGAAGAAGCTTCTTGTTTTCCTGCATTCTTCAGTGCCTTCATATGCAATAGTCAAGGTATCTAACATCTCTTTTGTAGTTTTGCAATTAAGAACTTGATGATAGATTTCATTAGGTAATGCAGAGACTAAGGCGGTTTTGGCTTTGACATCAAGATTAACAACCCTTTTGTCCTCCTCAGACCATTGATGCACAACTTTGAGAACATATCTTTCAGTTGCAGGAGTAGTATCAGTAGCAGCAGTAACTTCGACAGTAGAGGATAGAACATAGGTGCCTTCAGTAACTGTCTTGAGCATCATATCAACAAGGCTGGACATGTACAGATGAACTCTACTCTTCCAAAGGGAAAAGTTTTCCCCATCAAACATTGGACAGCTTGAGAGTGAGCCATTGTTTGAGACGTTTGAAGTAGCATTTGGAGTGGCCATTTGTCAGTTTGGGGTAGAAGCAGTTGAAGATTAAGCAAAGGAGATCTTAGATATTGATTATCTAACCTGCTCTAATACCAATTGTTGGTCCCAATTGGATACTATAACAACAAATGTTTGTAAAAAGGGGGTTGAGTACAAACTTTAGCTATTTAAAAATTAAAACACATGGATGTACTTTATATAATTCTTATTCATGTAAATCAATTATTACATGAACTAGATGCGGAAAATCTAAGTTCAACAAAGGTGGCAACAATTTTGTCTAACATATAGACTAGCTAATTCTAACTAACTAATGCTTAGAATATTCAACACATGAATAAGTTTGATTACACTGAGAATATATTTGCTAACTCTTATAAATCTCAACATATGAGATTTTTCAGTGTTCAACCGATATATTCAAGCATGGGAAATGCTTGAGTATATATAGAGAGCTTGGTGTCCGGATGGTGGTAAGAGGAGGGAACAACAAAGTATAAGAATGATAATATTATAACAGATAAAGTTAGTTGGTGGAAAGTAGATTTACTTTATACGCTAAACGTATAAAGGTCATGTACTCTCTAAAAAGGTAAAACCCACTATCTGTTATTATATTATTAAACTCATACCTTTTGCCTTGGAAGTGCAAGTTCTCTTTCCATGCTTGTACTTTAAACAACATCATGCTTTCTTCATGTTTGACCTAACCAAGTATGGAGTTGTCAGCCATACTTAGTTGTTGTAACAAATCTTAGAGATCTTCCTTTTTGTAAAGTAGTTATCACCTTTTCCAAGAGGTCAAACTCTATCCTTTTTGTCTCCTTGCAGATTCAAAAAGTGCTAATACTTCTACAAAGAAATCTCTAAAGGCAAAATAGAACAACATATGCTCTGTCTTGACTTAAAAACAAAAACAGCTAAGTGTTTATATTTAACACGACTCAGCTGATGAAACTAACTCTAAACTACTTTAATAATTTTGCTCAGATGAAAGTGTATAAACTAATCAACCTATATGATCAGTAGACAAAAGATGTTCGGCTGATCATTTAGAGTGACAAGTTTATAAAAATTATTTTAACAAAAGGTAAACTTCTTATCTGAAGAGGAGAAGGCTTCGGCTGATGCTTTGAGTCTTCAGCTGATGCTTTGAGTCTTCAGCTGATGCTTTTGATCCTCAACTGATGCTTTGTAAATCCTTAGCTGATGCTTTGTAAGTCCTTAGCTGATGCTTATTTCTTCTCCTTTGATCTTTTGAAGCTGATTAATCGTTTGACACTTAGAGTTTAGCTGATGTTTTAATTCTTCAGCTGATGTTTCATACTTAGAAAATTCTTTAAGTATGTTTTAAAAAAAACACATGTTTTTCAACATTCTGAGCTCAAAACTAAGAATATGGTTTCATAAACATCAAATCCTATTTTAACTAATAGAGAGGTTTAATTGTGGTTTAATATTGTTATCTCCCCAACAATATTTATGTTCTCACTAAAATTAACACAGTTAGCAGCTTGTGCGTAGTTTCCACCAATGATAGCTTGAACTTGTTCTGGAAGCTGTTATTTAACACACTGAGTGGTCTTTCCAACAGAGACACACCAGGATTTAACTACTTTTTGAAGGTCATTGAACTTTTGAGTTGCTTCACTAGATTCTTTTACCAATACTTGATTTAATATCTTTTGTGTAGCTAACTCATCTTTCAGAGTTGTCATTAATTTATGTCCCTCATCTTTAAGAGTTAATTTCTCTTTAAGTGATTCTAATTCTGTTTTTAGCTTCTTTTCTCATTGAATATAAGATCGAAACTCAACACACAAATAATCAAACATGGTGTTGCTTTCATTATTATCATAATTAATAAATTTGCCAACCTGGTACATAGAGGAAGGATCTGAGTTGGAGGAACTACATGCTTTAGCAGCCTATTCATATCCTCATCAAAGATGCTACTACTACCTGTGTTGGCCATCAAGCTGAGATGAGAAGTGAGGACCTCATCTTCATCACTTGACAGGTCTTCCTCAGCCTAATTTTCTTCTTCAACCACCAACACTTTGTTCTGGGCTTTCCTCTTCCTTTTGTCAAGAACAGCAACAAGAAGCTTCTTGTACTGAGCTTCATAGTTAATCTTGTTGTCTGATCCAGGAAGAACCTTGAAGCTAGAGCTTCCCTTGGACTTACACTCACTGCCATAGTGACCAGATTTTCCACAAGAGAAACAACCTTCAGATGACTTTGAGGAAAGGTTTGAACCTTTTCACTAACATGGCAGCTTGCTCTACAACAGCTTCAATGCTGTCAATGTCCTCCAAGCTTTCATCCCCATCAGCCACCAGCTCTTCTTCCTTAGAAGACTCCACTTCATTTTCATCCTCGCTTGAGTCATCCACCACAGCAGCAAAACTCTTGGACCTTGCATCCTTAGACACAAGTTCAATTGATGGAGCTTTTGCAGCCTCTCTCGTCTCCTTGGTCGACAGCTTCCTTTGTTTTACCGATTGCTCATGGTTCATAAGATTACCATAGAGACCAACCAGAGACATTCCCTTTATCTACTCACTGTGTTTTAGAATAGTAATGAAGTGATCCCAAGATTCTGGGATGGAGTCTAGGAATTTGTTAACCAAATCCTTGTTGTTCTTGGGAACATCTACCTTTCTTAGATCATTGACAAGGTAGTTGAACCTGGTATAGGTCTGAATAAGACTTTCACCTTTAGGAGCAATAAAAAACTCATATTCACTAACAAGGAGGAGTTTCTTGTTCTCCTTTACTTCCTCTATGCCTTGATATGCAACAGTGAGAGTGTCTAGCATCTCTTTGGCAGGTGCACAGTTGAGAACTTGATGATAGACATCGTTGGGTATCATAGAGACTAAGGCAATTCTAGCCTTGATATCAAGGTTTACAAGCCTCTTGTCTTCATCGGACCATTGATGCACAGGCTTGATGACATATCTCTTTATAGGAGGTTCATCTTCAGTGGTAGCAGGAGCTTCAAGAGTAGTGGAGGGAACATATGGGCCTTCTATGACTGTACTCAGCATCATATCATCCAGAGTAGACATATAGAGATAAACTCTATTCTTCCAGAGGGAGAAATTTTCTCCATTAAACATAGGACACCTGGAGAGTAAGCCAAAGTTTAAGAAACTGTTGTAGAATTCGGAGTGGCCATTTTGAAGTGTGGGGTAGAAGCAGTTGAAGAGTATGCAAAGCAGATCTTAGATATTGATTATCTAACCTGCTCTGATACTAGTTGTTGGTCCCAAGTGGATACTACAACAACAAATGTTTGTAGAAGGGGGGGTTAAATACAAAATTAAGCTTTTAAAATTTAGAGACACACGATTTATACTTTATATAATTCTTATTGATATGAATCAAGAATTACATGAACTAGATGCGGAAAATCTAAGTTCAATATAGATAGCAACTAAACTGTCTAATACATAAACAAAGCTTATCCTAACCAACTAATGCTTAGGACGTTTAACACATGAACAAGTTTGATTAAACTGAGAAAATATATTGCTAACTCTTCTAAATATCAACTTATGAGAAATCAGTGTTCAATTCTAGTGAATTGGTACTTAGCATGTTTCCATGATTGGGTATATATAAGCATATGGTGTCCGGATGGTCGAGAGAAGAGGAGACAAAAGTAATAAAGATAATAATATTATAATAGATAAAGTTAGTGGGTAAAAAGTAGTTTCACATTATACACGCAAAGTATAAAGTGATTGTACTATTCTGATAAAGTAAATCCCACTATCTATTATTATATTATTAAACTCATACCTTTTGCCTTGGAAGTGTAAGTTTCTTTTTTCATGCTTGTACTTTATACAACACCATGCTTTCTTCAGATTAGACTTAACCAAGTATGGAGTTGCCAGCCATACTTAGTTGTTGTGAAGAAATCTTCGAGATCTTCTTCTTGTAAAGCAGTTATCACCTTTTCCAGGGGGTCAAACTCAATCCTATTTGTCTATTTGCAGATTCAAAAAGTGCTAATATTTTTACAAAGAAATCTCTAAAGGCAAAATAGAAGAATACATGTTTTGCCTTGACTTAAGAGTAAAAACAGCTAAGTGTTCAACACTTTTCACTACTCAGCTGATAACTAAACTCTAAACTGCAATTCTAATTTTTCTCAGATAAGGAATAAATTAAGAACTCAGATGTATAAGCTAATCAGCCTATATGATCAGTGGACCAAACTGTTCAACTGGTCATTAAGAGTGATAAGCTTATGGAAAAATATTTAGTGAAAATAAACTTCTTATCTCATGGTAGAAAGCCTCAACTAATCTTCATTCAGTACCTAGCTGATGCTTTTAAATGCTCAGCTGATCAACTCTATTTTTCAGCTGATGGTTGTAGATCATCAGCCGATGCTTGTAGATCCTCAGCTGATGTTTCTTTTCTTCTTGTCTGATCTTTTGAAGTTGATCCTTTGTCTGATCCTTAGAGTTCAGCTGATCAACTATGTTTCTCAGCTGATGATTTTAATTTACAAAATTATTTAAGTCTAAATGAAAACAACACATGTTTTTCACTTATCTAAGTCTTAAACTGAATATGTGGTTTTATTAGCATCAAATCCTATTTAAATTAACAGACATGTTTGATTATGGTTTGATATTGCTATTTCCCTAACAACGCATTATTCACTTCATTCAGTAGCAGTAATGGATTAGATAAGGTTGGTTGTGCATTAGTTTGTGTACAGAGAGGAACAGGTTCATCTTTATCATTTTCTTTAACTGGTGGGATTGGATCAGCTAACACTGGAATTCTTTCACCACTTTGCATCAGATCATTGAATTCCTCACCTGAAATATGATTAGAAGAACAAACAGCAACAAAGTCATTTTCATTAAGACTTACATTTATAGATTCTTCTATGACCTTTGTTCTGACATTGTACTCTCTATAAGCTTTGGAGATCACAGAGTATCCAACAAACACCCTTTCATCAGCTTTTGGTGCAAACTTTTGCAGCTGATCTCTTTGGTTGAGAATGAAGCATTGGCAACCAAAGATGAATAAGAAGCTGATGTTTGGCTTCCTTCCTTTAAACACTTCATATGGAGTTTTGTTATACCTTTTTATTACAAGGGACCTATTTTCAGAAAAACATGCACAGCTGACAACCTCATCCTAGAAATTGAATCCCAACCACTTTCACATAACATAGTTCTGGCAGCTTCAATCAATGTTCTGTTTCTGTGCTCAGCTACACCATTCTGCTGTGGGGTTCTTGGAGCAGAGAAGTTTTAAGAAATCCCTTTTTCATCAAAGAAACTTTCAAGAGTTTGATTTCTTAACTCAGTTCCATGATCACTTCTAAGCATCCTCACCAGATTGCCATTTAAAACTTCCATCTTTTTGATGAAACAGATAATCTCCTCAGTAGCATCACTTTTGGCTTTAAGAAAGAATACCCAGGTGTACCTAGAGAATTCATCCAACATTACCAAATCATATTTGCTTCCACCAATACTTGCAGTAGCAACAAGACAAAAAAGATCCATGTGAAGCATGTAGAATGGTTTTGTGATAAAGAATGCCTACTTTGATGGAAAAGAGGTTTTATGTTGCTTTCCCTTTTCACAAGCGGAACAAGGTTTAGGTTTGGTATACGTCAGTGAAGGCAGTCCTGCCACTAGTTCACCCTTGCTCAGCTTGTTGATATTTTTGAAATTTAGGTGGGAAAGCCTTTTGTGCTACAACCAGTTTGTATGGGTTACTGATTTAGAGTACAAACAGGTTAACTTTGAAAGGATCACCAGAGGACATGTCAAGTGTACACATCCTTGGTTCTCTTGGTACATAGAAAAGTTTTTCCTTCTTTATCTATGATGGAACCCCCAATCTTACTGATATGGACTTCATTATCCCCATCACATAACTAACTTATGCTTATGAGGTTGTATTTAAGTCCTTTCACATATGAAACCTTTGATAGTTTTAGGTTCACATTATGAAGTTCGCCATAACCTTTGGTTTGACCAAAGTTGTTGTCACCAAAAGTCAGCCTTCGCCTTTTTCTTTCTTGTAGTTGCTGAGTAGTGCTTTACATCCTATCATAGTTTTGAACAGCCGCTGTCTAGATACCATGTACTAAAGCCCTGCACAATTATGAATTAAAGAAATATTAATGACAATTTACGATATCCACTATTGAGCGGACCCCTATGTATTGTACCTAGCTATCCACTTCATATCAGGTTGTTTATGTATGATTGGAACGGTCATGTTATCATTGATTCTCCGCTGTCTTGAGTTACCTTCTAGAGAACAATCACATGCCTTATGTTCTTTGCTACCACATTTGTAAAAATTTTAATTTTTGGAGCCTTGAACATGTTTTAGTGATTGCCCATGAGCTACCTTATCAGTCTTCTGATGACTATGGTTTGACCAAAGTTGTTGTCACCAAAAGTCAGCCTTCAGCCTTTTTCTTTCTTGTACTTGCTGAGTAGTACTTTACATCCTGTCATGGTTTTGAACAACCACTTTCTAGATACCATGTACTAAAGCCCTGGAAAGTTATGAATTAAAGAAAGATTGGTGACACTTTACGATATCCACTATTGAGTGGACCCCTGTGAAGTGCACCTAGTTATCCACTTCATATCAGGTTGTTTATGTATGATTGGACCAGTCATGTTATCAATGATTCTCTTCTAGAGAACAATCATGTGCCTTAGGTTCTTTGCTACCACATTTGTAAAAAATTTTGAACATGTTTTAGTGACTGCCTATGAGCTGCCTTATCAGTCTTCTGATGACTATGGTTTAACCAAAGTTGTTTTTACCAAAAGTCAGCATTCAACATTTTTCTTTGTTGTAGTTGGTGAGTAGTGCTTTACATCCTATCATGGTTTTGAACAGCCGTTGTCTAGATACCATGTACTAAAGCCCTACACAGTTATAAATTAAAGAAAGATTAGTGACACTTTACGATATCCACTATTGAGTGGACCCCTATTGATTGCACCTAGCTATCCACTTCATATCAGGTTGTTTATGTATTATTGGAACATTCATGTTATCAATGATTCTCCGCTGTCTTGAGTTACCTTCTAGATAACAATCACATGCCTTATGTTCTTTGCTACCACATTTGTAAAAATTTTAATTTTTAGAGCCTTGAAAATGTTTTAGTGACTGCCCATGAGCTGCCTTATCAGTCTTCTGATGACTATAGGTTATCAACAGACCTATTTTACCATTCAGCTATTGTAGCTGATCCTATAAACCCAAAAGGTCTTTCTTTAGAGGCATCTTTGGCTGGCCCTTAGATATAAAGAGTTTTTTATCAGCTTTGGATGTTGCAGGCTTGGAAACAGTGTGTGCAACATTTCCTTTTCTCATGGTTTCTTCTATTGCAAGAGTTTGAAGTGATTCTTGATCAGCTAAACAGTTAGAAGATGATCCTTTATCAGCTGACAGGCTATTAGCTGAGCATTAATCGTCTACCATCTGACCAGCTGATGTAGCAGCATTAGCTAATGGAAAGTGAGCTTAGTACTTAAAGTTAAGTCATTTGTTTTCAAGGGTTGACAACATAATGTTTTTTTTTTGTATCAACACATAATTCCTTTCCTTTAATCACTTCCTTTGACATCAAATTTTTAGTACTTTCACTTTCTAACATAACAACAAAAGTTGAATCATTTATGGGAGTGATTGATTCTTTTAGATGGGAGCTTTTACTTTTGACAAATCTGTTATTGATAACATTTTTACATTTCAAAATTTTTAGGAAACTGAGTGGTAAAATATCAGTCTTTTCTAAGATATTTATTTCCATACTAAAATCAACACAGCTAGCTGCTTGGGAATAATTTTCACCGATAATAGCTTTGACTTGTTTTGGGATCTACTCATTGACACACTGAGTGGTCTTTTCAGCACAAACACACCAAGACTTAACTACTTTTTGTAGGTCATTAAACTTTATGTTGCTTCACTGGTTTCTTTACTATGATCTGATTCAATATCTTTTTATTAGCTAGTTCATCTTCCAGTTTAGTCATCTATTTAAGTTTCTTATCTTTAAGAATTAATTTCTCCTTAAGAGATTCTATTTCTGTTTTTAGCTTCTTTTCTCTTTGAATATGAGACTGAAACTCAACACACAAATAATCAAACATGGTGTTCTTTTCATTATCATCATAATTAGTAAACTTTCTAACATGGTATATTGAGGAAAGATCCATATCAGGAGAAGTACAAGCTTTAGCAGCCGTTTTCATATGTTCATCAAAGGTGCTAGTACTACCTATGTTGGCCATTAAGCTAAGTTGAGTAGTGAGAACCCCATCTTCATCATTTTATAGGTCTTCCTCAGCCCAATCTTCTTCTTCAGCAACCAACGCCTTGTTCTGGGCTTTCTTCTTCTTCTTGTCAAGAACAACAGAAAGTAGCTTTTTGTATTTGGCTTCATAGTCAAATCTTGTTGTTTGATCCGAGAACAGCCTTAAAGCTAGAGCTTCCATTGAACTTACATTCACTGGCATTGTGACCAGTTTTGCCACAGGAAAAGCAACCTTCAGAAGACTTGGACTTAAACTTAGCATCCTTGAAAGGTCTCTTTTTTAAACATCTTGACACCCCTTTCCTTTAAGGAAAGGTTTAAACCTTTTTACCAACATGGCAGCCTGCTCTACAGCAGCTTCAATGTTATCCATGTTCTCCAAGCTTTCACCCTCAGTATCTCTTTGATCTTCATCTTCAGAAGACTCCTCTTCTTCATCCTCTTCACTTGAGCTATCCATAACTGCAGCAAATCTTTTAGACCTTGTATCCTTAGACACAAGTGCAGTTAAAGGGGCTTTAGCAGGCTCTCTCATCTTCTTGGTTGACAACTTCTTTTGCTTGACTAATTGCTCATGATTCATGAGACTACCATAGAGCCCAACCAGTGACAGTCCCTTTAACTTCTAAACATGTTTTAAGAAAATGTGAAGTGATCCCTTGTTTCAGGGAGAGAGTCTAGGAATTTGTTCACCAATTTCTTGTCGCTCTTTGGAATATCTGCCCTCCTTAAGACATTCACGAGGCAGTTGAACCTAGTGTAGGTCTTTGTGAGACTTTCACCTTTATGAGCAAAGAAGAACTTATATTCTCTTACAAGGAGGAGTTTCTTGTTCTCCTGCACCTCCTCAGTACCTTCATATGCAGTTAAGAACTTGATGATAGACATCATTTGGCAGTGAAGAGACAAAAGTTGTTCTTCCCTTGACATCAAGGTTCACAAGCCTTTTGTCTTCATCAAACCACTGATGCACAGGCTTTATCACGTGCCTTTCACTAGTGGAGGTATCACCTTGGGTGGCAGAAAAAACTTCGAGAGTGGTAGAAGGGACATGAGGACCTTCTGTGATAGTTTTCAACATAGCATCATCAAGGCTCGACATGTAAAGATGAACTCGACTCTTCCAGAGAGAGAAGTTATCACCATCAAACATGGGGCACCTAGACAATGATCCGTTGTTTGAAAAGTTATTTGAAGCAGTAGCATTTGGAGTAGCCATTTTAAAGTGAGGGGTAGAATCAGTTGAAGAGTAAGCAGCGCAGATCTTAGATATGAATTATATAACCTGCTCTAATACCAGTTGTTGGTCCCGAGTGGATACTACAACAACAAGTGTTTGTAGAAGGGGGGGTTGAATATAAACTTTAGCTTTGAAAAATTAACAACACACGGTTATACTTTATATAATTATTATTGATGTAAATCAAGAATTACATGAACTGGATGCGGAAAATACAAGTTCAATAAAAGTGTCAACTAGTCTGTCTAACACATAGACAAAGCTAATCCTAACCAACTAATGCTTAGGATGTTCAACACTTGAACAAGTTTGCTCTACATATAAAATTCTAACTCTAAAAGTGAGTTCTTGCTTATCAACTTCGAACTTGCTTCTAAAACTAAAACAATGAAGTTCTTGTATAGTTCTCAACTTACGAAATTTCAGCATACTTAGCATGTTCCCATGCTTCATAAATATAAGCAATGGGGTCTGGTTCGTGGAGAAACGATAGGAGACAAAATTAATAAGAATAATAATATTATAATAGATAAAGTTAGTGGGTGAAAAGCAGATGCACGTTATAAACGCAATGTATAAAGTGGATGTACTTTTCTACAAACCGGCATATTTGACTTTACCAGGTATGGATTTGTCAGCCATACTTAGTTGTTGAAACAAATCTTCGAGATCTTTTTCTTCTGAAGTAACTATAACCTTTTCCACAGGGTCAAAATCAATCCTTTTTGTCTCTTTGCAGTTACGAAAAGTGCTATAACTTTTACAAAGACAGATCTAAAGACATAATAGAACAAGATATATGTTTTGCTTTTGACTTAAGAATAAGTACAATGAAAATCAACTAAGTGTTAAAAACATTTCATGACTCAGCTGATGAAATACTCTAAACTACAAGTGTATTTTTTCTCAGATGAAGGATAAATGAAAGACTCAGCTATATAAGCTAATCAACCTTTATGATCAGCTGATCAAGAATGTTCAGCTGATCATTCAGAGTGATAAGCTTATGGAAAAGATTTGGTGAAAATGGAATTTCTTATTTGATAGAGGAAATGCCTCAGCTGATCAACTTTATATGCTCAGTTGATGCTTTTGACTGCTCAGCTGGTAAATTTTATTCCTCAGCTGATGATTGTAAATCATCATCTTATGCTTGTAGGTGCTCAGCTGATACTTCTATATTTGTCTTTTCTTCTCGGCTGATCTTCTAAAGCTGGTCCATCGTATCATACTTAGAGTTCTGCTGATCCTCAGCCGATTCTTTATACTTAGTAATTTCTTCAAGTCTAATTGAAAAACAACACATGTTTTTCTACAAGATAAGTCCAAAACTGAATGTATGGTTTTGTTAACATCTAATCCTATTTAATTATAGACATGTTTAATTATGGTTTGATATTGCTAACACTCTAACAGTACAGTAGTAATATTGTAATTTTTATGGTTAAAAAAAACATCCCGTGTGGCAGTTGACATTTATTTTGTATATGATTTGTAGACTTCCTTTGCTATTTGGTGTTTAATTATTATTATTTTTTTATTAATGATGAATTTTTGAATATCACGGTGATACATTTTCATTTATCCTTTGACAATCAAACTTACCATAACATCTTGTTGACAACCTCCACCCATTATACCTCTATGTGAGAAAGGATCACATAACATCATACCTCATGAAAATTATTCTTCGTCGTCATTTTATACGGATATCATACTAGCGTAGATCACAAATTAAAGTTTGAGTTTCACTACTAAATCCACAATTGTTTTAATAATTTCATGATTTGAAGTAATCCAGAATTCATTTCTTATAAGTAAGATCTTAATACCGACTTATGCTGATTTAAGTAGCTATTGCTTGTATGTAGTAGATTAGTCCCCAAAAGTATTTTCTAGAAAGACTAGGTCACATGTTAATTTGTTTATGCCTTCTTTGTAAAATTTCCCCATTTAACAATTTTTTGTTAGTCAGAATTTAAAAAATTACTACCGAAGTTGCACTTCTATAAATGTTCATTAATTAATGCCAAACTTTGGATAAAAAAATTTACTTTTTTTAACCATTTGGTATGTACTCTTATAAATGCAATATACTAAATACAACATTATCTAAACTATGTATATGTCGTATCTATCGTATACTATTTATACTCATGTTATTTTCTGGTAATGTGTTATTCCGTAACGTAGAAGACATCAAAGATTAGTAATTGACATTAGTTATACGTATTATCATTGTTGAAAAATGAGGAAACATATAATGAGGAGATGTGACCACCTTTCCTTGCTATTTAATTAGTCGATCGAGTATACGAATATGTCGATAAATGTGGTCCAAATGAGAGAATGTTTCATTGTCAACTATTTATTAAGTTTGACAACAGATCAAATTCGGAGAGCTATTTCACGTATAATTTGATTGTGTTAATTTATTATATTGTACTATCATTGATATTTACGTAAAGAAAACATAAACCCACTTATAAATACGTAAAGAAAACGTAAAAGTGTTTATAAATACAACTAAATTTGTTAAAATTGTAGTTGCATGTAACTAAATTTATTATGCATCGATAAATGCATCCAAATTTCAGTTTTGATTAATTATATGTGATTACTAAACTTGAATCATATTACTAGTTCTTTTTCTTAAATTTCTAATATTTTAAATTTGATTATTGAATAATCAAATGTTTTATGATGTTTTTGAAGTTTCATCTCCATGTACTAGGAAATTCCGAGTTGAGAAGCAAGATTTGAACACAATGAAACCTCAAGAATCAGTGGATGAACGGTTATGTAAATTTTAAACCCGAGAAATCATAACATAAATCAAAGCAAATAATCGGATTTTGTTTCTCAAGTTTGAGTCCATCTTTGTCCAAGAATTGTTCTTCTTGAAAGTTCATCTTCATGGGTATGAACTAACGACATCACTAACCAAATATTAAAAAGCAACGGCGGAGACAGAAAGAAATACTAGACGCGACAAAATTAAAAATGTTATTTGATTGGATTTTCAATTCTTCAAAATTTAAGGATTTATTCTTTTCTCGAGAGTTTCCAAACCAAAATGAATACCATATATTTTTCAATAATTAAATGGAATCTAAAAAAAAAATTCAATTTATTTACACCCTCAAAATCGAATTCGAATTTTTAAAATAAACAATTTATAGACTAAAAAATTAGCATATATCTTAAAGAATTTTCCTAAGTAATTGATTCTTCTATATGAACTTAGAAATCAAATTCTAAGCGACTATAATTAGTCGGATTCAAATAAATAATACAACATTCATACGATCTGTTTGCATATACACTACAAGAAATACAGGTTTTTGCGGTGACACAGTTACGCCGCTAAAACACAGCTACACGACAAAAAAGTGGGCCAGTCTCGTCAGAAAAGTGAGCGTCGCCGCAAAAAACCTTTTGCGGCGACATGTGTCGTCGCTAAAGGATTTCCCACCAAACGAAAACCTTGGCGGGATTATTTCCCACTGAATAAATTCACCGTCGCCGCAAAAGGCCACACGTCGCCGCCAAAATGTAGCCGCAAAAGGCTTTTTTATTTTTCTTTATTTAATTAAATTAATTTTCTATTTTATTTATTAATTAAATATGTGTGACGCCGCAAAAGGGCATATGTCGCCGCAAATACCGTCGCCGCAAATACCTTTACGAGATATATGGTTTTAACCTTTCTTTCTGCCATTTTCTTGCACAAAGTGACTCTTCCTCTCCCGATTTTCTTTCTGCCGCAAATACCGTCGAAACCGCCACTGCCCGGAACCGCCGCCGCCTCTCACCACTCTTCTTCCTCCGCCGTTCCCTCACCGTCGCTGCTCTCTCTCGCCGTCGCTGCTCCCTCTCGCCGTTCCCTCTCGTTGCTCCCTCTCTCGCCGTTCGACGTCGACGTCGCTGGTCGAATCCAGCTCGCCGCCTGCCTCCGCCGTTCGCTCTCTTCTTGTCGCCGGCGACCTTAGTTCCGAGGTAAATATCCCCATTTTCTGTTTTGATGTAGCATTTTAGTTTTAGATCTTTATTTTTTATTTTTATTTTGCTACAAGATTCTCCTCCTCCTCCTGTTGCTGCCGCCGTCGGCCATCCTTCTACCGCCGCCTCCGCCGCCGGAAATCTTATCTAGCGACTCTGTCCACCCTTCTGCCTCCTCCTCCTCCGATCCTAATTAAGGTAAATTTTTTATGTTATTATTAATGTTAATTTGTTTAGGTTATTAATAATTTATGTTAGATTATTATTATTTTTTTTAGTAATTTAAGTTATTTAATAGTTAATTAGTGGTAATAATTGATTAATCTAAGATTATTGTTAATTAGTGTTAAATTAATTAGTGTTAATAATTGATTAATTTAGTTGTTAATTTAAATTCATTATGTTAGTTAATATTTTATGTTATAATTTTAAATTATTGTTAATTAGTATTAATGTTTAAGTATTGTTAGTATACTAAAAATGTGTTAAATAATTAATTAGTGTTAATAGTTGATTAATTTAGTTTTTAATTTAAATTCATTATGTTAGATAATATTTTATGTTATAAATTTAAATTATTGTTAATTAGTATTAATGTTTAAGTATTGTTAGTATACTAAAAATGTGTTAAATAATTAACTAGTGTTAAGAATTGATTAATTTAGTTTTTAATTTAAATTCATTATGTTAGATAATATTTTATGTTATAATTTTAAATTATTGTTAGTTAGTATTAATGTTTAAGTATTGTTAGTATACTAAAAATGTGTTAAATAGTTTATATGATGATGTTAAATAGTTTATATGATGACGTTTGATTATTATCTATTGTCAATAATGATAGATTAGTGCTACATACTTCTAATCTTTAATCATTGTTAGTACACTAAAAATGTTAGAAATTAGATCAATCTTATATTATTATTTAGTGTTAATGATGTTAGCTTATTGTTGATAATTGTTAATCTATATAATTAGTGTTAATATTCAATGTTAGTGTTAATCTTCAATGTTAGTGTTAATCATTAATCTTTAATATTTAATATACAATTATTGTTAGTATAATAATAATAATGGTAGAAATTAGATTAATGTTAGCTTTAATTAATATGATGTTTAGTTATGTTTAATAATTTTGTTAAAGTAAATGTTAATTTAGTGTTAGTAATCATGCTAGTTGTTAAATTTGCATGTGTGAGCTTAGAATGCCCGCTCGAAATTGATTTAAAATTTAATTTCGGGTTGTTCCCATGTTGGGAATGCTATTTGAATACCTTATCTCATTTAGGATGTGAATGTTTGTTACATGGTTGTGTGTTTAAAAAAGATTCGATTGTCATTTACTCTATGCTTCCCGGGTATATATTTCTTTATATACTTGGGAGCTAAGGGTAAATGCTGCCGAATTTTTCTTAAACAACCGATCATGTAATATGTATTCACATATGAGGTAAAGTATTCAAAAAGTGGGTTAGGAAGGCTACTCTGCTACAAACCAGTCACAATTTCTTAATATAAAATTTTAATACATGATTTGTATTCTTAATTAGTATGATATGCTTTGAACGCAGTTATGACGATTGATAAGAGTTGGACTACTTTAGCAAATCGTAATTGTCGTGAATTTTTTATTGGTCTTGACGCATTCCTCGATAGGTGTAAAGACTACGTAAATAGCTATGGTAATATTCGTTGCCCGTGTGATTATTGTGATAACACCTGTTATCACCCGCTTAGGGTACTTAGGGTTCATATACATGAAAACGGGTTTAGCGAGGGCTACAGGATTTGGAGGTATCACGGAGAACCAATTGTTCATCGAGCATCACGTGACGGTCTTGGTCAAACGAATAATGACTTGAATGATTACCTCAATGATGTTCGTCAGGAGAATACTGTAAACGAACACAACACGGAAAGCGATGAGCCAACTAAAGGCCCAAATGATGAACACAACACGGAAAGTGACGACATCCCATATTACTTCCCGTCATGGGAAAAAGTCCCCGTAGAATTGAAGGCAGCGATCGTACCGGGCCTTGAAGTTTCACTTAAGTTTTTTTATATATTGTATATTTGTAAAAAATATACAATAAACTAACTTTTTCGTATAATTTAAAGACTTACTTTGACTTAAAGCACCATTATGACACTCCACACCGTTCGTCGATCTTGACGGGAATCGATAAGATGTGTGCTGAGATGTACAGAGACCAAAAATACAAGTTTAACCTTAAATGGTTTCAGAGAAGAGGGGGGGTCTCGCAGGCTCAACGACTGCGTCAAGACCCTCCTCCTAACATGGAACTGAGTGAGTGGGGTTTGTACATTGACTATTATTGTGGGGTAAAGACCGTTCAACGGTCAATAGCGAACACACAAGTAAGAGCGCAGCAAGTAAATCAAAGCTTGCATGGTCGGAGATCATACTGTCAGTATCGATTCGAGAACGTAAGTCTATTTATCTTTAAATCTTAACTTTGACTTAGTATTTATCTTTAAGTCTATATATTAATCGTTATTAAATATATACTTATTAAATTTGTTTATAGCGTGACCCGGAAACGCTAGAACCCCCTAGCTTGATTGAACAGTACATGTTAAACCATTCACGCAATGACGTCTTTACATCCGAGTCTCTTCAAGAAAATTATGTAAGTAATTATTTATAATTCATGAAACTTATGTGTTTAAATATAAATATATATATATATATATATATATAATATGATTTTAATTGTTTTTATATCTTATTTATACACAGCGCCGTATGGTTTTCTTGAGAGACGGTCATGTTGGGAGCCAAAATCCGTTGAGTGAAGAAGAAATCTTGAAGGCGGTGTTGGGTGAACGCCGAGGACATGTTCGTGGAATGGGAAGAACATTAAGTTCTTCATCCGTATCTGCTGCACAATCTACCGCACAATCCCAGGCTACAGGGAGATTATATACACAAGCCGAGGTAGATGCCATGCTTGCGTCTCATTCTTCTGATATCCAGCAGGTCCGGGAGGAGATGCATACTAATTCTCAACGTACACAAGCAATATTTGAAGCATTACGTGCGGCAGGTATAAATGTCGATATTCCCTCAACTTCCCGACATGAACCAAACACTGATTTGGCTTCTCGTGATGAAGCGTCTAGGGATGATGATGATTAGTCTATTAGTTTGTTAGGCGACGTTGTGATTGTCTAAAAATGTTTATGTTAACTTTGAAACTATTGATTGGTATGTATGTTTGTTTTATATAGCTTAAAATGTCGTGTTACAGTTGTTTTGAGTTCTGAAATAGCAGGTTATTGTAATTGCCCGGTTTAAAATGGGTGGAAAACGCAAAATCCAGCAAAATGCTGGAAAATTTTTTTTAGACTTTTAGCGGCGACATGTCGCCGCAAAAAGTGTTATTTATATTTTAAAATGTAATTTATTTAAATAACTACTTCGCCGCAAATACTACATATGTCGTCGCAAAAAGTATTATTTATATTTTAAAATTTAATTTATTTAAATAACTACGTCGCCGCAAATACTACATATGTCGCCGCAAAAAGTATTATTTTATTTTTTAAATTAAATCAAAATCCTCGCCGCTAAAAGTACTCATGTCGCCGCAAAAACCCATCCACGTGGCACTTGATGGGTCCGTTGTGTGACGTCGCAAAAAGTCAAAAATGTCGTCGCAAAAAACTTTCGCCGCTAAAAGTACTCATGTCGCCGCAAAAACCCATCCACATGGCACTTGATGGGTCCGTTGTGTGACGTCGCAAAAAGTCAAAAATGTCGTCGAAAAAAAATTTTCGCCGCTAAAAGTACTCATGTCGCCGCAAAAACCCATCCACGTGGCACTTGATGGGTCCGTTGTGTGACGTCGCAAAAAGTCAAAAATGTCGTCGCAAAAAACTTTTGGGTACGAAGCTTTAGCGGCGACATTTTTGCGGCGAAATTAGACGCGAATAACCTATGGCGGCGACAATTGAAGTTTTAGTCGCCGCAAAAAGCCTTTTTTTTTGTAGTGATATGCCCTCTTTTACATTCATTTGTTCATAAGCACTAATGCAGTAAAATAAATAAAACAGAATTTTTAATTAACGGTAACTTACATTTCATAACAGGTAATTAGCACATAGTGAACCCAATTTGTTAGCCGCTAATGTTTGAAGCGTTTACTTCATTAAAAAGTATACAAGTTGTCATGTTTTGCTATTTTATGTATTAAACTTAAAATATTTGTATCGTATGTACTAAACTTGTATCTTTTTTTGTTTTTTATCTAACAAAAATATATACAATAACAACATATTAAAAGTTTGATATACACAATAAAAAGTTTTAAAGCTCGATATAGATGATACCAAAATATGACAACGTGGATGTATTCAATGTGAACCAAATCCTATTTTTAAATAAAAAGTAATGTTCGTTCTATACGATACCAATTTTGTCAAAGTTCTTTCGCGCATGTTGCCCAAAAATATATCTAGTTGTTTAATTCTAGTTTTACCGAAAAAGTATAAATAATAACGGTCCGTTTCTCATTATTTAAATATTGTGATTAAAATCTCAATTAGTAATTTGGGTTTCGTATTTAGAATCAATAATTTGTACTTCGAACGTAAAAATACAATTTTGAGAATCTACTTTGGTGTTACTTTTCGAACGAATTATCTGGCTATTAAATTTTACTATTTCAAATTCAATTAATTTAAAACCTAATTATGTGATTGTTATGATATAAAATAAGATAATTAATTCCAAACACTATTATTACAGTGTACATTTTATTATAGTCCTAATCTAATTATTAAAAAGGCATAATAAAATTTTAAAATAAAACTCTTAACAAAAATATAATACCAATAAATTAAAGACTAAATACCACTTAATGCAAACTTGTTATTCCTAATGTACCATTTAACTTTATATATCTTTTTTTAATGTACACTACGTATGTAACACCCAGATTTTAAAGCTAATTAAAACTTTTTAAAAGATCACTTTAACTAAAACATCAGAATTCTTACATCGGATATTTTACAAACTTAGCTATATTTATCAGATGGTGTAATACATTCAAAACTTCCACCTAACATGTTAGCAAATATCATTGGTGTTACTTGTATTCAAAACAACTGACGATAACAAACTAAATATAAACAATGCACAAAGGCCAACAACTGTGTTCCTCAATCCGTCCCCAAGCCTCCGGCAGTGAACCACCGGTCACATATGGGATATAAAACATGGGAGGGGTTAGCTATAAAAGCTAGTGATCACGGAAAGTAGAACATATACAAGATAATCATGTCATTCACAATATATCATATAGTGCTATCCTAGCACACTAGGTATGTAGCTGTCTGACTGAAACTGTTTGTTGCTAGGTAATGATCCCAACACACCGGCTCTAGCCAGGGGAGACTAAAACACCAACCATATAAGGTGGGTGAGCATATAGCGGTCCACCATTCCTATACTATCATGGGGCCCACTGTACGATGACCCCCACCGTCTGAAGAATAGGGTCCTGCAAAACCACGACCTAAAAAGGTCTCTGTTAGTCCTGAAAGGACCGTGGGACCCAGCCATAAACCGTGACTAACTTCAAGAACTAGACTGTATAAAAAGTCATCGATTGGTCAAGACCATACACAAACAGACAATATGTCCATGAAGGGTACATGCGGACATTAATCAACAATAAGCTATTTCATGAAGGGACCGTATGAACATAGCAAACATATCATAAACCGATCACATAAGTAAATAGGTGAATGAAAGCATGTTAACAATGAATTATCATATCACTGATCTTGTGAAACATGTTAATAGTAATAATAATTATGTAATCATGTTCAGTAACAACCATTGAACATAACTAAACCAGTCTCATCATTCAAATCATATATTACATATCATTCATTTAATACAATATGGTGATTAATCAAGGATATGTAATGGTTCGTGTACTCACATCAGGTCCAAGCTCACTAAGTTAGCAACTACACGTGCTCCGTTAGCTTTCGATGAACGTAGAATAACACTATGTATCAATATATAGTCTTAAATTTAATTAATTCTATGGCCATAGTTACTCTTTTTACGACCTTAGGAGGTACATGTACTTTCTACGGCCATAGTTTTCCTTTCTACGGCCGTAGAAGGTACGTGGTCCTTCTACATCCATAGTTTTCTATCTACGGCCGTAGAAGGTACGCACATGTCTGGTTCGTGATTTTTGTTCTGTCTTCGCGGGAAATCAAACGGAAACACCCAAAACTTGATTGTAATTGATTCCTATCATCAAATATGACCATTGTGGACTTCATAACATCCCTTAACATCATTTTTATCAATTTTCCACTTCCAATTCAAGGTTTTGATCAAAAAACCCATTTGACCCATTTAGCATAAACTTTGACATAACTTGATCATGTGTTGATCATCAGCTGAGGAAAATTTCAAGATCAGCTGAGCTATCAAGGATCAGCTGACACAATCACATTGATCAGCTAATGCCTCCCATATGTCAGATAAGGTATTTACTACTTATCCAATCTTTCCTTCATAAGCTGATCATACTCAAACGATTAGCTGAGCCCTTGGGATCAGCTGACAGTTTAGTTTGATCAATTGGTTAGCTATACTCTGATTTGTATTATTAGCTGAGCATTTCGATCAGCTGAGCATATCTAGTCAGCTGAGTCTTTAACATTTATCCTTAGCTGAGCAAATTTACATATGCAGTTTAGTGTCTGTTAGCTGAGTCTTTATTCTACATCTCGGTTAATAGCTTTTCTATGTAATATTTTCTTTAGTCAAAGGATAAACATGTGTTGTTCCTATTATGCCTTAGATCTTTCTTTGTAAAAATACTTAGCACTTTTTGTATCTGCAAAGAAACAAAAAGGGGATAGATCTTTATCCCCTGGAAAAAGGAGAAAGATACTCTTGAAGAGAAGATCTCGAAGATATGATGTTAAGTATGGCTGGCAACTCCATACTTGGTAAAGTCAAATCTTCAGAAAGCATGGTGTTGATTAAAGCACAAGCATGAAAGGAGAAGCTTACTTTTCCCAGATATAAATGTAGTACTTTAATAATATAATAATAGATAGTGGATACACTCATTACTGAAAAGTATGTTCACTTTACACACTTTGTGTATAAAGTTAACTTACTTTTCACCCACTAACTTTATTTATTATAATATTATTAAACCAAGTACCTTTGTCTCCTTCTCTCTTCATCAACCCGGACACACCTTGCTTATATATACTCATGCATGGAAACATGCTAAGTATGCGTTGAAAAAGCACTGAAATCTCATAAGTTGAGAATTAGAAGAGTTAGCATTTTACTTTCAGTGTAACAAACTTGTTCATGTGTTGAACATCTTAGACATTAGTTGTTTAAGATTAGCATTGTCTATGTGTTAGACAAATCTAGTTGCCACCTTTTATTGAACTTAGATTTCCGCATCTAGTTCATGTAATTCTTGATTAACATCAATAAGAATTATATAAAAGTAAATCGTGTGTCTCTTAAATTTTAATTTGCTAAAGTTTGTATTCATCCCCCCCTTCTACAAACATTTGTTGTTATAGTATCCATTCGGGACCAACATGTATATTGTGCTAGTATAATTCTTTTATTCATGAAATCCTGTAGCATGTAATACCCTACCTTTTCCACATAGTTATTTTCTATCTTGCATCTAAGGAAGTTATTTTCTATCATGTATCTGAGACCGCACTCATTGAACTGATATACCTTTCTATCTTGCCTAGTAACATGGAAGTACACCATTTTATATCGTATGATAGTTGTCAACATTGCGTGGTTTATGATGGATTGTGTGCAGGGATAGTGTACTAGGTTGAGCATGGGACCTGGTAGCCCGGAAAAAACAGACGAACCGGACCGTACCGGACCGAGACTGGTCAGGACCGGGCCTGGTTGGTCCGGTCATCGGTCCTTGTTTTTTTATAGATTTCGGGTTTCTGTCCGGTCCGGTCTTTTTCGGTCCGGTCATGGTTTTGAACCGATCTCACCCCTATAGTGTACAGGTGTCATCATATCCATGGACATTATAAATTACTAAAAGGTCACACAGCTACACACCCAACTCTGAATCAGGAAATAATACATTGTGTGTACAGTGATAAATATTAGTTAATTAATTATCCAGAAAAATAATAAATGGACGTTTATTATTTAAGGGATAAATTAAATATCAGTTGTATATTTAATTATTATGTTTGGTTAGAAAAATATTAACTGATAGATGATTAATTAATATTAAATGAAACTAGAGGGTTTGTTTTGTCAAATGATCATGGACCGGGATTTATGGTCCAATGGCCTTAATTAGGTTAAATTACTATTTAAGGGATTAACCCTTGGAAAAACCTAATCTTAATCCTAATTTGAGACAAAAAGCAAAAAGGACAAAAACAAACTCTCTCCCCTCTCTCCTTTTATCTGCGGCCGAACTAACCACCACCACCCACATCTTGGCAGTGGTCGACGGTGGTCAAAAGGCGGCGGTCAGCGACGGCCTCTCAGGCGAATGGTGGTGCAGGGCCAATCCCCTTTGCGGCGGCTAGCTTTCGGCGGTGATCGGATAATACCAAAAGCCGGCGGCTTTTGGTGCTTCACACACACGAGACCTTTTTGTTTCGCGTATTATTTGTATTAGCGGTCTAGCAGCCAGTTCAAGGGTGCAATAGATGTGTATCTCCCTATAGCAGTCCAAGAGTATATTTTCTTTTACTTTTAACTATTATATTCATGATTAAGTGTTGAATGTGATTAAAATATTATTTGCCTTGTTCCTCTAGTTGATCCAGTTGTGATCTTGGGATGTGATTTATGTTTTACCTTGTAAATCGCAACAGTGATATCAGAGCCTCTTCAAGGCTTGGTGGGGGACAAGTTTTTTAATCATATTATTATGTTTATATATATATATATATATATATATCTGAAACTTGTATATTGGTTTAGATCAAGTTTATGATCTTATACAAAATAAAGTTTCCAGTTTTATTGTTTAAATTATATATATTCATATATGTGTGAAACTTAAAATCTGGTTTAGGATCAAGTTTTGATCTTTTTACCAATTAGAGTTTCCAGTTTTTATGTTTATATATGTTTGTATATATATTCTGTGTAAAACTTGGTTTTGGCCAAAAGTCAAAGTTTTGATTTTAGCCAAATAAAGTTTTCAGTTTATCCACTTATATATATATATATATATATATATATATATATATATATAGGGTAGGGATATTGTAAAAAGATAATTAAGGTACAAAGAGTAAGGAGAAATCTCAGCCATTCAATTTTCTATAACCGCTCCTATAAAAATGGCTTTTTTCTTTTTTTTATTAATTATAAAACAATACACAAAAGGGCATATTTGACCTTTTAAAAATTTAATTCCCTAAATATTTAGGATACAGATTTTAATATGGTTTCTCCAGAATTATTTTGATGCACATCGTTCTCCAGTGATGCACATCGTTCTTCAGTGATGCACATCATTCTCCAGACCCATTTTGATTCACAACTATTTTGATCCAGAACTATTTTGATGCACATCATTCTCTAAAATGATACACAACATGTCTAAAAATGATAAAACAGATGTATTATATCAACAACGTCAACCATAACAACAACTGATGAACAAAACAGACACGCCAAAGAGTTGATGCACACTAATTTCAAAAAATAAACTAACAGAATCTTGAAGAACAACTAATTTCAAAACAGATGCCCCAAACACTAATTTCAAAGAATTGATGCACTAATTTCAAACAAATTACACACAAACCTTAAAGAACCGCTATTTGAGGGCTGCTTCTACTAATGTACAACAAAAAATGATGAACATATTGATGAATAACCCATTTTGTTACAGATCGATTACTAATACAAATTGATACACATGAACAAAAATGATGTAGAAATCAATTTACTTTATGACGAATGAAAACACTTACCACTATCAAATACAAGATTGGCAAATCTAAAAATATAATGATGAGAGGATTGTAAATTATGATGGCGACTAAAATCCATGGTAAATCTAAAGAAAAATAATGATGCATCACATCTAAAAGAAAAGTAATGATGAAGGATGTAGACAAGTTGACGAATGGGTGTTCTTTCTTCTTTTCTTCATTAGAGGATAAATATGAAGCAAATGTAGGCAGTGGAAGAAAAAAAAAATTAGTCGATGCCGGAGGATGGTGGCAGCAGGGAAGAAACGTGAAGATGCATAGAACGTGGGTTTAGAAACTGCCGAAAGAAAGGCGATTTACATGGAGGGGATATAAATTGATTTATCAAATACCTATTATACCCTTTTGTTAGTTATGACACGTGTCATTTCCATATTTCTTCTTACGTTTTTTACCTTAAAACTCTTTTTATTTGAACCTGATTATATATATATATATATATATATATATATATATATATATATATATATATATATATATATATATATATATATATATAGTAGGGTTATTGTGAGATGTGAATTATCCTAAGATGTGAAAAATACGATCTGAACCGTCCATTTTTCATCAGATCTACAATTTATAGAAAGTTTCAGTTTATTAAAATAATTTAATAAAAATGGTAATTAAGGGTAATTTTGACCATTTCACCATTCAATATTCCCTACAAACATGCTAACGTCTTAATATAGAATCTAAAAAATACTGATTCCAAAAAATCACTGTTAAGCATAAACAGAAAATTATAATCCAATTTTTTTTTGAATAATTCATCATTCATACTCACTTAATAAATACATATACTGATGAAAAATGATGAAAACAAATATTGATAAACACTTCATCCTCATTTTCCCTATGAACTAAGAAAGAAACCTGATGAAAATTAGAATTTTATTATAATCATACAAAATTAGAATTTGATACAAATCACTCATAAAACAGAACATCTTTATCATCAGAAGACCATACTCTTTGATGAATCATTCATAAAAAAAAGATGATACACATAAACCACTAATCCAACAGAAACAAGAACATAAAAGAAATAAAAACTATAAACAGATGTGGATCTTCACTTAAGTGATCCAACTTCATCAAATATTCTTGGTGAACAAAGTATCATCAATACACCACTTTGTATATTCAAGCATTCATCAGCAGTGTGAGTGACGAGTACATCATATGTGAGACGGTGACAAAATGATGAAACAACAGCTACATAAAAAAATTACCAAGTTTAAAACTTAAGAAACATGATGAATGAACAATTTTGAAAACAAAACTAACAAATAAAGTGATGAAAATAACATATTCTTCTGAAAATCAAAAACTGATGAAGAAAGAACCTGTAGAACCCTAAAATCAGCTGCATATCTTGAGAAAACGGCGATGGTGCGTACTTTAATTCAGAAACCGGCGACTACAAATGGTGGTGCTGGCTACGATTGTTGAGAGGAGGTATAAACAGATCTGAGAATGGCGTCGGCACTTCAGGGGAGGAGAGAGAGAGTAGGTGCGGGTCGCGGTGGTCCATCGGCGGCGAAGCTTAGAACTGCAAAACCCTTGAATCGGTGAATGGGGCGGCGCCATGGTCGACGACCCGAGAGGTTAGGGTTACAGAGCGGTGGCGGCGGTGGTTTAGGGTTACAGAGCGGCGGCCATGGTTTAGGGTTACAGAACGGCGACGGCGGTCTTCACGGATTACTCGGCGGCAGTGTTCAGGGAATGGTCGACGGTGGTGATTTAGGGTTACAGAGGCGGTATGTTTGCTCGCAGGGTTACCAAATGTTTGTGGGCTTCAGTGGTCGATGACGGTGGACTACAAGGCTCTCCTATTCCGGCGGTGATAGCTCTCCTATTCCGGAGGTGGTGGTGGTGGAATTACAGAACTGGTTTGTGAAGTGTAGAGAGAGAGAGAGAGAGAAGTAGATCTGGATATGAAGTGTATACAGCGAGAAAGAAGGAGGGAGAGAATGAAAATGGGTAATTAATTTAGTCAGCGTGATTTAAGGGATCTTGATTTCAAAATAATTAAAATGTCTAAAACACCCTTGATTTAATTACGCCACGTGTCACTCCCATATTGCATCTTTCGCATCTCACTTTAATTCACATCTTTTTTATCCCAAACCTATATATATATATATACATATATGTCAGGATCGGATATAGATTATATCAAATAACAAGAACTAACTTTTGAATAACAAATCAGAGTTGAATAAAAGTTAATCTTTAACTATGATCACAATCAACTAAGAAGTTGCGGAATCGCACTTAATTGATTAAAGAAGGTTTTGAACATAAAGCAATTCAATCAAACAGTAGTTTTATTGATCAACCAGAATGATTACAATAGCAAACTTCACCCCCAATCTAACTTATTATGTTAGACGAAGAACACAGATTGTTCTTGGGTTTCAAAGAAAAAACTTAGAGGCTTAGCACTATTCTGAAAGCAAATTACAACTTGAAGAATGAATGCAAAACTTAAACAATGAGTACGTTCGTATTATAAATTCTAATCTAGTATTTATATACTCCTTGATCTTCCTTGATTTGTTGACAGTTAGGTAATCTTCTATCTTCTGAGATAATCTTGATGATCGTCCAAATATTTCGAGATATCTTCAAAGATAGGGTTTTCCATATTTAGCTCAACCGAAACTGTTCATTAGATGCAACAGTTTTGGTTCTTCTAACAGTCTTCGGCTTGAAGGTCTTCAAACAGTTGTGACAATTTTGAACTAACAGTTCTGAACTTTGTACTAATAGTTGTAATGCCCACATCAACTGTTATTCATAACTGTTTTCATATTTTCATCTAACAGTTCACAACTGTTTTTCATAAACTCTTCTAACAGTTTCAACTTTGCATGTTAAACAGTCTTAATGCCTTAGCTAATTTCCCAACAATCTCCCCCTAACTTAAAGAATTGATCAAAATCTTTAAGTTCTTTCGATCATAGGGTTCAATCACAGACAAATTAAGCATAAGCAAAGAATGAATTCCATATATTTATGCAAAGTAAACTGTTACAATCAAAATTGAGAGAAACTTACATAGACTTGACTCATGCCAGTCTTTCTTTTAATCTCTTGAACAAATCATCTTTTATTCTATCTGATCCATAGAATTTTGCTTTTAGCATATACTGAAGCTTGACTTTATTGTGCTCTATGAATTCCAAACCAAACCATTGTTGTTTAGTGTTAGCCATCACCATATGGTACACTCCAGCTTTAGCATACACTTTTACTGACTTGATAGGAAAAGCCTCATCAGCAATCAAAACTTGCATAATCTCCTTTGGACGACATATGCTTGTTAGATGCCTCATCAAAACTTTTATCTCAATCTCCTCAGAATTTGCAAAATGATTAACCCCATATACATACATTTCTTCAAGATCTCTCCTTGTACAATTATTTACCAATTGAAAGAAATTAGAGTAACTTTCCATCAACCCTTCTCTGACCACAGTTACACCTTTCTTTCCAGTGTCCCCTCTTAACTCCTCAAATCTCCATTCTGTGATATGGGATTTTTGACCCAACTGTTCTTTTACCAATTTATCAATCCCTGTTTCTAGTTCAGTTCTCAGTCGGTCTTGAATGATTGTTTGAACCATTTCAGCTTTTGCTTTTTCCACTTGTGACTTGGGAGGAGGTAAAACTGTTTTCTTCTTTACAATTCTTTTTCTTTTCACTCCCTTATCAGCTTTCTTTGCTTTCTCTTCCTCATCAATCTCTTTTGTGAACTCATCGGCTAGCTTCTTTGCTCTTTCAAAACCAGTCTGTTCTTGTTGTTGAAGATCAGCAGCCAACCTCTGAGCACATTCAAAATCCCTTTCTTCTTGTTGTTCTTTTGTTAATTTTAGCTTTGGTAGCTCAACAACAATCTCTTTGCCCTTTCCTTCTACCTCTTGCACGGGCTTTTCAATAACCTTTTCTTCAATATGAATCCCTTTGAATCCAGGCTTTGGCTTAATATGTTTTAACTTTGCACATTTGCCCTTAAGCCATCCATCATCAATCTTTTGTCACATTTGGAATTCATTGCAGTTCAGCATCTGAGCACCCACTTTCACCAAATACTCTTCTTTCACCTTGGGCCATGTCTTGTAAACCTCAGTTGTTGGGTAATCACCAGACAAAATTATCGTATTGATCAGCACTCTATCCACCGCTGATAGTTTCTCTTCAACTGTTGATTCATTAGGTGCAACTGTTAGTTCATCCACTGCAGCTGTTTGTTCTGGCACTTCAGCAACTGTTGGTAATGAACTCTCCCCCTCTTTGATTGGAACAGTTGAAGGGGGTCTTGCAGCAGCTGTCAATTGTTGTAGTACTTGATCATGTAGCTTTAGCACCTCATTAGCATGCTTCAAACTGTTGGTCAAAACCTTGATTTGCTGGTCTTGTTGAAGAATCCTTTTGTTTTGTAAGGCAATCTTCTTTTTGAGTTGCATGTATGCAGCAAAGAAAGGTGCAAAGTTGGAATTCGTCAATGCTTGGTGTTGCATTCTAGCCTCAATGTCAGCCAGTGTTGCCACTGTTAACATATCATTGACATATAAAACTGGTGGTTCACTCAATTGAGATTCCACACCAGTACCCCTCTTTTCTTGGTACTGGGGATTTCCAGAAGCTGTTTGATCAGCTTCTGTTACCATGGTTGAGGTCTTAGTTATGTTACCACCGTCCTGTTCATCCCTTGCGGATAAAACAGTAGTGTCAGCCTCAAAAACCATATGATCACCCTCAAATGGAGTGATCACCTCCTCATTATGCCTGGGAGACAGCACAAGGGGTTCCCTTTGGATATTCTGCACAGGTGAATGCACCTGTGCAGGGCTTACAGTTTCAGGTTCATGAAATGTGGTGGAAGGAGCACCAACAGTTCTTTTCCTCTTATTTTGAAATGTTTTAAGAGTGGGGGCTTTTGTTGTAGCTATTTCAAAAGTAGCAGAGAGGGGATTGTGAGTATCATGGGCTGTTGGTTCTAGTGTTGGTGGTGTAGCAATATGTTGGGCTTCATGCTCAACACTAGCAGCCCTGTTTCTTGACAAGAACTCCACCATTGCAGAGAGTGGAGGAGTTATGGCACCAGAAAAATTCTTCCCATTAATCAACAATTTGCTCAATGTGGAAGCCACATGAGCAGAGGGAATAATTACCCTCTTGTGTATTTTAAGGTTTGGCATAAAAAAGTTTAAGAAATTTTGCACAAACCTGGGGTACATCAAAAAGAGACCATATTTGGTCCCGAGATGCTTTACCATTCCATTAAAGATTAGTTTTGAAAAATTGAAGCATCTATTGTTTGCTAGACAGATGAGTGCGAGAGCAATGTTGCTCCCAAACTCATTCCAGCCTGTTCTCTTAGGGCTAATGCACTGCTGGAGAGTATGGATCATGAACTTCCAGTGTGCGCAAAACTGCCGTTTTTAGAAGGTGCCCTTTCCCCTAGGTCCCTCATATCCTAGTTTTACTAACTCAATGTATAAATATTCAAGTGAAACCGAGTCAAAATACTCACCATTGACATCATTCAGTTGCAGAGATTGACGAATGATGTTTTCAGAGATAGCGACCTCAGTGCCGTCTATCTTGGAGTCAATCCATTGGACTCCATTTTCCTCTCGCACAGCTACATTTTTCCAAAACTGGTCGACATGCGAGGTATATATGGTGGGATTAACAGTAAGAGCATTGTGAATGTTGGACATTTAGAGATACTCGATCATGTCATGAAAGACATGCAGATCATCGGGTTTGGCAAGGAAGGCGATCATGTTCTGCTCTTTGACGAATGGAAGGGGAGCCATTTCGAGTTCGAGAGTTAGGATTTAGGGTTTGCGTGTGATTTACGTTTAGAACGAGTGAATGAACTGGTGAGGAGGGAATTGCCTTATATATGTTTCGAATATCAAATGCAATTCAAAGATCCTCAAAATTCTGCAAAGACCAAAACACCCTTTATTAACTTAACAGTTGACGGACAAAAATAAAGCTAACAGTTGAAGAACTGTTTTCATAAGATGTAACAACTGTTATTTAGAAATAACTCCCTTTTTGAAGATCATGAATTTGGACTAACAATTGTGCATTCTACACACTAACAGTTGAAGACTGTTTTTGTTAGAAAGTACAACTGTTATTGGACGAGTTTCTCCCCCTCAGATGCACATGGATTTTGCCTAACAGTTGTGCAGGCCATATGCTAATAGTTGAAAACTGTTAGTAGTATTTCAAACAACTGTTAAAAAAATGTGCAACTGTCAACAAAACTTAGCTCATACACCATCATAAGCTGATTCATCATAAACAAGCCATTAGCCAACACAGTCATCAACAAAATATGCATTTTATTCATGTTTAACACAGATGAACTACAAAGTACATGCATTTTCACAAGCCATTGTTGGTACTGCTTATCTAATTGTGCAAGGGTCAACAAAATTCAGTCTTTTATGACTTCGATTTCTACACCCATCTCTTTCTCTAACGGTTGTTTGTCTCTAAAGGTTATGGCTTCCATTAGACTCGGATGATGATGATGAGTACTGCCAATTGATCATCAGCTAAGACCATGACGTGCATTGGAACTAGTCATCGATTACAATGACCATTAGTCTTAAGTTCAGAACTGTTTAGCTCATAGTTCTTAAATTCAGACCATTGTCAGATCTAATGACTTTCACCTTCAAATCAGATTGATTCTCAATCCTAAGAATAAGAGACTTAACTAACTCAGCAGTTTCATCTTTAGTTCTAAGAAATTGAACCCATGTAAATCTAGTGAAATCATCAACTACAACTAAACAGTAGGCTTTCTTACCTATGCTGATCACAGATGTTGGACCAAAAAGATCCGTATGCAAAAGTTGTAAAGGTGCAGCAATGGAAGAAACTTCTTTGGTCTTATAAGAAGTTTTGTATTGCTTGCCTTTAAGACACGCCACACAATGATCATCACATGAGAATTCCTTTTGGGGAAAACCTCTTACCAAATTGTTTTTAGCTAACAAGTTCATGGTTTTAAAATTCATGTGACACATCCTTCTATGCCAAGTGGCAGACTCATCATGAGATGCCTTTGAGAGTAAACAACTTAACACATTCTGTTTAGCAATCTTTTGTGTATCTAGACAGTATACATTATCCTTTCTAGGTGTTCTCAAAAGAACATCCTTCTCACATAGTTCAAAATCTTTTGATAGGATAATGCATTCTGAATCTGTAAACAAAACTTTGTTTCCATTATCACAGATTTGAGATACACTTAACAGATTGTACTTAAGTTGTTCAACAAAGAAAACATCATTAAATGTAAGTGTACCTGCCTCAACAGCTCCTTTACCTGTGATTTTTCCTCCCTTAGCATTTCCTCCAAATGCTACAAATCCACCATTGATGCTTCTGAAATCCTTCAAACAATGTGGATTTCCAGTCATGTGCCTTGAGCATCCACTATCCACATGCCAGATAGATCCATGATTGGCCCTATGAATGCTCTGCACAAATAAAATCAGTTAGTAGCAGGAAGTACCCAGGCCATGCAGGTCTTGGGTACACCATTCAAGTCATAATACTTAAACAGAGTTTGGTTCTTTTTGATTTCATCCAAATTAGATTTCTCTAATTTGTGTGAGGTATACTTTGTAAGAACAAATGGTTCCCAACTGTTGTGATTAACAGTTGAGACCTTTGAACAAACAGTTGTTGTAGATGGTAAAACAGTTGAGTCATCATGTGACTTATTCTGTTTTGCAATTTGAGTACCTGTTTTACCCTCTTCAGAAACTATTTGTTTCTGCAGTTTCACCCAAGCCAGACCAACAGTTTTTGGTTTTAATAAAACAGTTGTGGAACTGTTAGTTGGTTTGGATGTAACAGTTGTAGAACTGTTAGCCTGTTTTGGCTTAACAGTTTTAGAACTGTTAATCTGCTTTGACTTAACAGTTTTAGAACTGTTATTTTGCCTTTTGAAACTTGGTTTTTTGGTGCTACACAGCTGTGGGTTATAATAACAGTCTTGAGCCAAGTGATTGGATCTCCCACATATATAGCACTTTTTAGCTTTCACAATAGGCAAACCAGTTCTTTATGACCAGAACTGGTTCCTATTTCTTTGATTTCCTCTAACAGGTGCTGACTGAGGAAACTTTTGTACACCATGCTTTTGGCATGTGCATGCAGGCATTTCAGTATGCCTTTTTACAGATCTGGGTTTAGTCTGTGCTTTTGCAGCCTCCTTCTTGGGCTTTCCAACTACAACTTCACTAACTTTCTCCTTTCCTTTGGTCTTGGTACTAACAGTTGAGCTGTTTGGGTTCTTTTTGGAACTGTTAGTGTAGAGATGTGAACTGTTGGCAACAGTTGTGAAAATTTTTATGGAGTTAACAGCTTTTGAGGGTTTTGGCTCATTGGTGAGGGGTTCAGTGGATGCTTTTACAAACACCACAGGTTGTAAAGATGATTTTGTGGGAATGGGCTCACAACATATGTGATTTTCATATGGAATAACTTCATTCTTCTTCACAACTCCCTCATTTTCTTCATCACTTACTTCTGACAGAACTCCATCTTCATAACTCTCAAACTTTGGATCAGCTGACTTAAGTTCTTCTTCCAAAGGGTCATTAACATATCTGTCAGCTACCTCTGACATTGGAGTTATGTAGTTTTGGTTGTATGGAGGTGGGGTTTGTTTGTATCCTAGGCCAGTTTTCACCTTGTCTCTAACTTGAGATTGCAACAAGGTTTCAAGTTTAAGGTTGGCTGCCTTGAACATACTCAGATCAATGTCCACCCCCTCCAACTTCTTGGTTAATTCATCAACCTTGCTTTCCTTCTCACTTAGCTTCTTTTTCAGACTATCAATCTCCTCTTGAAACTGCTCTTTTTCCCACTTATGATATTTTCTATCATAATCCATTTGCAGTTCATTGGCTTGATAATCTTTATTTTCTTTTCAAAGCTTTCAATGACTGCACTTGATTCATATCTCCTTTCCTCCATTTTGCTTAGAGCAGCACACATTTTCTTATTGTGCTCTCTAAACCTTTTAACAATAGCTCTACATTCACCAGGACATAGTTTAGAAGATACCTGAATGTCCTCAAATTCTGGTGAATCCAACTTGATGGAGGAGTCAGTCAATGCCATCAAAGCTTTGTTGTTTGTAGCCTCTTCTGCTTGATCACTCCAATCAAACACATGGCCTTCTTGTGAGACCAATGCTGAGGAGGTTTGATTCTGAGTTGGCCTCTGACCTTGATTCTGGACTTGTCCACCAGATCTGCACTCTCTTGCAAAGTGGCAAAGCTGTTGACATTTGAAGCATCTCACCTTTGACTTGTCAAATCCAGCCTTGCCTTCTGCTCTAAAATTCATGTTTTGCCTTCCATCCTTTTGATGAACCTCTTGGCTCTAACAGTAAGCATGGCCATCTGCCATTTTAGATCCATCTCCTCAAGATCATCAGGGTGCACTTGTTCAAGATCCTCATTGGTGAGGGTTGAATGTGCATGGCTGGCAAGAAAAGCTTCAAGCACAGCATCTGGAGTGTTCACATCTAGTCCAACAGCAGAACTAGTACCTGCACAACTATCAATAGAATTAGTTAATGAATGGTTTGATTCCATACCTGAGGATGATAGGAGAGCAGCATTGTGGCTAGGGACAACAGTTTTTCTTTTTCCCTCTATCACTCCCTCAAATACTATCAAACTATTATAGAGGTCATCTAACTCTATGTCTTCAAGGGAATCCTTAGTCCTCCATTGTGCAGCAAACACAGTCCATTCATCACCAAGAGACCTAAGAAACTTTCTATTTATCTCATCTTGATCAAGCCTAACCTTAGCACTCTCTAGTTGGCTTACCAGCTTGTAAAACCTATCAAAGATTTGGGTGATGCTCTCATTCATTCCACTAGTGAAGTTCTCATAGGCTTGTTTAAGGAGATCTCTTTGGTTTCTCTTAGAGCTAGCATTCCCAGCAAACCTCTTTTCCAGAGCATTCCAAAGTTCATGAGCATCATCAAATTTCTTGAATTGATGTTGATACTCATTGGGAATTGCAATCTGGAGGATGCTGAGAGCTTTCATCCCCATCATTCTCTCCTTCTTTTCAGCATCTGTCTTTGGTGGTGGCTTCTTCTTTGGTTTTCCAGTCTCATCCAGATCAACAAGGGTAGTGGGAACAGTTTCAATGATTTCCCAAACAACATAGTCCATTAATTGAACATGCTGCTTGATTCTCAGTTTCCACATCTCAAAATCAGTTGGTTTGAGCAAGGGAACATGAATGTTTGACCCAGAGCCATTGTTATCCGAAGATCCACCAGAATCCATTGAAACAAAGTAATTTGAAAATAGTTTTAAAGAACCAATCAAGATTGAAGCAAAACCTTCAACTGGTGATCAAAGGAAGCTTAATGATAAGGCTCTGATACCACTTGTCAGGATCGGATATAGATTATATCAAATAACAAGAACTAACTTTTGAATAACAAATCAGAGTTGAATAAAAGTTAATCTTTAACTACGATCACAATCAACTAAGAAGTTGCGGAATCACACTTAATTGATTAAAGAAAGTTTTGAACACACAACAATTCAATCAAACAGTAGTTTTATTGATCAACCAGAATGATTACAATAGCAAACTTCACCCCCAATCTAACTTATTATGTTAGACGAAGAACACAAATTGTTCTTGGGTTTCAAAGAGAAACTTAGAGGCTTAGCACTATTCTGAAAGCAAATTACAACTTGAAGAATGAATGCAAAACTTAAACAATGAGTACGTTCGTATTATAAATTCTAATCTAGTATTTATATACTCCTTGATCTTCCTTGATTTGTTGACAGTTAGGTAATCTTCTATCTTCTGAGATAATCTTGATGATCTTCCAAATATTTCGAGATATCTTCAAAGATAGGGTTTTCCATATTTAGCTCAACCGAAACTGTTCATTAGATGCAACAGTTCTGGTTCTTCTAACAGTCTTCGGCTTCAAGGTCTTCAAACAGTTGTGATAATTTTGAACTAACAGTTCTGAACTTTGTACTAACAGTTGTAATGCCCATAACAACTGTTATTCACAACTGTTTTCATATTTTCATCTAACAGTTCACAACTGTTTTTCATAAACTCTTCTAACAGTTTCAACTTTGCATGTTAAACAGTCTTAATGCCTTAGCTAATTTCCCAACAATATATATATATATATATATATATATATATATATATATATATATATAGTGTGTGTGTGTGTGTGTGTGTGTGTGTGAAACTTTTTTTTTGCCAAAAGTCAAAGTTTTGATTTTCAGCCAAATAAAGTTTCCAGTTTATATGCTTTTATATATACTAGCATGTTACCCGAGCAATGCAGCGACGATAACTAATTTATACTCGATAACATGTCTGTTTTCGATAATGTAGGGTATATTATTCACGTACTATGATGACATCAAATAATTTTCATTCGCATCATGTCTATTTTTTTCCCTTTTATTTATTTCTTTGTAATCTATTCTCTCTCGTTAATTTATAAAATTACTTTTTAAAAACAATAAAATAAGAAAAACAATATCTCTACTTACAGAATGAGATAATGAAAACATATCAATAACTTTGGAATTGTGTTGATTTGAGAGAAATTGTATATGCATGAGACAATATATTAAAGCCGCGGTTGGTATGTTTCAAAAAAATGAAAGGATATTCAATACTATATTTGTAATATTCTATTACTTAAATTTTAAGAGTTCTAGTTAAGTAATGTTAAATATATGATAACATTTTAATATGTTATTTATTAATACGACTGTTTATAAATTTTGTTACATGTTATCAGTTTATGAGTTTTATTATACAAATTTTTAATACTTAAATTAATATATTTGTTATATGATAAAATATTTAAAATAATATTTCTATGAAGGTTTTTGTTTAATTTTTACTTTGTTAATATATTATTGGTTGAAATTTAATTTGCATTGACTTGACATTTTTAAACATTGTTTTTCCTGGAAGGTTTAGTTATTAATACGATATTAAATGGTTTCCTTATAGATTTAAATGAGGGGTAAGTTAGGAATTTCAAATTACTTAAAATTTAAGAGATTAAGATTTTTATGAGACAAAGTGTTAAATGTTTTATATATTAGTATAGATTAGTATAGATTTATATAAATTGTGCGAAACTTAAAATTGACAAAAGTTCAAAGTTTTTGAATTTTTAATCAAGTTTCCAGCTTTATTATTCTTATTGACTATATTGACATTCAACCTAGGCGGTGTTTTTATTTTTTTATCCAAATAGTGGTAATTATAAAAAAGGCCTAGTTTAGGCCTAGTTTTTGAGTCCGAGGTTATATTATTGGGATTAACACAAAACCAGTTGAGTTTTTTGTGTTAAGATTCAAGTTTTGAATCATCCCAGGATTTTATATATATAGTGTATGATCATATTGCATTTTTTATTTTATTAATATTATTGTGTCGTGATTGTGTATTTATTTATTGAGCTACACGCCTAAGACCTAGTGAATCACTTTGTGTTGTCTTTGTTTCTTGTTGTGGTTGATTATATTTATTATTTATCCGGTGTGGGGAGGCCTGCGTGCCACTTACAACCCCCTATTCAATTATTTAAAAGTACTAGTTTTAGCGGGCCTACGTGCCTTTGAATTATTTTCTAATAGGGCACTAGTTTTATAAAAAATTGTATAGGTTAGTTTGATATTTGTAAATGTAATAATTCTGGAGACAATCAAGAAAGACAAGGGGCTAGACGAAGAGAGGAAATTCTAAGGATGTTGGAGCTAGTGGGAGTATCAGAAATTCATTCCATGTGTGTTGTTGTGATCCACTTAGGGTTTTGACCACAGGGGTGCTTGATTATTTAATCATGTACCAGTGATGGTAAAAGGCGTTATATGTTTTGGCTTTTTGTTATTATTAATTGCATGGTTGTGATATTAATAATTTAAATAGTGTACACTCATTGTAAAAACCATATATATACATTTTTTAGTTGAAATGTTTTTTTTTTCACTTAAAAAGATAATAGTTTTACAAGTTTTGTAAAACGGAAAAACTGGCAAATACCTATGGTGTGTTGTCGTCACAAAATGTGCACGCCTGGATTCAAACCGATGTGGGGAGGGGGTGAAAGACTTTGTGATTCCCTGATGTGACGGGCCAGAGTTCACCCTGTCTTAGCTGGTGAGGTCTATTTTTGTGATTCCCTGATGTGACGGACCCAAAGTTCACTTAGGAGGACTAAATATGTACGAATTATGTTTCATTCGATGTCCCAAAGATATAGGATTCGTGTTTTGGATTAAATACGATCGGTATGGTTTATACCCACAAGAAATAACGCGGGGTCAGTGTTGTCGTGCCGAAACTGTGCACTGGCACGTGTGAAATATGGATCTTATTCTAAAATTAATTTATTTAAAGGGTTATAATTATATTTTAAAGAAATGAATTACTTAAATATTTTTTTCTTGCTTTTTCTGTAGATATCATATTTATTTGTTATACCGTTTTATTTACCTGAGGAGTCTCTTAGTCTCATAATGAATAAGTGGAAGCTTTCAGGACCGAATTTTTCAGTTTGGAGCTTGCACTTTAGGAAAATCCTAAGGGCACAAGGAAAGTTGTACATAGTTGATAAGCCACCTGTGACACGACCCGAATATTCTTCTAAGGATGGAGAGTATGATACCTATTATATGTATATATCTGATGAATCTGATGCCATGTGAATTCTGATACTCTCCCTAGAATCTGAGTTTTCGGATGAACTCAAAAGTAAGTCAACTTTTGAGGTCGTGCAAGTTTAGAGGAGTGGTTCAAAAGCAGTGAACGTTGTGGACGCTTTCGGCTTATGAAAGACATTCTTTCGAAGAAGATGAAAGAAGGCCAGTCACTAAGCTATCATCTCATTAATATGAGAAGGTTATTTGATTGCATATTGCTTCTGGGGTCACAAGTCAGTGATCCTTGCTACCGCAAACTGGGAAACAAATGTCTAGTAGCTCATCAATCCAGTCATCTTCTTCCATTGATTCAACTACTGTTGTATCAAAGATAGTTGATTAATGTCCTCTGATCTCATTTACAACCTTTGCCTGGTAGTAATCTGTCAGAGTCGTGACCAAGATTGCTTACTTACTTCATTTGAAGCATGGGTAGTCGATACCGGATGTGTTCATCACATTTGCAATCACTTGCAGGGATTCAAGAGGAGTAGGAAACTAAGGAAGGGAGACATGGACTTACGTGTTGGCGAAGGCTCCATTATTGGTGCTGAAGCTGCAGGGACATATAGTCTCAAGCTACCTTCGGGATTAGTCATAGAACTAGAAACTTGTTATTATGTTCCTAGATTAACCAAAAATGTAATCTCATATGATTTATTAATAGACAATGGCTTTATCTATTAGTCGGTAGGAAAAACAATTTTGTGCTTTAAAGATAATTTATTTTATTTTAAAGCAAGTTCGCAAAATGGTCTATATACAATAAATCTACAAGATGACAAGGAAATCTATTATATAAGTAAAAGGTCAAAAGACACATTAAACCAAACTTACCTATGGCATTGTCAGCTTAGACATATTAACAAGAAACGCATATAGAAACTTCATCATGATGGAGTTCTAGGGTCATTTGATCCCGAACCAATTGACAATTGCGAATCTTGTTTGTCCGACAAGATGACAAAGAAACCTTTCTACAGTTTGAATGAAAGGTCAAAAGAACTACTAGGAATAATACACACAGATGTCTGTGGTCCTTTCAGTCAAGAAGCCAGAGGAGGATACCAGTACTTCATTACCTTTACTGACGATTTCAGTAGGTATGGTTATGTGTATCTTATTAGACACAAATTTGAAAGTTTTGATTTCTTCAAACAGTTTCAGAATGAAGTAAAAAACCAGCTTGACAAGAATATAAAGCTGCTTCGGTCTGACTGGGGCGGTGAATATCTGAGTTAGGAGTTTGACGATCATCTAAAAGAATATGGGATTGTTTCACAACTCACACCTCCGTATTCGTCGCAGTGGAATGTTGTATTGATAGATTGTGTGCAAGGATAGTATACACGTGTCATCATATCAATGTACAATGTAAGTGACTAAACGGTCACACAGCTGCACACCCAACTGTTGAATCAGGAAATAATACAATGTGTGTATAAGTTATAGTTAATAGTTGATTAATTATCGGGATGGACGTTTTTTTGTTAAAAAGAGAGATTAAATATTAGTTAATATTTAATTATAAAGTTTGGTTGGAAAAATATTAACTAATAGTTAATTAATTAATATTAAATCAAACGAGAGGGTTTGTTTAGTTAATCGATCAAAGATGTTGGTCGCGGACCAGGCTTCAGGGTCCAAGGGCTTTGATCCATTTAAATGAGTATTTAAATGGATTAACCCTTAGTTTAACCTAATCCTAATTCACAATTAGCAACAAAGACAAAACAAAAAGGCTCTCTCTCTCTCTCTCTCTCTCTATCTCTCTCTATTCCATTTGGCCGAACCACACCACCACCATCTAAGGTGGTCGACGGAGATTTTCCTTGTGGCGCACGGTGGTCGATGGCAGCCCCGTGCGGCGGCGTACTATGGTCGACGACAGTCCCCTACGGCGGCGACCTGCCTCTCTCCGGCTATCAAACTCGGCGGCCGAATCCTCCGATGCGGCGAGGGCTTCTCGGCGATAACCGAGAAACATCAAAAACCGGAGGCTTTTAGTGATAAACACACACGAGGTTAAGTAGTTGTGTATCCCCCTATAGCAGTTCAACGTATAATTACTTATCCTTTTTAATATTGTTATATATATACATATATATATATATATATATATATATATATATATATATATATATATATATATATATATTATATCTTTTATAGTGTGATTATCTGTTATGTTTCCCCAAATCAGACAAGTGTATCTTTGTGGGTTATCCTAAGGAAACCTTAGTGTACTATTTATATAATTCCGATGAGAACAAAGTATTTGTTGCTTGTTCAGGGACTTTTCTGGAAGACAAGTTCCTAAGTTAAGAAACTACTAGAAAAGAAAAAGATCTTCAAGAAATTGAAGAAGATGAAGGTATGCCTCCACCATTTGTGGAGCCAGTAATTCAACAAAGAATTGTTGAATCCCAACCTGAGTCTGTGTTGAGGAGGAAGTGGAAACACAAGACCTTCGCAGGTCCAGTATGATTCAGACTAAGCCAAATAGATATCTTGGATTTCTAATTCCTAAGGAAGAAAGGGATCTTTGTGAACCCACATCCTATGGGGACCCTGTGTCAGGTAGTGAGTCTAACAAATGGCTAGATGCCATCAAGGCAGAGATGTAATCCATGTATGACAACCAAGTTTGGGAGTTAGTAGACTTGCCACAACATAGTAGAGCTGTTGGATGAAAGTGGGTCTTTAAGAAGAAGCCGGACATGGAAGGATGTGTACATACTTTTAAAGCTAGGCTTGTTGTGAAAGGTTACACTCAGACTCATGGTATTGATTATGATGAAACCTTCTAGCTAGTAGGTATGCTTAAGTCTATTAGGATTCTTATGACAATATTCGCATACTTTAATTATGGGATATGTCAAATGGATGTCAAAACCACTTTCATTAACAGGAAACTAACAAAGGATGTGTATATGGCACAACCGGACGGTTTAGAGGATTCCAAGAATGCAGGAAAAGTATGCAAGTTGCTAAAGTGTATGGTATAATAATGAGCACAATAGAGATCAAGTTAATAGAATATGAATGCTTTCCCAAAATACACCTTTAAGTGTGTGTTCTATTTAATTCAATATGCAAAGGTTACATCATGAATAAGATTTTAATCCTATTTATACCTAGATAATAAACATTGAGATTAAGGCATACATAGGAAAGCTAATACATTTACACCTACAAAATACAGACTAGATCACAAACATAATTTTGGATCTAACAATATCCCTTGTTTGTGTGTACTCGACATTTCTTTCTCCCAAACGCCTTTGCCATCTTCTAATCACAACCCGCTCATGCAGTTTCTCTTCAAATAGATCTATCACTTCAGTTAAAGCAACTTTTAGAGATTGATCAAGATTATCTTTAAGTTTGAAGCTGTGTTCCTTGATTTTGAATAACCAGACTCTCAAATAGATCCATCAGAATATGTATTAACATCCTTGAGTCTCATGAAGAACTTTTCTTTTCTACTGTTGAACAGTACAATCCCCTCATCACCTTCATAATAATCTTCATCACCTTCCCAAACTGTTTGAAATAGTTCCATTTGTTCCAACTTTGAATGTTGAGTGTTTGGCTTTAAAATGTTTATCTTTTCTTTGTCAGACTCTGCACCCAGTTGAATATCTGTCGTTTCAGCAACCCGTATCTATGATCTCCCACAGTATCAGATAGCCTTCTGTTGGGAAAATAATTTCATCAGTTTAGATTTGATGAGACAAAGTTAAGTTTGTAAGATAAGTTCTAAATACAACTTAAACATAATTATGAAGCTTAGTCAGACTGAACATTTATAGTGATTCTGTTGGGTTCTCGTGGGCACGCAGCGGAAGCGAATGTACAACAAATAAAGCCCAAGGTACAAGCAATCAAAGCATAAAACCAAAATCCCAAACATGGACCAAACTCTATGTATAAAAATGCAACTTGAAAGGGAAAGAGGTGTTATACCTTTCTCCTAAGCTCCAGAATACTTGTTGTCTCGTGGTGGTGATGCTCCAAGAATGAACACGGATCGTCTAATGGGTAGTACCCCGGGAACAAGTCCAACCTCGCGAGCTAGCGAGCCTTCGTGGTACTTCAACAAGAATACCACTCTGGAACAGCAACAAAAGGAGACCAATACTTCTGGAGTAATCTCTCTCTATCAATACTCTCTTGGCCTTAGTAGCACCAAAGAGTGTGTGTATAGGTTAGAGAGAAAAAGAGAGGAAGAGTACCAAAATTATGAACTCAAAAATCACACTCTCTTGGCTCCAGATTCGGTTATTACCCCTCTCAACCGGGCAAGCATCGAGACAATCAAATTCACATTCATTGGTCAGTTTTAGAGGTGGTTTTGACAAATGGCACTGGCAGGCTTTAGCGGCGCTAACCATAAGTTAGCGGCGCTAACTCAAAAAGGTTAGCGGCGCTAACGCGCCCTGTCAGTGATTTGACACAAAGTACATGCAGCCGTAGCGGCGCTAACCTCTAGGACTTAGCGGCGCTAACCCCTAATAGTTAGCGGCGCTAACGCGGCCTGCGATGTCAACTTTTGTCTTTTGTCATATTTGGTCCCTTAACTTAAGTTGCTGTCAGGTTAGACCCCGGTGTATGACCCAATAGGCCCATACATCATCAACAGCGGTCCATATGGCGTACGTACATTAATGGGCATATTTCTAACAAACTCCCACTTGAACATAATGCATCGTACCCATGTTACCACAGACAAAGGGCGGCCTCTAGCAAAAGCATCAATACCCCTAAGTCAGTATGGGTTCCGCTTCTTAGCAGAAAACCATAACCTACTAAAGAAAGTAGAGGTCCTATTGATAATTGATCAATACTTCTTTTGTTCGCGATATCCTTGTGAACACGAGACATGGATTGATATATCAATCTCCAGATCGTTCACGATTATGTTACTCGATCTTGATTGGTGATGACCAAAATTTAAGGACATATCTGATTCTCAATCAATATTCCTTTGCGCATGGCCATGCTTATTTTGGTGTCAGCGCCCAATCATCGAGGGGCCAAGGGATATCTCTCATATCCGAGGAACAAATTCCGTTGACTGTACAACCCCATAGCATGAACCTTATCTTACTTAACTATTCCCTTTATAGCAGCCAGTTATGAACTACGTTTTGAAATGGTTAAAGCAAGAAAGTTTCATGCTATAGCAATTCATACATCTCGGGTCGAAGGACGTAATGATATTATCCTTCCGAGTCACTTTATGACCATGATCCATGAAGTGAACTCGGGTGTGGGTCTTCCAGTTACTTGAAACTCTTTTCAAGCACAGGTTACTGTGGCGTTTCATGCATTCAATCCTTGATTAATGCCTAACCAACACCTAACCTCAGCCTTAATTCAAGCTTTCTTCCCTTGAAGAATGACTGGCTGTGGAAATTTAGAATGTATAAACATTCCGGGAAGTGGTTAAACATGCTAAGATGGAACACAATAAAGACCAATGAAGGTAACCGCATCATGCGTATATATAGTCCCCACTATATATCGATACAATCATCGGTTAGCAGTACTGCTTACCGTTCCCAAAGCTTATAAGTAAATCAAACATTTACTAAAACGATATTCGAGCCCAGTCATAAGCATTAACAACACTATTATACCTAGTATGAAATTCATCACTAGTATTTGACAACGGCTTAATCATGGGATCATCTATACGATATCCCTTTGTACTCTGTTGTATTCTCTTATTAAACCACTTGCAAAGTGTTTATCAACTAGATCATACACTAGGTTATCATAGTCGTCATATCCTCAATGTTACCGAAGTCTACAATAGGATTAATGACACTTATGATTATCAGAGTCGTCATACTCTCAATGTAACTGAAGTTAACAATAGAGTTACTGACACTCATTTTTATTAGAGTCGACATACCCTCAATGTTACCAAAGTACACAATAGGGTGAATGACACTCATTGAATCTCAATGTCGTATCCGCACCACATATTTGAATATTCTAAACTTCGATTAAAAATCGACAGTTTCACAAGTATAGATTTGCTTGCAGTAATAACTTACTCAAGACAACTCTATTTACGTCGAACATCAAGAACATACATCAGTATTTCTTGAATCTAATCTCCACTTGATTCCATATTTTCTATTTATACCCATAGAACAATAATTCCAACATTAGGTTGTAAAACAACACTAAATTAGGACATATTCTTTCTTGAGTATATTTTACTAGGAACACATGAAGCTCCCACTAGCCCTGACAAGGGTATCTGGCTCAATCTATGCTTTCTAGAAAACTCATTCCTATGACTTTCTTGCAAAGCAGAATTACAGCCACGAGATGCAAGTTTTGCTGACTTTAGCAATGGACATAACTTGGATATTATGGATATATTAGACCTCGGAACATGCTTCAAACATTTCCTCAACTTAATCCTACGAAGGATCTTGGTCTTTTATTTCCATGTGAACATACTTGTTTTCCCAAAGTGACAACAATGTTTCACATAATCCAGACCTAATCTGGATATTATGGATGAATAAGACCCTCGGAAAATGCCTTAAGCATTTCCTTAACTTAATCCTATGAAGGATACAGGTCTCTTACATCCAAGTGAACTAATCTTGTTCCCGCAAGGTGACAACAATATTTCACTTTATCTAAGTTATCTTCAACATAACCACTAGAACATGTTTCCATATTTAAACAATATGAAACACTTTGTCTCTAGTCGGTATTTGAAGTTGTCCATATTTACATATATGTTAGTCCCTTCACCCTTCTCGTATTACACCTTAGGTGTGGGATTAACCCAAGTCAAGTACTTGGACGCAGCAAATAGATTACATCTATATATATATCATTCCTTTGTTTAATTCACTTGTGAACACAAGGTCCCATCATGTTTCCGATGAATGGTAACATCACAATGATTTACCATCAAGCTGCTGTTACTAAAATATGACAACCTCATATCTAAACAGCCTTCTTGATTTCCATCAGAATTAAAGAAGCAATGGATATTGTCAGGTTTTACCAGCATCTCTATGCTGATTAAATTCTAGTGTCAACATTAGGTCTCTTATTTAAGTTTTACGTTCTTCCACTGGAATGCTTTTTGTAAATTGTCCTCTCCCTTTTGAGCTACAAAACATGGTTCCCATAAGTTCAAGAAACAATTATCCAAAACTCAGATGAACTACTTAAATATACAAGCATCAACTTATAATTCATCCATCTCCTACTAAATGTAGAATGGATAATTTTAAGTTATGAGATTGACAAGCAAAGGACTCTTTCTAGTCAAAATCTCATTGGATGCTTAAGTGACCATAATGTCGTGTTTTTAGATTGACGACTTGATTCATAAAATAATGTATACCAATCATATTGGATACATCTTTAAGGTCTGCCTTTTACCAAATCATCAACAAAGATATCCGGTTTTCTTTAAAGTAACACCATGTACAAAATGTGTTTCTTAGAGAAAACGAACTATGGGATAAACCCATAATTCATTTCATATTTAGACCAATATAGATAATAGAAACTTAGCATCTTATCTAGATCAAAGAATCGATATCTATATGCCCTTATTGATTCTTAATTTCTTAAGGTTATTTCCGAACACCTCCAGGTTTCAGACACAAACCCCTTATCTAGTTAAACATTCTCCCAACTACTATCATAAAGATGGTGACGGAGAATTTTACTAGTGTCACTATACATGGCATACTTCAGCGGATTATCCACACGAGTGTGATCAAAATCCAACAAGTTATAATCCTTCCTACCAATACTGGTGAAAGATTTCTTAATCATCCTAGTCCAATAAACAAGATTTGCATCTTTCATTTAGCCCGAAGCTAAACTTTTACAAAGATCCTAACCACATGGATCTAAGTGATGTAAATGTTGTTTACTTGGTCAAGTTTGATTATGCCATATACTTAATGTATCCAAACCACTTTTGGATCTAAGAATCAATTATTTCATTATAGCCTTATTACTTATAACGTGTCTTTATGTATGCAATGGTATGGATAAGTTTTTGATAAAACATCTGAAAAATAATTTTTCAAAATTGTTTCAATTCCAAGCAACATCCATCGTCATCAAATGTGTATTTGTGCACCAAAATGGTGAAAATAACACATAAGCTTAGACATGGATAGAAAATGAAATGAAACCATCAGAATGAAAAATCTTTTAAACAAAAATACAAGATACAAAATATCCATCATCTACAAAAGAACATACAATAAAGCGAGTTTTGCCATGCAGGGCGTACATACAAAAATAATAATTAATCCGGAATTAATGGCGAGACCAACACTCCCAATTCTCTTGAAGAAGACAATCAACAAAATTTCTTCTTCAGAGATCCGGTTCTTCAAGCTCTTCCTTCTTGCAACGAACAGATCTACACTTTGTAACAAAAACAAATTTGTAACAAACGTGAGTCATATAGCTCGGGTAAACAACCCAGCTTATTAAGGAATAGCAATGAAGTGTAATCATGAATGTACCTCAAGTAGGAAAATTAACTCTCTCTTGTCTGAGAAGTTTTATATCCTCTCGGCACGGAGGGCAGGCATGACGGCCCCAATCCCCAAATCTACCGCAGAAGTAGCAAACCACCCCATGTTGAGTCTCTTTAGGTACATCATCAATGTCCATAGACTCAAAACTTGAAGCAAGCTTGGATACTCCAACTTCTTCATTCGATGGGATCAATTTCTTCTTCTTGGCTAAAAGTTGTTCCTTAGAACCAAGAATAGGAGTGGATGAGGATGATTCATGCTTGAACATGTTAGATTCTACAACCTTCAACATTCCATGCAATTCATCTATAGATATTTCCTTTCCATTCATATGATAGTCCATTACAAACTTTTCACATGATGCGGGCAGAGACTGAAGTATGAAGTTCACACCGAGCTCCCTCCCTATAGGAAAACCAAGCCTATCCATCCGGTCCATGTATGATTTCATCTTCAAAACATGGGCACTTACACTCCTGCCTTCCCGCATCTTACAACCGGTTAGACTTTTAACACACTCATAATGTTCTTGCCTAACTTGCTATTGGAATACTTCCTTCAGCTTATTAATCATGTCATACACAGTCATGTGCTCAAATTGCTTTCGCAGTTCCGAGCTCATACTTGATAACATGAGGCTAGCAACATCGTGCGTATCCCGAACACGCTTTTCATACGCGTATCGGATGGTCCATTCCCTATTGATAGCAGGTGGTTCAGGAAGGGGTTCCTCAAGGATGTGCAACTTAGACTCGGCACGTAGGACAATCCTCAATTGCCTAAGCCAGTCAACAAAGTTCACTCCCGTGAGTTTCTCCGTTTGTAGGAAGATACGAAGTGAAAAGTTCGACGTGTTGTGGTTTTGATTCGACATCCTATAATTAAAGAGAGTACGCGAATTAGTTAGTTTGATTTAATCCTCGTTAAAATAATTACCCATATTTCCTCGAAAAATATTTTAACAAGGGCTAAGAACCATATTTCACTCCAATCCATGACGGGGTTGCCGCGGATCACTTCATGGAGCTATTTAGGCCGATAACCATCTTACCGATTGCAATCTCTATTGCAACTCTTAGACACTTGCGGGATCCTACGACAACCATCGGTCGTTTGGCATGTTTGATCCCTACTTGCACCAATTCCAAATTAAAATTCTTGGTTGGCTCGTGCTAAGCTGGGCAATCATTCAAGGATTTTAATTTACAATTGTAAATCGTCCGTCAAGACATACGGTAACAAATCCAGCAAAGTTGGCTCGTGCTAAGCTCGACAACCAAAAATGTGAATTTGCCACACGTTCCTTCCACACAGTTTTATGAGAGTTGGCTCTTGCTAAGCTCGACAACCAAAACCCATAAATCTAGATTCGGGTGGTATCGGCTTACGGATGGCGCAAGATTTACGTTTTATGAAAAACGGGCTTTTGTTTTCGGCTTGGTTACATATTAACTTGTTTAGTGACAAAACCTATTTCCACTAGGTGAGTTAATCTTGTATGTGAGCGCGCGAGAGTTGCAAACCATTTTTACCAAATCTCTTGTGATTTTATTAATTTTGAAAAATTATCTAGCATGCGAATCCTAAGCAAACCATGCAAGAAATACATAAAATAAAATCACATCACACGCATATAAATGAAGTAAATTGGAAACCCTTGCCAAAATCCTATGCGTTCTTCCCGTGAGCCAAAACGGGTAGAACGTGGTCAAACTAAGGGACAAAAGGACTCCGATGCGAGCTCCCACTAGAACCGCTGTCTCTATTGGATTCCACCGGCTTCTATGGTCATCCTCCATCTCCTTTTGACTCCTTTTTGTGTGTCTTCATCCAAATGTACAAAACATACAATAGAAATTGAAATGGCGTACAAGCCACAAAATTTCCTATTTATCTATTACAAGTACGCGGATGAATGAAATGGCATGCAAGCCACAATATTATTACATACCAAACGGAATTAATAAATATTACAGCCCATAACGTGATATAAAAATCACCAAATGCATCCAAACACACAAAGTCAACCACAAGGTCAAAGGCAAGGTTACCAATTTCAAATCTAACACATCCAACCAAACAAAATGGGAACAAAATTACCAAGACAAAATCTGGAACAAATTTCCAGAATTACAAAATAGCCAAAAATACCCGAGACCAAAACTGTTTTTAACTTGAAAAACAAAATCTGTAGCTGCGCGTTAGCGCCGCTAAGTTTTATGGGTTAGCGCCGCTAACCTTGTTCGAACAGAAAACAAACATTCCGATTTCGGGATTTTTCAAGCCACCAAGTGCAAATCTAACATAGAGGTGGCTCTGATACCACTGTTGGGTTCTCGTGGGCACGCAACGGAAGCGAATGTACAACAAATAAATCCCAAGGTACAAGCAATCAAAGCATAAAACCGAAATCCCAGACATGGACCAAACTCTACGTATAAAAATGCAACTTGAAAGGGAAAGAGGTGTTATACCTTTCTCCTAAGCTCCAGAATACTTGTTGTCTCGTGGTGGTGATGCTCAAAGAATGAACACGGATCGTCTAATGGGTAGTACCCCGGGAACACGTCCAACCTCGCGAGCTAGCGAGCCTTTGTGGTACTTCAACAAGAATACCACTCTGGAACAACAACAAAAGGAGACCAATACTTCTGGAGTAATCTCTCTCTATCAATACTCTCTTGGCCTTAGTAGCACCAAAGAGTATGTGTATAGGTTAGAGAGAAAAAGAGAGGAAGAGTACCAAAATTATGAACTCAAAAATCACACTCTCTTGGCTCCAGATTCGGTTAATACCCCTCTCAACCGACCAAGCATCGAGACAATTAAATTCACATGCATTGGTCAGTTTTAGAGGTGGTTTTGACAAATGGCACTGGTGGGCTTTAGCGGCGCTAACCATAAGTTAGCGGCGCTAACTCAAAAAGGTTAGCGGCGCTAACGCGCCCCGTCAGTGATTTGACACAAAGTACATGCAGTTGTAACGGAGCTAACCTCTAGGACTTAGCGGAGCTAACCCCTAATAGTTAGCGGCGCTAACGCGGCCTGCGATGTCAACTTTTGTCTTTTGTCATATTTGGTCCCTTAACTTAAGTTGCTGTCAGGTTAGACCCCGGTGTATGACCCAATAGGCCCATACATCATCAGCAGCAGTCCATATGGCGTACATACATTAATGGGCATATTTCTAACAGATTCAGATTGAGTATAAGCTAAGTATAAGCTGAGCATATGTTCGACCAGCTTAGACTATATCATAGTAAGATTATCAATGTGTTTGATAATGTGTGTATGTCACCTAAGATATATTAAGCTTTCAGCTTGATGTGTTTCAAGCTGAGTGACTCAGCGTATATACTGAGTCAGCTCAACAGAGTTGCTAAATAAGTTCTAGCTAACTCTTAGGACTTCTAAGGATGAGTTTATTAATATACATGTTAGTTAATGTCGGTTTTCGAGTTTGTTCTCGAAGAACTTAGCTTGATGAGTTTCAAGCTGAGTAACTCAGTCCGATCAAGAAGTCAGCTTAAAGAAAATTTAAATATGTTTTAAATTTATCTTTTAACTCTCTACATCTACGGAAAGGATAAGAAGACTCCAGAATCAAGATTGAAGATTGAAGACTCAAGATAAGAAGATTCAAGATTCAAGATTCCGAATTATCCTGTAGTTAGTTAACCAATTAGGATTACTCCAGTTTGTTAGGAACCGTAGGAACAGGATTATAATTACTTATGTCCTGATAAGTTTAGAGGTACGACTCAGAAACAACAACGTCGACTAAGTATTGCAGAGCTAAATACCTCACCTCAACCGTATGGGTTACGATTCTTGAATCACCGTTTGTCAGTTCAACGTGATCAAGAAACTCACAGATTGCCAAGCTATTCATGTGTTCGAATACTCACATTAGTTGTGAGATTGGTAAGTTTTCAATTTGTGATTTAATCCTGTTTAGAGATTTGTCAGTATCTATAATCATAAGTTGCTTATAGATAGCTAAGTTTGATAGATTGAGAGATTTATATTAGGTGTTTACATATCAAGAGTTGCTTACTTGATAGAGTCTGTAATCACCTTCTTATTAATGAAAAGTAAAGCATTCGTTTGTGGTTTGATTTACTGTGTGTAACACTTTATTTTGATTTGTTCAATTTCCGCAGAAAGTGTATTCAACCCCCCTTCAACACATATGTTTCTTGTTGTTATTGTCACCAAGGGACTAACAACTGGTATCAGAGCAGTATGAACGATTTCATAAGTTGAAAGTTCAAGATTCTGAGAAAGTTTACAATGTCTACAAGCAACAATTCTTCAAACGTTCCACATATGTCTGCCAAAGGCTGTCCCGTGTTTGATGGATCTGACTATCCTATGTGGAAGTTCATAGCCATGTTGTTCGTCAAGTCCATTGACAATCGTATGTCCAATGTCATTATCCAAGGTCCGATTATCCCCAAGATCTCTGCTGTTGTCAGGGATACGTCTGCTGATAAAACAGACAAGAGTGAAAAAGAGGTAATGAAGCCTGTTGCATCCTGGACTGATGACAAGACTAAAAGTGTTCTGGCAAATGCTCTGACTAAAGAGATCTTGCACACAGTGATTGGGTGTCAATCTGCAAAAGAGATCTGGGATACTTTAAGTGTTACATATGAGGGCACAGATCTGGTCACACAGCAGAAGAAGAACCATCTGAACAGATCATATGAAAACTTCTTCTCAAAGAAGAATGAAACCTTGGCTGATGTGTTTACCAGGTTTCATTGCTTGATTAATGACCTGCTAAGTGTAGGCATTAAGAAGGATGAAGCTGAACTCGTGCTGAAATTTCTGGATGTTTTACTAGAAAGGTTCAATGAAGTGACCACATTACTGAGGGCTGGAGGAACATTGCATTTGTATAACCTAAAATCCATTTATGGGTTCTTGCTAAATCATGAACAGATCTTTGAACACAAAAGAACCTCTCAACAACAACTCAAGGAGTCTTTGGATAAAGCTGAAGTTGCATTGGTTGCACAGAAAAAGATGAAAAGTTCCAAGGCACTGGTTGTTGACTCTGAGACTAAGTTAGAATCTCAAGATGACCACTCAGACTTAGATTCAGGTGATATTGATGAAGTTCAGACTATCACTGAGCAGATGGCCATGCGAGCCAGACGTTTGAGAAGAGTTCAACGGGGAAGAGGAAGATCTGACAGGGGCAAAGGGAAGAGTTCCTTTGATCCCAAGAAGGCTGTGTGCTTTAACTGTCAGAAGAAGGGACACATTGCTGCTGAGTGTATATTAAAGAAGGAAGAATCAGCATCAGTTATTGAAAAGAATGCTTACAGGGCTGATAAGTATAAAAAGAAATATACTCGGCTCAAGAAAGCGAAGCCAGAAGACAAAGGACTTTACGCTGAAACCTGGGATACAGAATCATCTACCTTAGATGATGATGATGTTTGTCTTATGGCTCAAGAAGATGAAGAGTTTGAAATTGACGAAGTTGATTATTGTTTGTCCTAGTCAACCTTTGAAGCTGTCATGAAGGAAGCTGAGGAAAACAGGAAGCTCAGTGATTGGGATTCTGCTTCCATGTATAAGGTTAGTAATTTCAACTCTTATACCGATAAAGAAAAGGGTCTTGCCTTTGACTATTTGCTAAATGATTTCAAAACCATCCTTAAGTCTCAAAAGGACCTTAAAGTTGAGATAGCTAAACTAAAGAATGAGATTAAGGAAAATAAATCTCTCATTGATGTTGGTAAGAAAGCACAGTGTGATCTTGAATGTCAAAGACACATTAATAAACTTCTAAGTGAAGAACTTCAGGAAGCTAAAGTCAAAGCTGACCAACTTCAAAAGGTCACTGAGTCTTTGTGTAAGTCATCAAAGCTTGCTGAAAAGTGCATAGAGCAACAAATTCCTAACCAGGTACAAGTTGTACTTGGAGGTGACTATCAAACTGCAACTTATGTAGGTGATGATGAGATAGCAAGTACAGACTCTGAGGAGGATAGACAACTGATTGTGTCTCAGAAGTCAGCCTCAGAGAAAAGACATGATCCAAACTTGAAATACAATATATTTGTAAAAGCTAAAGATCATGGAAATGAGTGCTCAACATCTAAACAACATAGTAAGTCTGTGCTGGACAGATTAGGCACTCAGCCTATTCAAAGAACTTCAGTCATAAAAAGGCTTAACCCAAATCCTTTCAAAAGACAACATTCTCTATCTGGCTCATAGAGAAGTTATAAGAATAGGAAGACCACTATCAGTCAGAGGTCAAATCACAACAATGGTAAGTCCAAAGTTGTAGATCTTGGTAAGTCCAAGAAGATCAACAGTGGTAAGTCCAAACCTGTTGAAACTGGTGAGTCCAGTAAGCATGACAAAGGTAAGTCCAAGGTCATGGAAAAGAATTTTGTTGGTCAAGCTTCTAATCAAAAGGATAACAATCAAATATTTGACAAAGGTAAGTCCAAAGTCAGTGAGCATCAAGTGAATCAACTTGCAAAGAGAGTTGAAAAGATATCTACTACATATAATCCCAAGACTGAGAGCAAGTTCTCACAAGGATTATTAGACACTCTACCACCTGTAATCATTGGAAGAAGGAGATGCTACAAGTGTAGAAGTAGAGGTCATGAGGCTAAGGATTGTGATGTTGAAATCCCAAGGCCTGAACAAGAACAGGCTGATCAGCCTACACAGGACTCAGCTCCTGCTCAAGCTGAACAGTCAGTTCAACAAGATGGAGATGCTAAGTGCTCCTCATATGAACCTACCAAGAAGTGGGTTCCCAAACAAAACTAATGTGTTTAGTTTTCATATCATGTGCAGGGTTTAAGTAAATGGTACTTGGATAGTGGATGCTCAAGGCACATGACCGGGTGGAAAGGACTTCTTAGTGATTTCCAGGAAGATGAAGGTCCTAAAGTAACTTTTGGAGACAACTCCCATGGAAGAACTAAAGTCTATGGGAAGATGCATGCTGCTAAAGTGACTTTCCAGATAGTTGCATATGTTAAAGGTTTTAAGCACAATCTGATCAGTATCAACCAGTTGTGTGATGAAGACAATATAACTTTTAGGAAGAAAGCAGGAACAATATATAATGCTAAGGGAAAACCTGTATTAATAGCTAAAAGAGAAATAGATGTGTATATACTTCATCTTAATTCTGCTGATCCCTATACTGAAACCTGCTTGTATTCCCAATCTGTTCCTAAGCTAATTTGGTTGTGGCATAAACGATTATCACATTTGAATTTTAAAAATATAAATATGCTATCCAATAAAGAGTTAGTCTCTGGATTATCAAAGATCAGATTTGTCAAGGAAAAATTGTGTTCAGCTTGTGAACAAGGGAAACACCACAAAGGGTCCTTTAAATCAAATCAAAAATTTTCAATAACAGACCCATTGCATATGTTGCATATGGATCTGTTTGGACCCATAAGTACTCCAAGCCTAAGTGGAAAGAAGTACACACTGGTGATAGTAGATGAGTTCTCATGATTCACCTGAGTAATATTCCTTAAAGCCAAAAGTGAGGCTGCCCTGGAGATAATAGGTTTTATCAAACAGGAAGAGTTGCAGAAAGGTAAGTCTGTAAAGCAACTCAGGAGTGATCATGGAACTGAGTTCAGAAACTCTACCCTTGAAAGCTTCTGTGAACAAAAGGGAATATTACAAAATTTCTTATCTGTCAGAAGAGAGGAGAAATAGAACCCTAATTGAGGTTGCTAGAACAAGGCTGTGTGAGACAGGATTGAAACTCTATTTTTGGGATGAAGCTGTCAGTACAGCCTGTTATACTCAAAATAGATCAATCATTGTCAAAAGACATGGTAAAACATCATATGAGATGTATAAGTCTAGAAAACCCAATATAGGTTATTTCCATGTCTTTGGTTCAAAATGCTATGTGCTGAATCAAAGAGATCAACTCCATAAGTTGGAATCTAAAGCTGATCCTGGAATATTCGTTGGTTATTCCTCAATCTCCAAATCGTACTGAGTATATAACACTAGGTGAAAGGCCATAGAAGAATCAATTCATGTTTCATTTGATGAAGACAGTTTTGATCAAGCTGAGAAAAGACAAGCTGACTCGGTCAGTCGGAGTGAGCTTAAAAGGCCTGAGGAAACCAATATGTCAAATCCCATGTATGTCATGGGAGATGATAGTGATGATGATGTGTGTTCATCAAAGAAATCATCACAAGCTCCAATAGATTCTCTAGCTGAGAAGGATGATGAGTTCATCAACCCCTTTGGAGCTGACGTCACTTAGACTGAAGATCTCAGTGATCATCAGTTTTTTGACAATGCTGCGGTTGAGACTGAGGAGATAAGTTCACCTCAGGACTCCCCACCTCACTCAGATCCAAAACCAGATTCTCCAACTACAACATTCAAATTCCTCAAAGACCATCCTCAAGATCAGATCATTGGAAATGTCCAAGAAAGGGTCACGACCAGATCAAAAGCTACAGTTAACTATGCCACGTACTTTGGTTTCTTATCTCAAATGGAACCAAAGAAGACTGAAGAAGCCTTAGAGGATGAGGATTGGATTGAAGCTATGCAAGAGGAATTAAATGAGTTTGAGAGAAATAAGGTCTAGAACCTTGTCCCTGCCCTCAAAGATCATTCAATTATAGGCACTATGTGGGTCTATAAAAATAAAATGGATAAGGATGGAGTGATAGTTAGAAACAAAGCCAGGCTCGTAGCACAAGGGTATAAGCAAAAAGAAGGAATCGATTATGATGAGACCTTTGCCCATGTTGCTAGAATTGAAGCCATAAGGCTGTTCCTGGCTTATGCAGCATATAAAGACTTCAAAGTCTATCAAATCGATGTGAAGAGTGCTTTCCTAAATGGAAAACTTCAGGAGGAAGTCTATGTGAAACAACCTCCTGGCTTTGTCAGTTCAAAGTTTCCACATCATGTCTATAAGTTGGACAAGGTTTTGTATGGTCTTAAACAAGCTCCAAGAGCTTGGTATGATACACTATCCAATTATCTACTATCAATGGATTTCACCAGAGGTAGTATAGATAAGACACTCTTTATTAAAAAGAGAAAAGGACAGGTGATTCTTGTACAAATCTATGTTGATGACATTATCTTTGGTTCTACTAACGAATCTCTATGTGAATTGTTCTCCAAAATAATGTCACAAAAGTACAAGATGAGCATGATGGGTGAGATGACTTATTTCCTAGGCTTATAGATTCAACAAAAGCCTGATGGAATTTTTATCAATCAAAGCAAGTATGTTCTTGATTTGATAAAGAAATATGGTTTTGATTCTAGTTCAACCATGAGAACACCCATGTCACCAGCTGTAAAGCTGAGTAAAGACTCAGATGGTAAGTCTGTGTGTCAGTCTACCTATAGAGGAATGATAGGTTCATTACTCTATTTGACAGTTAGTAGACCTGATATCATGTTTGCTATATGTGTTTGTGCAAGATATCAGGCAGGTCCTAAAGAATCACGTCTTCAAGCTGTGAAAAGGATCTTTAGGTACCTTAAAGGTACTCCAAATCTAGGTGTTTGGTATCCAAAGGATTCTAGGTTTGAGTTAGTTGGTTTTTCAGATGCTGACTATGCTGGGTGCAAGTTTGATAGAAAGTAAATAACTGGAGGATGTCAACTGCTTGGAGGGAAATTAGTAAGCTGGACCAGTAAGAAACAGAACTCAGTGGCTACTTCAACTGCTGAAGCTGAATATGTTACAGCAGGAAGCTGTTGTGCTCAAATCCTATGGATGCAACATCAGCTTCAAGACTTTGGTATGAGTTTCAAGAAAACTCCTATCTTCTGTGATAACCAAAGTGCTATAGCCATAACTTACAATCCAGTCTTCCACTCAAGAACCAAGCACATTTAAATTAGACATCACTTCATCAGGGACATCGTGGAAAAAGGTAAAGTTCATATTAAATTTATCCCCACTGATGACCAATTAGTAGATATCTTTACTAAACCACTTGATGAAAAGAGGTTTATGTATCTTCTAAGTGAATTGGGTATGCTCAACCCCTAGGTACGTGTCTAGAATCTGAGTTTTCAGTTTGACAAAGGCTGAATGATGCGTTCACATGTTTAGTTGGTTCCAAAAAAGTTTTAAACTACTCAGTGTAGCTAGAAACAAGCTTGAGTAAGTCTCAAACATATATGACTAAGTGTCATTGATTCTGAGCTGAGTGCCCAAAATTGAGCTGAGTGCTCAAACTAAAGCTGCGTATCAATCTCTAGCTGAGTGATGATATCTAGCTGAGTGCCTGATTCACGCTGAGTGATTCATTTCTTCAGCTTGGTATATCCAAAAATTAGATTTAATTACTTTGTTTGATTAAGTCATTGTGCACTATGTTGAGTCTGTCTCACATTTTGCGGTTACGCTGATTATGTATCGTGTAACATAACAAGTGAAAAGTTATATTATTGTAAGTCAGTAATATAATTCTATAAAGTTATCCGTTGGAAGATGATATGTTTCATCTCAATCACTGTTCCATTGCGCCATAAATTTGTTACGTGTAACGGACAAAAAGGGATTTCAAACGGTAACTTTTCTCTCTCCTCGGAAAGGTATATATAACGACCCAAACCGATTTTTGGAGGTTTACGCTTACAATTCGCAATTCTAAACCTCTCCTTTATTTCCATACCTTTCACAAACACTTCCAATTGCTCAGTGCAATCTCTCGTTCATTTATTGTCTAAACCCTAATCTCTCAGTGCGACTTTAGAATTTCCTTTGTGTTACTTAAGCTTAATTTGATGATGGACGGAATCATTCTAAATCTCGGTGATAGGATGGTTAGAGGTGCTACGTTCAAAAACAACGGGATGCCGGTTCTTAAAGTAAACAATCAACGTGCATATTTGGCAATCCCTGAACGTAAGAGGAACAGAGGCTATGAAGCCTGGGTGGATTATATCCGAAAATGCCCCCTGGAATTTCCTTTCACTGGAGCACCACTGCATATTGTTCCACAACACTTATTGGAATTCTGGTACACTTGCGTCTATGACCAAACAGGGGAGAGATCACTAGCACTGTTCTAAATGGGGATAGAACAGTTGTCATAACTGTACAGCGGCCAAGGGATGTTCTTCAACTTCTTGCAAGTGATATGTTCGAAGCTGGTATTACTAGGCAAGTGACGAGGTCAGTCCTACCCAACATGGGTCACCCGCAGACTGAGGGTGTTATAAAGAAGGCCACTTTTCCAACCAGCTGGTGTTTTCTGGTGTCAACAGTGATTCATTCACTAGTAACCAAGGTTGGAGGACTGGATCAAGTTAACGAGTTCGAGATGCAGCTGCTGTACAATATGTACTTTGCGAGAAACTTAGACTATGCACAGCTCATCTTCAACGAGCTCAGGATCCAAGTGATAAAGACCACAAAGGATCTTCATGTACCTTTCATAAGGTACCTGTCCTTGGCATTTGATGCCGTGCTGGGGACAACACTCTACGAAGCTGATCAGGATGTATTCCTGTTTCCTACACTCAGCTCCAAGATGTTCAATAATGACATCTTCCCCGAGCAAGAGGGTATGAGTGATCCCATGTTGCTGATAGCTGAGGCAGCTTCATCAGAAAGTGAAGAAGATGGATCCAATCAAGGGGGAGCTTCTCAAACTGACACAGAGGTTCAAGCTGAGTACTCTGCTCAGGCTGAACCAGCAAATATTGAAGCTGCTTTTGGTAAGACCTCTCCACTTTCTCTTTCTTCTCATTATTCTCCATCTACTTTTGGAGATAAGGCTGTGGTGAACCTAACCCAGTCTAACCCATCTCCTTCACCTTCATTCCATCTAAAATCCCACTCTGAAGCCACCCCTAGTATGCCCACTATTGCTAGGGAGAATATCCGAACCTATACAAGAAAAACTGGCATAGGTGGTGCCACTCCTAAAGGAATCACTGGAGCTGAGATCACTTTGATCCCTCCACAGGCAGGAGTTGAGGGGGAGACGCTTACTATTAAGGTGTCAACCTCGAGGCTCATTTAAACCCTACAGCCTAAGCCGGGTGTGGTGTCTACTCAGCCTACACTCTCCAGTGCCATGGGTGAACCCGTTACTGTGCCTAAGCAGACACACTTAGGTAACATTGAATATCTGACCAATCCCCAGAGTCAATCACCCCCTCCAAACAAATCAGCCAACCACCTACCCATACACTTTACGTCTCGAGCCCCATTACTTCTCTTCACCTCTCACACCCACACGCACGACCTGTCAATGTTTCATCTTCAAACCAAGGTGATTCACAGGGTCCAGATTCTGGTGCAAATGAGTTTGAGGGTATAAACAAATCCTTGTATGATGCACCCAAATTCCAACCTTCTCAGGCTAACTTGGATGATTTAATGAATTTCTTTAAAAGTCAGTTTGACAAGCTGCACCTCAAGAGAAAGCAGACCAAAAAGGAAATAATCATGATTTAGGATTCTCTAGATGAGGAGGTGGTACAATTAAAATCTGCGGTTGCTGCCCTACAACAACAAAAGACTTCAACCCCTATTGATGATGAGAAAAAGTAGGAGAAGGTTCAAGAAGCTGAAGCTGAGTCAGTCAAAGCTGAAGCTCTACTACTATTGGCAGAGGGAGCAGATCAGATTGAGGGGGAGAGAGGAATAGAAAAAGAAGTTGAGCGGACTGAAAAAGCAAAAGGAAAGAGACCAGTTGTGGTCAGCTCACAAGAGTCAGAACCCCCTCAACAGAAAAGAAGAAAAAATATTCTAAGTGAATCATCAGCCTCAGATGAAGACTCTGCGGATAAAATGACCTTACAAGAGAGAGCTTTACTGATGGCAGTAAGAAGATTGGAACAAGAGGATGCTGACCAGCTTGGGATGTCGATTAATGAATTAAGAAGAAGACAAATGGATGTTCAAGCTGTGTTAGCAAATGATAAAGAGAGAAGAGAATGAGCTTGGGTGAACAGATCAAGAAGCAGAATGAAGAGCTATCTAGACTTAGACAGCCAATCGTGCCCAAGGAGGAAGAAGTAGAGGAGCTTCCTGTCCAGGATCAACCTGAAGGGGAAGACATAACTCAGTGTTATACAAGGACCTACTTTTCCTCTCAAATAAATACACTAAGGTTGAGTTCAGTTTAAGGGATTTGATCTAGAGTTTGTCTTAAGGAATAATGAAACACCCTCTCTGGAACTGAGTCAACTGCATAAACTGGGATATGAAGAATGGAAGCAAGTGGCCGTACTTATCAAACAGATGGAAAAGTCCTCTGCCAGAAGTCAAGTTAAAGATGAACTGTTGAGGCTACTTGCAAGAGCTGATTCGATGAAACTCATATCCAGGTCTGAGATTGTAACCCTACTAACTTCCTTTCACAAAATGGGGAAGGACAAATTGAAAAAGCCAGCTGGATTAGCAAAAGCAGATAAGTACATTCTAAATCTTCCTGAAGGCTTGAAGTTTAAAGAAAACACCTATGTGGAAAAGCCTGAGAAAGAATTCATGTACCTGGATATAAATGGAGAACAATGCTTCCTGTGTGATGCAAACATATACACATGTGGGGTATCTCAAGTGTTTGCTCTGAGAAAAATTGTGGACAAGACTGAACAAACTGCAAGGTTCAGATACAAAATAAATAGAGCAATAAGATCTCAAAAGGATCAGCTTCAACACTTACCTAATCTGCAAGAAATCCTTGAAGAAATCAACAAGGATATCAAAAAGTTTGAATAGCTGCATCCTGGATAGATTAGTTCTATTTGTAAATATTAGATTAGTTCTAATATTTTTAAGCACTTAGTGTGCATGATCTATGTGATCAATATTTCTGTATTATGATTAGTTCAATTAATAAAAGTATAAGTTTGATATGTTCAACTGTGTTATGATATGTTCATAATTATTTGTCTGATAAGTTAAGCTTGAATGAATAATTGATTAGTTATTATTCATTAATGTATTTAGTTGGTGTCTTCAACTTAAAGTTGGTAAGTTCCACTTATAATTGATAAGTTCAATTAAAATTGATATGTTCAATTAATATTTGATTAGATCAAATATAAAATCTTAATAAGTTTGAGATTTAAAAACATAATTATGTTAAACAAACTTAAGAACTGTTTGATGGTTTTGTCATCATCAAATAGGGGGAGTTTGTTAGGAAAATGATTTCATCAGTTTAGATTTGATGATACAAAGTTAAGGTTGTAAGATAAGTTCTAAATACAACTTAAACAGAATAATGAACCTTACTCAGACTGAACATTTATAGTGATTCAGACTGAGTATAAGCTGAGCATATGTTCGACCAGCTTAGACTATATCTTAGTAAGATTATCAATGTGTTTGATAAGGTGTGTATGTCACCTAAGATATATTAAGCTTTCAGCTTGATGTGTTTCAAGCTGACTGACTCAGCGTATATACTGAGTCAGCTCAACAGAGTTGCTAAATAAGTTCTAGCTAACTCTTAGGACTTCTAAGGATGAGTTTATTAATATACATGTTAGTTCATGTTGGTTTTCGAGTTTGTTCTCGAAGAACTCAGCTTGATGAGTTTCAAGCTGAGTAACTCAGTCCGAGCAAGAAGTCAGCTTAAAGAAAATTTAAATATGTTTTAAATTTATCTTTTAACTCTCTACATCTACGGAAAGGATAAGAAGACTCCAGAATCAAGATTGAAGATTGAAGACTAAAGATAAGAAAATTCAAGATTCAATATTCTGAGTTATCCGATAGTTAGTTAGCAAATTAGGATTACTCCAGTTTGTTAGGAACCGTAGGAATAGGATTATAAATACTTATCTCCTAATAAGTTTAGAGGTACGACTCAGAAACAACAACGTCGACTAAGTGTTATAGAGCCAAATACCTTACCTCAACCGTATGTGTTACGATTCTTGAATCACCGTTTGCCAGTTCATCGTGATCAATAAACTCAAAGATTGTCAAGCTATTCGTGTGTTCGAATACTCACATTAGTTGTGAGATTCGTAAGTTTTCAATTTATGATTAAATCTTGTTTAGAGAGTCGTCAGTATCTATAATCATAAGTTGATTATAGATAGCTAAGTTTGAAAGATTGAGAGATTTATATTAGGTGTTTACATATCAAGAGTTACTTACTTGATAGAGTCTGTAATCATCTTCTTATTAATGAAAAGCAAAGCATTCAATTGTGGTTTGATTTACTGTGTGTAACACTTTATTTTGATTTGTTCAATTTTGGCATAAAGTGTATTCAACCCCCTTCTACACATCTGTTGCTTGTTGTTATTCTCACCAAGGGACCAACACCTTCTTTGTCTATACTAGATCTTTCTATCCTTGGCTCAAGAATATCTAACATAAACTCCACATCATCAAGACTCAGATATTGCAAGTCTACTTGACTAAAATGATAAATGTTTAGATTAATTCTCATTACATAAAAAAGAACCCATCTGACACAAAGCACATGACCATACCCACATTTGACTCTTGATATCGGATACTTTGAAGCTACCTCTTTTTTCTGTTTTCCGTGCCAGCTCATAATCAATCTGTGCCCTGCTTCAGTAGCTGTTTAACCCCCAACAATTCAATTGGTAACATATCTTCAAGTACATCAGCATAAATCTCAGTAATCTTTTCTTCTAGATATGCAACAACTATTATCTTGATACCTCCAATTCCTTTCATCTTTGTTAAGAGCTTCTTTTGTTAGCACGATTTTCTTTCTCACATCTCTTAATGATGATGTAGACACAAGATCTAGATTATACCCTTCAGGTATTTTCCATTCAGCATTTTTCTTAAACTTTCTCAAAGTTCTCTTTTTCTCTTGTTCTCTAATCACATCTCTTGGTGTTTTTCTAAATTTTCCTGGAGATGGTGGAAACAAATCAGCAACTTCTTTATTCAGTCTTAGTACACTTTCCTAGTTTAAACGATCAGGAACTATTTCCACATCTGATGATATTGTTTGTTGAACCTCAGGCTTTTCAACCCTTGGTGTTGTCTTTTCTTTAACCTCCTTTATTTTAGAAATCTGCTGTTGAAGAGTTAATTCTAGTTCAGATTCTTTTAAAGATTCTCCAACATCCGATACGAAAGACTGTTAGATTATAAAAAGTGAGGGTGCAATATGTCAATATTGTAAACTTAGGCAAATGCTATAAAAGGCATTTGCCTCCTTTATTCTAATTAAGCTTTGCATATTTTCATCTCGCTTCGGTTTTATCAGGAATTCTTGAAGAAAATATCAACCCGAGTGGTGTTACATAAACAAAAAGTTCAATGGTTCATTATAATCACATTTTTGGCTTTAAAAATTCTACGTATTTAAGCATCTATGGTGTTCTTGTTCGTGGAAGTACAACATTAAAGAAGAAGAAAGCAGATTTTGATTTTAAAAATTATAAATTCTTCAAAGGTTAATTGTTGTACAAGGAAAATCAAGTACAACCCATCCCAATCAAGGTACAATTGGGTAGAATCTATTCAGAGTAAGGTCAACAGATCTGAAAGTGATCTCTAAGACCCTATCAGCCGCATCCATGAGGTATGCGATTAGTGTGTTATGCGGCCTATAGAAAATTTCCAAACTAAAACTCTCACGTGTTAATATTAAGCTATCAGCCGCACTAGTTCAGTCACATGCGATTCGGTGGTTTCTAAGTGTTGTTCTATCAACCGCATTGACCTAATCCGTGCGATTCAAAGGTTCTTGGCTTCTTGGTTCTAACTAACCAAAGGCAATCACATTCGAATCCTTGACTTGATCAGTATTAGATTGTCATTACTAACTAAATTGATTCTAAGTGTTTGGTGCTACATGGATCAATCACATTATATTGCTTACTCATTTACTGACAACCAAGTCGTTACTCTGCCTATTTGTCTTCAACTGGTGTTATCAATCGGACAGAACCATTGGCACACTCTGGATCTATTGGATAAGTGGAGAAATTTTTGAGACTTGACTTATTGAACAAAAAGGACAATCGAACTTTAATCTTTAAAAAATCTAATTCAAAATTGAATTTAATCTAAACCGGATTTAATTCAAAGTTGAATTAAATTGACTTAATTCTATCTAATTCAAAGTTGAATTTAATCTTTACAAGATCTAATTCAAAGTTGAATTAAATTGACTTAATTCCTCAATCATCACCTTAAAGTTTAAAACAAGCTTGAAATGAATCTTCTTCTTCGTAATCAACAAAAGTTTTCGAACAATCAAACCATCCAAACAACCAAAGAATCATTTCTTACAAAACATTCATTATGTCAAGCTCAAATGTAATGATGTCCATTGGCACCGATACAAAACCTCCTGTTTTGTTTCAAGGAGAATACAATGTTTGGAAAGGAAGGTTTGTGGACTTCCTGGAGCATAATGAGGTATACGGGGAGAAGATGATAGAGTGTATCCACAATAAAGTATATGAAGGTTGTAGAAGCTGACCCAAACAACAATCCCCCTAATCTCCGTTATGAAAGAGAGAAGACAGTAGAGGAGCTTACAGCAAATGAAAATGAGAACAAAAAGGCTGAACGGCTGGCTAAGTACTATCTGAAACATGGACTCTCCCTAGAGATCTATACTAATATAGATAGCTTAGCCACTGCCAAGCAGATATGGGATGAGATCAAAAAGCAGTTACAGGACAATGAACAGGGGGTGATGTGGTCTTTGCACTCAAAAGCTGGAGACACTACTTATATGGTACGAAGAGTATAATCTACTGATCATAAAAGTCTACAACATATCGTTGATCAGAAGGAGTTAAACATGAGATAGAGGCGATGGGTTGAAATTTTCAATGACTATGATTTTGAAATTCGTTATCACCGTGGGAAGGCAAATGTGGTAGCGGATGCGCTCAGTAGGAAGGAAAGAATTAAGCGCAGATGTGTACGAGCCATGAGCATGACAATCTAATCGAGTATCAAAGGAAGGATACTCGAAGCACAACTAGAGGCATCTAACGACATGAATGCTCCAAACGAGATGTTTTGGGGTTTGGACAAACAACTAGAGAAAAAGGAAGATGGTGGATTGTATTTTGTGGAACGGAGTTGGGTTCCGCAAGCAAGAAACTTAAGAAACTAATTCTGGATTAGGCTCATAAGACAAAATACTCTATGCATCCCAGTGTAGATAAAATGTATCACAATCTTAGAGATGTGTACTGGTGGCCAGGGATGAAGAAGGATATAGCTACCTATGTAAGCAAGTGTCTCACTTGCTCGAAGGTAAAAGCCAAACACCAAAGGCCTTCGGGACTACTGCAGCAGCCAGAGATCCCTGAATGGAAATGGGAGAACATAACCATGGATTTCATCACAAAACTACCAAGGACTAGTAGTGGTCACGATTCTATCTGGGTCATTGTGGATAGGATGACAAAGACAACCCACTTCCTAGCGATTCGTGAGGACTATAAGATGGAAAAGCTAGCAAGGGTGTATATCAGCGAGAACGTGGCAAGGCACGGGGTGCCTGTGTCTATTATATTTGATCGAGATAGTCGGTTTACATAGCAGTTCTGGTAGACAATGCAGAAAGCTTTGGGTACAAGATTAGACATGAGTACAACTTATCATCCTCAGACCGATGGTCAGAGTGAGAGAACAATTCAAACTTTGGAAGACATGCTTAGGGCATGTGTTATTGATTTCGGGGGAAACTAGGATACGTATCTGCCATTGATCGAGTTTTCCTATAACAACAGTTATCATACGAGTATTAAGTGTGCTCCGTTTGAGGCTCTATATGGACAGAAATGTCGGTCACCTGTTTCTTGGACCGAAGTGGGGGAAAGCCAACTTATTGGAACAAAAATTATACAAGAGACTACTGAGAAGATATTTTAGATTAAGGAAAGACTCAAGACTGCAAGGGATCGCCAAAAGAGTTACGCCGACAATCGGAGGAAACCTTTAGAATTTGATGTGTGTGACCGTGTGTTGCTGAAAGTATCGCCTTGGAAGGGTGTGGTGCGCTTTGGTGTGAAAGGAAAACTAGCACCAAGATACGTAGGAACCTTCAAAATTATTGAGCGGATTGGCCCGGTAGCCTACCGGTTAAAGCTACCGCAAGAACTCAGTGGTGTACACGATATATTTCATGTATCGAATCTAAGGAAGTGCTAGCGCACGAGAACCAGCAAGTGCCGCTTAATGAAATCAAAATAGACAACACTCTACACTTTATGGAAGAACGTGTAGTGATCATGGATCGGGAAGTTAAAAGCCTAAACAAGAGTAAAATCCCAATAGTCAAGGTACAATGGAATTCTAAACGGGGACCCGAGTTTACATGGGAACGGGAAAATCACATGAAGTCCAAATATCCACACTTGTTTAAGCACTAAATTTCTCGTAGCAGCATAAGCTGAATTTCGGGACGACTCTCTCAAGTGGGGGATGCTATGACATTCGTCACCAAACCCTGTTAGTCACTTAAACCGGACCTTTTGAAATTTTAATTGTTGCTCGTATACAATATATAATTTCTAGTATTTATAGAATATTAGTTTTAGTCTTAGGAATATTAAAAATCTAGATTTAGCTTAAGTTGTCTTTTTGCACTTAGTTATGTATACTTTTAAATATTTTCCCTACAATGCCACAATTTACCAATTTAAAATGTTTTTATAAAAAATAGAATTATATATATATATATATATATATATATCCTCATATTTATCCCTAATTTGAAAATTAACCAAACCTTACCCTATATAAACCTAAACACCAAACCCTAGCCCCCCTCATTCCCCCATTTACGGCCGACCCCCTCTCCCTACCCTCTCATTGTCGACATTTCAACCCTCCCCTCTCCCATTTTCATTATTCTTCAAGCACGCAAGAAATCAAGAAGGAGTTCTCCATTCTAGGGTTTGTGATCATTGGCTACAAGGTAAAACTTCAATCTTTATCATCCTATATTCTTCTCCATGTCATCTTCTCACTTCTTGTTCATCTTATTCTAGAGTCCATAGAAACATGTCTAAGATCATCAAAAAAATGTTCAAAAACGTTTTTATAAAGAGTCTAAGGGTTTTTACAATCAAAAACTATGTTCTAATCTTTAAAAGTCAATAAACATGAAACTGTTTTCTGGTCAGTAAGTAGGGTCGCGTTTGAGAAGGCATAAAAGGCTCCATTCGGGGATTTTTTCTCCTATTCTTGTGTCTAGAATGTAGTGTTTTGAGTCTAGTTTCACCTAAACTATGGTTTGTAATTTTTTAAGGTTATTTTCTCGGTCAAAAAGTTTTTTCCGTAGAGGTGCGCAAGGCTGCCAGTGTATCCGGCAGAATTGAGGGTAAAGTTTTGGTCTAGGAACCCATTCAAAACTTAGTATTTTCGATCAATATGTTTAAAGTAGAAGGTTTATAGAGTCTAGGATATCCTGTAAAAATTTTGTAAATTTATGAATTCATTTGATATTTTTACAATATTCGAACATTCTGTTACGCATGTGCAGTTAGTTTTTTGTCAGTAGTAACTTCCATTAATTATTAAAAAATAGTTATCTAAGTTGGTTAATTCTGGAAAAATTACATCATATAGTGGAGACTTTTTACCTACTGTTATATAAATTTAAGGATCAAATTCGGACGTTTAGCATATTTTAAAATTTTATAAAGTCAGCTTATCAAAATCAGTAAACTTGTATTGTGGCATTCGGTTTTATATAAACAATCCCACACGCCTTTGGCTATATTAAGGAGTCTGAAACACCTACATACGTGGCTTATGTGCACTTATACTTGTTGTAGATCTCGCGCCTGTTCCTTTATAAGATTAGAATTCGTTGAGAAGCCAAGATGAGTACTCGTAGCCCCTTTTTCGCGCATAACTTTTGGGGGAAAATGACACTCAACATGTTTTACTATACCGTGTTCTAATTTTACTAAATATTTTAATGACAATTGTGTGTTGCATGATATGTGCTTGTGTGAACTCGTATTTGATAATGCCTATGAGATGACTATATTACTTGAGTCAACTTATGTTCCCGGCCGGCTATAGTATGTTGGAAGACTAATTACTCTTGAACCGAGGTGTTTCGGTTATTGCTATGCTCTAAATGCAAGTACTTTACTATCATGCGACAATTGTCATATCTATATGCTATACATGGTAAACTTGTTTCTTTTTAAACCTACGAGCTCACCAACCTTTGTGTTGACATTTTTCGAGTGTTCATTTTCAGGTAATGCTAACAACAATAACTAAGGATTGCTTAGAAGGCTAATTGGACTTTTAGAAAGGCTCAGCTAGTGCAAGACAATCTTAAGACTTTGGACACAACTCTTTGAATATCTCTTTTATTTTGATTGTTGGTTTTGGGCTTGATGCCTCGTATACCTGTTCCGGGTTGTGGGATTTACTTTTGCGTATTCTTTTCATTACATTTGACTATGATGCCGTGAAAATCGACTTATCGCGGTACAGGTCCCCTCTTGTGTCTGGGAAACGTCGTGACACGTTGGGTATCTGCATTTAGTGTTTTCTCTATGATATCATCAATGTGTTATGACGATCCTATCCATCACGTCTCGCGTTTCCTCCTTAGCGGGGTGTGACAGAAGGCTAGAAAGAAAGAAGATAGATGCTCAACAAAAGAAAAAGTCCAAACCTCGGTTTGATGTGGGGTCCTTGTTGGAGTCTCAAGAGAAGTTCAAAAGTTATTCCCTCCTCCTCTTGGTGAATTCCAACTCTCTGATGCTGACATTCTTCAGCAAAACAATCAAAGAGAAGCAGCTGAGATAGCAAGACAAGACTCAGAGTGGCCTATTCCTGAAAATGCAATAGTTCCACCTGCACCTCCAGTTTACACAGGCAATCCCGGGCTTGATAGAGAAAACATGTATACCTGAAGGGCAAGAGAAAATCCAGTCTAGAGAAATTATTCTGTCAATGGTCCATTTCTTGAAGATAGAATTCCAATGATCTTTGTTGACACACTTGAAGAAAGGACTGCTCCAGAGCTGAGACATCTTGATGATAATGAGAAACGAAGATATCAGCATCTGCTCAGTCAGCATAAAACTCCAAAGGATCAAGTTATTTCTGATTATCCTATCATTAAGCTCCTTAATGTTTATAGTGACAATTCCTTGGGTCAAACAGTTGTTATATTTAAAGTTGAAAGGTTAAATGGTCTGAAGTTTACCTTCAATGAAGTTGATCTAAGATACATACAGTTACAAGACATCAACTTCATTTATGTGTTTCTGTCAGAAAAACAAGGCAAACGACCTAATGAACAGTTTGGAAGATCAACCTTAATGAAATACATGAGGAAGCTCATGGAGTTTATCGAAGAGCATGATATGCAACTAGCTGCTGAGAACAACTATGTGAAAGTTAATAATCTGAAACCTACACAAAGTCATCCTGACTTAGATAAACTTGAGGAGTTAACAATCTTGAAGAAGGTCATGAGTGCTTCAAAGACGAACCTCGGGTAGTCTTAAGAAATTGAAGAAAGGAGAAAACATTTGTACAAATGTGTGATCTATTATGCTATTCTGATGACTCCCTGAGGATCTTATACAATATGCTTGAACAAAAGGTAGTATTAGCTCATACTTCAATACCCACGAAGTCAGATTATCATATTTGTCAACAAGTTGAAACGTATTTTGGAGAGCAGGCGGATCTTTCGTGAATGGCAAGTATCTTTTGGCATAAGGAATAGGGCTATAGGAAGCAGATAGATTTCAATTCAAATAATCTTTATCTATGTAAAAGTTTGCACTCCTCACTTAGGGAGAGATTGTTAGATTTATAAAGTGAGGGTGCTAAAATGTAATTTCAGCCGAAGTCTATATAAGGCTTAGGCTCCATGTATTGTTTAAGCTTTGCAATCATATTTCTATTTCCTAAAAGGTGTAAGTGTGTGTGTTCTCTATTTGCTCTCGGTTCTCTCTTCGATCATACACACTATCATCGATTAAGGCATTGCTTCATCCTTGTTTAGGAACAATCAATTTCACACGTGCCGGTGCACGCTTTGGGTATGACAACACTAACGCCGTGCTATTTCTAGTAGTTAGGTTCATTTACCAATCATATCTAACTGGCACGACTCCTATACCTGGTAGAGATCTTTAGACAAAAATATCTATGCATATTTATCTCTACCCTAAGTGTATTTTGGGCCCGTCACATCCGGGAATCACCAAAGTAGACCGTACCACCTAGGAGGGGGTCCACTCTGGATCGTCACATCGGGGAATCGCAAAGTCTTTCACCCCCTTGCCACATTGGTTTGAACCTCGGTATGTACGGTTTAAGCACGACAACACACCGTAGCTACCGGTAGTAGAGAGGTGTACCACTAGATGGGTAGCACTACTGGTCTAACATTTTAGTGGGTTTTATCCAAGTTTGAAAAACTTGATTCCGGTTTTGTAAAACCATTTTAAAACAAACTGTTTTAAAATCCGTATATCTTAGTAATACCTTGAACTAGGTAAATACGTCTTATGATAAAACCATTTTAAAACTAACTGTTTTAAAATGCTGATACAACAATCATAAAATATTTAATTTTATAAAACTGTTGTTGTATGCTAGTTTTATCATATATAGTGGTTTTACCTCTGATTAATAATATCCATTATTAACCAGTTACTTTAATTTTATAGTCTCATAATATACATAAAATAAAGCACAACCACGCAGTTAATAAGTTGTTAAAGTTTTGCCAATTATGTCCTAAAGGGTCAGCTATGGACAAACTATCTACACTTGGTCCCGTGGCATAATCTTGTGTTTTTATCTCCTTGCTCCCACAGGCCTTGACACCTCAGGTCTGGACTCGAGCAATTCCATCTTGGTCCTCCATCTTGAAAAACTCCATCTTGATAGATCTTCGTCTTTGGTTTTGTTTACAATAAAAAAAAACTACAATACAAAATATCATAATCTATTACTTTTACATCATAAAAGGGGTTATAAGTGGCACGTAGGCCTCCCCAAAACCAAAATAAAGAAAGAAAGAAAAAACACAACCACAGGTCTAAGTTGGAAAAACCTATACCCTACATGTCTGAAGGGTTTTGTAGGGAATAAAACATATCAGAATTAACATGCACAGCGGAATAAAAACAAAACCCCCTCCAGTGATCTCATCTAACTCGTACAAAAACTAATAGAGAAGTAGAGGATTAAAAGTTATACCTTTTGCAGTTCAACTTGAAACTTCAATCTTAGAATGCTAAAGGTAGAACACCGCTACTGCACCACCTCGAACGGGCTGCTAGACCACCAAGGATTTTATCAATGATCAAAACTTGATCCCTTGTGTATGTGTGTGTCACGTCGCCGACCCCAAGGGGGGCTCTCGGCTATGGCGTCGACTAGAGAGAGAGAGATGGGAGAGAATTAGGGTTGTTTTCAAGCTTGTAATTATCTTAATGTGATTCTAAGGTTTAATAAGGTATTTATATATAAGACCTTATTAAAGCCCAAGCCCGTTTAATTAAAGCCCAACTTTAATTAAACTATCAAGTAATTACAGAAAACACCCTTAACCTTTCTAATTAATTAATAACTATTAATTAATTGGTCCCGTTAATATTTAAACTAAATATTAACCTCTCCTTTAAATAGTAAACAACTTATTATTATTTTCCTTTCTCAATAATTAATTAATCTAATTAATTATTCTTACACACAACTTGGTAAAATCCAGATGGTTCTAATTGGGTGTGTAGCAGTGTGATCCTTTAGTGTCTCACAGTATTGGACACGATGACACGTGTTATCTATCTCTGCACATAATCTAACAGACTCCCACTTGTGCAAGATAAGTAACACTCCTTGTACACCGTTAGCCTAAGGAGGTCCCCAGCCAGACACTTAGGTTAACCAGGCTATAAGATCTCTCACATCTAGAGACTTAATCCAAACTTGGATTATACAGGCTTTTCCTTTTGCATCGCGATATTCCGTAATGTAAATATCAGACATGGAGCAGGGATCTATTCTGAAGTACTCATATTTTATCGACTGACGACTCTGATTTCGACACACTGCAGTTACGGTTTACCGAATGAACAACCTATCATTCTAACCGAGCGCGACAATGCATTTTCAGTAGTCTTAATCGTCGAGGGGCCCAGAAATATCTCTCATAAAAAGGAGGTGCAAATCCCATCTTGACTATTTGCAATTGGAGCACATGGCTTCCGCTGCACCTAGACATGCCCCTTATGATCACCCTGTTACGGCGTGACGTTAGAACACACTAAGGACAACCTATCAAGTTTACTTATGATAACGCTCCATGAAGTAAACTCAATGCGGATCACTCCCAATATATATCCCCTCATAGATATCTATGAATATTTTGTCACAACCTTGTGCTTTTATTCATCCCCGAATAAATCATCAAATATCCATAATAGCGTTACCTTCCCTAATGCAGCTCCCACTACATTAAGTAGCTATGGGTATTTAGACAATTCATCACTTGACTTGTCATGGATTGGTTAAACATGCTAAAAATAGACAACTAGAAACAATTGTACAAACACCTCCTATTTCAATCCCATGAAATGTAAATACATAATAAAAGAGTTTCAAGTTACATCTATAGTAATAATCAAGAACTTGTACTAGTTGCTATGTTCTAAGTAATGCATTCCTATAGAACTCGCATGCCTCTCATGCTTAGCTCTAGCTAGCGGCTTCGTCAACGGGTCAGCAACGTTGTCGCCCGTCGGTATCTTTTGCAGTCGAATATCATCTTTTCCAATAATCTCTCGGATGAGGTGATATTTCCTGAGTACATGCCTAGTCCGCTGATGATCTCTTGGCTCTTTAGTTTACGCCATAGCCCCTGAGTTGTCACATAATATATCGATCGGTCTAGAGATACTGGCAATAACTCTAAGATCCTAGATAAAATTCCTCAGCCAGACGGCTTCCTTTGTTGCATCACTTGCTGCAATATACTCTGCCTCTGTAGTCGAATATGCTATTGTATCTTGCTTCTGACTTTTCCAAGATATGACTCCTCCGTTTAGGGTAAAGACAAATCCTGACTGCGTCCTAAAGTCGTCCCTGTCGGTCTGGAAACTTGCATCAGTGTAACCAGTCACACTAAGCTCATCCATAGAACCTCCATAAACTATGAATATGTCTTTTGTCCATCTCAGATACTTGAGAATATTCTTGACAGCTACCCAATGAACTTCACAAGGATTTTGCTTATATCTACTCATGACACTAATAGAATAGGCAACATCGGGTCTAGTACATAGCATGACATACATGATTGACCCTATTGCCGAAGCATATGGAATCAATTTCATCTTGTCCTAATCTTGACTAGACACAAGACACTGAGCCTTGTTCAAAATCGCGCCAGACTGCATACGAATCAATCCTTTCTTGGATCCATTCATTTTGAATCTTTTCACGACTTTGTCTATGTATGTACTTTGACTAAGTCCGATAAGCCGATTAGATCTATTTCTATAGATCTTTATACCTAGTATATAAGCAGCTTCTCCCAAGTCTTTCATATGAAAACAGTTACCCAACCAGGATTTTACTCCTTGTAACACTGGTATATTGTTTCCTATTAGCAGTATGTCATCCACATACAACACTAGGAAGGTTACCGCGCTCCCACTGAATTTAGTGTAAACACACGACTCGAACTCACTTTTGGTAAAACCAAATTCTTTGATACGCTCATCAAAGTGTAAGTTCCAGCTTCTAGATACTTGCTTTAACCCATAAATGAATTTCAACAACTTGCATACCTTATTAGGGTTTTCTGGATCCGCAAAACGGTCCGGTTGTATCATAAATACGTCCTCTGTCAACTTCCCGTTAAGGAAGGTGGTTTTCAAATCCATCTGCCATATCTCATAATCAAAATATGCTGATATGGCCATGAGAATCCTAATAGTATGAAGCATTGCCACTGAAAAAAAATTTCATCATAGTCAACAACATGAGTTTGAGTGAAACCTTTTGCTACTAGCCTAGCTTTAAAGGTATGCACCTTTCCATCCAAGTCTGTCTTCTTCTTGAAGACCCATTTGCACCCAACAGCTTTGCTGTGTTGAGACAAATCCACTAACTTCCAAACTTGGTTGTCATACATGGATTGCATCTCTGCCTTCATGGCCTCTAGCCATTTCTCAGATTCTAAACCTGAGACAGCATCTTGGTAGGTGGTGGGTTCTAAAAGATCCCCTTCGTCTTGAGGAACAAGGAATCCAAGATACCTATCTGGCTCATGACGAGGCCTACTAGATCTGTGAAGGTCTTGTGTTTCCACTTCCTCCTCAACCACAGACTCGGTTTTAGGTTCAACATTTCTTTGTTGAACCAAGGGCTCAATTATCCGTGGTGGTGTTATCTCTTCCTCTTCAATTTCTTGAAGCTCAATTTCTTTTCTTGGAGTCTCTGAGTTTAGAAACTTCTCTTCCAAGAATACCTCTTTACGAGAAACAAAAACTTTGTTCTCATCTGGGTTATAGAAATAGTATCCCATGGTTTCCTTGGAATAGCCCAGAAAGATACACTTATCTGATTTAGGATTGAGTTTATCCATGGTGAATGTTCGCTTAACATACACCTCACATCCCCAAACCTTAAGAAAAGACATTTTGGGCTTTTTCCCTTTCCGTACCTCGAACGGTGTCTTTTCAACCGATTTGGTCGGAACCCAATTCAGCATGAACACCGCTGTCTCGAGTGCGTGCCCCTAAAACGACAAAGGCAATGAACTCCGACTCATCATTGATCATACCATGTCAAGCAATGTACGATTCCTCCCTTCTCACACACCATTCATCTGAGGTGTATACGGAGGTGTGAGTTGTGAAACAATCCCACATTCCTTCAAATGATCGTTGAATTCCTGACTCAGATATTCACCACCTCGGTCAGACCGAATCAGCTTTATCTTCTTGTCTAGCTGATTCTGTACTTCATTCTGAAACTGTTTGAACTTGTCAAAACTTTCAGATTTAAGTCTCATTAGATAGACATAACCGAAACCTACTGAAGTCGTCAGTAAAGGTAATGAAGTACCGGTATCCTCCTCTAGCCTCTGGAGTAAAAGGTCCACACACATCTGTGTGTATTATTCCCAGTAACTCACTAGCCCTTTCATTCTCACTGTTGAAAGACTGCTTTGTCATTTTACCAGACAAACAAGATTCGCAAATATCATATGACTCTAAGTCAAATGGTTCTAGAATTCCGTTATGTCAGAGCTTCTCTATGCGTTTCTCGTTTATATGTCCAAAACTACAATGCCAGAGATAAGTCTGATTCAAGTTACTCTTGGATCTTTTACTTATATGATATATGTCTTTATTGTCGTTATCTAGATTTAGCGTATATAGACCATTTTGTGGAATAGCTTTAAAATATAAAACATCATTTTTGAAACAAGAAATAACTTCGCTATTCATAACATAATTAAAACCACAGTCTATAAGCAAATCAAACGAGATTACATTTTTGATTAGTCTAGGAACATAATAACAAGGTTCTAGTTCTAAGACTATGCCCGAAGGCAAACTAAGACAATATGTTCCTACAGCTTCAGCACCAACCATGGAGCCTTCGCCTACCCGCAGGTCCATATCTCCTTGTCTTAGCTTCCTACTTCTCTTCAATCCCTGCAAATGATTGCATATGTGATGGCCACATCCGGTATCCAATACCCATGATTCATAAGAAGTAATAAGACAATCTATCGTAAAGATACCTGAGTCATTGGGCGAACCAATGTACAGCTGATCTATGTCGAGTGAGTGCTAACATGAATCCTTGCTGCCACAGACTGGGCAACAAATTTCTCCAAGCTCTTCCAACCAGTCATCTTCCTACATAGGGTCCACAAATGTTGACTCTAGCTGCTTTGGATTCAACTTATCGCTGATGCACATAAGGATCTCGTGCAACCCCGCTACTGTCATCTTAAAATCACCGAGGACATACATTACCCTTCTCTGGTAATAGTCCAACAAGGAACCAAACAAGAGCATAACTAGCTTATGTGGTTTTGATTTTGACCCAAAACTTTCATAGCAATCCAAGAGCCTTCTCATATTAATGAGATGATCGCTAATCGGCTGGTTTTCTTTCATTTTCGCTGAAAGAATTTACTTCATTAACAAGATGCGACATATCCGTTCACTGTACTTGAACTTACGCTCCAGTCCCTGAACAATCTCATAAGATGACTTCTCACGGATATCATCCGTAAACTGGGATGACGCTGGGAGAACGAGAATCGACATAACGTCAGATTCGTCAGCCAGATACTGATAGTAAGCATCATACTCACTATCCTCGGCTTCTACCCCTGGTCGTTCTTGAGGCAATGTCTCTATGATGTGAAGCTTTCCCTGTGCATCCAAAACATTCTTTGGATGCATCTTCCAAACAGCAAAGTTTGGACCTGAAAGCTTCCACTTACCGACAATGAGGCTTAGAGATTCCTTTGGTGAATAAAACGGAATAATAGATAAAATAGACATCTACAGAAAAAGAAAAAGATAAAAACCGATTCATTATTGATTATATCTTCTAATAATTTTTACCTTTTAAAAATAAATTATTAGACTAGGATCCATATTTCACATTTCCCGATGCAAGGTTTGGGTACTTCCCACCGGGACAATCCTATTTCTGGTAGGTAAACCTATACCAATCGTATCCTACCTGGACACGACTCCTAGATCCGCTGGACATCGGTTACAAGAACGGTGCATATTTAGTCCCTCTAGTGCTTTTTGGGCCGGGACTCCCGATTATCACCAAATTAGATCGTACCACCTACGACAGTGTGAACTCTGGCCGGGACTCCCGATTATCGCAGAGTCTTTCACACCCTTCCCCGCAATGGTTTGAACCCGAATGCCCAAGGTTTGGTCACTTCCGACACCCGAGTACCGTCTAACAGGAAAGGTGTACCATTAGGTAGGTAGCACACTGATCTAAGATTTTTTCTAAAAAGGATTTCAAAGTTTTTTTTAAGCGAGAAAAAAAAAATTCTGCCAGTTTTCCTTTAAAACACTATTTAATAATTAACTATTATTAAAACCCTTGTTTTATTTCATCGTGAGAATCACAACCACACATATATAATATGTAAAGAAATAAAACAACCAGAAGCGACTATGCCTTAGCTTTGCCCCTAACTAATGTCGGTTTTGTGAGCCACACGAAAAACCAGACGGTCAAAACCTAAGTGGAAAAATACAACACACATGGCATGGCACTTTGAAGCTCCCACTGGCTCCAGCATCCAATCCTGCTCTCTGCTCCTTGCTCCTTGCTCCTTTGTATTGACTTCAAATATATTCTAAATTACACTATTCTATTCTAAAAAATAACAAATATTTCAAAGGCACGCAGCCCGCTAATCTAATACTTTTACAGAATAGAATAGGGGTTGTAAGTGGCATGCAGGCCTCCCCACACCATAGAATAGATTTGTTAGAATTATTAAAGTGAGGGGTGTAATATGTAATTACTCAAAGTTGGGGAAATGCTATATAAAGGCATTTCCCCCACATTTCAATGTTAAGCTTTGCATTTCAATATATCTTGTGTTTGTGTTTTACTCTCAAGCTCTTGGCTCTCTCTCTCTAACCGAATACATACACAAACACACACTAGAAAGATTACATAATAGCATTGCTTCATCCGTAGATAATACGGGACCATCAATTGGTATCAGAGCCAAACTTGTTTTTGGCTCGTGATTGTTCGAATACATCAAAAGAAATCTCGAAAAGTTCAAGCTCATAGTGAAGAAAAGGCGTACATCATCAAGTTTTTCAAGAAAGATACAAGAACAAGCATTTCCGGAAGATCAAACACGTTCAAGGTATAAAAGCTCTACTGTTTTCATTATCTTCACGGGCCTTGGTCGAAGTTTTCTACTGTTTTATAAGACTCTCTTGACAAAACTTGAAAACCGAGTGTTATACTTGAAGGAAAAGGTTTAAAAGTTCATTAATTGCTTGATTCTATCGCATTAATATTTCTGGAAAACTTGCATTTATGGTGTTCTTGAGATATAAATGCAGACTTGACAAGGACATATCAGAGTTTAATTATTTCTTCTTCAAAATTCAAATTTTAGTCAAGGAAACTTGAGTACTACCCATCCAATCAAGGCACAAGTGGGTAGTCACCTTAAGAGGTAAGGCTATCAGATTTGACAAGGACATATCAGAGTTTATCAGCTGGTCCCCTGGTCAATGCGATTGACTCTTGGGGCGTCTTATAGAATATTGTCAAAAGCTTGAACACCTAAGTGTTAATCAAATAGCTATAAGCCGGGTTCAGTGAATCGCATGCGATTGGACTGTGCGGCTTATAGAAGCTGTTGATAAGATAGCCTGAATACCTTGTGAATCGCATTTGTTTGAATCGCATATGATTAACACTTACACATATCAGCCGTTACTATTGGAATCGCATTTGATTGGATCACGATTATTCATTCATCATATTGGCAATCGCATGCGATTGACAGGACTAACAGTTTATTTTCTAAGTGTTTGATGAAACAGGATTGATTTGCATTCGATTAACCATCAATACTAAGTTCTTACTCTGCTTGTTTTCAAGGACCTAATCGCATTCGATTGACCCGTATTCGCACTCGATAAGACAATTTCCAATCAGTGACTCCTTATACTTGGACAAGTGATTGACTCGTTTGGACTTGACTTAAAGAACTTTAGAATATTTGAACTTAATCAAACAATCTAATTCATAATTGAATTTAATCTAAATCGGATCTAATTCAAAGGTTAATTAAATTACCTTAAGTCTATCTAGCTCAAAATTGAATTTAATCTTCTTAAGATCTAATTCAAAATTGAACTTTAAAAGACTTAGTTCTTTAATCAATTTTCAAGTCACTCTATAATCATGCTTGAACAGTCACACCTTTAAGTGAAGCTTTCGAACAATCAAACCATCTTGCAAGTAAATGAACATTTCTCACTAAATCAGTAATCATGTCAAGTACAAATGAAATGATGTCCATTGGCACCGACACAAAACCTCCTATTTTGTTTCGGGGGGAATACAATGTATAGAAAGGAAGGTTCATGGACTTCCTTGAACACAACGAAATCTGTGGAGACAAGATGATAGAATGCATCCACAAGGGCAACAACAAGTTCACAAGGATCGTTGAAGCTGACCCAACTAACCATCCCCCAATTCTCAGACATGAGAGAGAAAAGACCATTGATGAGCTGACTGCTACTGAGAAGGAGACAAAGAAAGCTGAGAGACTAGCAAAGTACTATCTAAAACAAGGTCTCTCATCTGAGATTTATCTGAAGATTGAAAACTTGGGTACTGCCAAGGAAATCTGGGATGAAATCAAGAAGCAGTTACAAGGCACTGAACAAGGAGACTCCATCAAACGCACTCAGCTGGTCAACTGTTACCATGAATTCAAAGCTCGTGAAAATGAGCTCCTGTCTGAAACATATGGCAGATTCTGCAAGCTGCAAAATGAAATGAGATCTAATCAAATTGTCAGAACTGACCTTGATTTGAACTGTGTTTTTCTGAATTCATTAGGTACTGAGTGGAAGGGCTATGCCAGACTTTACAAACAGATCAACAAAGATCTTACATCAGTCACCTTCCACAACATCTTCGAAGATCTAAATCAGTATCAAGATGAAATCTTGCAGTCTAACCCGAAACAACCAGCTGCTGATCCTCTTGCCCTGGTAGTAGCTGACAGAATCCCTAGGGAAACATCATCCAGATCATTGAAACTTAAACACATGATTCTCAGTGATTCTGATCACGATGATGATGATGATGATGATTCAATAGAAGCTGCATTTCAAGCACTCACAGTGGCCAACAAGAACTTCAAGAACCGTTTCAACAAGACTAACAATAGACAACGGTTCACATCTGGTTCAAGGAGACCCTTAAGAGCTGCTCCTGTTGACAAGCCAAGGTACCAGAGAGAAGAGAAGAAGGAGGAAAAGAAAACTGACTCCAAGTGCTACAACTGTGGAAGATCAGGACATCTAATCCGGAACTGCCCCATTAAAAAAAGACCAAAGATGCAGAATACTATCGGCAGAAGTACCGTCTGTTCAAACAAAGACAGGCTAGGAACGCGCTGCTAGTAGAAGAAGATCAGTTCCTGGATGATACAGAATCGGACAGTGATCTGGATGGTGAAGATCATGCTCAGTTCTGTTTAATGGCTCAAAATGGTGGAGGAAGTAGAGAGGATAATGATGGTGATGATCTCTCTGACTCAGATGAGGAAAGCTTGGAAAGCAGGAAGGTATCTTCTGACTCTAACTATAATATGGGTTTTAAACATGAACACATACAAACCATATTAATCCGAATGAAAGAGTTAGAAAATCAGATAATAGAGTTAACCACTAGAAATCAAGTTCTAGAAGATTTTTCACACAACAAGGATATAGAGGCACAAACAATAATTAAGCAGTTAGATAACGACTTAATTAGCCTTAAGATCCAATTAGCTGCTAAAGAATCCGAATTCTTAGAGTTAACCAATAGCACGAATACCACCATATTAGATCTTAAAGCAGAATGTGCATGTGCTGAAAAGTATTCTGAAATTCTTAAAAATGAACTTAGGAATGAACTAAGTACTCTTTACACCAGAATCTATGAACTTGAATATCTTATATCCAAACGCGATCAAAGTGACAAGATCATCTCTCAATACAAAGAAAAGGAACGTCCTTTCTCCAGATGGAATTTCGATGGACTGGGCTTCAAACACCCAAATGCATTGAGCAAGGTTACGTCCAAACAATTGTACAATGATGATCTGTTTGGCGAAGGGCTTACCCAACGGATGGTTTTTGTTGGTCAAGAAGAGGAAAGTATTGAAGAAGAAGTCAAACGAACTCTTAATCTCCGAACTGAAGTTCCATTTAACTACTCTGATCTTAATGACTCATACCTCACTTGTCTCACTTCATCGTCTGAGACTGATGTTTCAACTTCTGTCTATTCTGATGAAGAACTCTACTCTCCTGTCTCACCAAAGCCCACTGTTGAATACATTCCTCACAAAGAATTACAAGACAGATTCAATACTCTGCAGGAATTTTGTATTACCCACCTTATTCAACAGGACCTCACCAAAGCCATTCAAGATGAATTCAAACCTCCTACCTCTGATATCTCTTTTCTGATGCAAGCAACCACCATTCTCCAACAGCGCATTAAGACGTCTTTTGTTCATGATGAAAAGATCATAGACGAATTATGCAAGAAACAGTTTGCACTAAAAGAGCGAATCAAGAAACTCTAGGAAGAGATGCGACCTCCTACTCCCTTCACATATTCACTCTATGGTTCACAACTTGATGATTGCACTCATGCATCCACTAAGTCTTCAGCATGCAACACTCATATAAATTCTGTTAATAAAACTGATGTAACAAAACTTAAACTTAAACAGATTTGCAAACCAAAGCAACTTTCCACTTCCAATCACCTTTCTCGTGTGCACGTAGATATACCTGAATCATCACGAGATGCAGCTACTCGACCACGACTTAATTCTAATCGTTTACCCTCTACTGCAGAAGTGAAGAAGTCTGGAAACAAGGAGGACCAAATAAATGCATCATGGCAAAGATTCATTTCTAGATCCACTAGAAACTGTTCAAATTTGAAACCTGTCTGTGAAAACATTTTGATGTTTGATTCTGTTTGTAATCATTCCTGTTCACAAGACAATACTTCTTCTACCATGTTTTGTATGAGTGATGGTTGTACTCATCGACACTGTGAATTTAATTGTTATTATGATCAATTGAGAAAGTATTTAGGTGTTAAACCATGTGCTGACTGGACCGATTTTTATGCTAATCAAGTCTCTATTCCATTTTTAAATTCAAAAGGCTACATCATTAATCAATGGATCACCACTCGTCAATCTCATGCACTTAAACGCTTAAACAAATCAAAACGGTTATTGACGATCAAAGAACTGGAAGTCTACAGACGGCAAGGGTATGAAGCATTCAAAAAGGCATGGAGCGCTCATGAACAATACTTGCATTCCACAAATCGCTCATGCAATCAATCGTCCAAAAATGCTAAATCTACCAAACCCAAGCAAACACATCCACAACGAGTGGTACCATCCACTTCTGCAAGGAAACCAGTTCACCCTAACCAAGTTGATGTTATTAAGTCGAAACCAATTCTTAGGAATTCTTCGCAAACATGGATTCGCAAAGATAACGCTTCCGCAACTCTAACGAATCTAAAACCTTCAATTTCATCAACTGTCACACCAAAAGTGATAGCGAGACTTCCAAATGAGCAAACTTTTTCTACATCTATTTCTTCCCGACAAAAGCTTAAATCCATTTGGGTACCAAAGAATAGATCATTATAAGTTTCATCATCATCAAAACCCACAGTTGTTACTCAACTCAACTTAGGAACTAACAATCAAGGACCCATTTATGTATGGGAACCTAAAAGTTCTTTATCCTTGTTTTGTAGGCGCCTCACTTGTGGTACCTGGACTCCGGGTGCTCCAAGCATATGACTGGCAACAAAAGTCTTCTAAAAAATTACGTTCCTAAGTACTCCGGGACTGTACGTTTTGGGAATGACAATGTTGCACCAATAATGGGGTACGGACACATTGAGAAGAAGCACATCAAGATCAAAAAAGTCTCCTATGTTGAAGGATTGGGTCCTAATGTATTTAGCATCGGACAGTTTTGTGACAAAGATCTGGTAGTCGTATTCAAGAAAAACAAATGTTCTGTGATCACAGAAACTGGTGATGAACTACTTGCAGGCTCTAGGAAATCTAACCTGTATTCCATAGATTTAGGGAAATATGATTCTCCTATTTCTGTGTGTCTTCTGTCCGAAGCTTCAAATAATCTTACTTGGCAATGGCACCGTAAACTCTCTCATCTGAACTTTCAGAATCTTAACAAACTAGTTACTGGTGACTTGGTGAGAGGAATTCCCATGCTAAGATTCAACAAGGACCATCTGTGTGCAGACTGTGAGAAGGGTAAAATGAAGAAGGCTTCTCATAAATCAAAGCAGGTGTTTAGCACTACCAAGCCTTTAGATCTTATGTATATGGATCTCTGTGGTCCTATGAGAATTCAGTCCAAGCATGGGAAGAAGTATATACTAGTCATGGTGGATGTCTATTCTAGGTATACTTGGGTCAAGTTCCTGCGTGCTAAAGATGAAGGTACTCCAATAATTATCACATTCATCAAACAGCAGCAGAACAAGTACGGTTAGAGTGTTGTCTCAATCCGTACAGACAATGGAACATAATTAAAAAACAACGCTCTGAAAAGATTTTGTGACCTAGTTGGGATAAACCATCAGTTCTCTGCAGCATACACTCCACAACATAATAGTTTGGTCGAAAGACGAAACAGAACCTTGGTTGAAGCTGCCCGTACCATGCTGTCATACTCTGGGCTCTCACCTTCCTTTTGGGCTGAAGCCATCAACACTTCCTGTTATACGCAGAATCGCCCTTCCATTAATAAACGTTTTAATAAAACTCCCTATGAACTGGCAAATGGCATAGTGCCTAATATCAAATACTTTCATGTCTTTGGTAATAAATGCTTTATATTAAATAAAAAAGATAATCTAGGAAAGTTTGCTCCAAAAGCTGATGAAGCTATTTTCCTAGGTTATTCCACTTTGTCTAAAGCATATCGAGTTTTCAACAGACGAACAAAGAGTATCATAGAAAGCACCAATGTAACATTTGATGATACACTGGATGTCACTGATTTACCACCAAAATCAAAGAAAGTTGCTTCTGAACATACCAGTTCAGGACCAGTTATTCAAACTAAAGAATCAGAAATTTCTTCCAGTTCAAATTCTAATCTTGACTTTATGTTTGATTTCTTTCGTTCTGAATCTTCCCCTGTTGTTGCTGAAAACAGGGACAACACAGCTGCACACTTTCTAGGAGATCGGTTAGTCTGTTGGGCATCAAAGAAGCAAAACTGCGTATCTACTTCTACAGCAGAAGCTGAGTATGTTGCTGCAGCAATGTGTTGTTCACAGAGTCTATGGATACGTACACAGTTATCAGACTTTGGTCTCAAGTATGACAAAATTCCACTTTTAAAGTGAGGGGTGTAATATGTAATTACTCAAAGTTGGGGAAATGCTATATAAAGGCATTTCCCCCACATTTCAATATTAAGCTTTGCATTTCAATATATCTTGTGTTTGTGTTTTACTCTCAAGCTCTCGGCTCTCTCTCTCTCTAACCGAATACACACACAAACACACACTAGAAAGATTACATAATAGCATTGCTTCAAAAACAACCACAAGTGCAGAAAAGAAAAACAATCCACAAGGTCTAAGGCTCGGCTATGGCATCCCGAACATGTATTAAAACGAATAAATTCAATAACTGATTCTAATCATCATCTCATGACAAATTATCTTGATTTTAACTAACGGTTAAAATCACCTGGTTTAATAATTGTCATATTATATATTGAATATTGTTATGCGTCTAAAACATTAAAATTAATTAATTTCAACCATAACTTGATTATTACAATAATATCCATGATTAAAATTAAGAAATTTCAAACATAAGTTTTTACAAAATAAAAACTTATAGTAACCTTTTAGTTTTATCCTGTTAGTTGTTACTCTAAACAAAACTAAAATAACCTTTTGGGCCTCAAAACTATGCGAAAAGATAAAACATGAGCAAACCACATAACTGGGCCGCAAATTTGGTGGACCGAACCACCCAAAATAAATTGGGCCGAAAAACCGCAGCTTTGGTTTGGCCGTGGCTGCTGGGCCGAAGCCACCCACAGCCGCCGATTGCTGCCGACCACCGCCGTCCTTTCTCCGACCACCACCCTCGCTGCAGCCGACCTCCTGGCCGTTGAAAATCACCTCGCCGCCGACCAAAAACAGGTGGCAACAAGGCTGCCGACGCCGAAACAGCCGGCCGAAACCGACCGCCGACGCCGGCCGTGGTGCGCTGCCGTGAAACCGCCGCCGGCCACCGTTCAAACGCAAACAATAATAAAATAATATAAAATAACAACTTTTAAATTTAAGAATTTAAAATTAAACCTTATCCTTTTATCATAACTAATTCTTTTTATCCATTTAAAATTCAAAACTTGATTTTTAAATTACTTGGATAAACAAAATAAAATTGTAATCCTTGATAAAGATAAACCTATTCATCATGATAAAAAGAATCCTACCTAGTTCCCTACGAGGTTAGAAGTGACACTGATATCACTGAAGGGTTTTGTAGGGATTAAAACATATGAGAATTAACATGCACAGCGGATTAAAAACAAAACCCCCTCCAGTGATCTCAAGCATGTAATTAGAGAGAGAAAGAGAGATGGGAGAGAATTAGGGTTGTTTTCAAGCATGTAATTATCTTAATGTGAGTCTAAGGTTTAATAAATATTTATATATAGTACAATATTAAAGCCCAAGCCCGTTTAATTAAAGCTCAGCTTTAATTAAACTATCAATTAATTACAGAAAACACCCTTAACCTTTCTAATTAATTAATAACTATTAATTAATTGGTCTTGTTAATATTTAAACTAAATATTAACCTCTCCTTTAAACAATAAACAACTTATTTTTATTTTCCTTTCTCAATAATTAATTAATCTAATTAATTATTCTTACACACAACCTGGAAAAATCCAGATGGTTCTAATTGGGTGTGTAGCAGTGTGATCCTTTAGTGTCTCATAGCATTGGACACGATGACACGTGTTATCTATCTCTGCACATAATCTAACAATGTCCAACCACAATAAGAATATACTATTGACTTGTTTAAGTCAAGCAATTGCAGTTAACATGTAAAAACTGCAAACGCGACTTAACGATACTAATGCGACTTAGTATACAAGTCAAACTCATTCTAACATTTATATATAAACCAATATATAAATAAACAACCACGCATCAATATATAATGCAAGTACCATACATACATTCTTGATCTATTAACTTTTCTCGATACCCCTCAATTAATTAAACTATTAATCGAGACGAGAAACATGACAAAAACCGTCATCCTTTAATCAATTATATACTATTGGTATAATAACTATTACACCAAATGTGTTTTAATCGAAAAACACCTAATTGATTAAACTTGTCCTCGTTCACTTTGTTCATCCATAATACACAATTACGGTTAAATATTATCAAAAAAATATAATAATCCTTTATTTTAACTGAACTAGTTAAAATAATCCTTTAACCATAATTTATATAAATATATATATATATATATATATATATATATATATATATATATATATATATATATATATATATATATATATCTTAAATCCATAAAATTAATACATACATATAATCTTGTATTATTTAATTATTCCGAATTATACGTTATAAATATCTAATGCTATTCATAACGAAAAACTACGGTCAAAGCTCATTCTTGGTTTAACCCTAACATGGCCGAGAAGCCCAACATGTTCAAATCATTTTATAAGCCCAAATATTTAAACACAAAATATAAGCTCCAAAAATTATAAATAAATTAGGTTAAGAACTTTAAAAGGAAAAACCTTTCTCCTATGGGGCTTTAATCTAAATATGGATTAAAGAATTAACCGGGTCAACCCAACCTGGGCCGAACCCTCCTGTGCTACCGGGCCACCGCAAAGGGGCCTCGGCTGGGTCTGAGCCGCTGGTGGGTCGCGATTTGGATGCTTTAACATGTCTCGATCCTCTTGGGCCATTGCCGCAGCTAGGTTATCCTCACTGGCCCACCGCTGTTGGGCCGCCGCCACACTGGGGGTGCCTCCGGTGGTCACACTTAAAATGGAATAAATATGAACAATTTATATATATATATATAGATATATATATATATATATATATATATATATATATATATATATATATCAAAATTAAATTCTAGAAATTGTAATACACTTAAAGTTTAAATTTTCCATAAAACAAAACTTGTTATAAAATTTAAACTTCAAACGACTTTATCAACATACTTGTTATAAGGATTAGAATCTCAAATTTCAAAGTTTATCCTTTAATAAAAATCTAAACTCGTCTTGATTAAAAACTTTAAAAATAACCATATTCACTCAATGTGGTTAATATTTTTTATATATACATGAACGAAAAATAATCCTTTTATAGCTTTTAATTATTTAACCGGTTAAACCTAACTGGTATATCCTTTCTGATTGAAAACTTAAATAACCATAAAACCTTTTAATATTCAAATCTAATTGTTCGAACATTAAAACTTATAAACCGAGATTAACAAAACTTGTTAATCCCTACTTTTCGAACATATATATATATTTATATGAAGAAGAACAAATAAATATGTCAAAACAATATATACATTGTGATAAAACGACCTGAAGCTCTAATACCACTATTGGGTTTTTTAACACACCTTCTCGTGTCATCCTGATCTAAACTCAATCTGGTTTAGACCGACACAAGAATGAAAGCGGTTTATCATCATAAAAGCGGAACTTGAATGATTAACCACCCAAAAACCCTAAAGGGTTAGGATCTTGGTTTAATCCTATATATATATATATATATATATATAGAATATATAAATATATATATATATATATATATATATATATATATATATATAGTTTCGATCAAAGTAGTATATATATATATATATATACCCGATCACCACATGAAATCAAGAATAAGAAGAATAGATAATATTATACCTTTGTTCTTACCTAGGTTGCTCAAGCAAAGTCCAACCGTAATGAAACACAACGAGAACCAGCTAGAAAGGTATGCAAACCACTTCACTATCCAAAACACGAGATCGAAAAACCGAAACCGAAACTTGATTTCTTCTTGGTGTCGTCGGCCGACCCCAATGGGAGAGACAGAGAGGAGAGAATTTTGTTTGTAATTCATAAACTTGAATTATATGGTTAACCTTTTTTAATTCACCTCCAATCCCCTATTTATAATAATAGTATTTAGTATTAGATTAGGAAAATTTGAATGTTTCCTTAACTTGAATTAAAACCAATCTTAATCACCAAATAAACTAATTAATTAATAATAATAATAATTAATATACATATATATATATATGGTATTTTAATTTCATTATTATACATTATTAATTAATATTTATTAATAATTTAAACTTAAATTATTAATCTTAAACATAATTAATTAACTAATAAATATATATATATATATATATATATATATATATATATATATATATATATATATATATATATATATATATACCCTTGTTAATTAATCAACTTGGTAATTTCTCTCCTACGTAAGTTAAAACCATAGCTTAAGATTTATGGTTTATAACTAACTTTTACAAAACCGTTCTCCCAGGTGTCGTTGCATTACTTCTCGGATTACATGCCCCCACAGGTGTGACCCTTGAGTGCCTCATGGCATTGGATGTGACATCAGGGTTCGACGCTGATGCACATAAATCCATGAAGCGGAAGGCGTGTGCTCAAATGCAAGCAGTCAATATGGGATTTGCACCTTCTCTTATGAGAGAAGAGATATTCAGGCCCCTTGACGGTTAAGACTAAGTGAAATGTGTGGACGCGCTTGGACATAATGATAGGTATCATTCGGTAAATCTGTTACTGTAGTTAGTCAAAATCAGAAGTCAGGAAAAATAATCTGGATTTTCATCACAGATCACGTGCTCCATGTTGAAATCCACATTTGGGAATAATGTGATACAAAAGGAAAAGCCGGGTAATCCAAGAGGGTGATTACAAAATCTCTAGACATAAGAGAATTTATGTCGTGGTTAACCAAGTATGTAACTAGGGACCTCCTTAGGCTTATGGTGTACAAGGGAGTGTAACTATCGTGCACAAGTGGGAACCTGATATATTATGTGCAAGGATAGTGTACACATGTCATCATATCCGGGCGCTATGAGTCACTAAAGGGTCACACAACTGATGGATTGTGTGTAGGGATAGTGTACACGTGTCATCATATCCGGACACTATATTGAACCAAGAAAATAATACCGTGTGTGTTTGGTGATAATTAATAATAAATTAATTATCTAGTAAATGAAAAATAAATGAATATTTATTATCTAAGAGAGATTAAATATCAGTAAGATATTTAACTAATATATTTTGTTAAAGAAATATTAATTAATATTAATCAAACTAGGGGTAAGTTTTGTCATTGAATAAAAGTGTTGATTCGGACCGGGCTTCAAAGTTTTAATCCATGTATTTTATATATGTAAGGATCAAGCTAGGTTAATTAATCATAAGTTACAAATTATTTAACAAGCCACAAAAAACTCTATCCCCTCTCCTCTCTCTATTCGCGGACCAAGACCACCACCACCACCTTTCCGTGGTAGCGGCAAGACGCCACCAGCAGAGGTGGAGGTGGTTTCCGGCAATGGCGATCGACGGCGACAACCAGGCAATGGCGGCCTGCGGTGGTTTCCGGCGAACACCCTAAGAACCGATAACCCCGATTGTGGCGGGTCCATTCTAGGCGACATCCCCCCCCCCCCGACACCCTTGCGGCGGTGGCGGTTTAGTGGTGTATGTTGGATTGAGTGCACAGATAATTAATGGGTACATTGTGTTCAATGTTACAAGAGACTAAAGGGTCACACTGCTACACACCCAATTAGAACAGTTTGGATTTTACCAGTGTTTTGTGTGGAAATAATTAATCAGTTGAAGTAATTATTTGAGAGATATAAATAATAAATAGTTATTTATTATTTAAAGAGAAATTAAATATTAAGTTTTAATATTTAACGGACTAGTTAATTAATAGCTAATTAATTAATAAGGTTCAGGGGGTCATAGTGCACAGAATGAAAGTTTAATTAAAGACATGGGCGTTAATTGAACATGCTTGGGCATAGATAAGGTTTAAGGTATTTAAACTTAGAAAAAGCTCATTATCTAAATAGTGAGAAATAACTTTGCAAAAGATAGAAGAACCCTAGCCTCCTCCCTACTCTCTCTCTCTCTGAGTCGGCCATACCCTATCGAAAAAACCCTTGGGTTTTTCGATCGTCGATCATCACACACACACAGATAGTTTCGTGTGTTATTCGGGTAATTCCTATTGCGGTCTAGCAGCAGTTCGTTGGTGGTGCAGTAGATGTGGACTAACTTTAGCAATCCCAAGATCAACATGTAATTCTTTTTTATTTGTTCTTGATTGTTCATATGAAACTGATTAGATCATTAGTAAGATCCTAACCCTTTTAGGGTTTAACAAGTTGTGCTTAATTCAGTTCCGCTTTAGGATTAAGTCAGTAGAATCAAACTCAGGGTTAGACCAGTTTGTTTCTGAGGGTGGTTTGGTCATGACAAAAATCCTTCAGTGTACACACATGGGACGCGTTTTATCCCGGGTATTATTCTAGGCGGTCTAGCAGCCAGGTTCCGGGTGCAGTAGCTGTGTCTCCTCCTATAGCAGTTCAAGGGTATATTTCTTATATTTTATATGCTATAATATATATATATATATATATAGATATATATATATATATAGATATATATATATATATATATATATATAATTAATAGTATGATTGTTTTATCTGCCCTGTTCCCTTAGTTGATCCAGTTGATCTATGCGATTCAAGGCTCCTTGTCACTTGGTTATCAAACGCATCAAAGGCAATTGCATTCTTGACTTGATAAGAATTCGATTGACATTACTAACAGTTTATTTCTAAGTGTTTGGTGCTACAGGGTTCAATCGCACTCTATTGGTTACTCTATTCATCACTACCAAGAAGTTACTTTGCTCAATTTTCAAGGGATTCCACAAATCACATAAAAAAATTTGCATACGTTGAATCTATTGCACAAGTGATAGAACCATTGGGACTTGACTTATTGAACAAGAGGAAAATCGAACTTAAAACCTCAAAAATCTAATTCAAAATTGAATTTAATCTAAACCGGATATAATTCAAAGTTGAATTAAATTAACTTAATTCTATCTAATTCAAATTTGAATTTAATCTTTACAAGATCTAATTCAAAGTTGAATTAAATTGACTTAGTTTCTCAATCATCACCGAGAAGTTTTCAAAACAAACTTGAAAAGAATATTATTCTTTCTTGTCAGTAAAGTTTTCGAACAATCAAATCATCTAACAAGTGAACGATCAGTTCTTACTAAAACTTTCACTATGTCAAGTTCAAATGAAATGATGTTCATCGGTACCGATAAAAAACCTCCTGTTCTGTTTCGAGGTGAATATAATGTTTGGAAAGGAAGGTTTATGGTCTTCCTGGGGCACAATGAGACATACGGAGAAATGATGATTGACTGTATCATGAAAGGGAACAAAAAGTTCATCAAAGTTGTTGAGGTTGATCCTAATAACAATCCCGCCATTCTCCGTCATGAGAGGGAAAAGACTGCTGATGAGCTCATAGCTCAAGAAAAGTAGATCAAAAGGCTGAACGTTTGGCTGTTAATGATAGGGGGCATGAGGTCATCCATGCTGGGGTTGATGAATACACAACTGATATACCTGTCAATCGCCTCAGAATAATCTTCAGACTGCCAAGTGCTAACAACAGACCTCCTGCAACAGCTTTTGATGAAATCCCTGAAGAGGAGACTTGCCTTGTTGCAATCAGGGCAATGGGATACGATGGAGAGCTCACCCGCCTACAAGAATCAATTCAAATGCACCAACCTGCATCCCAAGTACAATACTTTTATGACGGTGCTTCAACGGTGTCTCACTCCCAAGCATTCAGGGTACGAATTTCGAATGGAGCAACAGCTCAAAATCTTCGTGGCTGCTACCAATCAACTACATGTGGATTATGCATTCCTACTCTTACAAGACATCAAAGCTACAATGCTCAGAAAAAATTCCCAAAAGAAAAAGGATGCTAATCTACTGCCATACCACCGATTCATACATATGATCATCCAGTACTTGATGGATCAGAATGTTGACATCCCTCGTCGGGCAGGTTTACCTTCTATAACTCCTAAACTTTTCTTGTACATTAAACCTGCCATCCCTACCAATATGTCTGTTCCACAATCATTCCCTATAACACTCCTGGACTTATGTGAGCAAAATGATATTGTTGTGAGCTATAGGAAGAGTGTAGGACTACCTCCTCTGGTTGTGCCAGCACCGGCTATACCTACCCAAGGAGGTGTAGTACCGGTGAGGTGATAGCATCTAGGACTCACTCATCTATGGGAGATGCTGAGCGGGTCGTGATGAGAGAAAATTCTTAAGAGAGGGGTGGAGAAGAAGGTGAAGGTGGAGAAAATAGAGAGGGAGGGGATGCTTATGATCCCACCACCGTTCAAACAATTGTCCAATCTATCTCTCAGACCACCCGAACCAAAGCCTTACTTGAAGAACTTGGTTTTGACACCTCTGAGTCATCCAGTTCCCGATCTTCTTATGCTGAGTCTGCTTCACAAGAGTCTGATTCACAACCAGGTGGTGACCCTGTCTTTGAACCTATCCAATATTCTGTGAGCACCCCTGACAGACCCATTGACCAACCAGCCGACAGCACCTCTTCATTCATGAAACTAACTGACCCATATACCACCTCTCCTGACCAGACCCACACTGTTCAATCTACTCAAGTCATTCCTTACCCAGGTGGTATGGTCATAAATCTAAACCCTTCTACCCAAACTCCCGACTTTCCTGGTGTCTAAACTGCCATAGTAGCTCTAGGCCAGGACATGCCTGTTACTCCTTCTTAGGATTTGTCTGTTGAAACCGATTTGTCACCCATGATTCCTTACTATCCCAAAATAAATATGCAGGGTACGGTCCTGGTAGTGGTGAAGAAGGAGATAGTTTTATAGCTAGGAGTGCGAGTGAAAACGAGGAGGTGAGAAAAGAAAAAGAGAGTGCTGAGGGACACCTCGCCCCAGAAAGCCGGGTAGCCACATCTACTATGTGACCTGACATTGTGCAGTTTTCAACCCCACCTTTGCAGTTTTCAATCCTACCAAGCTACTACGGTGTCTCTCAACAGGCACCGTCTTCATTTCACAGGGCTATAGCATATGCTCTAGGCCGACCCCAATCGGGAATTAGAGCTATTGAATATAGCGGACCGCCTCCCTCGTCCTCGACTCCTTTCAATGCACAATTCGATATACCGCGGATCTCTGCTTATCTTGACCAACACAGGGTTACAATTGATGCACTGAGCTTGTATGTCCAACAATTCTTCTCAACTTTCATAGGTGATACCTCTCAGAGTGTCATTCGAGGATTGGAAGGAAATCCTGCTGGAGCCTACATCCCAGCTGCTCCAGTAGGTGGTACTGCCTCTGTGGCTAGTACCTCAACCGGAAGTCTACGTGATTCCGGGTTTGTTACACGTACTGAATTACAGGAAACTATCCAACAAGCCGTGGCACCTATCCAACAACAACTAACAGATACAAATCAAAAGCGGGATAGGATTGAAGCATTCCTTGCTACGAGATCTGCAGCTCCTGGCCTCAGCCGCTACCTGATCCAGCAACCATGTCAGTGGATGCTTTGAAGAGCCTTATGTATGTTAAACTCCTTGAACAAAGGCCCGAATCTGCTCATGATCAAGACCATCTAACAACTCTCTGCAAGTAACAACGTCCACAGGGAATCTCCTTGGATGATTTTCAAGAGTTTCATGAAGATGTTAACAGCAAGATTGATGGGGTGACAAGGGGCTTCTACACTTCATTGGAAAAGGTTACTTAGCGGCTGACTATTCTTGAACAAACTTGTCAGGCTCAGGCATAGAGTGGCAAGAGGAGACGGGATGATCAGGACCCCGATGATCAACCCGAGGGGGAAAAAAGAAGAAGATTATACATATCTTCTCCCTCTGTGGCTGCAAAGGCAACTGTACCAGTTACTCCATTAAGCTCTTTATTATCTGTAGGTACTAGTTCTGTCGGGCAGCAACAAAAGCAGAAAAGTGCACAACAATTGGCCGATGAAGTTCATGAACAACAACAACGCGACAATGCTGACAAGCAGATTGTACTTTATGTACCCGAGCAACAATCTGAACCTAGGCCAATAGATCTTGAAGAAGGTGAAATACCGTCTGAGAAGTCCCATGCCAAGATGTTTGAACTATTCACAGACTCAGAAGATGAAATGGATGATCTATATGAGTATATGCACACATCACCAATCAGGCATGAGGGAGAAAGCAGTACTGCTCAAGAAGAAGGGCTTCCGTTTGATATCTTTAATGAATTCGATTTGGATCAAATAGAGGAAGTCCAACCAGAGGAGGAACCTGAGGATCCTGAAATTCTTGATATGTTCAAAAACATAGATGAATATGTGAAAGACACTACACGTCCAGCTTCTCCCAGAGTAGTGGACAGATTTGAAGAAAATTTTAATGAAAGAGAGATTGCAGCAAAAAGAAAAGAATGGGTAGCAATCTCTAGAAGGGAAGCTAGAAGGAAACCTAAAAAGAAGAAAACTAGCTTCGACGTGTCCAGGGTTCTCAGTGGTGTCAATGTTGAAGTTCATGAAAGCTTTCCTCCTCCTCCTGGTCAATTCCAAGAATCAGCTGCTGAAGTACTGGAAAGAAATAGACAACAAGAAGTAGCTGGAAAGTTAAGAAGAGATTCAGAATGGCCCTTGCCACAAAACTTTAGAGTGCCACCTTCTCCTCCAGTGTATCGTGGAGATCCAGGTCTAGATGCAAACAACATGTTTACATGAAGTGCAGGCCTACAACCATTATGGAAAAGGTATTATGTCAATGCTGCTAACCTTGAAGAAAGAATATCAGACATATTCAGCAGTGAACAAATATAGTTTATTCCCCCCCCCGAGTTGCGGAACATGGATGATAAACAAAGAAGAAGATATGAACACATCCTCACATAATCCATGACAAATCCAGAAGAAATCAAATCAGAGTACCCAATTGTTGAACTCATCAATGTCTATACTCAAACCACCTTCAAAATAAAGTATGACATCTTTAATGTCAAAAAAGCAAACAACCTATAATACTTCCTCACTGAAGCAGATCTTAGGTTTGTTAAAGTTGAAGACATTAGCTTTACTTTTTACACCCTCACTTAGAAAAGAGGAAAGTGGCCAGAAGAAGAATTTGGGAGAGTTGCTCTGATGAAGTACTTAAGAAATCTGATGGAATTTGTGGAGGAGCATGATTTGCAACTCGGAGTTGAGAACAATTACAGAAACATCATTCTCTTAAAGCCTAACCAGAGCCATACAAATTTATAAAAGCTTGAAGAGTTGACTGTTATTGATGAAGGGCGTGAAAGCTTCAAGGGTGAACGAGGAGTCGTCTCCAAAAACACCATAGATGAAAAGATCTTTATCAGACTTGATTAACTGATGTCCTACTCAGACGGTAGCTTGAAAATCCTTCATCATAAGATTCATCAGAAGGTATGGGAAAACCGTGAGGCCTACACTTATGATCAACATGTTCATGCCTATCGTGCTATAGATCAGATGAAGACGACACTACATAACAGAAGGCAAAATTGCAAGTGGCAAGTGGCTTTTGGGATTCGCACCAAATCAGCCTATGAATAGATTTATTTATTTCTTTGTTGTGAATCGTTGCACACCTCACTTAGGGGGAGAATGTTAGATTATGAAAAGTAAGGGTGTAATATGTAATTATTGTAAACTTGGGCAAATGCTATAAAAGGCATTTGCCCCACACTTTCTGAGTAAGCTTTGCATTACTTTCATATTGTGTTTGTTATTCTCTCAAGCCTTCGGCTCTCTCTCTCTCTCACTAAACCGAATACATAAACACACACAAACAAGATAATCATCTAAGCATTGCTTCATCCTTTATACATTAAAGGGATAATCAATTTTATCTCGGGTCTTAGAGTTGTTGCCAGTATCTCTAGACCGATGGATATATTATGTGATAATATGGGAGCTTTAACGCAAGCAAAAGAACCAAGAGAACACCAGCGGACCAGGCACGTACTTAGAAAGTATCACATCATCCGGGAGATTATCGGGAGGGGAGATGTGAGGATATGCAAGATACCGACAGATGAAAATGTAATTGATCTGTTGACTAAAGCGCTTGCTAGAGTAAAGCATGAGAAACATGCTAGTTCTATTGGAAGGCCATATATAGGACCTAGCAGCGAGTTTCAGTAATTAATTAAATGTATGGACTGAACCAGTAGAATCAAACCCAGGCTTAGACCAGTTTTTCTCTTAGGGTGGTTTGGTCATGACAAAAACCCTTATGTGTACACATACGGGACACGTTTTATTCCGGGTATTATTCCAGGCCGTCTGGTAGCCGGGTTCCGGGTGCAGTAGCTGTGTATCCCCCTATAGCAGTTCAAAGGTATATTTCTTATACTTTATATGCTATAATATATATATATATATATATATATATATATATATATATATATATATATATATATAATTGATAATATGATAGTTTTATCTGCCCTGTTCCCTTAGTTCATCCAGTTGTGATCCTTAGGCTTGGGATTTAGTTTATTTCCATTGTTCATATTGTATCAAGTAAATCTGTTGGTCAAATAATCTCATCAGTTGAAATTTGATGAGCCAAAGTTAAGTTTGTAAGATGTGTTCTAAATATAACTTAAACAGATTTATGAGGCTTGATCAGACTGAACACGTACAGTGTTTCAGACTAAGCATAAGCTGAATATAAGCTGAGCATATGTTCGATCAGCTTAGACTATATCTTAGTAAGATTATCAATGTGTTTGATAAGGTGTGTATGTCACCTAAGATATTGGTTGAGTATTCAGGCTGATGTGTTTCAAGCTGAGTGACTCAGCGTATATACTGAGTCAGCTCAATCGAGTTGCTAAATAAGTTCTAGCTAACTCTTATGACTTCCAAGAATGAGTTAATTATTATACGTGTTAGTTCATGTTTGTTTTCGGGTTTGTTCTCGAAGAACTCAGCTTAATGAGTTTCAAGCTGAGTAACTCAGTCCGAGTAAGAAGTCCGTTTAAGAGAATTTAAATATGTTTTAAATTCAACTTTTATCTCTCTATATATCTAAGGCAAGGATAAGAAGATTCCAGAGTCAAGATTGAAGATTAAAGACTCAAGATAAGAAGATTCAAGATTCAAGATTCCAGGTTATCCGTTAGTTAGTTGGAAAATTAAGATTACTTCTAGTTTGTTAGGATCCGTAGGAACAGAATTATAAATACTTATCTCCTGCTAAGTTTTGAGGGACGACGACTATTATACAAATACAGAGCCAAATCAAGTTCACTTCAATCCGTATGTTTTACGAATCTTGATTCACTGTTTGTCAGTTCAACGTGATCAAGATACTCACAGATTGCCAAGTTATTCGTGTGTTCGAATCTTCACATTTGTTGTGAAGTTGGTAAGTTTTCAATCTGTTATTAAATCCTGTTTAGAGAGTCTTCTGTATCTATAATCATAAGTTGATTACAGATAGCAAAGTTTGAGAGATTGAGAGATTTAATTTACATTAGGTGTTTACATATCAAGTTTTGCTTACTTAATAGAGTCTGTAATCATCTTCTTATTAATGAAAAGCAAATCATTCAATTATTGTGGTTTGATGTGTGTTAACACTTTTTATTGATTTGTTCAATTTTCCGTAGAAAGTGTATTCAACCCCCCTACTACACATTACTTGCTTGTTTATATATATAAATATAAATATATATATATATATATATATATATATATGTGTGTGTGTGTGTGTGTGTGTGTGTGTGTGTCAAACTGCATACAGTAACTCGGTGTCAAACTGCAAAAGAGATCTGGGATATGCTAAGTATTACATATGAGGTCACTGATCTGGTCAAGCAGCAAAAGAAGAGTCACCTGAATAGATCTTATGAAAACTTATTTTCAAAGAAGAATGTTGGGAAATTGATCTCATCAGTTTAAATTTGATGAGACAAAGTTAAGTTTGTAAGATGAGTTCTACATATAACTTAAACAGAATTATGAAGCTTGGTTAGACTGAACACTTAGAGTGATTCAGACTGAGTATAAGTTGAATGTAAACTGAGCATATGTTCGACCAGTTTATATTATACCTTAGTTAAATTATTAATGTGTTTGATAATCTGTGTATGTCACATAAGGTATATATCGAGTATTCAGCTTGATGTGTTTCAAGCTGAGTGACTCAGCTCAGAAGCAGAGTCAGCTCGACAGAGTTAACAAATATGTTTTATTTAACTCTTTGGACTTCTAAGGATGAGTTAATAATTATACATGTTAGTTCATGTTTGAATTGGGGTTTGTTCTCGAAGAACTTAGCTTGATGAGTTTCAAGCTGAGTAACTCAGTCCGAGTGAAGAAGTCAGTTTAAAGATAATTTAAATATGTTTTAAATTCATCTTTATCTCTCTATATCTACGGCGCGGATAAGAAGACTCCAGAATCAAGATTGAAGATTGAAGACTCAAGATAAGAAGATTCAAGATTCCGGTTTATCCGAAAGTTAGTTAGCGAATTAGGCTAAGTCTAGTTTGTTAGGAACCGTAGCAACAGGATTATAAATACTTATCTCCTGATAAGTTTAGAGGTACGACTCAGTACGACTTTGATCCAATAACAACTAAGTGTTGCAGAGCCAAACCTCACCTCATCGTATGTGTTACGAGTCTTGATTCAGTATCAAGATTTAATCACAGATTGCCAAAGAGGTTCGTGTGTTCGAATTAATCACATCAGTTGTGATATTGGTAAGTAATCATGTGTTGATTCAATCTGTGAAAATCCTGTTTAGAGAGTCGTCGGTGTCTATAATTATATGTTAATTATAGATATCTAAGTTTGAGAGAATTGAGAGATTTATATTAGGTGATTATATATCAAGAGTTGCTTACTTGATAGTCATTGTAATCATCTTCTTATTCAAAGCATTGTAATCATCTTCTGATTAATAAAAGCATTTGATTGATTGTGGTTTGATTTACTGTGTGTGACACTTCTATTTGATTTGTTCAATTTCTGCAGAAAGTGTATTCAACCCCCCTTCTACACACATGTTGCTTGTTGTTACTCTCTCATACAAGGGACCAACAACTGGTATCAGAGCAGGCTGAACGATTTCATCAGTTGAATAGTTCAAGATTCTGAATAAGACTGAAATGTCAACAAGCAATACTCCATCCAACTTTCCTCAGATGTCTACAAAAGGATGTCCCGTATTTGATGGATCTGACTATCCTATGTGGAAGTTTAGAGCCATGCTCTTCCTAAAGTCCGTTGACAACCGTACGTCGGAAGTCATCACAAAAGGACCAATCATTCCCAAAATTCCTTTTACTATCAGTGATACGTCTCCTGGCAAAACTGAAAAGGAAACAACAAAGCCTACTGCATCCTGGACTGAAGAAGACCGGAAACTCTTCAATCTAGATGACAAGGCAAAGAGTGTTCTAGCGAATTCCCTAACTAATGAAATCCTGCGTACTGTGACTGGGTGTCAAACCGCAAAGGATATCTGGGATACGCTGAGCGTCACTTATGAGGGCACAGATCTGGTCAAGCAGCAAAAGAAGAATCACTTGAATAGATCGTATGAAAACTTCTTTTCAAAGAAGAATGAAACCTTGGCAGATTTGTTCACAAGGTTTCACTGCTTGATAAATGACTTACTTAGTGTGGGTGCAAAGAGAGATGAAGTTGAGCTCGTGCTGAAATTTCTGGATGGGTTACCAGAAAGGTTCAATGAAGTAACCACTACACTAAGGGGTGGAGGAACATTACACATGTATAACCTACATTCCATCTATGGGTTCTTGCTGAACCATGAACAGATCATAGAACACAAAAGAGCTTCTCAACAACAACTAAAATAATCTTTAGACAAAACAGAAGTTGCATTAGTTGCACAGAAGAAGAAGAAAGGTTCAAAAGCTATGGTTGTTGAATCTGAGACTGAGTCAGAATCTCAAGCTGACCACTCAGACTCAGACTCAAGTGATACTGATGATGTTTAGACCATCACTGAGCAAATGGCCATGTTAGCCAGACATTGGAGAAAAGCTCAAAGGGGAAGAGGAAGATCTGACAGGAGCAAAGGGAAGAGTTCCTTTGATCCCAAGAATGTTGTGTGCTTCAACTGTCAGAAAAGGGGACATATAGCTGCTGAGTGCAGATCTAAGAAGGTATAATCAACATCTGTTGTTGATAAGAATGCTTATAGAGCTGATAAGTACAAAAAGAAGTACACTCAGCTCAAGAAATCAAATCCCGAAGACAAACCCAGTGGAAAAGGTTTATATGCTGAAACCTGGGATACATAATCATCCACCTCAGATGATAATGTATGTCTAATGGCTCAAGAAGATGAAGAGTTAGAATTGGATGAGGTTGATTATGGTTAGTCCGAATCAATCTTTGAAGCTGACATGAAGGAAGCTGAGGAAAACAGCAAACTGAGTGGTTGGGATCCTGCTTCCATGTACAAGGTCAGTAATTTCTACTCTTATACAGATGAGGAGAAAGGTCTAGTTTTTGATTATTTGTTGAATGATTTCAAGACCAACCTTAAGTCTCAGACTGACCTCAAAGCTAAAATAGCTAAACTTAAAGACGAGATTAAGTAAAATAAATCTCTCATTGATGTTGGTAAGAAAGCACAGTGTGACCTTGAATGTCAGAGGCACATTAATAAACTTCTTAGTGAAGAGCTTCAGGAAGCAAAAGACAAAGCTGATCAACTTCAAAAGATCACTGAGTCTTGGTGTAAGTCATCAAAGCTTGCTGAACAATGCATAAACCAACAGATACCTAAATAGGTGAAGGATGTACTTGGAGGTGACTATCAAACAGCAGCTTATGTAGCTGATGATGAGATAGCAAGTACATATTCTGAGGAAGATAGATAACTGATTAAGTCTCAGAAGTCAGCCTCAGAGAAAAGACATGATCCAAACCTAAAATTCAATATGTTTGTGAAGGCCAAAGATCATGGTAATGAGTGCTCAACATCCAAACAACATGGTAAGTCTGTGTTGGACAGATTAGGCACTCACCCTGTTCAAAGAACTTCAGTCATAGAAAGGCTTAATCCAAATCCTTTCAAAAGGCAAAATTCTCTATCTGGCTCGGAGAGAAGTTATAAGAACAGGAAGACCACTGTAAGTCAGAGGTCAAATCACAACAATGGTAAGTCCAAAGTTGTTGATCTTGGTAAGTCCAAGAAGATCAACAGTAGTAAGTCCAAACCTGTTGAAACTGGTGAGTCCAGTAAGCATGACAAAGGTAAGTCTAAAGTCATGCAGAAGAAGGTTGTTAGTCAATCTACTCAGGATAACAAACAGAGACCTGACAAAGGTATGTCCAAAGTCAGTGATCACCATGTCAATCAGCTTGCAAAGAAAGTTGAGAAGTTATCCACCACATATAATCCTAAAACTGAAAGTAAATTCTCACAATGATTGTTTGACACTCTACCTCCTGCCATCATTGGAAGAAGGAGATGCTACAAATGCAGAAGTAGAGGTCATGAGGCTAAGGACTGTGATGCTGAAATCTCAAGGCCTGAGCAAGAACAAACTGATCCGCCTACACAGGATTCAGTTCCTGCTCAAGCTGAGCTGTCAGTTCAACAAGATGAAGCTGCTAAGTGCTCCTCATCTGAACCCACCAAGCAGTGGGTTCCCAGGCAAAACTAATGTGTGTTGTTTTTATATCATGTGCAGGGTTCAAGTAAATGGTACTTGGATAGTGGATGTTCAAGGCACATGACCGGATGGAAAGGACTTCTCAGTGATTTCCAAGAAGATGAAGGTCCAAAGGCTATGGGAAGATGCAAGCTGGTAAAGTCACTTTACAGAGAGTTGCATATGTGAAAGGCCTCAAACACAACCTGATTAGTATCAGTCAATTGTGTGATGAGGACAATGTTGTTACTTTTAGGAAGAAAGCAGGAACAATTTATAATGATAAGGGAAAGCCTGTATTAATAGCTAAAAGAATAAGAGATGTGTATCTATTTGATCTTAATTATGCTGATCCCAATAATGAAACCTGCTTGTATTCCCATTATGTTCCTGAGCTGAGTTGGTTATGGCATAAACGTTTGTCTTATTTGAATTTTAAAAATATAAATATGCTGTCCAATAAAGAGTTAGTCTCTGGATTACCAAAAATCACATTTGTCAAAGACAAATTGTGTTCAGCTTGTGAACAAGGGAAACACCATAAATGGTCCTTTAAATCAAAGCAAAATTTTTCAATAACAGACCCATTGCATATGTTGCATATAGATCTGTTTGGACCCATAAGTACTCCAAGCCTAAGTGGCAAGAAGTACACTCTGGTGATAGTAGATGAGTTCTCACGATTCGCCTGGGTAATATTCCTAAAAGCCAAAAGTGAGGCTGCCCTGGAGATAATAAGATTCATCAAAAGGGAAGAGTTGCAGAAAGGTTTGTATGTAAAGCAACTCAGAAGTGATCATGGGACTGAGTTCAGGAACTCAACCCTTGAAAGCTTCTGTGAACAAAAAGGAATATTACAAAATTTCTCATCTGTCAGAACTCCACAACAAAATGGAGTTGCTGAAAGGAGAAATAGAACCTTAATTGAGGCTGCAAGGACAATGCTCTGTGAGGCAGGATTGAAACTCTATTTCTGGGATGAAGCTGTTAGTACAGCCTGTTATACTCAGAATAGGTCAATCATTGTCAAAAGACATGGAAAGACTTCACATGAAATGTATAAGTCTAGAAAGCCCAATATAGGTTATTTCCATATCTTTGGTACAAAATGCTATAGGCTGAATCAAAGAGATCAGCTCCATAAGTTGGAACCCAAAGCTGATCCTGGAATATTTGTTGGTTATTCCTCAATCTCCAAAACATACAGAGTATATAACTCTAGGAGAAAGGCCATTGAAGAATCAATTCATGTTTCATTTGATGAAGACAGTATTGATCAAGCTGAGAAAAGTCAAGCTGACTCCGTTAGTCTGAGTGAGCTTGAAAGGCCAAGGGAAATCAACATGTCAAATCCTATGTATGTCATAGGAGATGATAGTGATAATGATGTGTGTTCATCAATCAAATCATCACAAGCTTCAAAGGTTTCTCAAGCTGACTAAGTGTCATTGAGTCTGAGCTATGTGCTTAACTCACACTGAGTGATTGGTTCACACGTTTGGTAAGTTCCAAACATATTTTACCTACTTAGTGTGGCTAAAATTACATGTTTAAGTCGGTCTTAAACATAAATGACTAAGTGTCATTGAGCCTGAGTTGTATGCTCTACTCAAGCTGAGTATCAATTTCAAGTTGGGTACTCCACTCAAGCTGAGTGCTTGACTTAGACTGAGTAATATGTTTACTCAGCTTGGTGTGTCCAATCTATGAATTAATTACTACGTGTTATTAATTTTTCTGTCCATACGCATTTGAATTAGTTTCAATTCGTATCGTATATCAATTATGTATTGCTATATTTACAAAATGTTTGTAATCTTATTATTTGTTAATATTATTATTTTACACTTGTATCTGTTGGAGAATGATGTGTTTCTACCCTCTAACTGTTATGTCAAACTGTAATTTTTCGGCGTAACGGATTAAAAAGGGATTCCAACGGTAATCTTTCTCTCTCCTCGAAAAGGTATATATAACGACCATAACAGCATTTTAGAGGTTTACGCTTCAACTTCTCATCTCTATACCTCTCATCTGCCAATATACCTTTCAACAAATTTGCTACGTGCGATTCTCAGTTCCATCGATTTTGAAACCCTAACTCGCTCAGTGCGACGCTCATTGCTCAGTGCAAGTAAAGTAGTTACTCAGTGTAATATGCAATTACATCGATAAAAGGAACCGCTCTCATTCTCAGTGATCGAATGGTTCGTGGTGCTGCGTTGAAAAACAACGGATTGCCGCTGATCAAAATCAACAATCAGCGTGCATGTCTTGATATCCCTGTGAGGAAACAGGGGAGAGGATATGAAGCATGGGTTGCTTATATTCGGAAATGCCCTTTGGCATTTGCTTTCATTGGAGCGCCTGTTCTCATCGTTCCACAGCACCTTTTGGAGTTCTGGTTTACATGGACCTTCAATCAGAACAGAGGAGAGATAACCGGCACTGTTCGTAATGGCGATAGAACAATGGCCCTCACGGTTCAACGGCTAAGGGATGTTCTTCAACTCCCTGTTCAAGATGTGTTCGAGCCGACGGTGACTAGACAAGTGGCGAGGTCAGTTCTACCTCAAATGTGTCACCCTCAAACTGAAGGGATGATTAAGAAGGCCACTTTTCCCACCAGCTGGGGCTTCATGGTTTCCACAGTGGTACGTTCACTGGGGACCAAGGTTGGAGGCTTGGACCAAGTTAACGAGTTCGAAATGCAGCTGCTATACAACATGTTCTTTGATAGGCGTATCGATTATGCACAGCTCATATTCAACGAGCTCAAAGTCCAAGTAATGAAGACCACCAGGGATCTCCATGTACCATTCCTAAGGTATTTGTCCTTGGTGCTTGAAGCTGAGTTGGGGGATTTATATGAAGCTGGATGGGATGTGTTCCCTGTTCCAACTCTCAGTCCAAAGATGTTTAACAATGACATCTTCCCAGAGCAAGAGGGTCTAAGTGGTCCAATGCTCTTGGAAGCTGAGGGAGTTTCATCTGCAAGTGGAGATGAGGGATCGAATCAAGGGGGAGCTTCTCACGCTGACACCGAGGTTCAGGCTGAGCTCTCGGCTCAAGCTGAACCAGCTCATATAGAAGCTGCTTCAGGTAAAACCTCTCCACTTTCTCTTTCTTCTCACATTTCTCCATCCACTTTTGGAGATAAGACTGCAGTAGAACCAACTCAGTCTAACCCATCTCCTCCACCTTCATTCCATCTACAATCCAAATCTGAAGCCGCCCCTTGTATGGCCACTGCTGCTAGGGAGAATATCCAAACCTACCAAAGAAAAACTGCCAAAGGTGGTGCCACTACTAAAGGCATCACTGGAGCTGAGATCACATTGATCCCTCCGGCAGGAGTTGATGGGGAGACGCCTACTCTCAAGGTGTCAACATCACGGCTCATTCAAACCAAACAGCCTAAACCGGATGTGGTGTCTACTCAGCCCACACTTACTCGTGCCATGGGAGAGCCTACTTCTGTGCCTGAACAGACACATTCAGGTTACATTGAACATATGACCAATCCCCAGGGTCAATCACCCCCCTCTTTACCCAAAAGCCAACCACCAACCCATACACTTCACGTCTCGAGCTCTATTCGTTCTATTAACTTCTCACACTCTCTTGCACGATCTGTCAATGATTCATCTTCAAACCAAGATGAATCACAGGGTCCAAACTCTGGTGAAAATGAATTTGAAGGTATACACCAACCTTTGGATGATGCACCCAAAGACTCTCCTCATACTAATATTGCCTCCTCAGGCATCCAGCAGTTGAAAGAATATGTTGCTGCTCAGTTTGGTTTGTTCCATCTCAAGCAGAAGAAGCACAAACGCCAAGTCTATCAAAGGCTTGAGAAGCTGACAAAGGATGTTCAAGAGATTGACTCTGCAGTTGCTGCACTCCAACAAAAAAGGACTTCAAACCCTATTGATGATGACAAAAAGGGGGAGAAGGTTCAAGCTGATACTGAAGTTGACCTAGTTCGAGCTGAAGCTGAAGCTCTTCTAGTTCTAGCCAAAGGAGCAGAGAGGCAAGCTCAGGCTGAGATAGGGAAGATGAACCTGCATCAAAGAAGCAAAAGATTTCAGAATCTGAGTCTGAAGCTGACGAGGGTTCTGAAACTGAGCAGGAAACTGAAGAAGAAAAGGCTACGAGAGAATTGATCGAAATACTAGAACAAGAAGAAGCAAATGAGCTCAATATCTCTGTAGCTGAATTAAAGAAGAGAAAAGAAAAAGAGCAACTGGATCAAGAAAAAGAAAAGTTAAAGAGAGCTTTAGCTTAAGCTTAAGCGGACTATAATGGTCCAAGACCTGATCCTATCACATATTCAGATGCTGAAATACAAGAATGCTATTTCAGAAGGAACATCAGTGAAGATATCAAAGGCATGACCTTGAGCAGAGTCAATGGAGCTGTCATCCTCAACTTTGAATTTGAAAATGGATCAACCATGGGGATGGACCTGAGATACGTTCACAGAATGGGCTACCTAGAGTGGAACAAAATTTTGATGATGCTTAAGAAATTCAAACGAAGCCAAATAAAGCAAGAAATCTTTACTGAAGTCTCAAAGTTGATCAAAAGGGCTGAAGAGCTGAGATATGTTCCAGTTCCTGGACCACAATGGGAAAAACTGTTTGATATACCTGAAGGTGTGGAATTCACAGAAAATACGTTCATTAATGCACCTATTCAGAGATTTGTGTTCAAGGATCAGGAAGGCAAACCTAGCTTCATCAAATTTAATGAAGTATGCTATCTGAAAGCTAAGGATGCTGCCTATATAAGAACTTGTTGTTGAAACACTGTCTCAAATCAGCTATTGAAATACAAGCTGAATAAACTAATCAAAGTTCATCACAAAGAATTCAGAGGAAGTGAAGAAGCTGAAAAGTTACTATATGAAGTAACTAAAGAAATTATCAACTGGGAGCTTCTACACCCTGAATTTGTACAATAGATTAGTTCTACTGTTGTAAATATTAGATTAGTTCTAATATTTTTGTAAGAACTATGTGTGCATGATCTAAGTGATCAACAACTTTTGTATTATGATCAGTTCTATTAATGTAAATATTAAGTTTGATATGTTCAACTGTATTATGATGTGTTCATAGCTATAAGTCTGATAAGTTCAGCTTAATGAATAAATGATAAGTTCTTATTCATTTATGTAATTACTTGGTGTGTTCAACTAAAAATTGGTGTGTTCCAATTTAAATTGATAAGTTCAATTAATATTGATATGTTCAATAAATATTTGATCAGTTCAAATAATAAAATCTTAATAAGTTTAAGATTTAAAAATAATTCTGTTAAACAAACTTAAGAACTGTTTGATGGTTTTGTCATCATCAAATAGGGGGAGTTTGTTGGGAAAATGATCTCATCAGTTTACATTTGATGAGACAAAGTTAGGTTGGTAAGATGAGTTCTACATATAACTTAAACAGAATTATGAAGCTTAGTCAGACTGAACACTTAGAGTGATCCAGACTGAGTATAAGCTGAATGTAAACTGAGCATATGTTCGACCAGTTTATATTATACCTTAGTTAAATTATTAATGTGTTTCATAATCTGTGTATGTCACATAAGGTATATATCGAGTATTCAGCTTGATGTGTTTCAAGCTGAGTGACTCAGCTCAGAAGCAGAGTCAGCTCGACAGAGTTAACAAATATGTTTTATTTAACTCTTTGGACTTCTAAGGATGAGTTAATAATTATACATGTTAGTTCATGTTTGAATTCGGGTTTGTTCTCGAAGAACTCAGCTTGATGAGTTTCAAGCTGAGTAACTCAGTCCGAGTGAAGAAGTCAGTTTAAAGATAATTTAAATATGTTTTAAATTCATCTTTATCTCTCTATATCTACGGCGCGGATAAGAAGACTCCAGAATCAAGATTGAAGATTGAAGACTCAAGATAAGAAGATTCAAGATTCAAGATTCCGGTTTATCCGAAAGTTAGTTAGCGAATTAGGCTAAGTCTAGTTTGTTAGGAACCGTAGCAACAGGATTATAAATACTTATCTCCTGATAAGTTTAGAGGTACGACTCAGTACGACTCAGTACGACTTTGATCCAATAACAACTAAGTGTTGCAGAGCCAAACCTCACATCATCGTATGTGTTACGAGTCTTGATTCAGTATCAAGATTTAATCACAGATTGCCAAAGAAGTTCGTGTGTTCGAATTAATCACATCAGTTGTGATATTGGTAAGTAATCATGTGTTGATTCAATCTGTGAAAATCCTGTTTAGAGAGTCGTCGGTGTCTATAATTATATGTTAATTATAGATTTCTAAGTTTGAGAGAATTGAGAGATTTATATTAGGTGATTATATATCAAGAGTTGCTTACTTGATAGTCATTGTAATCATCTTCTTAATCAAAGCATTGTAATCATCTTCTGATTAATAAAAGCATTTGATTGATTGTGGTTTGATTTACTGTGTGTGACACTTTTCTTTGATTTGTTCAATTTCCGCAGAAAGTGTATTCAACCCCCCTTCTACACACTGTTGCTTGTTGTTACTCTCTCGTACAAGGGACCAACAAAGAATGAAATCTTGCCTAATCTGTTCACAAGGTTTCACTGCTTGATAAATGACCTGCTAAGTGTAGGTGTTAAGAAAGATGAAGCTGAACTTGAGCTGAAATATCTGGATATGTGACCAGAAAGGTTCAGTTAAGTAACTACAGCACTGAGGGCTGGAGAAACATTACATATGTATAACCTACAGTCCATTTATGGGTTCTTGCTAAATCATGAACATATCACAAGCACAAGAGAACTTCTCAACAACAACTTAAGGATTCTTTGGATAAAGCTGATATTGCATTAGTTGCACAGAAAAAGAAGAAAGGCCTTGGTTGAATCTGAGACTGAGTCGGAATCTCAAGCTGACCACTCAGAGTCAGACTCAGTTGATACTGATGATGTTTAGACTATCACTGAGCAGATGGCCATGCTAGCTAGACGTTTGAGAAGAGCTGAACGGGGAAGAGGAATATCTGATAGGGACAAAGGAAAGAGTTATTTTGATCCCAAGAATGTTGTGTACTTCAACTGTCAGAAAAAGAGACATATTGTTGCTGAGTGCAAATCAAAGAAGGTAGAATCAGCATCAGTTGCTGATAAGAATACTAATAGAGCTGATAAATTTTCAAAAGAAATATACTCAGCTCAAGAAAGAAAAGCCAGAAGACAAAGGACTCTACGCTGAAACCTGGGATACAAAATCATCTACCTCAGATGATGATGATGTTTGTCTAATAGCTCAAGAAGATGAAGAGTTTGAAATTGATGAAGTTGATTATGGTTTTTCCGAGTCAACTTTTGAAGCTGACATGAATGAAGCTGAGGAAAACAATAAACTTAGTGATTGGGATCCTGCTTCCATGTACAAGGTTAGTAATTTCAACTCTTACACCGATGAAGAAAAGGGTCTTGCATTCGATTATGTGTTAAATGATTTCAAGACCGGCCTTAAGTCTCAAAAGGACCTCAAAGCTGAGATAGCTAAACTGAAGAATAAGATTAAGGAAAATCAATCTCTCATTGATGTTGGTAAGAAAGCATAGTGTGATCTTGAATGTCAAAGAAACATCAATAAACTTCCAAGTGAAGAGCTTCAGTAAGCCTAGGATAAACCTGACCAACTTCAAAAGGTCACTGAATCTTGGTGTAAGTCATCAAGGCTTGCTGAAAAGTGCATCAACCAACAAATTCCTAAACAGGTACAAGCTGTACTTTGAGGTGACTATCAATCCGCAGCCTATGCAGCTGATGAGGATGAGATAGCAAGTACAGGCTCTGAGGAAGATAGATAACTGATTGAGTCTCAGAAGTCAGCCTCAGAGAAGAAACATGGTCAAAACCATAAATACAATATGTTTGTAAAGGCAAAAGATCATGGGAATGAGTGCTCAACATCTAGACAGCATAGTAAGTCTGTGTTGGACAGATTAGGCACCCAGCCTATTCAAAGAACTTCAGTCATATAAAGGCTTAACCCAAATCCTTTCAAAAGACAACATTCTCTATCTGGCTTAGAGAGAAGATACAAGAATAGGAAGACCACTGTAAGTCAGATGTCAAATCACAACAATTGTAAGTCCAAAGTTATGGACCTTGGTAAGTCCAAGGAAATCAATAGTGGTAAGTCCAAACTTGTTGAAACTGGTGAGTCCAAAAAGCATGACAAAGGAAAGTCCAAAGTCATGGAAAAGTAGTTTGTTGGTTAAGCTTCTAATCAAAAGGATAACAAACAAAGATCTGACAAAGCTAAGTTCAAAGTCAGTGAACATCAAGTGAATTAACTTAAAAAGAAAGTTGAAGGATTTGCTAAGACTGAGACGGAGAGCAAGTTCTAATCAAAAGTAGTTTGTTATCCACTACATATAATCCTAAGACTGAGAACAAGTTCTCACAAAGGATTATTAAACACTCTACCTCCTGTAATTATTGGAAGAAGGAGATGCTACAAGTACAGAAGTAGAGGTCATGAGGACAAGGACTGTGACATTGAAATCTCAAGGACTAAACAAGAACTGGTTGATCAGCCTACACAGGACTCAGCTCCTGCTTATGCTGAATAGTCAGTTCAACAAGATGAAGTTGCTAAGTGCTCATCATCTTAACCCACCAAGAAGTGGGTTCCCAAACAAAACTAACGTGTTTAGTTTTCATATCATGTGCAGGGTTCAAGTACATGGTACTTGGATAGTGGATGCTCAAGGCACATACCTGGGTGGAAAGGACTTCTCAGTGATTTCCAGGAAGATAAAGGTCCTAAAGTAACTTTTGGTGACAACTCCCATGGAAGAACTAAAGGCTATGGGAAGATGCATGCTGGAAAAGTGACTCTCCAGAAGGTTTCATATGTCAAGGGTCTTAAACACAATCTGATCAGTATCAGCCAGTTATGTGATAAAGAAAATATTGTTACTTTTAGGAAGAAAGAAGGAACTATAAATAATGCTAAGGGTAAGCCTGTATTAATAGCTAAAAGAGAAAGAGATGTGTATCTACTTGATCTTAATTATGTTGATCCCTACACTGAAACCTGCTTGTATTCCGAATATGTTCCTAAGCTGAGTTGGTTGTGGCATAAAAGATTATCACATTTAAATTTCAAAAATATAAATATGCCATCCAATAAAGAGTTAGTCTCTGGATTACCAAAGATCACATTTGTCACGGACAAATTGTGTTTAGCTTGTGAACAAGGGAAACACCATAAAGGGTCTTTCAAATCCAAGCAAAAATTTTCGATAATAGACCCACTGCATATGTTGCATATGGATCTGTTTGGACCCATAAGTACTCCTAGCCTAAGTGGCAAGAAGTACACACTGGTGATAGTAGATGAGTTCTCACGATTCACCTGGGTAATATTCCTAAAAGTCAAAAGTGAAGCTGCCCTAGAGATAATAAGTTTTATCAAATAGGAAGACTTGCAGAAAGTTAAGTCTGTAAAGAAACTCAAAAGTGATCATGGGACTGAGTTCAGAAACTCAACTCTAGAAAGCTTTTGTGAACAAAAGGGAATATTACAAAATTTCTCCTCAGTCAAAACTCCTCAACAAAATGGAGTGGCTGAAAGGAGAAATAGAACTGTAAATTCATAAATTGTATAGAATTAGGAGTTTCTATGTAATATACTCATGGAGTATATATAGGGATATGGCTATTGTAATAGCTAAGGTTTTGCTCATAATTGAATAAAGAACTATGTGATTTCAAGGTGTAAATTCACTTTCTCTGTAGTTCTACATATGAAATCCTTCATTATCCTACATGATACATGAACCACTTGTTATTAGGGCCTAACAATTGGTATCAGCGCCAAAGGAGTGAAGATTTGATTCTAAATTCAGCAACAAAAGTAGAATTTTTGAAGATTTTTTAAGAAAAAGTGTACTTTCGGATTTGAAATCAAAGTGAAGATTTAATGGAGAATCTGAGTGTTAATTGCTTGGATTAGGGTGACATTTATCATAGTAATACTCGTTGATCAAAAAGGAGTCAATTCATTCACAAATCAGTGCCCAATTTTGAAGATTTTTGTCTTTTCTGGTTTGTGAAGTTCTTGAAGAAAATCGATTGAATCTGCTCATTTGATTGTTGTTTATGATTATTGTTGATTGAGAAATGTAAATTGGGGGTAGGCAAAGTGATCTTGACAAGAAGTTTTCAGATTTGGGCAAAATTTGAGATTTTTTGAATCTGAGCGGGTAAGATCTTGAAGCTGTCGGAATTCCAGGTTTGAAGGTGTCGGAATTACCCTTTGAATCAGTCGGAATTGCTGAATTCCGAGAATAATTTGGTCGGAATTGTCGAATTCCTAGAAGAAATATATCGGATTTCAATCATTCTCGGAATTCAACTTGACCGGAATTGGTTGTTGACCGGAATTGGTGATTTTACTCGGAATTCATATTTTCTCGGACTTCTCTATTTTCTCGGAATTCTCTATTTCATCAGAATTCTCTGCCCCTTGGACCCCGCCAGGGGTTGCCACCCCTTGGACCCCGCTATCAGGGGCGCTGCCCCCGAACCCCCGTCGTCGTTGTTGTGACTGAATTATCTTGTCACCTTGATTCCTAAGTCAAGTGTTTGGATTTTTTTGGCTAAGTCAGAAGTTCTCATAGTTTCAGTTATCATTCTGATGTTTCTAGCTTCGGGTCAATGTTGGGTCATTGTTACCGTATGTTGATTTTCTAGTACCCTTATGTCTAGTCATCCTGCTCTTTCTTAACTATTTTTTTTGGGTCTTCTTTCTTACTGTAACCAATTTTTGGTCTCAAAACCAAATTTTGGCCATCCATTCCTTGTTTCTTTTGAATCTTGGTTATCCTTTATCAGTCATATTTGAAAACCCAGATCTCATTGTTGGTGAAATTATTTGAAGAATTGACCAACATCAAATTACTTCAGGTTTTTGAGAGAATTTTGAATTACATGCGTGCTTGCTCACGTGCATATCAATCCGACTCACTGATTATTATATCAAAGTCAATCGTTTGGTGCTCTTGAATAAGGATGAATCCGACTCACTGATTATTATATCAAAGTCACCTACCCTCTTATGTGTTCCCAAGTTCATTTGCACCCGTATATATTTCAAAATCTTTGTATCTTACGGTGATTTGGTCAAGGTTGATTACACGGTATTGGGAGACTTACTTGACAACATTATTCTCCAATATCATACTACATCCAACAAAGATTTATTAATCTTCAAGAACTCAGATCAAATCATTACCACTCCTCAACGATCAAGAGTGGTTCAAGTATTAATTCAAGTCAGGGAATGTTTGAAGATTATTTTGACTTGAAGTGTAGGATCCTCCCCACCCCTCTTCCATGTTTTTGCAACTGAATCTCATGGTGATGTCTTTTATGCATGATGCTTATAAAATATTATAATCACCATGAGGGGGAGAATAAAAAGTGAAGAAATTTTACATTATTGATTCAGTTGTTGAGGGTGTCTACTCAAGGGGGTGAGAGAAAAAGAAACATCAGTCTATATCATGTCTAGGGGGAGTCAAGATAATCAGACTTATGAAGACATGGAAACAATCTGAGCTACATTGTAGGGGGAGACAAAAAGAAGATTCTTCCCAACACATCAAAAGTGTTTATGCTTCTGCTGTCAAAGGCTCAAGATAAAACAATGTTTCAGACTGATGTATATGGTGGGACGCTACATCCAAAACTTCTTATATAATCTAAGGAAGACTTTGGTTACTGGCATGTATACTCCTATTTCAATACAAAGGGGGAGAATGTAAATTCATAAATTGTAAAGAAATAGGAGTTTCTATGTAATATACTCAGGGAGTATATATAGGGATATGGCTATTGTAATAGCTAAGGTTTTGCTCATAATTGAATAAAGAACTATGTGTTTTCAAGGTGTAAATTTACTTTCTCTCTAGTTCTACATATGCAATACTTCATTATCATACATTATACATGAACCACTTGTTTTTAAGGCCTAACAAGAACCTTAATTGAGGCTGCCAGAACAATGCTATGTGAGGCAGGATTGAAACTCTATTTCTGGGATGAAGCTGTTAGTATAGCATGCTATACTCAGAATAAATCAATCATTGACAAAAGACATGGCCAAACAGCATATGAGTTGTAAAAATCTGGAAAGCCCAATATAGGTTATTTCCATGTCTTTGGTTCAAAGTGTTATGTGCTGAATCAAAGAGATCAGCTCCATAAGTTGGAACCTAAAGCTGATCCCATAATATTTGTTGGTTATTACTAAATCTCCAAGTCTTACAGAGTGTGTAATACATGGAGAAAGGCCATAGAAGAATAAATTCATGTTTCATTTGATGAAGACAGTTTTGATCAAGCTGAAAAAAGACAAGCTGACTTGGTTAGTCTGAGTGAGCTTGAAAAGCCTGAGGAAACCAATATGGCAAATCCTACATATGCAAGCTGACTTGGTGTGTCCATCAAAGAAATCATCACAAGTTCTAAAGAACTCACAAGCTAAGAAAGATGATGAGTTCGTCAATCCCTTTGGAGTTGAAGTCACTCAGACTGAAGATCTGAGTGATCGTCAGTTTGTTGACAATGCCGCTATTGAGACTGAGGATGTTAGTTCACCTCAGAGTTCTCAACATCACTCAGATCCAGAACCAAATTCTCCGACTACAACATTTAAATTCCTCAAAAATCATCCTCAAGATCAAATTATTGGAAACGTCCAAGAAAGTGTAATGACAAGATCGAAGGCTACAGCAAACTATGCTGCTTACTTTGGTTTCCTACCTCAAATGGAACCAAAGATGACTGAAGAAGCCTTAGAGGATGAGGATTGGATTGAAGCTATGTAAGAGGAATTAAATAAATTTGAGAAAAACAAGGTCTGGAGTCTTGTCCCAGCCCCCAAAGATCACACAATTATAGGCACTAAGTGGGTCTATAGAAACAAAATGGACAAGGATGGAGTGATTGTTAGGAACAAAGTCAAGCTGGTAGCACAAGGGTATAAGCAAGAAGAATGAATCGATTATGATGAGACATTTGCCCCTGTTGCTAGAATTGAAGCCATAAGGCTGTTCCTAGCTTATGCAGCTTATAAAGACTTTAAAGTCTATCAAATGGATGTGAAGAGTGCTTTCCTAAATGGAAAACTTCACGAGGAAGTCTATGTGAAACATCCTCCTGGCTTTGTTAGTTCAAAGTTTCCACACCATGTATATAAGTTAGACAAGGCTTTGTATGGTCTTAAACAAACTCCAAGAGCTTGGTATGATACACTGTCTAACTATCTACTATCAATGGACATTACCAGAGGTAGTATAGATAAGACACTCTTTATTAAAAAGAGTAAAGGATAGGTGATTCTTGTACAAATCTATATGGATGACATTATTTTTGGTTCTACAAATGAATCTCTGTGTGAATGGTTCTCCAAAATAATGTCACAAAAGTACAAAATGAGTATGATGGGTGAGATGACATACTTCATAGGCTTACAAATTCAACAAAAGCCTGATAGAATATTCATCAATCAAAGCAAGTATGTTCTTGATTTGATAAAGAAAAATGGTTTTGATTCAAGTTCAACCATGAAAACACCCATGTCACCAGCTGTCAAGCTAAGTAAAGACTCAGATGGTAAGTCTGTATGTCAGTCTACCTATAGAGGAATGATTGGTTCATTACTCTATTTGACAGCTAGTAGACCTGATATCATGTTTGCTACATGTGTTTGTGCAAGATATCAGTCAGATCCTAAAGAATCACATCTTCAAGCTGTGAAAATGATCTTTAGGTACCTTAAAGGTACACCAAATCTAGGTCTACGGTATTCAAAGGACTCTGGATTTGAGTTAGTTGGTTTTTCAGATGCTGACTATGCTGGGTGCAAGTTAGATAGAAAATCAACAACCGGAGAATGTCAAATGCTTGGAGGGAAGTTAGTAAGCTGGACTAGTAAGAAACAGAACTCAGTGGCTACTTCAACTGCTGAAGCTGAGTATGTTGCAGCAGAAAGCTGTTGTGCTCAAATTCAGTGGATGAAACATCAGCTTCAGGACTTTGGTATGAGTTTCAAGAAAACTTTTATCTTTTGTGATAACCAAAGTGCTATAGCCATCACTTACAATCTAGTCTTCCACTCAAGAACCAAGCACATTGAAATTAGACATCACTTCATCCGGGACATCGTGGAAAAAGGTAAAGTTGATATCAAATTTATCTCCATTGATGATAATTTGGCAAATATCATTACAAAACCACTGAATGAAAAGAGGTTTATGTATCTGCTAAGTGAATTGGGTATGCTCAACCCCGAGCTGTGTGTCTAGAACTTGAGTTTCAGTTTGACAAAGACTAAGTGTCAAGCTGAGTGCACAGTTTATAAATAAGTTTTCATAAACTGAAAAACATGTCAAGCTGAATAATGAGTTCACTAGTTTGAATTAGTCTTAAACAGAAATGACTAAATGTCATTGAGTCTGAGCTATGTGTTGGAACACGGTATGGAGCAAATACACAACAGAAGCATAAAAGAAGAGTTTCAAAAACCGTACAAAAACGGGTCCATACATGTTCCAAAGTGATAATATTCTACAAAACACAATTGAAACTTAAAAGAAACAAAGAAGGCAGAAAATACATCCTTACCATAAACGAATCCGGCTGTAGCAAATCAAACGGGTGACAAGAGAGAATCCAAATGTACCAAACACTCACTCTCAACACTCAAGTATCACCAACTTAGTGTATGTGTTTCATGAAGCTACCAAGAGAGAATTAGAGAGAGAGTTTTAGCTCATTACATTCAACTCATACTGTTCCCGACCACCATCATCTTCATTTGGCCGGATACAAGCTTCATTTTCATGCAGATGGTCCTTCATGGCCTCTCACGGACCGTGAAGACAAAAATGCGCCACGACTGGCCATAATCCTTCACGGCCCGTGCCGCGTTCGAGTGACTCGTGAGGGCGTCTCCTTCACGACCCCTCCACGACCTCTCACGACCCGTGAAGACTCCACGAGCCGTATGAGAGTCGTTGAGTCAAACGTGAGGGCAGTGGGCTTCACGACCCGTGGAGCATCCCTCACGGCCGTGAAGCTCCAAAATCAAACAATCTGATTTTTGGACCTTCTCTCTTTATTAGTAAGCTATCGGGATCAATCCTTGGCGTGTGACCCAATAGGCTCGCACTTAATCAGCAGTAACACCAATGTACTTGTGTCAGTGGGCAGATTCCAACACACTCCCACTTGCACATGACACAACGTACCCAGATGTATCACAGACAGGAAGCGGCCTCTAGCAAGGCATCCCTGCCCCAAGTCAGTACGAGGTATGTCATCCCATAGACAAGTACCAATTCACAACCCAAAGGTTTGAAATGGCCCTATAGATAAGTGATCAACCATCCTTTTGTTCGCGATATCCATGTGAAGATGAAACATGGTACTAAGTCATTCTCAGTCCTTCACGATTATGTTTCTCGATCGAGATTGGTGGTGACCAAAAAAATACAAGTTGCAATCGATTACCCAAATCATTGCACACTCGAGCATGGCCATGCATTTTGGTGTCAGCGCCCAATCATCGAGGGGCCCAGGGATATCTCTCTGAACAGAGGAAAAAATTCCTTTGACTGCATTGCCCACCACAGAGATCATACTCTGATCAGCTACTCCCTTTATAACAGCCAGTTACGGACTGCGTTTGAAAGCAACTAGAGCAAAGCAAACCAAAAGTGATGCAGACACATGCATCTCCAGTATGAGGATGAACTGTTATTATCATCCTGAATCACTCATGACGAGTACCACAAAGTGAATTCAGGTGTGGGTCATCCAGTCACTTGAAACCCCTTTCAAGTACAGGCGAAGTATTGCGTCCCTGTGTCCCAATCACCATTGGACACTTGACCAATCACTTCCCTCAGCTTTCATTCAGACTTCCTTCCCTTGAAGAATGACTGGCTGTGGACATTTAGAATGTAAACACATTCAGGGAAGAGGTAAAACATGCAAACTTGAAACACAATAAGGCTTACTGAGAGTACCCGTTACACGCGCATTACCAAACCCCTTTGATAATCGATACAAGCAGAAGCACAATATTGCTTAATGTTCCCAAAGATAAAGCATATCAAAACTTTAACTAAAACATACTCAAGCCAAGCTCATGCAGACCTTAGTATGACATTCATCACTAGACTGCCACTATAGCTCAGTAAACGAACCATCCACGATGTCATCCGTGTGTACTCTGACATTGACCATATCCCTACTACAACCAACCACTGCCAAAGTGTGCGTTGATGGGATTTCGATCATTTGTTCAAGACGTTATACCTTCATTATTTCTAAAGAATCCAATAAGGTAAACAACGCTCGAGTCTCAAATTTAATGTGCATAAGCCATCGTACCCTCATAGTTTTCACAAAGATCTTTATAGAGTCAGCGATGCTTGTTTCTCAGTGATCATATCCCTACTACAACCAACCACTTCTAAAGTGTGCGTTGATGGGATTTGATCATTTGTCCAAGCGGTTATGCCTTCATTGTTTCAAAAGAACCCAATAAGGCAAACAATGCTTGGTTCTCAAAATTTAGTGTGTATAAGCCATCGTACTCTCATTGCCTCAAAAGAACCGAATAGAGTCAACGATGCTTTAAGACACACGCAAATTAACAACACCATATTTAGAAAAGGATCACAAACCCCAATCAAGATCGGCGGTTATCCTTTAAGTAGAAGTCATCGCAATAGTAACAACTCACTTTAAGCTTCTTCTCTTTACATCACCACAAGAACATATACTCATATTTCTTGTATTCCATAAACATCATTGAATATCCCATATTTATTATGGACGCATAATTCTTAATTTACGCTTGTTACCAAGCTGCATTAAGACATTATCTCCAAAACAAAGTATGTACTAGACATACCAAATAGGATTATAACAGCGCTCCCACTAACTCTGGCATCTATCCAAGTTTCATCATTGCTTACTGAAAACTCAAACACTTGATTTTCTTAGCAAAGATTCCAAAACTTAGATTTACTCTGAGTCCAAAAGGACTCCATATTTGTAGACTTCATAAGGATACTCAGGAAGTAAAAGACCCTCAGACAGTGTTATGAACACTTCCTCATAAAATTCCTATAACGGAATGCGGTCCTTGCATCATACTTCCATAACACGGCATAAGCATCCCCTTAAACTTCAACATAACTACTGAGAGAATGTCTTCATATGATTCCTACCCAATGGTCAATCATCATGAAACCAATTCCTTCCAGTTAGTAGTTGAAGTTATCTACAAATTAATCCATGCAGATCTTATATCCAAAAGATCTATATACACCGTCAGGTCAAAACCTAGGTGTTTGATTAACCAAGTTCAAAACTTGAAAATCCAGCATGGAATAGATATTATGTTATTACACTTCTCTTCTTAGCGGACTCAAGGGCCCACTACAGCTTCCGGTAGTTGATGCATACATCACGTATCATCAATAAGTCATCGTCCTCAGATATAATAAATTATATTCTTCTGGTCTTATGAGAACTCTTACCAGACATATGAAGAAGTAATAACTTTATGCTAGATACTCTAACATAGCCATGTTGAGTTTCAATCACTTCTGATTGAATGCTAGTGTCAACATCAGGTCTTTTATCTAAATCTCACGTTCTTCCACTGGAATGCTTCAGTTGTTCATTTCCCTTTTCGAGCAACCAAAACGGGTTCTGAAAAGGATATGAAATGAATATCTGAAACTTAGAAGAACTATTAAATACATTAGAATCCTCTAAGTTCATCCATCTCACACTAAATGTAGACTGGATTACTCTGATCTATGAGATTGACAAGCAAAGAACACTTTCTAATCGAATCTCCTTAGATGCTAATTTGACCATCTTTGTTGATTTATAACAAGAACATTGCCCGCCACTACTCAAGTACACCTATCCAGCAGGTTACTTAAGTTTAATCCATCAAATCGGAACCATAATCAATATGTTCCATTCCTCCACTTAGCGATGCATGTAAAACATGTATCCCAGGAGAAGTGAATTATGAGGCAAACTCACAATTCTTATGATGGTTAAGAATGTAGATGCTCAACATCTCACAAGATTTGAGTATCTTTATTCCCTTTTGCCCTCTTCATCTTAAATTTGTTAAGGGTGAGTCTTGAACACCTCTCAGGTTTCAGACATTTGTCTAATAAATTAGACTTACCCATTCCTTCTACCATCCACGGTAAAGGTAACAAATCACATATAGTTAATCCTTATGATTTTGCTTGAACGGTCTTTACACCAATCGTGCAAACGAAATCCAACAAGCCTTTATTCCTCTCACATTCACAAGTGAAGGATATGTTAGTTATTTAGCCTTATAAGCAAGATTTGTGATCAACAATTGACCCAAGGTCAAAAGGTTCCAAGTTCCTAACCTCTTGGATCTTGGTGATGCATGTCTTGTTTATACGGTTAAATCAACTATTTCATAAGGATAACAGTTCTATAATCATTCATAATCATATTATTACTTCTTAAGCAAAACTTATTGCAAATGCCACGACATGAATAGACTTTGAAATAAAACTCGAACCCACAATAACTTAATTCAAAGTAATATTCATCGTCATCAAATGCAAATAAGATACAATGCTTCTTTTCACGCAGGGCGTAAGACAAAGATCTAAATGAAGTAATAATATAGCTGGATGGAATGGCAAGACTCTTCTTCCAATCCTTCTAGTTAGGGACAAGCACCATGCTTCCCTTTTCTAATCTACAGCTCTCCATGCATCCATTACCTACTTCTGATTAACACCTGCACTTTGCAACAAACAAGTTTGTGACAAACGTGAGCGGTTTGACTAGCGTTCAAAACCCAGTCATTAGAAGTAGAAGATCAATGGAGTTTGATCATGAATGTACCTGAAGATGAGCTAACATTCTTCCGCTTTAGGATACTTAGCTCTTCTAGGCACTTAGGGCAGGCGTGACGGCGCCAATTTCCAATTTCTCCGCAAAAGTACCAAACAACCCCATGTGGAACATCACCTTGAGGCACAATCTCATTGTCCTCCGACTCCACAATTACGGATAGCCTAGTCACACTAGACTTTCCTTTTGAGGTTAGTTTCTCCTTCTTGCTTACTTGTTTCCTTGTAGCCATAGTGGATGTGGACGAGACACGATCCTTCTCAACCATGTAAGACTGAACAGCCTTCAGCATGTCTTGAAGTTCGATCAAGGATTTATCCAAATTATCTTTGTGATAGTTCTTGACAAACTTCTCATAAGACGCGGGCAGGCACTGGAGGATCATATCCACCGCAATCTCCCTCCCTATTGTAAGTCCAAGTCTCTCCAATTGGTCCAAGTATCCCTTCATCATTAGTAAATGGACATTTACATCCTCACCTTCCTGCATCCTACAACCGACCAAAGCCTTTATACACTCAAACCGTTCTTGTCTAACCTGCTGCGGGAACATGTCCTTTAGCCAGTTTATCATGTCATACGCACTCAAATGCTCAAGCTGCTGACGCAACTCAAAGCTCATAGTCGATAACATGAGACAAGAAATATCTTGTGTATCTCTAACACGCTTCTCAAAAGCGTATCGAGTGGCCCAGTTCGCGTTGGTAGCAGGTGGCTCCGGAAAGGGTTCCTCAAGGATGTGCAACTTTGACTCGTGACTGAGGACAATCCTCAATACACGATACCAGTAAGCGAAGTTCACTCCTATGAGTCTCTCCCTTTCTAGGAATAATCGAAGTTTAAATTTTGGTGTGGTGTCGTTAACATTTTCCATCAATAAAAGAGTACACGTTTTAGTTAGTTTCGATATTATCCTCGTTAAAATAATTACCCAGCTGATTAAGAAAACCAAATTATCTTAACAAGGGCTAAGAACCTCAAAGTACCCCAATCCATGACGGGTTTACCGCGGATCACTTCATGGAGCTACTTAGGCCGGTAAACGCTTTACCAATTGCAATCCAAGATTACAACTCTTAGACACTTGCGGGATCCTAGGTACTCCTAGCACCCATTTGGCATGTTTGATCCCTTCTCTCACCGATTCCTCATTAATCCCCTTTGATAGCTCGGCATGGGCACGACAACTACCAAGGCGTTTTAAGTCTTGGAATTGTAAATCGACCGTCAAGATACACGGTGGTACTCTAGCGCAATGGCCGGCTCGGCTAAGCTCGACAACCAACCCTTGCGAGTTGCCACACGCACCTTCCACACAGTTACACAAAACCGATCTCGGCTAAGCTCGACGACCGATCTTGCTTCACTAGATTCGGGTGGTGTCATCTTACGGGAGGCGAGTGATTTACATTTGATAAAAACGGGATTTTGTTTTTAAAGTGGTCTTGTGACGCGTGAGATTTGTAAACAAATTAAAACTCTTGGTTTTATTATTTTGAAAAGTTTTCAAGCGAGCGAAGAAACTAAACAACCACGCAAGAAACTAAACAAAAAAACAACCACGCACAAGAAATATCCGGTAACATGCCCCTAAACCCTATGCGCCTTCCTCGTGAGCCAAACGAGGAAAGCAATGCCAAACTAAGGACACAGCCACTTGGCCCAGCTGGAAGTGCTCCCACTGGATCCATCATCTCCAATGAACCTCCGGATCCACCATAGCCGAGACGTCTCCTCCACGACTCTCGATAGTTGTCTTCAGTCTTCTTTTGCAAATACATATAAATATTTGAGAAGAAACGGCGTGCAAACCGCGAAATGCTAATCTAAGCTAATCTAACAATTACAAAGAAAAGCAATCGGCATGCAAGCAAAAATCAAGTACAAAATAAAAGACCGAATAAATTTAATTATTACAAACCAATTGTGGTATAAACCACCAAATGAATGAATAATTAAACACAACCAAACACCAATACATAGGTCTAATGGGCAAGGCGTTACCGGATCAAACAACAAACCACAAACAACAACACGGTGTGCCACAACAAAACCGTGCAAAATGTATCTTGATTAAGATTGTTCAAACCTAGCTAAACACTCAAGGCACAAAGTGAACATTCCTTGTACATATGCATTAGTACCCCAAACACTTTGAGAATACATATTCATATATACACAATACAAGTATATGCATGTGTGCATTTCATGCCAAAAATCACCCAATACATATAAATGCATGAATCAAGACACATGTGGGGCTTTACAAAAATCCAAACACTTTGGGTAGATTCTGGAAAAACAGAATCGCAAGGAGGCTAAAACCGAAAACAATTTTCTTTTTCAAAAGGGACAAAAATACTGTTCACGAGGTCCTTCACGACCCATAAGCCTTCACGGCCTGTCACGGCCCGTGAAGCCCATGAGTTCCACGACCCTGAAAAGTGAAAAACCCTTAACGACCAAGCACCCCACGAGACTGGTCGTGAGCCTTCACGACCGTGAAGAACATGCCTTCATGACCCGTTAAGACATTCTGGACAGAATGCCCATATTCGGTTTTCAAGCCAAAAAGTGCAGTTTTTTTGTAGATTTGTCTCTGATACCACTGTTGGAACACGGTATGGAGCAAAACACAGCGGAAGCATAAAACAAGAGTTTCAAAAACCGTACAAAAACGGGTCCATACATGTTCCAAAGTGATAATATTCTACAAAACACAATTGCAACTTAAAAGAAACAAAGAAGGCAGAAAATACCTCCTTACCATAAACGAATCCGGCTATAGCAAATCAAACGGGTGACAAGAGAGAATCCAAATGTCTTCTCCTCTATTGAATGATCCACACCAAGTTTCCAAGATCCCCGTATGCTAGTACCCCGTCAAATGGACGTCCACCATGATCTTTCAGAACAGCCAAGTAGTATCTCCTCTTGTACCAAACACTCACTCACAACACTCAAGTATCACCAACTTAGTGTATGTGTTTCATGAAGCTACCAAGAGAGAATTAGAGAGAGAGTTTTAGCTCATTACATTCAACTCATACTGTTCCCGACCACCATCATCTTCATTTGGCCGGATACAAGCTTCATATCTATTGGACCACAAGATGGTCCAATCAGAAATAAGATTTTCATGCAGATGGTCCTTCATGGCCTCTCACGGCCCGTGAAGACAAAAATGCGCCATGACTGGCCATAATCCTTCACGGCCCGTGCCACGTTCGAGTGACTCGTGAGGGCGTCTCCTTCACGACCCCTCCACAACCTCTCACGACCCGTGAAGACTCCACGAGCCGTACGAGAGTCATTGAGTCAAACATGAGGGCAGTGGGCTTCACATCCCGTGGAGCATCCCTCACGGCCGTGAAGCAACAATTTGATTTTTGGACCTTCTCTCTTTATCAGTAAGCTATCGGGATCAATCCTTGGCGTGTGACCCAATAGGCTCGCACTTAATCAGCAGTAACACCAATGTACTTGTGTCAGTGGGCAGACTCCAACACTATGTGCTTAACTCAAGCTGTGTGATTGGTTCACACGTTTGGTAAGTTCCAAACATACTTTAACTTCTCAGTGTAGTTAGAATATGAGTTTGAGTTAGTCTTAAACCGAATTTGACTATGTGTCATTAATTATGAGCTGTGTGCTCCACTCAAGTTGAGTTTCAATCTCAAGCTGAGAGATCAACTCAAGCTGAGTGTTTGACTTAGGCTGAGTGATTAGTTTCCTCAGCATGGTGTGTCCAAACTATGATTTAATTACTAAGTGTTATTAATTCATGTGTCTTTGTGTATTTAAGTAGTCTCAAATCGTGTTTTATGCCAATTCTGTATTGGTATAATACATCATTGTTTATAATTTTATTGTAAGTCAAGAATATTATTTTACACATTTATCCGTTGGAAGATGATGTGTTTCTACCCTATTATTGTTACATCAAGCCGTAATTTCTTTAGCGTAACGGATAAACAGGGTTTCCAACAGTAACTTTTCTCTCTCCTCAGAAAGGTATTTATACCGACCATAACCGGTTTAGAGAAGTTTACGCTTACAATTCTAACTTGTCAACTTCTCATACAATCAAATACCTTTTGCAAACACCTCTTTTGCTTCGTGCAATCATCCATTAACATTCAAACCCTAAATTGCTCAGTGCGATTTTCAGAACGCTCAGTGCGAATCTTAATTTGCTCAGTGCACATTCAATAGTTACTCAGTGTAATCTAACGATGGAAGGGAACCATTCTTATTCTCGGTGATCGAATGGTACGAGGTGCTCAGTTTAGGAACAATGGAGCGCCGTTGATCCGAATCAACAACCAACAGGCCTGTCTTGTAATTCCTGCAAGGAAACAAGGCAGAGGATATGAGACATGGGTGGATTACATTCGTAAATCCCCCCTGGAATTCGCTTTCTCAGGAGCACCACTGCACATTGTTCCACAGCACCTGTTGCAGTTCTGGTACACTTGCACTTATGACTAGATCAGGGAAGATATCGCTGGCACTATTCTAAATGGGGATAGAACAGTTATCATAACTGTACAACGGCTAAGGTAAGTTCTTTAACTCCCTGAAAGTGATATGTTCGTAGCTGCTGTTACTAGACAAGTGGCAAGTCAGTCCTACCCAACATGGGTCACCCATAGACTAAGGGAATTATAAAGAAGGCAACTTTTCCTACTGGTTGGGGCTTCATGGTGTCCACGGTGATTCGTTCACTGGGAACCAAGATTGGAGGACTGGATCTGGTGAATGAGTTCGAGATACAACTGCTCTACAACATGTACCATACCAGAAATCTGGATTATGCACTGCTCATCTTCAACGAGCTCAAAGCCCAAGTGGTGAAGACACCAAGGGATCTCCATGTACCATTTATAAGGTACTTATCCTTGGTGGTGGAAGCTGAGTTGGGAGAACAGCTTTATGAAGCTGGACAGGATGTGTTCCCTGGCCCAGCACTCAGCTCAAAGATGTTCAACAATGACACATTCCCAGAGCAGGAAGGTCTAAGTGACCCAATGCGATGGATAGCTGAGGGAGCTTCTTCTGAAAGTGAAGCTGAGGGTTCGGATGAAGGGGGAGCATCTGAAGCTGAATCAGATCATCGAGTGGAGCAAAATGCTCAAGCTGAGCCATCTTGTCCCACTGGTTCTAAGTCATCTTCAGAGTCTGCATACGTTGCAAAACCAAGACAAGGTACAACTCCTCCTCTCTCAACTTCTTCTCACTTTTCTCCATCATCAGTTGGAGATAAGATTGTGGTAAACCCCACCCAGTCTAACCCATCTCCTTCACCTTCCATTAAATTTCACTCTGAAGACACCCCTAGTGTGCCCACTGCTACTAGGGAGAAAATCCAAACCTATACCCGTAAAACTGCCAAAGGTGGTGCCACTCCTATAGGCATCACTGGAGCTGAGATCATATTGATCCCTCCCCAAGCAAGAGTTGAGGGGGAGACGCCTACTCTTAAGGTGTCAACCTCGAGGCTCATTTCAACCCAACAGCCTAAGCCGGGTGTGGTGTCTACTCAGCCCACACTCTCCAGAGCAATGGGAGAGCCTGTTACTGTTCCTGAGCAAACACACTCAGGTAACATTGAAAGAGTGACCAATCCCCAGGGGCAATCACCCCCCTCCAAACCAATAAGCTAACCACTTACCCATATACTTCACGTTTCGAGCCAAATTACTTCTCTTCATTTCTCACACCCCCATGCACGACCTGTCAATGTTTCCTCTACATACCAAGGTGAATCACAGGGTCCAAACTCTGGTGCAAATGAGTTTCAGGGTATACACCAACCCTTAGATGATGCACACAAGTTCCAACCTTCTCAGGCTGACTTGGATGATTTGATGAAAATCTTTAAAGGTCAGTTTGATAAGTTATACCTCAAGAGAAAGCAAACCAAGAAGAATATGTTGATGATTCTGGATTCTCTGGATGAGGAGGTGCTGAAATTGAAATCTGCAGTTGCTGCCCTATCTGACAAACAGACTTCAACCCCTGTTGATGTTGACAAAAAGGGGGAGAATGTTCAAAAGGCTGAAGCTGAGTCTGTCCAAGCTGGAGCTTTATTACTATTGGCAAAGGGAGTAGATCAGATTGAGGGGGAGAAAGAAATGGAGATAGACTCTGAGTTGATTGAAAAAGCTAAAGGCAAGAGACCAGTTGTGGTCAGCTCAGATGAGTCTGAACCCCCTTGGCAGAAAAGAAGAAACATGATTCTTAGTAAATCAGCCTCAGATGAAGACTCTGCAGACAAGATGACATTACAAGAAAGAGCTTCTCTGTTGGCAGTAAGGAGGATGGAACAAGAAGATGTTGACCAGCTTGGGATGTCAATCAATGAGTTAAGAAGAAGACAAATGGATGTTCAAGCTGTGTTAGCTAATGAGAAAGAAGCAAGAGAACAGGACTGGGCTGAGCTAATCAGAAAGCAGAATGAGGAACTAGCAAAACTCAGACTGCCTATTGTGCCCAAGGAGGAAAAGGTAGAAGAACCTCCTGTTCAGAATCAACAAGAGGAGGAGGATATAACTCAGTGTTATACAAGATCTTACT